>OX940960.1:12358333-12958333 GCA_954870475.1 Euphrasia confusa
CTCTCTACACTCGAAGTGTAGGTTACTGCTTTGTCCATATCCATCTCCTTTATGTGTTCGAAACACATGCCTTTAGATAGATGTATTCTGTTCTAGAAAGGCAATAACCTTTCTCAGAATTGTGCATGTTTAAAACAAACCATAATCGTATAAGATATCTTAAGAGAAGTACAAATGTTCTTATCCAGAGATCGAAGATTTCTAAGAACATGATCCAACTTCATCTTAACCTTATGTCTCGATTTATTTAGACAACCTCTATTTTATGTCTGACAACACTTTTACATTGTGGCCAATGATGAAGTGTTATCTACACAAAATTCCGAGAAACACCACCTTTGTTTCCATTACGTCTCTAACACACCTTTCTCGCAAATCTATGCAGACCTAGGGATCGATTTCATGTATACTGGATCCAGAGTTCAAAACTCCTCCAGTCTTATGAACATCTCTGGTTGCTTAACAACCTCCCACTGCAATGGCGTTCCGGTGCATAACAGTAATAACATTAGGTGCAGTTAGTGGTGTATCGCTACTCGGTTAGGCTGGTTCTCAGTCTTTCCTTTCCTCATTTGAAGTACATTGTCAGTTAGGACATTGTAGTTCATCTAATAGTCTTCCTCTAAGAACCGGGCGAGGATACCCTTCTGGTTCGTAGTACTATTGAACATACAATTACTTGGTCTTCTAGGATATTCTACAACCACATAGAATGTGTCGTCGTTTCCAGAAATATCCATAGAACATAGGTAGTTCCGAACAAACTTGTTCTTTTACTATTAGAATCTCATCTCTTATTTATGACGCACCATGTCTACACATCAGTGTATGGTGTAGTCGTTTGAGACTTAATCTCAACCTTTGATTTATGCTATGTGTTATTTAGATAGGCGATAGCCTCCGCGAACAAGTCGCAGGCTTTCAATGGATATACTTTGAGGGTTCCCCATAATGGCTTTGTGTTAAAAACACTCCGCTTTTATGGCACAACAAGTAGTCTAATCCATCTTCGAGTATTCTTGAAAGAATGATTCGTGCCTTTCTAATCACACATACCGCATTAATCACAAATCATTTTCTATACTTGTCCGAATTCCATCCTTTATCCAGAAAGGTTGACTTAGTTGTATCATCTTTCAAGATCGATTCTTAGGTCGGGAGGTCCATTCCTCCAACTATAATTGATCAAATCAATTTCGACTTTTGAATCCCTTTTGAATAGATATTACCAAGTTCAAGAATTCACAAGTACAATGATTAATAAGAGAAATACATCTAATAAGTAAAACAAGCTATACATAACGGTTTGTTGCATCGTGGTAGACTAAGGATTCATCATTCACATATTGCTATCTAATGTACCATAATAGATATCACCATTATTTCTTATCCAAACCATCAAATGATTAAAGAAATAAAATATCCATTAATAATAAAGAAAACCAGAACGAAGTTCTTTTTCAAAATAAAGGGGTACATAAGCAATAACTGAAATGAAAACTTAAAACAGATAAATGTCTTCCACTGCAACCGCTGCTACCCCAACAGCTTCGCCCATGTAGACTCGAACTCTTCTTCTCTAAGTCGCCGGGTTTTCTGGAACCCCTGCATTTAAAGAAATGCACATACCGTCAGTGGTTCCATGTCTACACACCAGAATTCTGGTAGATAATACCGCTGACTATGTTTTTACGACTAAAGAAAAATTCGTACCTCTGAGAGGACATTCAGACTTCCAGTGTCCAGACGTCTTGCATCGGAAGCACAAGCCCTTTGGCTTACTAGCCCCCACTCGTGGTCCATTCCTCTTGGCACCACTGGGTTTTATGGCTTGCTTCCTTTTCTTGCCCCTACCTCCAATAGCTTTCAAGCTTTTGGACTTGGTAGACACAAGCGCTTGAGACTTTCCCTTCTTGTAGATCCCCTCTGCCGCCTTCAGTTCAGTCAGGAGTTGCGCAAGAGTATAAGATAGTTTACCCATATTATAGCTCATACGAAACTGCTCAAAACTAGGGGTCAGAGACTGGAGTATGATGTCGACTTGTGTTTCACCATCAATCATAGCTCCTAGGACCTCCAATTCATTCAACAGACTCATCATCTTGAGAACGTGCTCCTCGACAGGCGTTCCTTCAGACTGAGTAGTTGACATGAGGACTCTCATGGCTTCTTGCCTCCCCGCACGGTCATGATGCCCAAACATCTCCTTGAGGTTAAATAACATATCCTCGGCAGTGTTCATCGGCTCATGTTGGGTTTGGAGTACATTTGACATGGAAGCCAAAATATAGCACCTAGCCATTTCATCAGCCTTTTTCCACTTCCGATATGCTTCTTTTTCATCATCAGTTGAGGCGGCCGTGGGTTCAGCAGGGCATTGCTCATAGAGTACAAACTTTGTACTCTTCAGCAGTCAGGACAATGTCCAAATTTCTCTTCCAATCAATGTAATTGGGACAAGTGAGTTTATGTTCCTTGAGTATCACAGAAAGTGGATTCATAGCTATTCTCTAAACCTATAAGCACATGTAAACAAACAATCAATTTAATGTCCGATATTATCTCCCTCAAATAATATCATTAAATTACTAATTGCGTCTAAAATCCCATCAGGTAAAGCAAGCCACGTGGTGTGGACGTTTACCCACCCAAATGATTTAGCAATTAGTTTTTCTTCGGTCATACATCAATCATAGCGTAACTTCGTGGGGAAGAATACTATGACGCGTATCTAAGTGTAAACCATCACTCAGTACTAAAGTATATCGCTTGGAATTGCTACGTCACCGCAAGCCACGTGGTGTGGACGTTTACGACAATTTCACAACTCTTCACAATCACTTATAACTGTCTACATCAATTAATCCAAAATCCGTCAGCATAGCAAGCCACGAGGTGTGGACGTTTACTACACCAAGAGATTTTTATAATTGACTCCCAATTACAAGATCCATTCGATTTCGTAAATCAAGACTCGGAGAATCATAAGTGAAACTCGAAGTTTCTAACCAGTGATTCACCATGCGAGCGACCCTATCTCTCATAAATGAGGGAGCCGAGCAGACAATCGACCCACCTATAAAAGAATGGCACGAAGGTCTCTAATTTGTGTCATCCACATGACCAAGTGGCTCTGGCTCCATTCCACTCCCCGGGGTGAGAATGAGTCGACTTGAAGTCAGTTTCAGAAAGACAAATTAGGCATTGTTTGATAAACTCGATCAATGTTTCTTGTAAGAGGAATTACAAGAATTCTCCTCCAATGACTTGTCTATATGAACTTCGAAAGTCCATAAAAGTCACCAAGAGAACAGTGATGGAGACCATGGGAATGTTTCCATCCCCTCTCCCACTTAGCTTTTTACGATAAAGGGATACGCTATCTAGTGCATAAAATAAACACATATAGCATGCATGAAAGCAATAAAGCACATAGATCACATAGTCAAAATAATGCTAGAGAATTATTTTCCCGACTATCATGGCTTTATCTTCATATGCATCCTCTAGTCTTCAGTCTTCGTTTCTTGAATGCTCCATGCGACGAGAATATTAATTTCCAATATTTAAATCTATTTATTTTCAATTAATCCAAAAGTTACTTAATTCGAAAATTAAGTCAATTGAATATATCAAAAATAAAATTAAATATTATTAATATTTTTATTTATTTATTTTCCTATCTAGTTCTTATTAAATCTTTAGAATAATCTATCCAAGTAAAACTTGGAATATTCTAGAAGATATCTATAATAGAACAAGGAAATAAAATAAATTAGGACTTACTACTTTCCAAATTTATTTTCATTCCTAATCCATGAATATTCCCATGAGTAGGAATAATCAAATAGGAAAAAATAAATCTAATACTAAATTAATTAAATTCCCAATCTATGAATATCTCCATGAAGGAAATAAATCAATAGGAATAAAATTAATTAAAATTAATTCTTTTCCTAATCCATGAGAGTTTCCAAAAGGAGAACACTCAAATAGGAAAAATCCGAATTAATTAGGAAAGTGGATCTTGGTAGGAATAGCATGGGATTGGGAGACCCCACACCATCCCCACCTAGATGGATCGGCCGGCCACTCGGGGAGGAGCGCCGCCGCCGCCTAGCCATGCCGGCTAGGCCATGGGTCGATCACCATCATGGGATCGATCCCAAGCCCTACTCACTTCGTCACTTCTTCGTCTTCCGGCGATCGTCTCATCATCGAACCAACGTAATTAAAATTACAAATATTAAATTACAATTCCGGTATCGATTCTATACATGAAATCGACCCTATACATTTTCCGGAAAATAAAGAGCGTAATAATAAATCCTAAATTCGGTCAACCCCCGAATTTTTACTATTACAAACATTCAACCACACAAAACGAATCTCGACATGTCCGAGAGTTTAATAATCATGATAATTAATTAAAAAACAATTAATTAAATCCAACCATGATAGCCGGAAATCCTGCAAGGTAGAACAATAATCGAACATATACATGAACACGAAACCAAACTCTCTGATACCAATTGCTGGGATTCGATGTCCCGGGCTATCAAAAATTGCGGAACCGATAACCCGATCAAAAACCCTCGATCACCGAAGATTGGATCCCCGACTCATCCGCAGGAGTCCGACCTTTGGAGACTACGCGCCCGAAGACACGCAGCCCGCCCCCAGCCGAAGTCCCCCACGAGTCGGATCCACGAACGCGAACCACCTCACGAGCCGGGGCCCGACCGAACACCCAGCGAAGCCCGAAGGCTGCGTGCGCCCAGCCGAGCCCCCGCGAGGGGCTCGCGATCGTCCTCGGACGATCGCTGGGATCGCTCGTAGCGATCCCCGGGGCTGCTCGTAGCAGCTCCGCAGCGAGTCGCAATGACTCGCTGCTCGCGAGGGCCGAGCCCCGTACGCGTCCGCTGCGGGCGAACCCGCAGCACGTACGGGGTCGCTGCGGGTGAACCCGCAGCTTGCCCGCGATCGATCCGAGGATCGATCGCACCCCTCGGCTCCAGCCGAGGGCTCCTCGCGCCACGCGCCTCCGACGAGGGGGCTGGGGTCCGCCACGACACCAGCCCGTGGCACCCCGGCGATCGACCGGAGTCGATCGCGTGCCCCGGCGTCCAGCCGGGGCTCCCCTTGCGTCGCGCGGTACCGGCGGTCGAACCCTAGGGTTCGGCCGCCCCTCTCGATCCCGACGGGGATCGCGAGATCCCCGTATCCCGGTCTCGACGCTTTCCCGGATCGTCTTGTTCATGTACATATCACGATTAAACAACACAAATAATCAAAGAGGGGGTTTCTCGATTATTACCTCGATTCGTTGTACGGAGAAACGAATCTTGTTGATGACCTTGCGATCTTCCTACGTATTCCTCGCACTTCGTCCGAACGTCGTGTGGGCGACGATCTATCGAACTCTATGGATCTTCCTCACTCTCAAGACTTTATGATTGGCGTAGGTTATTCTCTAGTTATGAAAAGTGAAGACCATGTAGTGCTTATATAGGCTACGTAGGGGATCATAAGGAGAATAAATATTGGGCTTCCAATATTGAAAATTAAATTGGGTCCAACCCAAATCTATTAATTCTTATCAATATTAATTTTATTTATTTTCCAGTATATAAATAAAATTGCACTCCCAATATTATTCCATATTATATCAAATAATATTTCTCCGATTAGTATTATTTATTCCGTGTATTTAAGATTTAAATATCCATGAATAAATTTATTTATTGCTCAATAAATAATATTCATATCTTATATCCGAGACTAGTACCGTTCAACCTTTATTATTGTGCGGAACGAATCCACTCATGAGGTTTACACAATAATTCCTTATGAACACATCTCGGGGATATTATCAACCCTTCCGGGATACACTTTCCCTTCAAGTATTCACGGCATGTCATATATAAAATATAGAGACCCAATTTTACCGGTAATTAACCCAATAATTAAATCGGTTAATTCCTTTAGAAAATCAAAGTCTCTAGTATTAAATATACACACCCGCAATAATATCGAGGATTAAGAATAAAATACTCCGAGATTTAAATTGATTATCCAAGGCAATCCTAATCAATAAATCTCAAGCTGATCCGCCCAATACACCAAGTGTACAAGTGTGATAAAATAATTAAGATAAATTATTTTCTCTCTCACACAACGACTATACCGATGGATTGGTCCGTGTCCATCTAGGTCGTGAGCAACTGTTTGATTAAATACGAGTAACCGATAGTATGATCTTCTGTGCGCCCATGCGCACCATACTAACTACAACGTATAAAATCCAGGACTATATTTTGCATAATTAATTAATTGCAAATAATTGTTTATTAATTAAATAGGTTAAATGCCATGACCGGGAGTTTACCGGTACTTAAATCTAGACATTAAGTACACAACTACAACAGAATCCCAGCACACTACTTGCTCATATCTGATGGGATTTTAGATGTAATTAGTAATTTAATGATATTATTTGAGAGAGATAATATCGGACATTAAATTGATTGTTTGTTTATATGTGCTTATAGGTTTAGAGAATAGCTATGAATCCACTTTTTGTGATACTCAAGGAGAATAAACTCACTAGCCCCAATTACATTGATTGGAGGAGAAATCTGGACATTGTCCTGACTTCTGAGTAGTACAAATGTGTGCTTCATAATCAGTGCCCTGCTGACCCCACGGATACCTCAACTGATGAGGAGAAAGTGGAATTTAGGAAATGGGTGAAGGCTGATGAAATGGCTAGGTGCTATATTTTGGCTTCTATGTCGAATGTGCTCCAAACCCAACATCAGTCGATGGACTCTGCCTATGACATGTTGCTTAACCTCAAGGAGATGTTTGGGCATCAAGATCGTGCGGCCAGACAAGAGGCTATGAGAGTCCTTATGTCAACTAGTCAGTCTGAAGGAACGCCCGTTGGGGAGCACGTTCTTAAGATGATGGGTTTGTTGAATGAATTGGAGATCCTAGGAGCTCAGATAGATGGGGAGACGCAAGTCGACATCATTCTGTAGTCTCTGGCCCCTGGTTTTGAGCAGTTCCGTATGAGCTATAATATGTGTAAGAAATCTTATTCTCTAGCGGAACTCCTGACTGAACTAAGGTCGGCGGAAGGGATCTACAAGAAGGGCAAGTCTCAAGCTCTTGTAACTACCAAGTCCAAAGGCTTGAAGGCTAATGGAGGTAGGGGCAAGAAGAAGAAGCAAGTCTGGAAACCCAGTGGAGCCATGAGGCTTGGACCACGAGATGGGACCAGCAAGCCTAAGGGCAAGTGCTACCGATGCAAGAAGTCTGGACACTGGAAGTCTGATTGTCCTCTCAAAGAGGTTCCAGAAAACCCGGCGGCTTAGAGAAGAAGAGTTCGAGTCTACATGGGCAAAGCTGTGGAGGAAGCAGTTGTTGCACTGGAAGACATTTTATCTATTTTTAGTAGTTATAGGATTTCATTTCAGAATTATTGCTTTATGTACCCCTTTATTTTAGAAAGAACTTTTGTTCTTGTTTTCTATTATTAATGAATGGATATTTATTTCTTTTAATCATTTGATGGTTATTGAGAAGAAATGATGGTATTATCTATTCTGGTACATTATTTAGCATTATGTGAATGATGAATCCTAAGTCTGCCACGATGCAACAAACCGTAGTATATAACTTGTTTTACTTTTTAGAAGTATTTCTTATTAAATCATTATACTTGTGGATTCTTATGCTAAGTAGTATTTGTTCAAGTGAAATTCCAAGGTCGAAAATTGATTTGATCAATTAAGTTGAAGGAGTGGACCTTCCAACCTAAGAATTGAATTAGTAAGAAAATGCAAACTAAGCAAACCTTTATGATAAAGAATATAGAATCCAGACAAGTATTAGAAATGATTAACATTGATGTATGCAGTCCGATGTCTACTCAGACAAGAAAGGTACGAGTACTTCATTTGATGAATACTCGAAGTATGGATAAGAATACTTGATGCGTAACAAAAGCGAGTGTATTGACT
This sequence comes from Euphrasia confusa, assembly GCA_954870475.1. Classification (NCBI taxonomy): domain Eukaryota; kingdom Viridiplantae; phylum Streptophyta; class Magnoliopsida; order Lamiales; family Orobanchaceae; genus Euphrasia; species Euphrasia confusa. The sequence goes on from OX940960.1 coordinate 12,366,361, forward strand.
AGTCAATGGACACAAGCTATTGTGGAAAACCATCAAAGTATATCCATACGAAGGCTGTGATTTGATCGCAGAGGCTGATACCTGTCTGTGAAGATCAAGGCATACTAATCAGAAGTTTGGGATTAGATTCCAAATGATTACACCATACACTCTAGTGTAGAAATGGAGTATCAGCAATAAGAAATGGGACTCTAAAGGAATGGTAAAAGGATGAGTTATTCGGAACTACCTGTGTTCTATGGATTTCTGGAAAACAACAGCGCATTCTTATGCGGTTGTAGAATATCCTGGAAGAACTAAAGTTATGTGTTCAATAGTACTATGAACCAGAAGGACGTTATAAGTTCTAACGCCCGGTTCTTAAAGGATTACTATTAGATGAAACACAAAACCCAAAATGACGTGATACCTTAGAATGAGAGAAAAGGATAAAGACTGGGAACCAGCCAAACCGAGTAGTAGTACACCACTAACTGCACCTACTGTTATTACTGTTTATACACCGGAACGCCGTTGTAGTGGGAGGTTGTGGACAACCGGAGATATTCATAAGACTAGGAGAATTTCTAACTCTGGACCTAGTATACATGAAATCGATCCCTAGATCTACATGGAGGCAGTACTAGAACTAAATGTGCCTTCTTGGAAAGTAATAAGGATTATTGCTAAGAGGCAAGATCATTTAGAGTACAAGCTTAGTTAATCCTTGATGGATTGATACGAAGCTATAAATCGTGAAACTTGCGAGTTGATGAGGTAATCCATTTAATGGATTCATCAAAAGGCAAACCCGTATGGTGGATTGGAAACGTAATGGAAACAAGGTGGTGTTTCTCGGAGGTTTTATGTAGATAACATTTTATCATTGGCAACAATGTAAAAATATTGTCAGATATAAAATGATGGTTGTCTAGATAAATCGAAATATAAGATATAGAAGAAGTTGGAACGTGTTCTTAAGATCTAGGATCTCAAGAAAAGAACATTGTACTTCTCCTAAGTATCTTATGCGATTATGGTTCGTTTTAACATGCATGATTTCAAGAAGGGTGTGTCACCTTTACATCTATCTAAAGGAATGTGTTTTGCAACACATAAAGGAGATAGAAGCAGTGAAAGCAGTTTCCTACACCTTGAGTGAGGAAAGCTGAATAAATGCAATGTTGAAAACGAGAACCTGATATCGACTATGCGGTTAGCATAGTGGGAGGATATCAAGGTAATCCTGGAAAAGGAATATTCGACTGCTGTAAAGTACTTTCGAAGTACCGTGTTCTAGATTACGAAGCAAGGCGAATTTTTCCTTTGGATTACATTTTCTCAGATCTCAAATCAAATCGGGACCAGTGTAAGTCGATATCAGGCTATGTGTTCACTTTTATAAGGAGGTGGAGCTTCAACATGGAAGAGTGATAATCACGATGCTTTTCGGACTCAACCATGGTTAACCTAACGGCGGCCTCAAAGGCAGCAGAAGTTGTGGTAGGGCTCCAGGATAACCTCTGGACTTAGATATGATTCTTAGTTTACCAATGGCTATGTAGATAGCGGTGCAATGGCAAACTTAAGAAGTCATAAGTCCATAGTGATGATAACACATAGAGCAAGTACCACCTGATACGAGACATCGTCGAGTGAGACGACTCTGTAGTCACCAAGATAACTTCAGGGACGGCAACCTAGAATGCTCATTCACATGGCACTTCTTTAGAAGTGCAGATCAAGCACGTGATGGGTATGGGAGTCGGGAGTTTGGAGGAAATGACTAGACCTTAGTATAAGTGGGAGATTGATGGAGTTGTATACTTAATGTCTAGATTTAAGTATCGTAAACTCCCGGTCATAGTATTTAACCTATTGAATAAATAAAACAATTTTTTGCTTTTAATTATTTATAATTAAATATATGCAAATATAGTCCTGGATTATATACGTTGTAGTTAGTATGGTGTGCGACGTCACACGGAAGATCATACTATCGGTTACTCGTATATAATCGAACAGTAGCTCACGACCTAGATGTACACGGACCAATCCATCGGTATAGTCGTTGTATGAGAGAGAAAATAATCGGTCTTGATTATTTTATCATACTTGTACACTTGGTGTATTGAGCGGATCGCTTGAGATTTATCGATTAGGATTGCCTTGGATAATCGATTTAAATATCAGTGTATTTTATTCTTAATCCCTAATATTATTGCGGGTGTGTGCATTTAATATTAGTGACTTTGATTTTCCAAAGGAATTGACCGATTAGAATAACCGATCAATTACCGGCAAAGTTGGGTCACGGTATTTTATGTATGGCATGCCGTGAATTCTTGACGGGAAAGTTTGTCCTCTTATGGGTTGATAATATCCCCGAGATGAGTTCATAAGGAATTATTATGTAAATCTCATGAGTGGATTTTGTTCCGCATAATAATTAAAGTTGAATGGTACTATTCTCGGATATAAGAGATGAATAAATTAATTAAGCAATAAATTAATTTTATTCATGGATATTTATATCTTAAACACACGGAATAAATAATACTACCGGAGATAATATTATTTGATATAATATGATAAATATTGGGAGTGCAATTATATTTATATAGTGGAAGTAATTATATAATTAATATTAATGAATTAATAGATTTGGGCTTGGGCTCAATTTAATCATTAATATTGGAAGCCCAATATTCCACCTCCTTTAGATCTCCTACGTAGCCTATAAAAGCACTACATGGTCTTCACAATTAGAACAAGACAAGAATATAAATAGTTGATAGTTCTAGAGAGTTGTGAAGGAGATCCATAGGAGTTCGGAGGATCGTCGCCCACACGACGTTCGAACGAAGTATAAAGAATACGTGGGAAGACCCGAAGGTCTTCAATTAATCTCGTTTATCCGCACAACGAGACTAAGGTAAAATCATAAAACCCCCTCTATGATTTTATGTGATAATTAATCGTGATATATACATGAACGAAGATCCGGGAAACCAACGAACTCCGTGGACGGGGATTCGAGATCCTCGGCGGAGCTCGAGAGAAGCCCTCGGCTGGGCGCCGAGGGAGGCGATCGAACCTAGGGTTCGATCGCGGAGATGCGCGCAGAGGGAGCCCCGGCTGGACGCCGGGGCGAGCGATCGAGCTAGGCTCGATCGCTGGGGCAAGCCGCGGTTGGTGCCGCGGTGGTCAGCTGGGCTGACGGCCCCTCCCGATGGCGTGGGCGGTGAAGTCGCCAGACTCACCGCCCCGGGGCTGCCGGAGCAGCCCCATGCGATCGATCACGATCGCGAGCCCCGACGGGGGCTCGACTAGGGTTTCAGCCGCGGGTTCATCCCGCGGCGATGCTCGGGCTGGGATCCGGTTCGTGCGGTGTTCGCGGTTGTTCTCCGGCGAAGAGATTTCGGTCGGGTTATCGGTTCCGCGATATTTTGATAGCCCGGGATATCGATTTCCAACATATGGATATATGGTGTATGTTTGTGGTATGCTACGGGTGGAATATGTGATAGGTTTTTATAGGTAGGTTTAGGGTTGTGTTAAGGAGATGTTTTATGTGATAGTTTTTATAGGTAGGTTTAGGGTTGTGTTAAGAAGATGTTTCAGGAGTAGGTTTGGTGAGAGATGATAGGAATGAAATCACTTATCGGATGAGAATCGGGAGTTTTAATTTTCATTGGAAAATGTATGGGTTGGACTTTACGGGCTAGAAGATGAAATAATCGGATTATATCTATTGGATTGTTGGTAATATATAATGAAATGATATGAAATTGGGCTACAATTCAAGTGGGCTCGGATTTAGTTTAGATTAAGCTACGATTTATTTAAAGAATTTTCGGAAATTAGAAATAATTAAAACGGGTAGTTACAAATAATGTCATTAATAAAAAGTATAAATATCTAAGTATATGTGATTGAAAGAAGACTGCCTAATTATATCTAATTATATGTGACAAAGTTATTCTTGTCGACACCTTGTCCTCATCATCCTTCTTCTATCCAAACTTCAGCATCTTCTCGTGATTTATCTTCCCACATACGGCACCACTTGTTGAGGATTCGTACAACAAGTTCCAACTAACCGAATAAATCCGATCAAATTAGACTTTCATAAACCACACAACGAGAATTACTCAAAACCGAACGAATATGATTTGACTCTCCAGCTCAAGATCACTCGCGTATATGTGAAGTCAAAAGAATATAAAAGCACGATAAACAACACACACAAGACAAGATTTAACGAGTTTCGGTATCACGCTGCATATGGCGAGGGAGTCTTTACCTACGTGCTCGGGGAGAGGGGTGTTTCTTCTTTATTAAACGAAAACGAGATTACAATCACCCTTAATAATCCTGAGCCAACAAGGCGTAAGCGATTATTGATCTAACCTCACGTCTAATAACAAGTATTAAAAACCTAATACTTTCACCCTGCCTCTCTCTCACGTTTCGTTGTTGTTGCTCTACGTGAATATATAGGCGACCTGGAGACCTCTCTATGGTAGAATTAGGTTCCTTGTCCTACAAGGATTCCTTTGCCTTTTGAATCACCTCAATCGGATAAGTATGGAAAGAGGTATTCAAATTTTGGTTTCCTACCAAAAATAGGAGATTCTGCCTAGATCCTGCCTCCTGCCAGTGAACCGGTTTCTGCCTTCGCACTGCGGCAGAGTTAATGCCTTCGACCTGTCGCATGGACATGTCTTACGTAAATTTAGAATTTTGAACATATTTTCACAATTTAAAAGTGAGGAATGTGGTAGGTCCAGAAGAAATATATTCTTAAGTTTGTATCCTTGGTTTTTGGACTGATTTAGCTCATCATGGCTTCTATCATTTTAAGTGATGATGTCAGAGAGCCTATCAATGTATTCTGTGCATTTTAATCTAGAATGGAGTAGTCTTGTAGGGAAGACTGCGTTATGAACGCAAAAATGCATCACATATTCTTCCAAGTTAATTTGAGAACAATGTTTTTTAACCCATATCAAAGTTAGCCTCAGAATCTGACTAGCTAGGCACCTTTAGAGCATAGTTTTTGCTGGTACAAAATAGTCAAATGTTTTGATCTACCTTAATGTGATGAGCTGGAAACCGTGAACTTCTTCAATTATCTTCGGTTTTGTGTCTTTTGATTATCAAGATGATAGGTTGTAATCTTTCGTGTTGACTGAGATCCTCATCAGACATTCCCTATATGGCTATATGTGGGGAGGCTAGGTGATTGTCCCGCCAATAACCAAAGTTAATATTTTTTGTTTTATTTTGGGTTTTATTTAGTTCCTCGTGTTTTTTTAAACATATTTTTCAGCATGCTGTGATGCCACGTATTGGGACACCAGTTCCATATCCAGCTTTATATTCTCCCGGGGGAATATATGCTCATTCTAATATGGACACGGAAATCAAGAGATTTAAATTTTAACAATTTATGAAAAAAAACTCGTAAACCAATAGTATGAGGTCTGTCATTCTTATGATGCGCTAGAGCAAATTTTACGCAACGCGGAAAATTAAAACTTATTTTTGGTTGCAGGAGTTAGTAAGAATTTTCATTCAATTGAAATGTTTTTTTTTAATTTTTCGTTACAGCCCATAGGTGTTGTGGATGGGAAGACCACTGATGGGAAAGACTAAGCTTCAAACAAAAAATCCAAAGGCCCCTCGGTAAATCATGGTTTGATTGCTGGAAAGACCATAAATGACGGAAAACTAGAAATGCTGATTCTGACTCCGGAAATGATGTTGCTACACAAAGGTGGGTTCAAATAGATTTGATGTCAGAACCTCTAGCTAATAAGTTTAAGGTTCATTAAATTACATACATGCTCTGATGATTGAATTTTTCACATAATCAGGTCAGTGTCTCAGCTTGCACGGGATCTTACATTACATTCATTACGTTAAATACATGCCAACTTGCTATTTCACACGGTAAATTGTTTGTAATTGAATCAAAATGCGATTTTTTTATTCAAGGAATCTTCTACGGCCAAGAAAGGAAGTTTTGAACAGATGATTGCCGAGGGTGAGGATTCTTATTAATTCCATCAAGTTTTACGTTTTGTTTAGTTCATATTAATGAGACGGCCATCGAAATATCACCGGTTGCAAATGCTCTTAATAATAGCGTGACAACTAATTTCTAGCCTCTGGTACTTGTGAACGTTGTAGTCTCTACTCGCAACTAATCTGAATATTGGCATGGGTTTGTGTAATTCTCATCCTGATGCTGGTTCTAGGACCGTGACGTTGAGACCAAATCCACCTGGCACGAGGAATGATTTGGGGGTTCAGGTTTAAAGAAAAATCTTGGGTTTTGGCATGGTTGATTTCATTTTATCTAACTGTTATTGTAATACCGAATCGTTGTTTATCGTTGTTCATTCAAATTTCATGGATTATTGTAATTAGTATTATGATTGTTTATATATTTTTGGCATTTGAAAGGATATATAATTAACAAGGGTGAATATTAAAAAGCAATGCTGGATAATCAATTTAATCTCAACTGAAAGGAAATCGAACATTTAATCTTAAAGGATGATCGTGAAATAAAAAAGCAAAAGAGAATGCATTTGGGACAACAGAACTTATTCAACTTCCTACAAATCCAGAGATAGGACAATGCAAGGGTTTCCGATTTATTCATGTTGGTATCTCCCGCGTTGATGGATAAAACATTTGATGATTTTACTACCTTCTCTTGGTTACATTATTTCTATGTTACCATAATTGAAGTTTGTACAAATTAAACATGCAAAGGTTGCACAAAGTTTGAATGGAAAACTGGAGATCGTTGGTCGTACCATTAAGGTATTGAGCTAACCTTGTAGTTTTTCACAAAATCTGTATGCCCATTTTTCAATGTTAAATGGCTTGTTCTAATCTACGAGTTATAGGTTTGATGACTTTCCTCTTTCTTTTCTTAAGGTTTCTTATGTTAGTGACCATGTTGGAGCACAAGATTTAGGAGCAAAAACTGAAGATTTTGATGAGTGACATTTTCGAATCATTAATCACATTACTATCTTTATTCCCTCAAAGATGAAGCCTAATATGATTTGATTATGAGTTATATTATCGAATAATACTGTTAATCCTTTTATAGAATAGAACATTAGAGTTACGTACGTTAACAGAGTTTTTGATGTATAAATGAATCCAACGCCCGTCGTCCACAATTATAAAATAAAGTGGGCCTCGTCTTGCATGATTTGTTCTAATCTACGAGTTATAGGTTTGATGACTTTCCTCTTTCTTTTCTTAAGGTTTTTTATGTTACTGACCATGTTCGCTTCCGATGTCTGCTAACTTGGATGGGGATGCCTGGCTTGCTTTTCCAAAAATTTATAACAATTTAACGCCATCAAAATTCTCGGAGCTTGTTTGGAAAATCTTAAGATATCATTTGCCTACCAAAGTTGAAAGCGAAAGAGGAAAGTTCTTGGGGATGACACGACTGTTTGTTGTAGTCTTTGTGACCAAGAAGATGAAGATATTGCTCACCTTTTTTTTTTATTGTCGAAAGTCAAATCAAGTTTGGAAACTCTGTTATTCTTGGCTTTCCGTCTCCACAACCCTACCGAATAGACCGGCGGGGAGTTTGGAGAAAAATACGTTCGACGAAAATTCTTGTGTGTATTTAGTCTTGTGTGCTTTGGTTCATTTGGAAAGCAAGAAATCTTCGTCTATTTGAAGGCCTTGAAACAATTTCTGTAAAAATATTTGAAGATTCTAGAGCTAAGTCTTGGAGTCAACTTTCTTTAAAAAGTTGCATTAATCGTAATTTTACGTTTCACGATTGGTTTTATAATCCTAGATTGTGTCTGATTTAGGTGGATTCGTTGAGTACTTCTGATACTCGTTTTTAATATATCTATTTCTCCGTTAAAAAAAGTATATATATGTCAGTATATATGTATGTATGTATGGAGACAGGAGAGAAAGAGAGATATTGAGTCATGAGTAATAAAAGACCAGTTGCATATATATTATTATTTCAAAATTCAAACATTTTGACATTTTATTGTTGTAATATTTATATTAGATCTTTATTCGTCGCACGAGTCTGGAAGCTCCGTCGGTTGTCGGCGCACTTTCTGTTTCCAAGAGAAAATAATCAAAATAATTAATAACACAAATTTAATTATAATCAGACAGATATTTAATAAAATAGAACTTTAATTATATAGCATACATTTCTATTCAGGAGCTCCTTCAACCAAATCGTTACGCATGTACATGTTTAGGAAAATGAGGTTTATGAGGGCCATGTGTAGGAGAATTTGGCTTCTTAGCAGAGGATTTTTTATGTCCACCACCTGGACTCCTTCCTGGGTTCGTCCCCCTATAATTTTTTTTTATCAGTGTTCAATTTAAAAATTAAGTTATGTGTGTACAACATGAATATTAACATGAATTTTAGAATAAAACAAAAGTAAAATGACTTACAGAATATCATCGTTGAGAGATTCAGGAACGGGAGTTGAGTGGCTAAAGGAAATCCATACCAATATCAGCATCAGGGTCAAACTATATTTCAGACTAATAAGAGCCATTTTTTTTTTATTTAAATTATTGTTTTAGAAGAAGAAGGAACTAGTATTTGTGATAAAATTGATGGTTCCGAGTTCTCTATTTATAGTGCCAATATGCTTAATCAAAACAACAAAAAATTAACTACCTACTATATATTTTTGTCACCTTATGTTTGTAGTATCAAAAGTTACCAATCTTGTCGATCGAGTTTACTAGATTGTAAATTATGATAAATAAAAGCAAATTTTATCATTTATTTACTTTTATTAAATTCACTTTTTAATTTTATTGAATTATTATTTAGATTTTTTTATATTTACATGATTAATTTTCTAAATTTTTATTTTTCATATATAGTAGTATTTCATTATATTCTTAATTTTCAAACCTTATTTTTGTATTTGATATTATATTTATATTTTCTCATATTTATGTTAAAAATAATTTAAATTCATGTTTTTTTTTTTTTTATTGCTAATAAGTTAGGCAATATAAAAATAATATCTTAATTTTCCAATTTTTTTTTTTTTGTTTTAAGATTAAACTCGATTAATCTCTTTGAATGATTTTTTTATGAGAGTAAATTGTGTTCATTTGTCCTTCAAAATATAATACTAATAATGTCATTAATAAAAAGTATAAATATCTAATTATATGTGATTGAAAGAAGACTGCCTAATTTTTTTTTCCTTCAATGTGACTGTAATTACTATGCAATGTGCATTGAAAGAGGACCACATTAAGAATTTTTTTCTCTTTTTTAAGTGTAACTTTAAGATTTTGGTTAAGATTTTTACAAGATTAGGTGCACGCATTTTGTTTTTATTTTTACAAGAATAAGATTTATCTAAGTAATTAGATACGTAAAAAAAATCTTATAGCGTATAGCTAAGAGATTACATATGATTTGGTGCATGGATCGATGTAATGTGAACATGGTAAGGATTTCGGTTTGAATGATTTGTGATGAAAATTTTAAGCCAAATTTGATTATTTTAATTATTTTAATTAATTTATTCACACGTAAGATTAAACATATCTCTTAGCTACAAATTATTAAAATGATGATTTTGATAAAAAGGTAATTTTAAAAGTTTGTATGGAATGTAAGATATTAAGGATGGTTTGGTTGCATAAATAAGAAATTAATAGTTATGTTACTTTGGATTGTTTGGTTGAGTCCTAGCTAATGAATACAGTATGTGTTAGTTTAACTAGTTCTTTTACATGTGCGATGCACGTGTATTTAATTCAATTTTTTATTACTCGAAGTAGTGCTCTTTCTTCGAAGTACTGATATTTCTGCTTAATATTAGATGTAGACATTGATAATGGACAAATAAAAATTACATTCATATTACAAATTATTGAATACTTCTTTATAGACTACATTTGTTCTATCCGTAAGACGACAACGCTGGTCACAAAGCAGAAGCTTCAATCCGGTCGTGTTGGTTACTCTAGACAACAGAACGTACAATTGATCGTGCATAAATACTGGTTTCTTCAAAAATATTCCAACATTTTTCAACTACTGACCTTGACTCTTATTAATAGTCATGGCATACGATATTATAATCGATAATTGTATTAGTTGGAAAGAAAACTGGAATTTGGTATCCAAGCAATTCGAATATTAAAAACCATTTCCCCAGAATTATTTCCTCCTAATACTTTCGCGTGGATAATATAATTACCAAGTTGTGTTACAATCATCCTAGTACCATTGCATAGTCCGACAGAGACATCCATATTCCGCAATAGCATAACGGACACCCAAACCTGATACGAAACAGTTCATGTATCAAAAACTATATACCATGTCACAACATTTAATTAATTCGTTAATTATATACAATAAATAGAATATGACATGACTATATAAATTGTTGTTTAAAGAAAAATAAGTTTATATATATATATATTACTATATTAATTAATAGATATAGATTTTAGTAAAAAAGTTTATAATAATACCAACCTTCAACTTCATGGTTTTTTCATGGTTGGGTAGTTTGGAACACTTGCTGGTATTTAAGAACTCAACCGAATGCATTTAATCAAACATATTATCTCCACGTTCGGTAGGTAAAATACTATCCGAACTCAGGTAAATCCTTTCGTCCGTATTATGCATTGCAACCATGTAATCGTTGATTTCATTAACGTCATCCAGGATCAGCGCTAGAATCGCTCGTCCTTCTAGAAAATTGATATTCTCGATGTAATCATGGAAAGATGAGTACGCGGCATGAATAATCGATTTCATATAATTATCCGATTGAATTATTAAATATTCATTCGGGATCTCTATATCTACTTCCCCGTCGTTTTCGCCGTCAGTAGTACAATCCCCTGTAGAAGAGCCAATCAGAGAACTCTCGTACATTTAGGCATGACCAGTCAAATTTGAAGAAAATCTCCTCCTGAAAATATATTACCCGTGATAATTATAAAAATTGAATGATTGCTTTCTAATAAAATTAAATTGGTGAATAATATTTATGTTTGTTTGTATTTCAAGTATCTTCGATCTAAATATAATTGATTTATTAATTTATTTGTCTTCATAATATAGAAAATGATATATTCATCAAATTCAATACAAAAAAATCAGCATTTATTTTTCATTTTAAGTATAAAATTCATGCGAATTATTAAAAATGAATCGTTGTATATAAAGAAAATAAAATTAAAACATAATTTAAATGTGTTTTTAAATAATTTCAATATTTTCATTAGTCTTCTTGAAACATATAACCTTGTAAATTATAAATGTGTAATGCTATAATTAATAAAATTAGATTTTTCGATAATTTTGTTTTTATTTTATCTATCTCATTTCTTAATTTGTTTTATTAATTTTTATAATAATACAAATAATAAAATAAAATAAAACTTGAAGTTTTTTTTCAATGATAATTATCACTTTTTGATTGATCTTTTAAAATATATAATATGTATGAATTTTTATATTAATATTAAATTATTAATGAATAGTTTTATTATTTTTATTTCAACTATATTTTTCAATAACAATGTTTTAATAATTTATTTATATTTATAATTATATAGAAAATCAAAAAAAGATCATTTGAAGTAAATATGTATATTTTAAAAGTGAAAATTGATAAAATTATTTTATTTTCCTTGCCGCCATAATAATATATGTTGTATCCAAGAAAATGGTCACCGACACGTGTCACGAATCAAAGGGCCACGTCATCAAGAGAGAAAGTCAACCGGTATAGTCAAAGAGACCCTCAAAAGCAGATCTAAGAAGAAAATAAAGACCTTGGACAGTAAACATTGCACGGTAGAATCAGACTCCCCTCTCAGGGGAATCTCCTGGGGAGGCTCCTGGGGTGACAGTCAACAAGCTGGGACTTCACGGGGAAAGAGGCAGATTAAGCACTAAGGGAAATTAGTGGGTTTTTAATGCTTCATATTAGTGGACTAGAGGTCCAATAAGAGGCCAAAATGTGGGCATTAGGTGGCATAATTAAGCCATGCATGGAGTATTATAAATAGAGGGAGTGAGATAGTGGAAAAGGACATGCAAACCTTGATTTTAACTATGTACTCTAAGTATGGATATTTGAATATAGAGGAGCCTTGAGCTTCCATTTCCAGTACTTATGATTTCTGCATTTAGCTTCATCCTCTTGCTTTCTTACCTATAACATATTTATATTTTGTGTTGTTTACCAAAACCCTCAATTACCAGCGAATACTACCGACAAGTACAAAAACAACCAAAACATTTGGCGCTAGAAGGAGCGAGCATCAGGTATTGAAGTTGCAGAAAAGCTCGATTAAAATCAAAAATGGTGAATGAAAATGAAAACACCACGGTGTCAGGTACGTCTGGCACAAGTGGCAGATGGCGGGCTGTGATGGGTAAGGCTGTGATGGTGGAACCCGAGGTTCCATCTCCACCTAAAAACCCAGAACCTGAGAATAAGGAACAGCCGCCGCCTACCCAGATCAGCTCCGACGAGCACAATAGCAAACGTGCGGAGGCCGACGAGCCTACGGACAGTCAGGCAGATCAACGACAGCGCCGACTTCGGTCGCGTCGTCGGAATCGCCGTCTCCATCCTTACGATATCGGAGGGCTGTCGACGCCCATGGCTCCGCCTCCGATCAGATTCGCAAGTCTTGATACTCCACAAAAAATAGACGAAGCAGTGGCAGAACTGATGTCTTTGAAATATGTGATGACAACCCCTGTGATCCCGGTGCGGGGCATGCTTGCACCCGCCGGGGAAAATCCAGGGAAGGGCCCTGAGCGAGCTAGACGCGCTCCCCGGGGAAACCGCAGAGCCCGTCGGGCTTTAGATCTAAATAAAAGAGCCGAATCAGTGGCTACTTCTACTGATCCTTATCGACAGGCAAGTAAAAGTGACATGCACGGGCAACGTGTGAACTTCTCACCGGCAAGGGCCCACAGAGCCCCCGGTGCTGATCTTGAACTGGCCGATTTAAGGCAGAAGTATTCTGAACTGGAAAGGCGATTGAACGAAAATCAAATTCTCGCCGCCCCGGCAGGTCGTCATAACGATCCCCTGGCTCCCGAGGTTGAACAAGCTCCCATGCAACTGGAAATTCAGCCCATGCAAACCACTTTGTATAACGGCAAGACCGATCCAGAAGCGCATTTGAGCAGATTCAGAACATATATGTCCGGCCGGGGAGCCACAGATGCTACCCGGTGCAAATTGTTCCCACTCACCCTGGGCGATACTCCTCACCAATGGTACGTCAGCTTACCTACACATTCTATTAAGTGTTTTGACGACTTGGTACAAAGGTTTGTGTCGTATTTTGCATCCAAAGCTTCCTATATGGAGTATAGTCAGAAGCTACTTGGAGTCAAACAGGGTGAGAACGAAACTGACGAATATTATGTGGATCGCGTGGGGGAATTACTGTTGGCGGGCGGAGAAGAGATTCCCGATAGCCTCAAACTTCACACCGTATTGGGAGGTATGAGAAGAAGCTCTAAGTTGTTTAAATCTGCAATGCTAAACTATCCCCGATCGTATGAGGATTTTAAAAGGAAAGCTGGGGCCCAAGTGGCGTACCAGCGTCTTGTTGCTAGTGGGGCACATTCCCCCGAGCAAAAGAGAAAACCTCCTTTTTCCTCCGATCGAAGGCCAAACTATATTGGCAAGAAACCAGGCCCTAGGCCAAGTGATCCACGAGTGGATGAAATCCGTGAGTTGGAAGGAAAACTCACTGCTCAGACTGGTCATACACCAGCAGATATTTTGAATATCATGGTCATGCAAAAAACTGATCTGTTGGTAAAACCACCACCAATTCTAACTCCCCCGGACAAGTTGGATCCCAACAAATGGTGTGCCTTTCATGAAAAGATTGGTCACAACACCAGCCAGTGTAGGCAACTGGTAAAACTGTTGTGGAAACTTTTTCAGGATGGGAAACTATGGCAGTTCTTGCCCAGGCCAGGTGCTGGGGGAAATCCGCAGGGGCCTCCTCCCCGGGAAGTTCCCGCACTAGCTCCACCACCGCCTCCTGTAGCTCCAGACCCACCGAGAGTGGGCCAGATCATGATGATCGGCGGTTTGAGGCCAGTGAATGAGGAAAGCCACCGAAAGAGGAAAAGAGACTTCCAGATGTGGGAAGTTTGGTATGAAACTGCCCCGTCAAAAGAAGCAACAATCAGTGAAACGGCGGTGATAACTTTCACCCCGGAAGATCGAGCCGAGACAAAGTTCCCGAAGGATGTGCCTTTAGTGATAAAAGCAAGAATCCTCGGCCTGGACGTGTCTCGCACACTGGTAGACAATGGCGCACATCTCAATATTCTGTACAAGAAGACCCTAGATCTGATGGGGAAGCTAGCGCGCTATGTCAACCCGTGCGATATGGTGTTAAAAGGTTTTGGTGACGATGTAGTCATTCCCTACGGAGAAATCATTCTCCCGGTAGAAATGATGGACGCGAAGAATCCTGAAGTCATGATGGTTAGGAATCTTAAGTTTGTAATAGTAGATAAGGTTAGTGGCTATAATGCTTTGTTAGGCAGGCCCTTTCTGGACGCTTTTGAAGCAGTCGCCTCATCCTATTACTACTGTATCAAGTTTCCAACACCCTCCGGTGCAGTTGGCACCGTCAGGGGGGACCTAGTAATGGCTAAAAAGACTTTGATGTATTTTCGCGATCTTGATAAAACTAAAATCAGAGAAAAAGCTAACATTCCCCAAATCAATTTGGAGGAAAGCAACGTAAAACAAATTGATCACATTAAAGATATTATTAAAATACCCGAGGAAGGAATGAGCTCTCCCAGGAAAAACCCGCGCGGAGAAGTTCTTCAGATTCCCTCGGATGACATGAATAAACCCCCCGAAGAAGAACCCAGTAAGGACTTAGCATCTCCTGGGGAAAAACAGCCTAAACCCAAAGCGAACTTAGAGGATTGGGGCTCACGGGGAGGATATCAATGCAAAAAAGCACCCGTTGTAGAAATGGTTGAAACCCTGGACTCTATAATTGTAGACCCAGAGCAAACCGAAAAACAAATACTTGTGGGGTCTCATATGGAATCCACTGTCAGAAACGATCTGATAAAATTCCTAAAAGAGAATATCTCCACGTTCTCATGGTCCAGTGCGGATTTAGGAAAGATAGATCCTAAACATGCCTGCCATCGATTGAAAATAGATCCCTGCAAAAGGCCTATTGTGCAGAAGCGTAGGAAAATGGGCCCCGAGAAGTGCCAGGCACTCGCCGGGGAAGTAGATAAACTCATTGAAAATAAACTGGTCAGGAAAGCTTCGAGTGATGTCACTTGGCTTTCCAATGCGGTAATGGTGACAAAAACGGCCGGGGCATGGCGTTTGTGTATAGATTTTACAGACCTAAATAATGCTTGCCCGAAAGACCTTTTTCCCATGCCGCACATCGACCATGTGGTTGATAATTTGACAGGTCACGCGATATTCTCAACACTGGACGCCAAGGCCGGATACCACCAAATTCCTATGCATCCGGATGACATTGAACATACGGCTTTCTACTCAGAGAAAGGGATCTATTGCTGGGAAAGAATGCCGTTTGGCCTGAAGAATGCTGGGGCCACCTATCAAAGGTTGGTAAATCAAATGTTTTCTGAATTAATTGGTAGAACAATGGAAGTGTACATTGATGATATTATTGTAAAAAGTAAAAACGAATCAGATCATGTCAAAGACCTCGAAGAAGTTTTCAAAATTCTGGGGCATTATAATATGAAATTGAACCCCAAGAAATGTAATTTCGGAATTAAAAAAGGGATGATCCTGGGGCATGTGGTTAGCGAAGAAGGCATTGAGCCCAACCCTACCAAAGTCCAAGCTATCTTGGACATGCAAGAGCCCCGGGACGTAAAAGGCGTACAACGACTCACGTGTCGTCTCGCCGCCCTGAACAGATACATTTCTTGCCTGGGAGATAAAACTCGACCGTTCTTTGCTTCCATCAAAGGACAGGAATTTCACTGGAAAAAAGAGGCCCAACAAGCTTTTGTACGGATAAAGGAATACTTATCCCATCCGAAAGTAGTTGTGGCACCTAAACCAGAAGAAAAGTTGTATTTATACCTGGCCGCCTCAGAGCATGCCATCAGTGCAGTCTTGGCAAGAGCGGAAGGAATCCAACACTTTCCGATTTATTTCGTGAGTCAAGTATTACATGAGGCAGAAATTAAATACACTCCACTGGAAAAATTAACATTTGCTTTAATAGTGTCAATAAGAAAACTCCGGGCGTACTTATTTGAGCACCCCGTCGAAGTTTTGACTGCTATGCCTTTAAGGCAAGTATTGCACCGGTCAGATATCTCCGGGAGACTCCTGCGTTGGGCGTTAGAAATTAGTCAATATGACATAACTTTCGCCCCGAGGACAGCAATTAAAGCACAAGCCCTGGCAGATTTTATTGTGGAATTAACTTTCCCTGAGAAATCCCAGAATCAAGCACGCGCCTGGCAGCTGTTCGTAGATGGATCATCTACCACCGCGTGCTCGGGGGCAGGGGTGGTATTACTCAGTCCCGATGGGGACTCAGTAACCCATGCGGTAAAGTTTGAATTCCTCACATCGAACAATGAAGCAGAGTACGAAGCTCTCATTTCTGGGTTGGAATTAGCTATAGCCGTTGGGGCCAGGAAACTCCATGTGTTTATGGACTCTCAGCTAGTAGTAAACCATGTAAGTGGGGACTACGAGGCCAGAGGGGAACAAATGATAAAATACCTAAAATTGGTATGGGAACTTTGTGAAAAAATCCTTGAAGTTCTAATCGAACAAATCCCACGGGAACACAATTCACAAGCAGACGCCCTGTCAAAATTAGCATCAGCTGAGGGATCAGCAGACTTCTCAAATATTGTGTTGACAAAATTAATGTCCCCGTCAATAGAACAAAGAGAAATGCAAATGCAAATTCTCACTGGGGCCGGAGAAGACTGGCGGATTCCCATTCAACGGTACATAGATACCGGGGAAGTACCAGCAGATAAAACCGAAGCAAAACAACTTCGCTCCCGAGCGGCAAAGTACACTTTAATAGATACACAACTATACCGAAGAAGTTATTCCCTTCCACTACTAAAATGTGTGTCTAAGGAAGAAGGATTTAAAATCCTGGAAGAAATACACGAGGGTGTGTGTTGAAACCATGCGGGGGGAAGATCCCTAGCACACAAAACCATGGGGCAAGGATTTTACTGGCCAAGCCTGAGAAAGGACGCAGTCGGATACGCACGTAAATGTGTCAAATGCCAGACGCATGGGCCTAACATCCGTATTTCCCCAGAAGCCCTGAAATCCATTTACAGCCCGTGGCCATTTGCTCGGTGGGGTATCGATCTGATCGGACCACTGGCAACCGCACGGGGCGGAGTAAAATATGCGATTGTAGCAGTCGACTATTTTACTAAGTGGGTCGAAGCAGAACCATTGAACAAAATTGATCAACCGCAGGTTATCAAGTTCATATGGAAAAACATTATATGTCGATTTGGTTTGCCCGAGTCAATCATTTCCGACAACGGAAAACAATTCGATGGGGCTGAGGTGGAAGAATTCTGTGAAAAATGGAAAATTAGAAGGCTATTTTCTACTCCTTACCACCCCCAGACGAATGGTCAGGTTGAAGCAGTGAATAAAATATTAAAACATACCATCAAATCAAAATTGGAAAGTCGCAAAGGAAAGTGGGCGGATGAACTTCCAGAGGTTCTGTGGTCATATCGTACCACAGCTAGAAATGCCACTGGAGAAACCCCCTACTCTTTGGCTTTTGGAACGGAAGCAGTAATCCCAACGGAAATAACGGTGTTATCACACCGGACCGCTCAGGAAATTTCCCCGGAAAATGAACTAACCATCCGAAAAGAGTTGGATCTTCTTGAAGAAAGAAGGTTAGCTTCCGATTCTCTAAATGCTATGAACAAACAAAGAATTGCAAAATTATTTAATTCAAAAGTAAAGGCGCGAGAATTCCAAGAAGGAGACTTGGTGCTAAAGAAAATCTTAGGAACGCACCAGGGAGCACTGGGGCCGAACTGGGAGGGACCGTTTAGAGTAAGTCACTGCCTCCAGAACGGAGCGTACGAGTTAGAGCTTCTCGACGGGACCAAAGATCAGTATCGGTGGAACGCGTTGCATCTAAAGAAATTTTAACATTAAAAGGTTAATCTTTGGTTTTTTGTAAAGATATTATTTTTGTAAAACCCTTTTATCACTTTTATAATGTTTCTCAGTATTTACCAAAAATACTTGTATGGGGTCAAAAAAGTTATATTTTGTTTGTTACAAAGGAAAAATATTACCCCGGGAAAGGAATAAATTTCCCGGTAAAAATAAGAAATATTAAGTATTCATAGAAGAATACTAAGGTTCGATAAAAACCCAAAAATCTGTAGATTATGGGGCCGAACACTTCTTTCTGCGTACGGATTCAACAGAGTAAAAGAAACTCAAGAATCGCGCGGGGAGAAGATATAGGTCCGAAGAAAATCCTAAGAGGTATTCATAAAGAACAAACCACAGGATCGGTCAGTCTTTGTAAAAGGAGAGATGGAGGAGAAAAATGTTACTTAGAATCAGAGAGAATTCCGAGAGGTAACTAAAATCCAAAAATAACTTTTGCAAGACAAAGAACTCACAAAGAGTCCCAACAAAGTTTTAAAAATAAAACTTGGGTGTGAGCCAAAAGTTATCTATTTACAAAGAATTACGATTCACCAAACAAGCTAAAGCTGACTTGTCAAAATTATAGATAATTATGGTAAAAAGAAACCTAAACAAAACGGTGGAAGGGCCATGAGTAAGACCCAAAGGATAATATCCAAAAATAACTTACTAAGTTATTACACACCAGCAAAATATTAAAACTTGTCCCAGGCAAAAACTGCCTCTGAAATTCAAACAGAAATAACAAATATTGTTTTATGGCCTTGGGCCCAAATAAGAAATAAAGCATAAAAACCCCTGAGCTTTTTACACTCAGGGTAGGATTCATTTTAGCAGACTCCTAAGTTATAAAACTCAGGAGGTGGAATTACCATCACCAGGGGTTACCAGAGGATCTTTTGGCTTGCCATCAGGCCCAACACCAAGTAGATCCATACCCTCATCATCAAATTCATCATCATCAACAGGAGCATCATCAGCCAACTTTGCAGGTTCACCAGGCATAGAGAGGAGACTATATGATGGCCACCATTTCATGTCAATTCCATGGACAACTTCCAGATCCATAAAAGGTTGAGGAACTCTGGAATCCAGAGTGCATCCCTTCATGTGATCCTTTAGGAGTTTGAGCCCATACTCTTTGGCCACATCATTCTTCTCCTTTGCTGCAGACCTAATGAGATCAGCATATGCAGTTACATAAAGGAGGTCAGTCAATACCCTGGGATTGTGAGCAGGTGAATCCAGTAGAGTTTCAAGCTCCACAACTCGTTCCATGGACTGTGCAAAGCTATCCTGGACCTGCTTCAGTTCTTTGGTGACTTTGACCACCTCATCCTGTAGCTCTTTCTTTTCTCTGACAAAGCTGTCCTGGGCATCTTCAATCTGCTCTTCTTTTTCCTTGATGGTTTTCAAGGCTTCCTGCATTTCTGATTTCAGCTTCCCTATCTCTGCCCGTGCAGTATCTGCAACCTTCTTCCACTTATCCCTGTCCGCTGCTGCGGCTATGTAGGCTGCATTGAGCTCCTTCACTTGTGTTTCTTGACCAATGCTGGTGATGCGTAGTTTGGAAACCTCAGCTCTGAGTTTCTCAGCCATGGTATGAGCACCAGAGATGGCAACTGCACTTTGACTGGCCAGTTTCAGGGCCAGGGAAAAGGCATGCTCCTCATGGTCCATCAGGTCATTGAGCTCTGAGGTCCAGCACCTCCCAACTGCATCAATTGAATCACCAACAGGATTGCCCAGGGTAGTGACAGGGTCAATGGGGCCTTTGCCAGAGAAGAAGGGAAGGAGCACTGATGGAAGTTTTTCTTGGGAAAACCTAACCGGGAAATAAAGTGTAAAGATTGAATATTTTGTAAAAATAAAGAAAGAGTATAAAATAAATAAAAACTTACTTGTCAGAGAGGATTTTCTCAACTCCAAAAACAGACTGACTTGTGTCAGCACGGGGAGGTGATTCAGTCACATCAATTATACCCCCATCAAATTTCTTCCTTTTCTTATCTCCTTCAAGCTTGATTTGTAGAAGTGTGGATGACCTGGAGGGAGGCAAACCCTGACTGGGAACGACATCAGTCATCACAGTATCGGCAGAGGCCGGGGGTTCTTTGTAGGAGTCCACCACCCCCATGACCCCCATAGAATCTGTCTCACCGCCCTGGGCGGAGACAGTTCGGGATCTGGTCCGGGAAGCTGGGGCACCTACTGTTCCACCCCGAGTCTTTGCAGATCCTCGGCCACCTATGCTGGTTGAACTGGTTTTTGATTTACGGGCTTTCCCCGTCTGGGATGCATCCACAAGTCCAAGTCTCGCAAACAATTTGTTATCTGCCATATCAGGAGGTTTCACTTCGAACACAGTAGAGAAAAATTCTGCACCGGGGAAAGTAAAGATATTACACCCGACAAAAATTGATGATCTTTCCCTGGGGGATATGTCCCCATGAAATAAGACAAAAACAGAAACTATAAAAAATACAAGACTTTACCAAAACAAGGTTGGTCTTCAACAAACGGAGGACAGAAAAGGCCTGCTGAGTCACGAATACTGTCGTCGTTAAGATATGTCGAGTCCCTCTCGGTAGCAAGGATGCACTGGGCCAAAAGATTCGCTTTAGACAAATCCCACGGGATGCTATAGTCAGTTTTGGAGATCCGGGCACCTACAAACATAAAAACAATTTTAGATCAGTCAAAACTGTAAAAAACTTAAAAGTATAACTTACTTTCATCTTTAACGCCATAAGTTAGGGGAATTTCAATTTCTCCCTCTCGGGTCTGAGTTCTCCATCTCCCCGAGACATAAAACCATCGATCCCAACAGGTAGGATATTTAATTTCCGGTTCCTTTATCTTCACCATATTTTTCCTGCATCGCACTGTGTAATCACCCAACAACCCTTTCTGGAAATTGACCGGGCTAAAGAACAAATGGAATTCATCCCCCGTAAGGGGTCGAGAAAATCCCACTTGTCCTAGAACCGTCAAAACCCCATACAACTGAGCCCACCCGTTCGGATGAATCTGGTGAGGGGCCACACCCCACCGGTTCAACAGGCCTGAAATTGAAGGATGCAGGGGGAACCGCAGGCCTTGATCCATCGCGTCGACGCCGATGGCCACCATGCCTGGAGGTGGACAGCAAGCGGATTCTCCCTCTTCTGGCGCATGCAAATGCACGTTGAAGGGAATCCGCCAGTCATCCCTCCAGTCGGTGAGTTCTTCTGCTGTCACCGTGCTGTCTCGGCCATGCGCGCCCCAATCCTGGTGGTTTGGGTCTGGTTGAACCGCTGTGATGGTCCTCACAGCAGGAACGTAAGGGTGGGCCGCGTCTAGTTCGTCCAGTCGGAATCCCGGTAAGGCCGGTGCCGCCGTGTCCATAAATTCTTTGTACTGACGAGCGAGCAGGACGTGAGGCTCTTCAGGTACTTTGGGGTGAACAACTTTCGTGTATTTTGGCATGATGATAGGGGTTGTAGAAGGAAATTTACACTACGAATCCAATAAACTTACTCAGAAAAAATTACAGAGAGAAAAAATATCTTACCGATTTCTAGATCTGAAAATCGAAGGGAGTTGTGAAATTTGAAATTTGAAATGGGTTAATATGTTTTGAAAAATCAACCCTGCCTCACAATTTGATCGAACGGTTGAGATCAAGGAAGGGGAAAAGAGGGCAGTTACCGATGAAAAAACGTACTCAAGTGTCCCCCCACTACCCCGTAAAACCTAAAATACTTGGTCAGGATAACGCCACGTGGCAAATATTTACTGACAAAAGACAGGATTAAAGAGAAATTCTTTTTCTATATTCTTTTATTATTTATTTAATTATCAAATTCTTGATTTGTTAAGAAGATAAGTTTTCTGATACTTATCACAATTTACAAATAAAAAGAGTCTTCCAAAAAACAACAACTCTTATTCATTTCACCGGGAAATAGAACCGGGAAAACAAGATTTAACAAAGAAAATACAAATTTCTTATATCATGGATAAATCTCACGGGGAAGAATATCCCCAGTCATCTTTTACAGGAAGATTTTCAGGTTCAGCATTGATCGAGCTATCTTCGGAATCAGTTCCTAGATCAATGATCTCCTCTCCATCCCTCCCAAATACTCCAATATTAAAAGACTTCTGCCCACGCAACTCCAGAAAGATGGTAGCGCCCACCGAAGCAAGACGACGTTCACAGAACTTGTTCCAGCCCTCGCTCAGAGCAAGGCGTCGACCATCCTTCTCCACTTTAACTGTCCAGACCCGTTCAAAAGCATCTACCAAAGCAATATCCTGTCCATCAAGCTCCGGAAACTTCTGAGAAAAAGACAAAGAAAGAGGCAACTTAGTTTTCATCGACCGATTTCTAATCCGAGAAGAAAAGCTGGTTATTTGATTCGGGTACACATCTCTGTTCCAAGTAAAAGCCATAATATGAAGTCGACTCCAGTTTAGAAGAGCCTTTAAAGGCGTAAAATTCAGAATTAAATGAAGTCTCAACCACCAACAGAAAGTCAGAATGCTATTTCCAAGACAAGTCAACCGAGAAAGACCACTATAAACTTCAGGGAAATCAAAGTTGAAAACTCTAATTTTCCTGGGGGCCTATGTTGTATCCAAGAAAATGGTCACCGACACGTGTCACGAATCAAAGGGCCACGTCATCAAGAGAGAAAGTCAACCGGTATAGTCAAAGAGACCCTCAAAAGCAGATCTAAGAAGAAAATAAAGACCTTGGACAGTAAAGATTGCACGGTAGAATCAGACTCCCCTCTCAGGGGAATCGCCTGGGGAGGCTCCTGGGGTGACAGTCAACAAGCTGGGACTTCACGGGGAAAGAGGCAGATTAAGCACTAAGGAAAATTAGTGGGTTTTTAATGCTTCATATTAGTGGACTAGAGGTCCAATAAGAGGCCAAAATGTGGGCATTAGGTGGCATAATTAAGCCATGCATGGAGTATTATAAATAGAGGGAGTGAGATAGTGGAAAAGGACATGCAAACCTTGATTTTAACTATGTACTCTAAGTATGGATATTTGAATATAGAGGAGCCTTGAGCTTCCATTTCCAGTACTTATGATTTCTGCATTTAGCTTCATCCTCTTGCTTTCTTACCTATAACATATTTATATTTTGTGTTGTTTACCGAAACCCTCAATTACCAGCGAATACTACCGACAAGTACAAAAACAACCAAAACAATATAGAATCCAAATTTCGCATATCTACAATGCAACGACATAATTTTCCTAAAAGATTGTCTCCGTCAACTCTGACCTTAAACATAAACTCGTTTTCAGTAAGAGATTATACAACCGCATGAGTTACTTTGTTTATACTTTGGATGTTACAATATGATTGTCGGCATTATTCTTTTATACATAAAGATACATTACATTATTAATTAATTAAGTAATTAATATAATAAAAAATACAGTTATAAAATAACAGAAAAATAAAATTACATAAAAAAATTGATATATATGTAGGAGAGAATTAAATATCGAGAGGATTGAAAGAACTAATCGATCAGCTGATTTCTGATTTAGAAATAATGCAACTTCATTCATCAATACAAAATTCGCGAAATGCTTTCGGTCATGAACTTGGAGATAAATTTTAAACTTGGTGTCACGATAACAAAAATAACACATAAAATTGCAATAATTGACATTC
Organism: Euphrasia confusa; assembly: GCA_954870475.1. Taxonomy (NCBI): domain Eukaryota; kingdom Viridiplantae; phylum Streptophyta; class Magnoliopsida; order Lamiales; family Orobanchaceae; genus Euphrasia; species Euphrasia confusa. The sequence continues at coordinate 12,390,295 of OX940960.1, forward strand.
TGTATGATTGTATGTGGGGCAAATTATGTAATACCAATATATTTTGACAGTTTTTCATGGATTTTAAAAGTTGTGCAAATTTTAATAACCTGCAGTAAATATAATAACAATTATAAATCACTTATTTATTACAATATATAATAAAAAAATATATTTAAGTCTATACACATTAAATTCAATAATATACCTAGTAAAACTGAACGGGAGTCTTTTTCAGAGAGATTAACGAATATAACCAACACATTGTAGGTTACGATATACCGATCCGATCGATATACCGTGTGTGCGGAAGCGTGTAAAGCAATAGATCTACTATGCCATGATCTAAGTGCACACTTAATGTGTATAAGAACACATATAAACATATATATATATATATACACATCCAATATATATATATATATATATATATATATATATATATATATATATATATATATATATATATATATATATATATATATAAGGTTTAACGATTACTTACTTTTGGTGATCGTTGATTTCGGTTAAGGTGGTGTTGAGTCGATTGAACCACCTTAATGGATCAGCAACTCAAAGATCTCTTTGTGAATGACCTCGTCACTCCTTTGGATCTTCCGGATGTTGAAGCCGCACAAATGGCCCGGCCTCTACGTGTTGCACACGAACCCGAATGATGAATTGCTTGCTTGATCGAGTTGATTCTCTAAGAACAACCTCTTTTCTCTCTTTCACTTGTGAATTTCGTGGCTAATGATGATGGTGTTAGAATGAGACATGAAAATATGATTTTCATGCTCATTATACCCCTTTTACTTCACATGTAACCCCCACCATAATATGTGTGTCATAACCACACATAATGGGGTGTTATGGTGAAGTTCAAAGGTCATCTCCACATAATCATGCCAAATCATGATATGTGGTCCCATTGGCTTGTGTGGCATGCCATGTCACACTATGTGACATGCATCCATGCAAGCCATGCATCCCATGCATGGGAATTAAATCCACGTAAATATTGATTCTAAATCAATATATTTATCAAGCAATGTATATCAATATCGAGCTCGTGTGTGACCCTATAGGTATGATTTTATCGATCAATATTATATTGTTCCCAACAATTAATATTATCGAATAATCATTTAACATCCATAGACGACCTTATGACTTTATCGATTGCACACGTAGGATCGAAGGACATATCCCAACAATCTCCCACTTGGCCTTCAGAGCCAGTGTGCTGCCAACTTCCTGTTGTCACTTTATGTCTAAGTTTGAACTTGAGGCAAGACTTGAGTCATCCTCAATCGGTTCAAACCTTTCTTGGACTTTGAGACAGACTGTAAAACCAGATTTATCACTATGATACGAATCTGGACGTGGCCACGTATTTTCCACAGTCTCGACTCTCCAAGTGGCCGTTAAGACATGTATCCCATTATAAAATGGAGGACAATCCCATCTTGTCAATCCAAGCTCTCCCACTTGCTTCCTGATATACCCAATAACAAGTTTTATAACCTCCTTTTACGAAAGGCGTTTACTTGTATCAAAGTACACCATTTCACAATGGAATCACTCTGGACTACTCAGGTCAGAGGAAATTGCTCGACAGTCAATGAAATAGTATTATGACTCGAAATCTTAAATACTATTCCAGTCGGGTCTGTTCGATCATTAGCTCCCAACTAATATCTATGTAATTGTACTTGATGTCCCACATCACTAGCCCATGAAGCGGCTCTATAGTACACATTACAATCTAGTTCTTTGTATTATCGGTTTGTCCATACTCGATTATATGAACCAGGAACAGCTATATGATTCAAGTATATCAGTTCAACCATTGGGACTTCATTATGCGGTAAGTCGACCTCATAACCCAATTGATATAACTTAATCATTTGGACAATTCATATAAATTAAACCATATTTATATGAAGAATTATGTATTATACATATGAGTGAATGTTTATCAAATCTCCAAAAGTATCTAATACAGTAATAGAAATCACAACCCATCTCTAAGATGTCTGACATCTATTGCAGTCGTGAAAGCCTCAAGCTTAAACTGCTAGAGAGGTTTAGAAAGCGGGTTTGCAACCTTACCAAAAGTTGCAACTTTATTATCTCGATGTCTCCACAAAACTATCTCCCAAATAATGTGGAACTTCCTGAGCACCAGTTTTAGACTTGTGGTGCTTCCTAGCTCATAGGCTTGCGCGATAACTCTACTATAAATAGAGAACTATCGGATGGGCTGAGATAGTTACGCCACCTAGTTCATTCAAGAACTTTCAAATCCTAACTGCCAACATTACTGCATCCAATGCAATACTGTGCTCAGCTTCTGTAGTTTAATCAGCTATATTGCATTGCATGGAACTATTCCAGCAAATATCACCTCTAACCAGACAAAAGATATAACCAGATTAAAATCGGAAATTATCTTAGTCTGTTTTGAAGTTAGCATTCAAACATCTTTGTTAATATCAACTCCTTTTGTCTTCCAAAGACAACAAAATATTCTTTAGTCCATCTAAGATACATAAGAATATTCTTGGTCGCAGTCTAACGCGCCTCACCTGGATTTCCTTGAAACTGACTCGTCATACTCAAAGCATAAGATACGTCCGGTCGTGTACATATCATGGCGTACATTATAGACCCTATTGCCGAAGTATAAGGAATGTTTTCCATCCTCTTTTGCTCATCAAGTCCCGTAGGGCCTTGCATCTTGCTAAGAGATGTGCCATGACTCATTGGAATGAGACCCTTTTTGGCGTCTTTCATTCTGAACTTATCAAGTACCTTATCAATATAGGTCACTTGACTAAGTCCAAACTGCTGGGTTTCGATGTCCCGGGGTATCAAAAATTGCGGAACCGATAACCCCGAACGAAATCCCGTCGCCGGAAACTGGATCCCCGACTCATCCGCAGGAGTCCGACCTTTGGAGACTACGCGCCCGAAGACACGCAGCCCGCCCCCAGCCGATTTTCTCCCGCGAGTCGGATCCACGAACGCGAACCACACAAACGGAGCCGGGCTCGACCCGAGCATCGCCGCGGGATAAACCCGCGGCTCAAACCCTAGCCGAGCCCCCGTCGGGGCTCGCGATCGATCGATCGCGTGGGGCTGCCCAGCAGCCCCCGGCGGTGAGTCCGGCGACTCACCGCCGTCACCGGAGGTGGGGGGAGCCACCAGCCGCGGCGCCAGCCCGCGGCGGTTCCCCCCGGCGATCGAGCTAGGGCTCGATCGCCCCCAGCCGCGGCGTCCAGCCGCGGCCTCTCCTCGGTGCGCGCCGGCGGTCGAAGCCCTAGGCTCGACCGCCACCCCCTCGGCTCCCAGCCGAGGGCTTTCCTCGATCCCGGCGGGGATCTCTAGACCGCCGGCGGTCCGGTGGTCTTCGACCACCACCGCGCGGTCTATCCCCGTCCCCGGGTTCGTCGTTTTTCCCGGATCTTGTGTTCATGTAGTATCACAATTTAATTCATATAAATTCACACGAAGGAGTTTATGATTGTACCTTTGATTCGTTGTGCGGAGAAACGAAATCAAGTTGAAGACCTTTGGATCTTCCCACGTATTCCTTGCACTTCGTTCGAACGTCGGGTGGGCGACGATCTATCGAACACCTATGGATCTCCTTCAACTCTCTAGAATATCAAGTATGATAATCTTGTCTTATGATTTATGAAGGCCATGTAGTGCTTTTATAGACTACGTAGGGGATCTAAAGGAGGTGGAATATTGGGCTTCCAATATTGAAGATTAAATTGAGCCCACTGCCCAAGTCCATTAATCCTTATCAATATTAATTAATTTATTTTCCACTATATAAATTAATTGCACTCCCAATATTAAACCATATTATTTCAAATAATATTTCTCCGGTAGTATTTATTTATTCCGTGTATTTAAGATTTAAATATCCATGAATAAAATTAATTTATTGCTAATTAATTTATTCATCTCTTTAATCCGAGACTAGTACCATTCAACCTTAATTATTGTGCGGAACGAATCCACTCATGAGGTTTACACAATAATTCCTTATGAACTCATCTCGGGGATATTATCAACCCTTACGGGATACACTGTCCGGTCAATTATTCACGGCATGTCATATATAAAATATAGTAACCCAACTTAACCGGAAATTAACCTAATAATTAAATCGGTTAATTCCTTTGGTAAATCAAAGTTACTTATATTAAATATACACACCCGCAATAATATCGGGGATTAAGAATAAAATACACTGAGACTCGAATCGATTATCGCCGGCAATCCTAATCGATGAATCTCAACGATCCGCTCAATACACCAAGTGTACAAGTGTGATAAAATAATTAAGATAAATTATTTTCTCTCTCACACAACGACTATACCGATGGATTGGTCCGTGTCCATCTAGGTCGTGAGCAACTGTTTGATTAAATACGAGTAACCGATAGTATGATCTTCTGTGCGCCCATGCTTGCACCATACTAACTACAACGTATAAAATCCAGGACTATAATTTGCATATATTTAATTAATAATAATTAAACGCAAAACAATTGTTTATTAATTTAATAGATTAAATGCTATGATCGGGAGTTTTCAGTTACTCAAATCTAGACATTAAGTACACAACTCCAACAATCTCCCACTTGTACTAAGGTCTAGTCATTTCCTCCAAACTCCCGGTTCCCATACTCATCACGTGCTTAAAGTGTACTTCCGAGAAGTACTATGTGAATGAGCACTCTAGGTTGCCGCTCTGAAGTTATCTTGGTGACTACTACGTCGTCTCCCTGACGATGACTCGTATCAGGTGGTACTTGCATTATGTGTTATCATCACTTTTAGACTTATGACTTCTTCCAGTTTATCATGCACCGCTATAAAATAGCCTTTGATAAACTAAGAGTCATTTCCAAGTCTTAGAGGTTATCCCGGAACCTAACCAGAACTTCCGCTGCCTCTGAGGCTGCTATTCGGTTATGAGAGAGCCTGAGAAGCATCCTGCTTATCACTCTTTACATATTAAAGGTTCCACCTTTTCCAAAAGTGAACACATAGCCTGATATCGACTTACACTGGTCCTTCTCTGATTTGAAATCTGAGAAAATGTAATCTAAGAAAATTTCGTCTTGCAGAGCATTCGAATATTTCTTATCCAGATTACCTTGATATCCTCCCACTACGCTAACCGCATAGTTGATATCAGTTTCTTGTCTTCTAACATTGCATTTAAGCTTTCCACACAAATTGTAGGAAACTGCTTAGTATCATCTATCTTCTTAATGTGTCCAAGACACATAACCTTAGATAGATACACATATTCTGTCTCTGAAGGGCAACGACCTTTCTCAGAATTATGCATGTTAAAATAAACCATAATCGTATAAGATATCCAGGAGAAGTACAATGTTCTTATCCCTAGATCATAAGATCTCAAGAACATGCTCTAACTTCTACTTAATCTTATATCCCGATTCATTTAGACAACCATTATTTTATGCCTGATAATATCTTTACATTGTTGCCAATGATAAAATGTTATCTACATAAAATCTCCGAGAAACACCACCTTGTTTCCATTACGTTTCCAATATACCTATCGTCTCTGCCTTTTGACGAGTCCATCGAATGGATTATCTCATCAATTCGCAAGTTCCACGATTCATAGCTTTGTAACCATCCATAAATGGATTTACTAAGCTCGTACTCTAAATGATCTATCCTCCTAACAATAATCCTTATTGTTTTCCAAGCAGGCTCATTTAGATCTAGTACTGCCCTTATGCAGAGCTAGGGATCGATTTCATGTTTACTAGATCCGGAGTCCTAACTCCTCTAGTCTTATGAATATCTCCGGTTGTTCAACAACCTCCCACTGCAATGGCGTCCCGATGTATAACAGTAATAACAATAGGTGCAGTGTGTGGTGTACTTCTACTCGGTTTGGCTGGTTCTCAGTCTTTTGTCCTTTTTCTCATTCCAAGGTATTAATTCAGTTCAGGCTTTGTGGTTCATCTAATAGTCTTCCTTTATGAACCGAACGAAAGTTCTTCTGGTTCATAGTACTATAGAACACACAATACTTCGTTCACCTAGGATATCCTACAATCACACAGAATGTGTTATTGTCTCCAGAAATATCCATAGAACATAGGTAGTTCCGAACAACTTGTTCTCTTTTACTTTTAGATTTCCATTTCTTATTTTCAACACACCATCTCTACACGTAAGTGTATGGCGCGGCCCCTTGGGATTGAATCCCAATCTTTGATTATGCTATGTGTTATTTAGATAGGCGATGGCCTCCGCGACCGACTCGCAGGCTTCTAATGGATATACTTTAATGGTTCCCCATAATAGCTATGTGTCCATTGACTAGTCAAAAACACTTTGCTTTTATGGCACATTTAAGTACTCTAATCCATTATTGAGTATTCTTGAAAGAACTACTCATGCCTTTTAAATTTACACATATGTCTGCATATCTAATCATTTCTAATACTAGTCCGAATTCTATCCTTTATAAAGAAAGGTTTGCTTAGATGTATTATCTTCCAAATTCAATTCTCAGGTCGGAAGGTCCATTCCTTCAACTATAATTGATTAAATCAATTTCGACCTGTTGAATCTTATTTGAAAATACTACTAAGTACAAGAATTCACAAGTATAATGATTTAATAAAGAAATATATCTAATCAAGTAAAACAAGTTATAGAACGGTTCGTTGCATCGTGGTAGACTTAGGATCTATCATTCATATATTGCTATCTAATGTACCAGAATAGATAATGCCATCATTTCTTATCAAAATCATCCAATGATTAAAGAAATAAAATATCCATTCATAAATAATAGAAATCCAGAACAAAATGTTCTTTCTAAAATAAAGGGTACATAAAGCAATAAACTTGAAATGAAATCCTATTTAACTACTAAAGCAGATAAATGTCTTCCACCGCAACAGCTGCCTCCTCTACAGCTTTTGCCCGTGTAGACTCGAACTCTCCTTCTCTAAGTCGCCGGGTTTTCTGGAACCCCTGCATTCAAAATGCACATACCGTCAGTGGTTCCATATCTACACACCAGATTTCTGGTAGATAATACCGCTGACTATGTTTTTACGACTAAAGAAAAATTCGTACCTCTGAGAGGGCATTCAGACTTCCAGTGTCCAGACTTGTTGCATCGGAAGCACTTGCCCCTTGGCTTTGCAGCCCCCACTCGTGGTACAGTCCTCTTGACACCACTGGGTTTCCCGGCTTGCTTCCTTTTCTTGCCCCTACCTCCACCAGGCTTAAAGCCTTTGGACTTGGTAGCTACAAGCGCTTGAGACTTGCCCTTCTTGTAGATCCCCTCTGCCGCCTTCAGTTCAGTCAGGAGTTGCGCAAGAGTATAAGATAGTTTACCCATATTATAGCTCATACGAAACTGCTCAAACTTAGGGGTCAGAGACTGGAGTATGATGTCGACTTGCGTCTCACCATCAATAGAAGCTCCTAGGACCTCAAGTTCATTCAACAAACTCATCATCTTAAGAACGTGCTCCTCAACGGGCGTTCCTTCAGACTGAGTAGTCGACATGAGGACTCTCATGGCTTCTTGCCTTGCCGCACGATCTTGCTCCCCAAACATCTCCTTGAGGTTAAACATGATATCATAGGCAGTGTCCATTGACTCATGTTGGGTTTGGAGTACATTTGACATGGAAGCCAAAATATAACACCTAGCCATTTCATCAGCCTTTTTCCACTTCCGATATTCCAGTTTTTCCTCATCAGTTGAGGCAGCCGTGGGCTCAGCAGGGCATACTTCATGAAGTACAAACTTGTACTCCTCCGAAGTCAGGACAATGTCTAAATTTCTCTTCCAATCAATGTAATTTGGGCCAGTGAGCTCATGCTCCTTGAGTATCATAGAAAGTGGGTTCATAGCTATTCTCTAAACCTATAAGCACATTTAAACAAACAATTAATTTAATATCCGATATTATCTCCCTCAAATAATATCATTAAATCACTAATTACATCTAAAATCCCATCAGATAAGGCAAGCCACGTTAGTGTGGACGTTTACCCATCCAAATGATTTAGCAATTAGATTTGCTTTGGTCGTACATCACTATAGCGTTACTTCGATGGGAAGAATACTATAGAGCGTACCTAAGTGTAAACCATTACTCAGTATCTAAGAAGATTTTTGGGACTCGCATATCACCGCAAGCCACGTTAGTGTGGACGTTTACGTTAACACACGATCCTTCACTTTCTTCTATAACTGTCTACATCAATCGTTCTAAAATCCCATTCAATGCAGCAAGCCACGATAGTGTGGACGTTTACTACACCAAAAGATTTATACAATTGACATCCAGTTACTTGAAGCATTCGATCTCGTAAATCAAGACGCGGGGAATCATAAGTGAAACTCGAAGTTTCTAACCAGTGATTCACCATGCGAACAACCCTATCTCTCATTAGATGAGGGAGCCGAGCAGACAATCGATCCACCTTAAAAGGATGGTACGAATGTCTCTAATTTGTGTCATCCACATGACCAAGTGGCTCTGGCTCCATTCCACTCCCCGGGGTGAGAATGAGTCGACTTGAAGTCAGTTTCAGAAAGACAAATTAGGCATTGTTTGATAAACTTAATCAATGATTCTTGAAAAAGGAATTACAAGAATTCTCCTACAATGACACATCTATACGAACTTCAAAAGTCCATAAGAGTCACCAAGAGAACAGTAATGGAGACCATGGGAATGTTTCCATCCCCTCTCCCACTTAGCTTTTTATAACAAAGGGATACGCTATCTAATGCATAATTAAACACATAAGCATGCATACAAGTAATAAAGCACATAGCACATAGTCAAAATAACGCTAGAAAAATTATTTTCCGACTATCATGGCTTTATTCCATCTCCGTATGCTTCTTCTAGTCTTCAGTCTTCGTTCTTGAATGCTCCATGTGACGAGAATATTAATCCCAATATTTAAATCTATTTATTTTTAATAAATCCAAAAGATACTCAATTCGAAAATTAAGTCAATTGAATAAATCAAAAATAAAATTAAATATTATTAATATTTTTATTTATTTATTTTTCCTATCTAATTCTATTAAATCTCTAGAATAATCTATCCAAGTCAAACTTGGAATATTCTAGAAGAATAGAATAAGGAAATAAAATAAATTAGGACTCTTCTACTTTCCAAGATTAATTAATTTCCATTACTATGAAAATTCCCATAAAATAGAAATAATCAATTAGGAAATAAATTAATCCTAAATTAATTATTATTCCTTTCTAATTCTATTAAATCTCTAGGATCCTATTCCAAGTAGAACTCGAATACTCTAGAAGACTTCCATAATAGAATAAGGAATAAAATTAATATTAATTAATTCTTTTCCTAATCCATGAGAATTCCCAAAAATAGGAAAAACTCAAATAGGAAAAACGAATCAATTAGGAAAGCGAATCTAGGTAGGAGTAGCACGGGATGGGAGTTTCCGCACCACCCCACCATCATCGGCCGACCGCCGGGAGGGAGCACCCGCCGCCGCCGCCTCAGCCGGCCAGCCGCCACCGTCGCCGGCGACGACCCACGGCCGAAGGGGCGCGACGCCCCCTACCCCTTGGGCGATCGATTGGGGTCGATCAAGGGGTTTGATCGATCCCCGTCCTTCGTCCTCTTCGTCTTCTTCGTCACACGCGTTCTCCGGCGGTCATCTCGGCATCGATCCAACGTAAATAAATTACAAGAAATAAATTTACAATTCCGGTATCGATTCTATACATGAAATCGACCCTATACATTTTCCGGAAAAAATAGAACAATAATAATAAATCTAAATTCGGTCAACCCCCGAATTTTTACTATTACAAGCATTCATCCACACAAAACGAATCTCGACATGTCCGAGAGTTTAATAAACGAACAATCATGGTAAATTAAATAGCAATTAATTAAACGAATAATTAACAATTAATTAAACCATGATAGTCGGAATCCCTGCAAGGTAGAACACAATTGAATACATACATGAACACGAACCAAACGCTCTGATACCAATTGCTGGGTTTCGATGTCCCGGGGTATCAAAAATTGCGGAACCGATAACCCCGAACGAAATCCCGTCGCCGGAAACTGGATCCCCGACTCATCCGCAGGAGTCCGACCTTTGGAGACTACGCGCCCGAAGACACGCAGCCCGCCCCCAGCCGATTTTCTCCCGCGAGTCGGATCCACGAACGCGAACCACACAAACGGAGCCGGGCTCGACCCGAGCATCGCCGCGGGATAAACCCGCGGCTCAAACCCTAGCCGAGCCCCCGTCGGGGCTCGCGATCGATCGATCGCGTGGGGCTGCCCAGCAGCCCCCGGCGGTGAGTCCGGCGACTCACCGCCGTCACCGGAGGTGGGGGGAGCCACCAGCCGCGGCGCCAGCCCGCGACGGTTCCCCCCGGCGATCGAGCTAGGGCTCGATCGCCCCCAGCCGCGGCGTCCAGCCGCGGCCTCTCCTCGGTGCGCGCCGGCGGTCGAAGCCCTAGGCTCGACCGCCACCCCCTCGGCTCCCAGCCGAGGGCTTTCCTCGATCTCGGCGGGGATCTCTAGACCGCCGGCGGTCCGGTGGTCTTCGACCACCACCGCGCGGTCTATCCCTGTCCCCGGGTTCGTCGTTTTTCCCGGATCTTGTGTTCATGTAGTATCACAATTTAATTCATATAAATTCACACGAAGGAGTTTATGATTGTACCTTTGATTCGTTGTGCGGAGAAACGAAATCAAGTTGAAGACCTTTGGATCTTCCCACGTATTCCTTGCACTTCGTTCGAACGTCGGGTGGGCGACGATCTATCGAACACCTATGGATCTCCTTCAACTCTCTAGAATATCAAGTATGATAATCTTGTCTTATGATTTATGAAGGCCATGTAGTGCTTTTATAGGCTACGTAGGGGATCTAAAGGAGGTGGAATATTGGGCTTCCAATATTGAAGATTAAATTGAGCCCACTGCCCAAGTCCATTAATCCTTATCAATATTAATTAATTTATTTTCCACTATATAAATTAATTGCACTCCCAATATTAAACCATATTATTTCAAATAATATTTCTCCGGTAGTATTTATTTATTCCGTGTATTTAAGATTTAAATATCCATGAATAAAATTAATTTATTGCTAATTAATTTATTCATCTCTTTAATCCGAGACTAGTACCATTCAACCTTAATTATTGTGCGGAACGAATCCACTCATGAGGTTTACACAATAATTCCTTATGAACTCATCTCGGGGATATTATCAACCCTTACGGGATACACTGTCCGGTCAATTATTCACGGCATGTCATATATAAAATATAGTAACCCAACTTAACCGGAAATTAACCTAATAATTAAATCGGTTAATTCCTTTGGTAAATCAAAGTTACTTATATTAAATATACACACCCGCAATAATATTGGGGATTAAGAATAAAATACACTGAGACTCGAATCGATTATCGCCGGCAATCCTAATCGATGAATCTCAACGATCCGCTCAATACACCAAGTGTACAAGTGTGATAAAATAATTAAGATAAATTATTTTCTCTCACACACAACGACTATACCGATGGATTGGTCCGTGTCCATCTAGGTCGTGAGCAACTGTTTGATTAAATACGAGTAACCGATAGTATGATCTTCTGTGCGCCCATGCTTGCACCATACTAACTACAACGTATAAAATCCAGGACTATAATTTGCATATATTTAATTAATAATAATTAAACGCAAAACAATTGTTTATTAATTTAATAGATTAAATGCTATGATCGGGAGTTTTCAGTTACTCAAATCTAGACATTAAGTACACAACTCCAACACAAACATCATTTTCGATCTGTTCCGACAGATCTTGATGCCCAATATGTACTGTGCTTCTCCAAGATCCTTCATTGAAAAACAATTCCCAAGCCATTCTTTAATAGAATTAAGCATAGAAACATTGTTTCCAATAAGGAGTATGTCATCGACATACAACACAATGTATACAACGTAACTCCCACTGTTCTTCTTGTAAAACAAGACTCTTACGAGTTCCTCTGAAATCCAAAACCCAGTATGGATTCATTGAACTGAAGATTGCTACTCCGATATGCTTTGCTTTATTCCATAAATGGAATTATAAGATTGCATAATTTCTCAGCCTTATTAGGATCGATAAAACTCTTTGGCTGTGTCAAAACACATTCTCTTCTAGAATCCAATTCAAGAAGTTAGTTTTAACATCCAATATTACCATAACTCATTATCAAGATGAGTAGCAATGGCTAAGATAATCTGAATGATTTAATCAAAGCAACTGGTGAAAGTTTTTCCATAATCCACCTCGTGAATAAAACTTTTACCATCAACCTTGCTTTGAAAACCCTAGGTTTTCCATCTGTCTGTTTAGATCTTAAAGATCTATTAGCATTCATTGGGTCTAACCCCGTGATGCAAATATATCAAGTTCCAAACTTGATTATCAGATATTGATATCATCTCAGATTTCATGGCATCATGCCAATTTTCAGTAGCTGGACTCGTCATAGCTTGGAATTAGGTCGAAGGTTCACCGCTTTCCAAAAGCATGAATTCATATCTCTCATTGGTCACAATATCTAAGTATTTGAATAATAGAGATAGATTTATGCCTTTCGGACCTACGAGGGCTGGTATGGCTTCCAAAACCATAAGAATACTCTCAACCCAGTCTTGAGTATTCATTATTGGTTATTTCACTTGAACCTCGTTCAAGACAACCGAGCTCCCACTGAATTTCTAGGAAAGATAACTCTTTTCAAGAAAATCACTATCTCGAGCAACAAAATATTGTTCTCAGATAGATCGTAGAAGTTGTACCCTCGAGTTTCTTATGGATACCATAAAGAAACTTTTATCCCATTTGAGTTCAAGCCCTGTAGAGATAAATCTCTTCATAGAAGCTATAGAACCTCAAATCTTGATGTAAGACAATTTAGGAACCCTCCCTTTTCATACCTAGTATGGTGTCTTATCAACAGCTTTTGACAGTCTCCTATTCAGTGTATAGGTTGAAGTCAAGAATAGTGTGTTCCCATAAGAGTTCAGTAGTTCAATTAGACCCATCATCGATAGATCAACCTCTATCTAATAGAGTTATTTTCTCTTTTCCGAAACATAACCTTCATGTGCTTGTGAACTAATAGGTTCCACATACATCAGTATGGATCATCCCTAATCACTCACATGTTCTCCTTTCTCCAAGAAGGATGACATTGTTATCTTTTCAATCACACATCATGCACATGTATCAAATGACTCCAAGTCAAATGATTCTAAAATTCCTTCTAAAAGAAGCTTCGTTACATGTTTAGATTTTGATTTGATCTAATCAACAATGTTTCAGTTATGTCTCATCGATACTTATTCGATTTGGCCTTTGGTCTTAATGATATATATGATTTGTCAAGTTTAAAGTATACATAAACAATATAATAATCGTACCAAAACAATGAATAATTCACAATTAAAATAGTTACCAAACTATTTAATAGTGAAAAAACTAATCCATCAGTATCTAATACTGAACCAATATTCATTGTTTATTGAAGGTACGAAATTACATAGTTATAATACTAAAACAAGGCCCTAAGGCAAAACAACATCATATGATCATACGGCTAATGCAGCCACCTTCGCTCCATTTCTTGCCCGTAGATCGACATCTCTATTCACCAAACTTATACTTCTATGTAGTTCCTCCACATAAAAAATGTGAGAACCACATTTGGCATCCAATACCCAAGAAGTAGAATTTGTGAAGTTTAATGTCTATATCATTAATACTTGAAGATGAAGCAACCCCGTTCTTCACATCTTCTTTGAACTTTGGGCAAATTCAATTATTCCCAATAATTGAGTATCATTCAAATTTCCCATTCAAAATTAATACAATGTCAAAACGTGATAAATCGTAAGTGAAAAATCGAAGTTTTCTAACCAGCGATATTATCATGCAATTGAAGCCCTATCTCTCATAAAATATGAGGGAGCCAACCAGACAATCGTTTCACGCCATCCAATGGCTCGAAAGTCTCTAATTTGTGTCATAGATGAACTAAAGTGTTTTGGATTAAATCACTCCCCGAGGTGTAAATAATCCTAACCTTATAATCCCCAAATGAAAGACAAATTAGGCATTTGTTTTGAAATTGAATAAAATATGAATTTTTTTATATGTTTGCAAGTAGTGTCCAACACTTTTGCAGTACACGCATTGAGATTCCCTAAGAACCCTAGTAGCCTTCTTGCCCATGCTCTTTTGAATACCCTATCCTATATCATAAGAATTTCCCTCTTAGGGTCCTTATCTATCGCCGGCTCAGCAGCCTTGAGCATCCCGTGGAGCTCATGAAGCGATTTCTTCAAACCATTCATGTGGAAATTTTAGCCTAAAGGCATTATAACCATCATGAGATTGAAGTATGAAATCGGTTGCCAACTAATCATCATAGGAAAAATCTAGGCGGTCACTTGAAGAAAATAATCCAATCATTTGTTGCACATGTGATCCCATAGATTTCCATTTTCCAGCCTAGCTGAAGCGATATGATGACCCTGGTCATACCGAACCGCTCAATCATAGTTTGTTCCCCGAACATGCTATTGAGTTGTTCAATGATATCATAGGATTTGGTAATCTAACACATTCTCTTCGTATTCGTATTTGAGGACCATCCTCAAATTACGTTGTCAATCAAGAAAATTTGTGTTGTTCAATTTTTTCACAATCAAGAATTGAACCAAACTTGAATTGAGTTGATATTTGACATGATATACTACAAAAGAAAGATAATTAAAGTATGTAAACATCCACAAAGCGGTAAAAAAATAAGGTTGTCTAACAAGTTACTTATTTATTCTATTTTGTTCAATCGATATCTAATATCGTTGTTCCCTTGAACAAAACGATCCCAGGACCCTCATCTTGCGAATCCTTAAGCCGACTGAGTCCGCACTTCAGAAAACCAAGATAGGTAGACATCCCATGTCAATGACATCTAATGTCATTCTCGGTCGATAAGAATCACATTCTTATCTCATGTCTCGATAGCCACGCCTGCAGTGGATCTATCGATGAGAAAACCAAACTCACGTGTAAAGGTCTAACCTTTACTCCCACTTATCCCAAGATAACAAGTAGTACCCCGCTGAGGCGGACCTACCAACTTATGATCGAGGGCTTCATGAGTGTGATGTTTTTGGACAAGACATTATACTCATTATTTTGGGAACTTGCATGCATAGGTGTTTATATGTAAGTTGAACATTTATAACATAAAACATCCTATAACTAGAAAAACAATTAAATACGTAATCGAAAGGCCCCTAGAACCTCACAACTCTCAAACGAAAAGATTAAAAGCATTAAAATAGGCCTTGAACATCTTCTGGACTGGTCCACGCCCGCCGTTTCAGTTCCGCGCCCGCCAATTTAGGTCAACCTTAGTCCGTACCCCAAAAACCACGAACGGCGCCCGCCGTTTCACAAATGGCGGTCGCCGAACACCACCGGCGGTCGCGTTTCCAAAACGGCGCCCGCCAAAAGGGTTTGGAAAAAATCTGACCCAAAATCAGCATTTCGACGGTCGTCGTTTCCAAAACGACGGTCGTCAAATCAAAACGACGGTCGTCGTTTCCAAAACGACGGTCGTCGTTTTTCTCTTACAACCCCAGTTTCGCCCGTTTTGCTTCGTTTTGCTTCGTTTCTTCTCGTTTTCGCCGGAGAGCCGAGATCCTGATACGAACCTCGTTAGGATAGAATTGATAGGAGATGAACGGAGGAAAACGATAACTAGGATACCTTGCGGAAGTCCCAAAACCCTTGATCCTAACCCACGAAATGATTTAGGTTCGAAGCCCTAAACCCCAACGAGACGTTGAATCAATAATTCGGAGATGATGAAGACACACAAACGAGATTTGACTGGCTCGTTGATTCGTCGGTTGAACTCTTTTGGATAATCGGGATAGAATTCGAACCCGAGAGAGATTTTAATAAAACTCACAAAATTTAATTGTATTCATCATCAAAGTCATGTTATTTTGTAACATGGTCTTAAGAAGCCTTTATATAGGCCAAACGAAACATAAACGTAAGGAAAAAGGAAAGAAAAACAATAAAAACGCTGAAAAACCCTAAAATCCGCCGCTGCTGTCATTTTGTGAAGATGTCGCCCGACATTGTAGTAGTGTACATTCTCTGTCGCCTGACATTCAAATGTCGCCCGACATTGTCGTAGTGTAAATCTCTGTCACCCGACATTTGACCCGAAGTGAGAGTTGATCCTCGTATTGATCCTCGTGTTCCGCAGAAGGTCGCCTCCCTTTTTCTGAAGATGTCGGCCGACATTCTTGTAGTGTAATTTTTGTGTCGGTCGACATTAGGCCAATCTCTTGGCTGAACTCCGTGGCGCGCCCTCGGCTCACGTCTGACCCTCGTCCCGACCTAAAAACGAACACCTTGACTAAGCGGGGTCTTTGGATTGCATCATTCCCCTCCTCTTCAAGAGGATTTGTCCTCAAATCCACGTCGATGCCAGGGTCGAACACCACTCTCACGAACAAGCTCGAAACTACGTTAGTCTGCAGCTCACACCCTCGATATAGTGGAAATCTAGGAGATCCTTCTTCAGGGAAGTCATCCTGAAATTCCTGAAAAGCAAAATGAGTAAAATAATGTAGAGAGAATAAAACGTTAGTGGCAATCATCTCCTTCGTCACCAACGTCGGTTGTTCCTCTTTCTCTGCTTGTTTCACCATGGATAACTCCAATGGCGGAAGGTCCTCGGACCCCACCAAATCCTCCTCGATATCGGACCCCACCGACTCCTCCTCGATGTCAGAATCCAATGAAACCAACGGTGTCGGTTCGTCGCACTTTTCAACGGACCCCACCGAAGTCGAATCTTCCTCGGAATACACCAAGACCGACTCTTCTTCGGACTCCACCACTGCCTTCGGTTCTGGTTTCTCGCCTTCGTCATCAGACGCTACTTTCCCAGGCTTCATTGCCGCTCGTACCCGCTCCTCCATCTGACGCCTAATATCGCTCCAACACTCGTCCCAACGCTCAGCGCTGGCCCTCCTCTCGTCGTCCCAACGCTCAGCTCTGGCCCTCCTCTCGTCGTCCAAACGCTCAGCTCTGGACCTCCTCTCTTCACGACGCTCCCGACTAAGCTCACGGGCTCGATGATAGCCACTCTGAACTTCTCGGTATCCGTTGCCACCTCTTCGATTCCAGGCTTCATCATGACGAGCTCTCTCCTCTAAGGCGGTAAGTCGCTCATTCACCCCCTTCATCTTCGATTTAAGCATCCCTTCGAACCGTGCCATCGCCTTCTCTATGATGAGCTTAGCTTGGGTATGATCCATGTCAGTTGTCCTGCAAAAATGTTAGAAACACAATAGACAATTCCTCACCACTCTCATGTATCACTCGATATAGGAGGTCACTCAACGCTCGTGTTTCTCTCTAAAAGAATCGAACTTTCCCAATCTACCGATCGAATTCAACTCCAACAAAATCCAGGAATTACACAGGTGATTTATTTGTTGAACGAAACGATGAACAACACGGGGACAATAATCGAGAACAATTTTTTTTTTTTTAATAAAAATTACTGTTCATGAACAGTAATTTTCGAAAATAAAAATAAAATAAAATAAAAAAAATAATTTTTTTTTTTAAAGGAAGAAGAAGAAGAAAATAAGAAGAAACGAAAAAAAAAACGAGGTTACGTAATCGAAAAATAAAGAACCCAAACCTGGACTCTGATACCAAATGATACGAACCCTATCTCTGATACCAAATGATACGTACCCTAGCTCTGATACCAACTGATACGAACCTCGTTAGGATAGAATTGATAGGAGATGAACGGAGGAAAACGATAACTAGGATACCTTGCGGAAGTCCCAAAACCCTTGATCCTAACCCACGAAATGATTTAGGTTCGAAGCCCTAAACCCCAACGAGACGTTGAATCAATAATTCGGAGATGATGAAGACACACAAACGAGATTTGACTGGCTCGTTGATTCGTCGGTTGAACTCTTTTGGATAATCGGGATAGAATTCGAACCCGAGAGAGATTTTAATAAAACTCACAAAATTTAATTGTATTCATCATCAAAGTCATGTTATTTTGTAACATGGTCTTAAGAAGCCTTTATATAGGCCAAACGAAACATAAACGTAAGGAAAAAGGAAAGAAAAACAATAAAAACGCTGAAAAACCCTAAAATCCGCCGCTGCTGTCATTTTGTGAAGATGTCGCCCGACATTGTAGTAGTGTACATTCTCTGTCGCCCGACATTCAAATGTCGCCCGACATTTTCGTAGTGTACATCTCTGTCGCCCGACATTTGACCCAAAGTGAGAGTTGATCCTCGTATTGATCCTCGTGTTCCGCAGAAGGTCGCCTCCCTTTTTCTGAAGATGTCGGCCGACATTCTTGTAGTGTAATTTTTGTGTCGGTCGACATTAGGCCAATCTCTTGGCTGAACTCCGCGGCGCGCCCTCGGCTCACGTCTGACCCTCGTCCCGACCTAAAAACGAACACCTTGACTAAGCGGGGTCTTTGGATTGCATCATTCCCCTCCTCTTCAAGAGGATTTGTCCTCAAATCCACGTCGATGCCAGGGTCGAACACCACTCTCACGAACAAGCTCGAAACTACGTTAGTCTGCAGCTCACACCCTCGATATAGTGGAAATCTAGGAGATCCTTCTTCAGGGAAGTCATCATGAAATTCCTGAAAAGCAAAATGAGTAAAATAATGTAGAGAGAATAAAACGTTAGTGGCAATCATCTCCTTCGTCACCAACGTCGGTTGTTCCTCTTTCTCTGCTTGTTTCACCATGGATAACTCCAATGGCGGAAGGTCCTCGGACCCCACCAAATCCTCCTCGATATCGGACCCCACCGACTCCTCCTCGATGTCAGAATCCACCGAAACCAACGGTGTCGGTTCGTCGCACTTTTCAACGGACCCCACCGAAGTCGAATCTTCCTCGGAATACACCAAGACCGACTCTTCTTCGGACTCCACCACTGCCTTCGGTTCTGGTTTCTCGCCTTCGTCATCAGACACTACTTTCCCAGGCTTCATTGCCGCTCGTACCCGCTCCTCCATCTGACGCCTAATATCGCTCCAACACTCGTCCCAACGCTCAGCGCTGGCCCTCCTCTCGTCGTCCCAACGCTCAGCTCTGGCCCTCCTATCGTCGTCCAAACGCTCAGCTCTGGACCTCCTCTCTTCACGACGCTCCCGACTAAGCTCACGGGCTCGATGATAGCCACTCTGAACTTCTCGGTATCCGTTGCCACCTCTTCGATTCCAGGCTTCATCATGACGAGCTCTCTCCTCTAAGGCGGTAAGTCGCTCATTCACCCCCTTCATCTTCGATTTAAGCATCCCTTCGAACCGTGCCATCGCCTTCTCTATGATGAGCTTAGCTTGGGTATGATCCATGTCAGTTGTCCTGCAAAAATGTTAGAAACACAATAGACAATTCCTCACCACTCTCATGTATCACTCGATATAGGAGGTCACTCAACGCTCGTGTTTCTCTCTAAAAGAATCGAACTTTCCCAATCTACCGATCGAATTCAACTCCAACAAAATCCAGGAATTACACAGGTGATTTATTTGTTGAACGAAACGATGAACAACACGGGGACAATAATCGAGAACAATTTTTTTTTTTAATAAAAATTACTGTTCATGAATAGTAATTTTCGAAAATAAAAATAAAATAAAATAAAAAAAATAAAATTTTTTTTAAAGGAAGAAGAAGAAGAAAATAAGAAGAAACGAAAAAAAAAACGAGGTTACGTAATCGAAAAATAAAGAACCCAAACCTGGGCTCTGATACCAAATGATACGAACCCTAGCTCTGATACCAACTGATACGAACCTCGTTAGGATAGAATTGATAGGAGATGAACGGAGGAAAACGATAACTAGAATACCTTGCGGAAGTCCCAAAACACTTAATCCTAACCCACGAAATGATTTAGGTTCGAAGCCCTAAACCCCAACGAGACGTTGAATCAATAATTCGGAGATGATGAAGACACACAAACGAGATTTGACTGGCTCGTTGATTCGTCGGTTGAACTCTTTTGGATAATCGGGATAGAATTCGAACCCGAGAGAGATTTTAATAAAACTCACAAAATTTAATTGTATTCATCATCAAAGTCATGTTATTTTGTAACATGGTCTTAAGAAGCCTTTATATAGGCCAAACGAAACATAAACGTAAGGAAAAAGGAAAGAAAAACAATAAAAACGCTGAAAAACCCTAAAATCCGCCGCTGCTGTCATTTTGTGAAGATGTCGCCCGACATTGTAGTAGTGTACATTCTCTGTCGCCCGACATTCAAATGTCGCCCGACATTTTCGTAGTGTAAATCTCTGTCGCCCGACATTTGACCCGAAGTGAGAGTTGATCCTCGTATTGATCCTCGTGTTCCGCAGAAGGTCGCCTCCCTTTTTCTGAAGATGTCGGCCGACATTCTTGTAGTGTAATTTTTGTGTCGGTCGACATTAGGCCAATCTCTTGGCTGAACTCCGTGGCGCGCCCTCGGCTCACGTCTGACCCTCGTCCCGACCTAAAAACGAACACCTTGACTAAGCGGGGTCTTTGGATTGCATCATTCCCCTCCTCTTCAAGAGGATTTGTCCTCAAATCCACGTCGATGCCAGGGTCGAACACCACTCTCACGAACAAGCTCGAAACTACGTTAGTCTGCAGCTCACACCCTCGATATAGTGGAAATCTAGGAGATCCTTCTTCAGGGAAGTCATCCTGAAATTCCTGAAAAGCAAAATGAGTAAAATAATGTAGAGAGAATAAAACGTTAGTGGCAATCATCTCCTTCGTCACCAACGTCGGTTGTTCCTCTTTCTCTGCTTGTTTCACCATGGATAACTCCAATGGCGGAAGGTCCTCGGACCCCACCAAATCCTCCTCGATATCGGACCCCACCGACTCCTCCTCGATGTCAGAATCCAATGAAACCAACGGTGTCGGTTCGTCGCACTTTTCAACGGACCCCACCGAAGTCGAATCTTCCTCGGAATACACCAAGACCGACTCTTCTTCGGACTCCACCACTGCCTTCGGTTCTGGTTTCTCGCCTTCGTCATCAGACGCTACTTTCCCAGGCTTCATTGCCGCTCGTACCCGCTCCTCCATCTGACGCCTAATATCGCTCCAACACTCGTCCCAACGCTCAGCGCTGGCCCTCCTCTCGTCGTCCCAACGCTCAGCTCTGGCCCTCCTCTCGTCGTCCAAACGCTCAGCTCTGGACCTCCTCTCTTCACGACGCTCACGACTAAGCTCACGGGCTCGATGATAGCCACTCTGAACTTCTCGGTATCCGTTGCCACCTCTTCGATTCCAGGCTTCATCATGACGAGCTCTCTCCTCTAAGGCGGTAAGTCGCTCATTCACCCCCTTCATCTTCGATTTAAGCATCCCTTCGAACCGTGCCATCGCCTTCTCTATGATGAGCTTAGCTTGGGTATGATCCATGTCAGTTGTCCTGCAAAAATGTTAGAAACACAATAGACAATTCCTCACCACTCTCATGTATCACTCGATATAGGAGGTCACTCAACGCTCGTGTTTCTCTCTAAAAGAATCGAACTTTCCCAATCTACCGATCGAATTCAACTCCAACAAAATCCAGGAATTACACAGGTGATTTATTTGTTGAACGAAACGATGAACAACACGGGGACAATAATCGAGAACAATTTTTTTTTTTTTAATAAAAATTACTGTTCATGAACAGTAATTTTCGAAAATAAAAATAAAATAAAATAAAAAAAATAATTTTTTTTTTTAAAGGAAGAAGAAGAAGAAAATAAGAAGAAACGAAAAAAAAAACGAGGTTACGTAATCGAAAAATAAAGAACCCAAACCTGGACTCTGATACCAAATGATACGAACCCTATCTCTGATACCAAATGATACGTACCCTAGCTCTGATACCAACTGATACGAACCTCGTTAGGATAGAATTGATAGGAGATGAACGGAGGAAAACGATAACTAGGATACCTTGCGGAAGTCCCAAAACCCTTGATCCTAACCCACGAAATGATTTAGGTTCGAAGCCCTAAACCCCAACGAGACGTTGAATCAATAATTCGGAGATGATGAAGACACACAAACGAGATTTGACTGGCTCGTTGATTCGTCGGTTGAACTCTTTTGGATAATCGGGATAGAATTCGAACCCGAGAGAGATTTTAATAAAACTCACAAAATTTAATTGTATTCATCATCAAAGTCATGTTATTTTGTAACATGGTCTTAAGAAGCCTTTATATAGGCCAAACGAAACATAAACGTAAGGAAAAAGGAAAGAAAAACAATAAAAACGCTGAAAAACCCTAAAATCCGCCGCTGCTGTCATTTTGTGAAGATGTCGCCCGACATTGTAGTAGTGTACATTCTCTGTCGCCCGACATTCAAATGTCGCCCGACATTTTCGTAGTGTACATCTCTGTCGCCCGACATTTGACCCAAAGTGAGAGTTGATCCTCGTATTGATCCTCGTGTTCCGCAGAAGGTCGCCTCCCTTTTTCTGAAGATGTCGGCCGACATTCTTGTAGTGTAATTTTTGTGTCGGTCGACATTAGGCCAATCTCTTGGCTGAACTCCGCGGCGCGCCCTCGGCTCACGTCTGACCCTCGTCCCGACCTAAAAACGAACACCTTGACTAAGCGGGGTCTTTGGATTGCATCATTCCCCTCCTCTTCAAGAGGATTTGTCCTCAAATCCACGTCGATGCCAGGGTC
This sequence comes from Euphrasia confusa, assembly GCA_954870475.1. NCBI lineage: Eukaryota > Viridiplantae > Streptophyta > Magnoliopsida > Lamiales > Orobanchaceae > Euphrasia > Euphrasia confusa. The sequence goes on from OX940960.1 coordinate 12,413,199, forward strand.
GAACACCACTCTCACGAACAAGCTCGAAACTACGTTAGTCTGCAGCTCACACCCTCGATATAGTGGAAATCTAGGAGATCCTTCTTCAGGGAAGTCATCATGAAATTCCTGAAAAGCAAAATGAGTAAAATAATGTAGAGAGAATAAAACGTTAGTGGCAATCATCTCCTTCGTCACCAACGTCGGTTGTTCCTCTTTCTCTGCTTGTTTCACCATGGATAACTCCAATGGCGGAAGGTCCTCGGACCCCACCAAATCCTCCTCGATATCGGACCCCACCGACTCCTCCTCGATGTCAGAATCCACCGAAACCAACGGTGTCGGTTCGTCGCACTTTTCAACGGACCCCACCGAAGTCGAATCTTCCTCGGAATACACCAAGACCGACTCTTCTTCGGACTCCACCACTGCCTTCGGTTCTGGTTTCTCGCCTTCGTCATCAGACACTACTTTCCCAGGCTTCATTGCCGCTCGTACCCGCTCCTCCATCTGACGCCTAATATCGCTCCAACACTCGTCCCAACGCTCAGCGCTGGCCCTCCTCTCGTCGTCCCAACGCTCAGCTCTGGCCCTCCTATCGTCGTCCAAACGCTCAGCTCTGGACCTCCTCTCTTCACGACGCTCCCGACTAAGCTCACGGGCTCGATGATAGCCACTCTGAACTTCTCGGTATCCGTTGCCACCTCTTCGATTCCAGGCTTCATCATGACGAGCTCTCTCCTCTAAGGCGGTAAGTCGCTCATTCACCCCCTTCATCTTCGATTTAAGCATCCCTTCGAACCGTGCCATCGCCTTCTCTATGATGAGCTTAGCTTGGGTATGATCCATGTCAGTTGTCCTGCAAAAATGTTAAAAACACAATAGACAATTCCTCACCACTCTCGTGTATCACTCGATATAGGAGGTCACTCAACGCTCGTGTTTCTCTCTAAAAGAATCGAACTTTCCCAATCTACCGATCGAATTCAACTCCAACAAAATCCAGGAATTACACAGGTGATTTATTTGTTGAACGAAACGATGAACAACACGGGGACAATAATCGAGAACAATTTTTTTTTTTAATAAAAATTACTGTTCATGAATAGTAATTTTCGAAAATAAAAATAAAATAAAATAAAAAAAATAAAATTTTTTTTAAAGGAAGAAGAAGAAGAAAATAAGAAGAAACGAAAAAAAAAACGAGGTTACGTAATCGAAAAATAAAGAACCAAACCTGGGCTCTGATACCAAATGATACGAACCCTAGCTCTGATACCAACTGATACGAACCTCGTTAGGATAGAATTGATAGGAGATGAACGGAGGAAAACGATAACTAGAATACCTTGCGGAAGTCCCAAAACACTTAATCCTAACCCACGAAATGATTTAGGTTCGAAGCCCTAAACCCCAACGAGACGTTGAATCAATAATTCGGAGATGATGAAGACACACAAACGAGATTTGACTGGCTCGTTGATTCGTCGGTTGAACTCTTTTGGATAATCGGGATAGAATTCGAACCCGAGAGAGATTTTAATAAAACTCACAAAATTTAATTGTATTCATCATCAAAGTCATGTTATTTTGTAACATGGTCTTAAGAAGCCTTTATATAGGCCAAACGAAACATAAACGTAAGGAAAAAGGAAAGAAAAACAATAAAAACGCTAAAAAACCCTAAAATCCGCCGCTGCTGTCATTTTGTGAAGATGTCGCCCGACATTGTAGTAGTGTACATTCTCTGTCGCCCGACATTCAAATGTCGCCCGACATTTTCGTAGTGTACATCTCTGTCGCCCGACATTTGACCCGAAGTGAGAGTTGATCCTCGTATTGATCCTCGTGTTCCGCAGAAGGTCGCCTCCCTTTTTCTGAAGATGTCGGCCGACATTCTTGTAGTGTAATTTTTGTGTCGGTCGACATTAGGCCAATCTCTTGGCTGAACTCCGCGGCGCGCCCTCGGATCACGTCTGACCCTCGTCCCGACCTAAAAACGAACACCTTGACTAAGCGGGGTCTTTGGATTGCATCATTCCCCTCCTCTTCAAGAGGATTTGTCCTCAAATCCACGTCGATGCCAGGGTCGAACACCACTCTCACGAACAAGCTCGAAACTACGTTAGTCTGCAGCTCACACCCTCGATATAGTGGAAATCTAGGAGATCCTTCTTCAGGGAAGTCATCATGAAATTCCTGAAAAGCAAAATGAGTAAAATAATGTAGAGAGAATAAAACGTTAGTGGCAATCATCTCCTTCGTCACCAACGTCGGTTGTTCCTCTTTCTCTTCTTGTTTCACCATGGATAACTCCAATGGCGGAAGGTCCTCGGACCCCACCAAATCCTCCTCGATATCGGACCCCACCGACTCCTCCTCGATGTCAGAATCCACCGAAACCAACGGTGTCGGTTCGTCGCACTTTTCAACGGACCCCACCGAAGTCGAATCTTCCTCGGAATACACCAAGACCGACTCTTCTTCGGACTCCACCACTGCCTTCGGTTCTGGTTTCTCGCCTTCGTCATCAGACACTACTTTCCCAGGCTTCATTGCCGCTCGTACCCGCTCCTCCATCTGACGCCTAATATCGCTCCAACACTCGTCCCAACGCTCAGCGCTGGCCCTCCTCTCGTCGTCCCAACGCTCAGCTCTGGCCCTCCTATCGTCGTCCAAACGCTCAGCTCTGGACCTCCTCTCTTCACGACGCTCCCGACTAAGCTCACGGGCTCGATGATAGCCACTCTGAACTTCTCGGTATCCGTTGCCACCTCTTCGATTCCAGGCTTCATCATGACGAGCTCTCTCCTCTAAGGCGGTAAGTCGCTCATTCACCCCCTTCATCTTCGATTTAAGCATCCCTTCGAACCGTGCCATCGCCTTCTCTATGATGAGCTTAGCTTGGGTATGATCCATGTCAGTTGTCCTGCAAAAATGTTAGAAACACAATAGACAATTCCTCACCACTCTCATGTATCACTCGATATAGGAGGTCACTCAACGCTCGTGTTTCTCTCTAAAAGAATCGAACTTTCCCAATCTACCGATCGAATTCAACTCCAACAAAATCCAGGAATTACACAGGTGATTTATTTGTTGAACGAAACGATGAACAACACGGGGACAATAATCGAGAACAATTTTTTTTTTTAATAAAAATTACTGTTCATGAATAGTAATTTTCGAAAATAAAAATAAAATAAAATAAAAAAAATAAAATTTTTTTTAAAGGAAGAAGAAGAAGAAAATAAGAAGAAACGAAAAAAAAAACGAGGTTACGTAATCGAAAAATAAAGAACCCAAACCTGGGCTCTGATACCAAATGATACGAACCCTAGCTCTGATACCAACTGATACGAACCTCGTTAGGATAGAATTGATAGGAGATGAACGGAGGAAAACGATAACTAGAATACCTTGCGGAAGTCCCAAAACACTTAATCCTAACCCACGAAATGATTTAGGTTCGAAGCCCTAAACCCCAACGAGACGTTGAATCAATAATTCGGAGATGATGAAGACACACAAACGAGATTTGACTGGCTCGTTGATTCGTCGGTTGAACTCTTTTGGATAATCGGGATAGAATTCGAACCCGAGAGAGATTTTAATAAAACTCACAAAATTTAATTGTATTCATCATCAAAGTCATGTTATTTTGTAACATGGTCTTAAGAAGCCTTTATATAGGCCAAACGAAACATAAACGTAAGGAAAAAGGAAAGAAAAACAATAAAAACGCTGAAAAACCCTAAAATCCGCCGCTGCTGTCATTTTGTGAAGATGTCGCCCGACATTGTAGTAGTGTACATTCTCTGTCGCCCGACATTCAAATGTCGCCCGACATTTTCGTAGTGTAAATCTCTGTCGCCCGACATTTGACCCGAAGTGAGAGTTGATCCTCGTATTGATCCTCGTGTTCCGCAGAAGGTCGCCTCCCTTTTTCTGAAGATGTCGGCCGACATTCTTGTAGTGTAATTTTTGTGTCGGTCGACATTAGGCCAATCTCTTGGCTGAACTCCGTGGCGCGCCCTCGGCTCACGTCTGACCCTCGTCCCGACCTAAAAACGAACACCTTGACTAAGCGGGGTCTTTGGATTGCATCATTCCCCTCCTCTTCAAGAGGATTTGTCCTCAAATCCACGTCGATGCCAGGGTCGAACACCACTCTCACGAACAAGCTCGAAACTACGTTAGTCTGCAGCTCACACCCTCGATATAGTGGAAATCTAGGAGATCCTTCTTCAGGGAAGTCATCCTGAAATTCCTGAAAAGCAAAATGAGTAAAATAATGTAGAGAGAATAAAACGTTAGTGGCAATCATCTCCTTCGTCACCAACGTCGGTTGTTCCTCTTTCTCTGCTTGTTTCACCATGGATAACTCCAATGGCGGAAGGTCCTCGGACCCCACCAAATCCTCCTCGATATCGGACCCCACCGACTCCTCCTCGATGTCAGAATCCAATGAAACCAACGGTGTCGGTTCGTCGCACTTTTCAACGGACCCCACCGAAGTCGAATCTTCCTCGGAATACACCAAGACCGACTCTTCTTCGGACTCCACCACTGCCTTCGGTTCTGGTTTCTCGCCTTCGTCATCAGACGCTACTTTCCCAGGCTTCATTGCCGCTCGTACCCGCTCCTCCATCTGACGCCTAATATCGCTCCAACACTCGTCCCAACGCTCAGCGCTGGCCCTCCTCTCGTCGTCCCAACGCTCAGCTCTGGCCCTCCTCTCGTCGTCCAAACGCTCAGCTCTGGACCTCCTCTCTTCACGACGCTCACGACTAAGCTCACGGGCTCGATGATAGCCACTCTGAACTTCTCGGTATCCGTTGCCACCTCTTCGATTCCAGGCTTCATCATGACGAGCTCTCTCCTCTAAGGCGGTAAGTCGCTCATTCACCCCCTTCATCTTCGATTTAAGCATCCCTTCGAACCGTGCCATCGCCTTCTGTATGATGAGCTTAGCTTGGGTATGATCCATGTCAGTTGTCCTGCAAAAATGTTAGAAACACAATAGACAATTCCTCACCACTCTCATGTATCACTCGATATAGGAGGTCACTCAACGCTCGTGTTTCTCTCTAAAAGAATCGAACTTTCCCAATCTACCGATCGAATTCAACTCCAACAAAATCCAGGAATTACACAGGTGATTTATTTGTTGAACGAAACGATGAACAACACGGGGACAATAATCGAGAACAATTTTTTTTTTTTTAATAAAAATTACTGTTCATGAACAGTAATTTTCGAAAATAAAAATAAAATAAAATAAAAAAAATAATTTTTTTTTTTAAAGGAAGAAGAAGAAGAAAATAAGAAGAAACGAAAAAAAAAACGAGGTTACGTAATCGAAAAATAAAGAACCCAAACCTGGACTCTGATACCAAATGATACGAACCCTATCTCTGATACCAAATGATACGTACCCTAGCTCTGATACCAACTGATACGAACCTCGTTAGGATAGAATTGATAGGAGATGAACGGAGGAAAACGATAACTAGGATACCTTGCGGAAGTCCCAAAACCCTTGATCCTAACCCACGAAATGATTTAGGTTCGAAGCCCTAAACCCCAACGAGACGTTGAATCAATAATTCGGAGATGATGAAGACACACAAACGAGATTTGACTGGCTCGTTGATTCGTCGGTTGAACTCTTTTGGATAATCGGGATAGAATTCGAACCCGAGAGAGATTTTAATAAAACTCACAAAATTTAATTGTATTCATCATCAAAGTCATGTTATTTTGTAACATGGTCTTAAGAAGCCTTTATATAGGCCAAACGAAACATAAACGTAAGGAAAAAGGAAAGAAAAACAATAAAAACGCTGAAAAACCCTAAAATCCGCCGCTGCTGTCATTTTGTGAAGATGTCGCCCGACATTGTAGTAGTGTACATTCTCTGTCGCCCGACATTCAAATGTCGCCCGACATTTTCGTAGTGTACATCTCTGTCGCCCGACATTTGACCCAAAGTGAGAGTTGATCCTCGTATTGATCCTCGTGTTCCGCAGAAGGTCGCCTCCCTTTTTCTGAAGATGTCGGCCGACATTCTTGTAGTGTAATTTTTGTGTCGGTCGACATTAGGCCAATCTCTTGGCTGAACTCCGCGGCGCGCCCTCGGCTCACGTCTGACCCTCGTCCCGACCTAAAAACGAACACCTTGACTAAGCGGGGTCTTTGGATTGCATCATTCCCCTCCTCTTCAAGAGGATTTGTCCTCAAATCCACGTCGATGCCAGGGTCGAACACCACTCTCACGAACAAGCTCGAAACTACGTTAGTCTGCAGCTCACACCCTCGATATAGTGGAAATCTAGGAGATCCTTCTTCAGGGAAGTCATCATGAAATTCCTGAAAAGCAAAATGAGTAAAATAATGTAGAGAGAATAAAACGTTAGTGGCAATCATCTCCTTCGTCACCAACGTCGGTTGTTCCTCTTTCTCTGCTTGTTTCACCATGGATAACTCCAATGGCGGAAGGTCCTCGGACCCCACCAAATCCTCCTCGATATCGGACCCCACCGACTCCTACTCGATGTCAGAATCCACCGAAACCAACGGTGTCGGTTCGTCGCACTTTTCAACGGACCCCACCGAAGTCGAATCTTCCTCGGAATACACCAAGACCGACTCTTCTTCGGACTCCACCACTGCCTTCGGTTCTGGTTTCTCGCCTTCGTCATCAGACACTACTTTCCCAGGCTTCATTGCCGCTCGTACCCGCTCCTCCATCTGACGCCTAATATCGCTCCAACACTCGTCCCAACGCTCAGCGCTGGCCCTCCTCTCGTCGTCCCAACGCTCAGCTCTGGCCCTCCTATCGTCGTCCAAACGCTCAGCTCTGGACCTCCTCTCTTCACGACGCTCCCGACTAAGCTCACGGGCTCGATGATAGCCACTCTGAACTTCTCGGTATCCGTTGCCACCTCTTCGATTCCAGGCTTCATCATGACGAGCTCTCTCCTCTAAGGCGGTAAGTCGCTCATTCACCCCCTTCATCTTCGATTTAAGCATCCCTTCGAACCGTGCCATCGCCTTCTCTATGATGAGCTTAGCTTGGGTATGATCCATGTCAGTTGTCCTGCAAAAATGTTAAAAACACAATAGACAATTCCTCACCACTCTCGTGTATCACTCGATATAGGAGGTCACTCAACGCTCGTGTTTCTCTCTAAAAGAATCGAACTTTCCCAATCTACCGATCGAATTCAACTCCAACAAAATCCAGGAATTACACAGGTGATTTATTTGTTGAACGAAACGATGAACAACACGGGGACAATAATCGAGAACAATTTTTTTTTTTAATAAAAATTACTGTTCATGAATAGTAATTTTCGAAAATAAAAATAAAATAAAATAAAAAAAATAAAATTTTTTTTAAAGGAAGAAGAAGAAGAAAATAAGAAGAAACGAAAAAAAAAACGAGGTTACGTAATCGAAAAATAAAGAACCAAACCTGGGCTCTGATACCAAATGATACGAACCCTAGCTCTGATACCAACTGATACGAACCTCGTTAGGATAGAATTGATAGGAGATGAACGGAGGAAAACGATAACTAGAATACCTTGCGGAAGTCCCAAAACACTTAATCCTAACCCACGAAATGATTTAGGTTCGAAGCCCTAAACCCCAACGAGACGTTGAATCAATAATTCGGAGATGATGAAGACACACAAACGAGATTTGACTGGCTCGTTGATTCGTCGGTTGAACTCTTTTGGATAATCGGGATAGAATTCGAACCCGAGAGAGATTTTAATAAAACTCACAAAATTTAATTGTATTCATCATCAAAGTCATGTTATTTTGTAACATGGTCTTAAGAAGCCTTTATATAGGCCAAACGAAACATAAACGTAAGGAAAAAGGAAAGAAAAACAATAAAAACGCTAAAAAACCCTAAAATCCGCCGCTGCTGTCATTTTGTGAAGATGTCGCCCGACATTGTAGTAGTGTACATTCTCTGTCGCCCGACATTCAAATGTCGCCCGACATTTTCGTAGTGTAAATCTCTGTCGCCCGACATTTGACCCGAAGTGAGAGTTGATCCTCGTATTGATCCTCGTGTTCCGCAGAAGGTCGCCTCCCTTTTTCTGAAGATGTCGGCCGACATTCTTGTAGTGTAATTTTTGTGTCGGTCGACATTAGGCCAATCTCTTGGCTGAACTCCGCGGCGCGCCCTCGGATCACGTCTGACCCTCGTCCCGACCTAAAAACGAACACCTTGACTAAGCGGGGTCTTTGGATTGCATCATTCCCCTCCTCTTCAAGAGGATTTGTCCTCAAATCCACGTCGATGCCAGGGTCGAACACCACTCTCACGAACAAGCTCGAAACTACGTTAGTCTGCAGCTCACACCCTCGATATAGTGGAAATCTAGGAGATCCTTCTTCAGGGAAGTCATCATGAAATTCCTGAAAAGCAAAATGAGTAAAATAATGTAGAGAGAATAAAACGTTAGTGGCAATCATCTCCTTCGTCACCAACGTCGGTTGTTCCTCTTTCTCTTCTTGTTTCACCATGGATAACTCCAATGGCGGAAGGTCCTCGGACCCCACCAAATCCTCCTCGATATCGGACCCCACCGACTCCTCCTCGATGTCAGAATCCACCGAAACCAACGGTGTCGGTTCGTCGCACTTTTCAACGGACCCCACCGAAGTCGAATCTTCCTCGGAATACACCAAGACCGACTCTTCTTCGGACTCCACCACTGCCTTCGGTTCTGGTTTCTCGCCTTCGTCATCAGACACTACTTTCCCAGGCTTCATTGCCGCTCGTACCCGCTCCTCCATCTGACGCCTAATATCGCTCCAACACTCGTCCCAACGCTCAGCGCTGGCCCTCCTCTCGTCGTCCCAACGCTCAGCTCTGGCCCTCCTCTCGTCGTCCAAACGCTCAGCTCTGGACCTCCTCTCTTCACGACGCTCCCGACTAAGCTCACGGGCTCGATGATAGCCACTCTGAACTTCTCGGTATCCGTTGCCACCTCTTCGATTCCAGGCTTCATCATGACGAGCTCTCTCCTCTAAGGCGGTAAGTCGCTCATTCACCCCCTTCATCTTCGATTTAAGCATCCCTTCGAACCGTGCCATCGCCTTCTCTATGATGAGCTTAGCTTGGGTATGATCCATGTCAGTTGTCCTGCAAAAATGTTAAAAACACAATAGACAATTCCTCACCACTCTCGTGTATCACTCGATATAGGAGGTCACTCAACGCTCGCGTTTCTCTCTAAAAGAATCGAACTTTCCCAATCTACCGATCGAATTCAACTCCAACAAAATCCAGGAATTACACAGGTGATTTATTTGTTGAACGAAACGATGAACAACACGGGGACAATAATCGAGAACAATTTTTTTTTTTTAATAAAAATTACTGTTCATGAACAGTAATTTTCGAAAATAAAAATAAAATAAAATAAAATAAATAAATTTTTTTTAAAGGAAGATGAAGAAGAAAATAAGAAGAAACGAAAAAAAAAACGAGGTTACGTAATCGAAAAATAAAGAACCCAAACCTGGGCTCTGATACCAAATGATACGAACCCTAGCTATGATACCAAATGATACGTACCCTAGCTCTGATACCAACTGATACGAACCTCGTTAGGATAGAATTGATAGGAGATGAACGGAGGAAAACGATAACTAGGATACCTTGCGGAAGTCCCAAAACACTTGATCCTAACCCACGAAATGATTTAGGTTCGAAGCCCTAAACCCCAACGAGACGTTGAATCAATAATTCGGAGATGATGAAGACACACAAACGAGATTTGACTGGCTTGTTGATTCGTCGGTTGAACTCTTTTGGATAATCGGGATAGAATTCGAACCCGAGAGAGATTTTAATAAAACTCACAAAATTTAATTGTATTCATCATCAAAGTCATGTTATTTTGTAACATGGTCTTAAGAAGCCTTTATATAGGCCAAACGAAACATAAACGTAAGGAAAAAGGAAAGAAAAACAATAAAAACGCTGAAAAACCCTAAAATCCGCCGCTGCTGTCATTTTGTGAAGATGTCGCCCGACATTGTAGTAGTGTACATTCTCTGTCGCCCGACATTCAAATGTCGCCCGACATTTTCGTAGTGTAAATCTCTGTCGCCCGACATTTGACCCGAAGTGAGAGTTGATCCTCGTATTGATCCTCGTGTTCCGCAGAAGGTCGCCTCCCTTTTTCTGAAGATGTCGGCCGACATTCTTGTAGTGTAATTTTGGTGTCGGCCGACATTAGGCCAATCTCTTGGCTGAACTCCGCGGCGCGTTCTCGGCTCACGTCTGACCCTCGTCCCGACCTAAAAACGAACACCTTGACTAAGCGGGGTCTTTGGATTGCATCAGATCCTCCATCGAACCATGGACCAAGTCCATCGCTTACAAGTAGTACAATACAAATATAATAGAAAAACCTATCTATTACAAATGATTCCAAGGGACGCAGCCCTCAAATACTACGGCCAATCGAAACGTAAAAAACGACGAAATCATTCACCCGACCACTAACGGTGGCCGGCCTTACATCTAATCACATAATCACAATTAAACAACAAATCCAATTATGTTGATTTAACCTTCGTGTCCAACACAAAAGTGTGCACGAGCCCTAGGCTCTGATACCAATTGTAGGTTACGATATACCGATCCGATCGATATACCGTGTGTGCGGAAGCGTGTAAAGCAATAGATCTACTATGCCATGATCTAAGTGCACACTTAATGTGTATAAGAACACATATAAACATATATATATATACACATCCAATATATATATATATATAAGGTTTAACGATTACTTACTTTTGGTGATCGTTGATTTCGGTTAAGGTGGTGTTGAGTCGATTGAACCACCTTAATGGATCAGCAACTCAAAGATCTCTTTGTGAATGACCTCGTCACTCCTTTGGATCGTCCGGATGTTGAAGCCGCACAAATGGCCCGGCCTCTACGTGTTGCACACGAACCCGAATGATGAATTGCTTGCTTGATCGAGTTGATTCTCTAAGAACAACCTCTTTTCTCTCTTTCACTTGTGAATTTCGTGGCTAATGATGATGGTGTTAGAATGAGACATGAAAATCTGATTTTCATGCTCATTATACCCCTTTTACTTCACATGTAACCCCCACCATAATATGTGTGTCATAACCACACATAATGGGGTGTTATGGTGAAGTTCAAAGGTCATCTCCACATAATCATGCCAAATCATGATATGTGGTCCCATTGGCTTGTGTGGCATGCCATGTCACACTATGTGACATGCATCCATGCAAGCCATGCATCCCATGCATGGGAATTAAATTCACGTAAATATTGATTCTAAATCAATATATTTATCAAGCAATGTATATCAATATCGAGCTCGTGTGTGACCCTGTAGGTATGATTTTATCGATCAATATTATATTGTTCCCAACAATTAATATTATCGAATAATCATTTAACATCCATAGACAACCTTATGACTTTATCGATTGCACACGTAGGATCGAAAGACATATCCCAACACACATATATTGAAAATAATTAGTAAAGAGTTGAAAAAAAAAAATTATTATACAAAGATCTCTACACAATTAGAGGGATGAGAAAGATTGAATGAAATACAATTAAAGAATCACAAATTAATTTAGTACAATAAATAAATAGTTTTATAATAGAATGAACGTAATTAAAGGAGATAAATAATGAATAAATGTGATATTCTAAATATTCCTTATTTAAATAAATCAAAATATATTAATTTAGTTTCAAGAGATTAATTGAATATTAAATTGTTTTTGAATTTATTAATTTATGGTAAAATATTTTTTTTAATGCTGCATAATTAAAGTAATATAAATAGAGGATAATATTATTTCTAATGGTAAATTAATAAAAAATTAAATTATTATTATTTCATTCTCAAATTAATTATGTCGACATTTGAATTAATTTAATTCCTTAAAATAAGGAATAAATTTACCATACTCATAATTAATAATATGATTGATATATAATTTTAGTTTACATTTGAATTTATCTAATTGCTTAAAATAAGAATAGATTTACATTCTCATTAATAATATAATTGATATATAATTTATAATCAAGATAATAAAATTTTTATTTGATTTCTCTGATATAATTTTATTTTATAAATTTATAATATTATTTATACATCATATTGAATGATGATATAATAATTATTTTTGCAATTTATTACTTTAATTATTTGTAACTCCTATAATTAAAATACATAAATTAATTAAATCACAATTATTATTATTATTTATATATAAAAAAAAGGATGAACTGAAATACATAAATTATTTTTGAATTTATTTCTGTAAATAAAAAAAATAAAAAAAAATCTAATAGTAAACAATTCTTTTGTACAAAAATAATAATCATATTATTGTTTTTTTCAATTATTCAATAATTATTAAATACGATTTTATTTTATCAACTCTATCAAAGATTTTAATTCTGTTTTATTAATATTTGTAAGTAATACAAATAAAGATATTGTTGCGTAAGTTACGACATAAACAAAATTAGAATAAAATTAAATAGAATTATTGTAAATTGCATAAATTTTATAAATTAAAGTAAATAGATAAAATACATCATAAATAAAATGAAAACAAACTACTCTAAAATTACAGTAAATTGAGTAAATTTACATAAATAAAATTAAGAAAAACCTACTTTAATTTTATTAAATAACATAAACAAAAACTTGAAATACATTTAAAATTTGTGCAATCCAATGTCTCGATCTTTGGACTTCTAATTATTCAATTCGTAGAGTATTTTACTTATAATCAAACCTACAAAATAAATAGTAATAAAAAAACTTACAAAATAAACAAAAAATAGTAAGAAATCCAAAAGTTCTGCAAAAAAAATAAATTATCTAAAAAAATAAAAATTCAAAAAACTTGAAAAAAAATACAAAAATCATTAAGAAATAAATTTTTATATTTTGATACAATTAAAATCAACAAAGTGGTAAAAATATATTTACACTGAAACTACAAAAAAATAAAAATATTAATGATCAAACAATAATATTAAAACTAAAATTCAAATTATTAAAAAATAAAGCTGCAAAAAAATACAAATATTAATAATAAAACAATAATATTAAAATTAAAATTCAAATTAGTAAAAGATACTTTATATTTGAAGGCTACAAAAATTAAAAACATTAATTATCAAATAATCAAATTTAAATTAAAATATTAGTAAAATAATACTTAGCAAAATAACAAAAAAAACAACAAAACTTATATAAAGCTCTGAACAAAAATAAATAAATGTGAGCATTAACAAATAAAAAAATAGCTAAAATGAAAAGGCTGCAAAAAAAAAAAAAAAAAAACTTAAATAAAGCTCTGCGAAAAATAAATAAATGTGAGAATGAACAAATATAAAAATAGCTGAAATGAAAAGTGAGAGGTATGAAGTAAGTGTAGATGACGTCCTTTATATTTTTTAAATATAATAAATTTGAATTACCTTAAATTTCGATATTATTGTTTGTATAATATAAATTTATTAATTAATCGATTAAATATATTAATAAAAAATACAATTCTCTCATCATTTTTTTAATTACATAATTAATTTTAGTAGTATAATAGAATAAACTTAATTAAAAGAGATAATTAAGAAATAAAGATATATTTTGAATATTTCAAGTTAATATTTACTACAATTAAGGATTATATTAAAGAGATTATAAATGTAATTAATTAAAAATAATTGCGCTAATTAATTACGCTAAAAATAATAATTAATAATGACAACACAAATTTAATTGATTGTTTATTAATAGGTGTAAACACAAAAAAATCAAAGGTTAAACATATGACACTTAGAACAATTGCTAGCTGAATTATATATTATAAAGAAGGCTCCGCTACTATATATTGTGTCCTTTTAAATTATTTCTCTCCAAGTGACTAAAAATAATTATTTTAACTTGTTCTTAATTATTATTTATGGTGTATATTTAATTAAATTGATCTTTTATTAATAATACATGTAAATAATACATTATGTAAGAGTAACACAATAATCATTTACGTCAAAACATAATTCAGCGAAAATAAATTTGTACTATACCTAGGATATATAAATCACAATATATTTTTCTATTTAATTGGTTTTTTTAGCATAAATTTAAAAATGTGTAGTATTTTTTTATTCAGAAATTAAGGAAAATTTAGCATATATATAGTTTAGTACAATGGACTTTGGACTTTCTGATTGTCATTTTTTTTCATAATCTTCAAATTGTTTCACTTGCAAAAGAATCAAGTACCCATACATTATTGCTTATGCTTAGTGAACAATGAGAAACAAGAGTGTAAGCATTATTCATACCTCCTTTCTTCTTATGAGAGTTTTCATAGGAGCCCTGATCAAAACCTTTTTTTTTTTGGGTAAAAGGTCAATCACATAAAAAAGAATAAAAGAATATGATACAAAACAGCGCATAGGAGATGAAACCCCCATCGCAACACCGAACTAACAGACTAGCTCTTCAAACCACCATACTACACATATAACACTAAACTATACAAACACAATCACCAGGCTATATGCCATACTCTCTTCAGTGCACGTGCTTGAAGAGAGTCTGGAAGACGTAACGAGCGAATCCTCTCATGGATGATAGAAATCGCCTGAGAAGTCACCACTTCAAACGACACTGAACGAGATTCTCTGACCAAAACCTTGCAAAAGCGCGCATAGTTGTTTGTACTCCTTTGATGAGAGAGCTTCACTTCTTGATCCTTCTCTTCATCCTGTTGATCTACTTGATTAACAGTGGCCCTTTGTTGATTATTCCATGGCTTTGTACGGCGGAGGAAGATTGCGCCGCCGCAAACAGCACTACGGCAATGACTTGGAAATCGACAACCCTAGATGGATACTTAGGGGAGACGCGGAGAGAGAGAGGGAATGAAAACGGAGCGTGTGGATAAGAAATTACAAATGAGCCGAAAAAATTGTTTTATTTACGGTCGGGACCATACCGATTGTATGGTAGCCGTAGCCATGGTATTGGGTATGTATTGTCCCTGAAGAAATAATTATAATTTTTAAAAAATATAATTATATTTTTACTTACTTTTGTTTAAATAAAAATAAATTGAAACTCTCAATATTATCCATTTTAATTTATGTCCCCCACGAATATGCTACTATAACGGGTATTCAAGAATTGGTCCACGAAATTTTAATGAATTTAAAAGAAATTGTATTCAGAAGTACTCTATATGGAACTTCTGAGGCGTCTATTTGTGTCAGAGGTCCTGGATATGTAACTGCTCAAGATATCATCTTACCGCCTTGTGTAGAAATCGTCGACAATATACAACATATAGCTAGCTTGACAGAACCAATTAATTTGTCTATTGAATTAGAAATCGAAAGAAATCGCGGATATCTTATAAAAATGCCACATAACGTTCAAGAGGGGAGTTATCCTATAAATGCTGTATTCATGCCTGTTCGAAATGTGAATCATAGTATTCATTTTTCACCTTATTCTTATATAATCCATTTCAAATTATTAAATTCATTCATCCATTTTTTTAAAAATAAATATTATAATCTATATTTAAAATCAATCTATTTATTATTTAATTATTATCATAATATTAAAAAAAAATTAACATTATGCAAGAAAATTAAGTATTTAAGAAAAAAAAAAGTAAGAAATAATTAAGTATTTATATTTACTCTACAAGAGAGAGGGAGGGGAAAACCTCATAAGGATTTATTAGTATGCTCTGCTCGTATACGGCTGGGGCACCTATCATCGTGTTAGGCCTGCACTGATACCATTTCAAAGTTGGGTCAATAACACCTTAAAAGGCTTTGTTAAGGTGATAAGGTTGTCCAACTTACATTTGAGCTTTAGGATCTATATCCAACCGATGTGGGATATTCAACATTCAACTTTCTACAGATCCAGAGACAGGACAATGCAAAGGTTTCAGATTTATTCATGTCGGTATCTCCTGCGTTGCTAGATAAAGCATTTGATGTTTTTACTACCTTCTCTTGGTTACATTATTTCTCTGTTACCATAATTGCAGTTTGTACAAATTGAACATGCAAAGGCTGCACAAAGTTTAAATGGAAAACTGGAGATTGCTGGTCATACCATTAAGGTATTGAGCTAACCTTGTAGTTTTCCACACAATCCGTATGCTCATTCTTTAATGTTAAATGGCTTGTTCTAATCTACGAGTTATAGGTTTGATGACTTTCCTCTTTCTTTGCTTAAGGTTTCTTCTGTTACTGATCATGTTGGAGCACAAGATTTAGGAGCAAAAACTGTAGATTTTGAGGAGTGACATTTTCGAATCAGTAATCACAGTACTATAGTTGCTCAGCATCGAATTTCTACGTCTATAGTTAGACTATATGCATCCACCTACCGACATACTATATTGTCCGCAAGTCACAAAACAATTCCCAGAATTATTGCAATTAGACGCCACTCTTAGCGGCCTCGAACGCATGTCGTCTATACGAATTGATCCTGATCGGTCGAGAGGATCATCATCACCGCGAGAAGAGTAATTGTAAGCATCTTAAAATAAGTAGCCATTAATATATATTTTTCTTAATAGCTAAAGAATTACTAATGTATTGTATGTGCAAGTATAAATAATGATGTTTTATTGTCCAAGGGAACTTCAATTTATTTATAGAACTAAATTCCCCGCATGGAATATTAAACGCAAGATAGTACGTAATTCAATTTATATTCCCCCTATGTTCTTTCACAAATTAAATTAATAAAAATGACAAAAGGACAATTATAAACAAAGCATAGAAATTAGTTCAACAAAAACAATCACGAGTACAATATTTATAGGAATGATTGAGATAAGAATTTGGGATGACATTAATTTCCACCATACCTAGCCCCTTCGATTTCTTCCATCTCCATCCTATGCTTGATCTACAAGGATAAGATATTCCCGCTGGGTCGGGCCTGTTCGGGATGGGTATCGGGTCGTTTGGGCTGGACTGGGCCACCGTCACCTACGTAGGCAGCCCCATTGCGACTCCCACTTTCGCCATATTCAACACCCATGGCTTCTTCCCGATGTTATACGTCATATTACCGTTGACTTACTTCTCCAATCTTTTCGATGCCAAAATGTTTAGTGTTACTATGTGCGTGGTACATTTTTACTTTTGTTCTCATAACTTTCACCCCATTGAAAGCCCTTTGCATTGTTTGTTTTTTCATTTGTTTTTTTGCATTTGAACGAGACAAATTCTCATGATACGACGCACATCGCCAATAGCATTGCTACTCGAGTGATTGACTCGAGCTAATACTTCGGTAATTTGTTCGGATTATAACACATTTTTGTGTTAAACATCTATACGATCAACTAGTGCATCATTGATGTCGCGCCAGTCGAAATCTCTTAATGTTAATTAAGACGATAATATGTGACACCCCAATATTTTAAAAATTAAATATGTTCAAAAAGTAATTTATTTTATTTATAACATATTTAAAGATACATTTATTTTTGCATGGTTACTAAGAATTATTTGTTATTAAATATTAAATGATATAAAGTAAAGTATTTTTCATTGATTTCAAAAAAATTATGTGTAAATAAAAAAGAGAGTGAAACAAATTAATTGTATTGTGTGTAATTTCAATGTGTTTAAGAGAAATATATAAATATAAATATTTTTGTAAATAAAATAAAATTATTTCATCAACTATATAATAGTTTTTTTTACAAATATTTTATTAACTATATTGTAATTTAATAAATCAAGTATATAAATATTTTATATTGTCTTAAATAATTAAAATTATTTTAATTATATAATAATATAAAATATTAATATTATATTAAATTTAATTAAATAATACTTGTTATAGTAGGTTATCACTTTTTTGTAGCAAGTAAATTCTAAAATTGATGTGTCATTTGATTATTATCTAATTATAAGTATAATATATGATACATTTAAAAATGATAAATGTATTTAAAATTTTCTTATATATTTATAAATGATCTTACTATTATAATGCAATCTAGAAGGTTGGTTTTCTTATATATTTATAAATGATTCTCCCTAAAAATATATATTTGTAAAATGAGTGAAGTCATAATTTTTTACCTGCAATATATTTTTATTAAATAAAAATAGTTAACTCATCAAAAGTTGACACGTGCTCAAGTAATCGAAAATTCCGTGTTGTAACGTAAACATTTGACTGGTCAAAATTAATTTTCTCGATAAATAAATATTAAATTGGCGCAATTTTTTAATCATATGAGACTAAATGGAAAAATATAATTAATTAAAATTAAATTGAATTAAATGATCAATCTTAATAGGACCAAACAATTTTTTTTTTAAAATCATTAGATCAATTGTTCATTCATTCACCCTAAGAATATTATTATAGTAATTTTCTTCTTAATAATTATAGAATGAATATACATAGGATATCACGTTTTTGTTCATCTGTTTTTCATTTATTTTTCCTTTTTGTCCAATAGTATTCCATTGTGGGAAATTAATGACATCCCCTACATTCTTAGCTCAATCATTCCTATAAATATAGTACTCATGATTAGTTTTGTTGAACTAATTTCTATGCTTTGTTTATAATTGTCCTCTTTGTCATTTTTATTAGTACTAATTATTTTGTTGAAGAACATGCATGGAGAATATAAATTAATGAGTATTTGTTGAACTACTTTCTTGCTTTTAATATTTCATGCCGGGAATTTGGTTCTATAAATAAATTGAAGTTCCCTTGGACAATAAAACATCATTTATACTTGCACATATATACACAATACATTAGTAATTCTCTAGCTAGAAAAATATATATCAATGGCTACTTATTTTAAGATGCTTACGATTACTCTTCTCGCGGTGATGATGATCGCCTATTCCGTTGGTACGTAAGTCGATTCTTCATTGATCATTCAAGTTTCTATATATGTATCTTTACATAAACAATTGTTATGTCTCGATCGATCAGGCTCAATTCACATAGACGACATGCCTTCGAGGCCGCAACGAGTGCCGTCTAATTGCAATATTTCTGGGGATTGTAATGGGACTTGCGCACTGTTTGGTATGGCGGTAGGTGGATGCATACAGTCTTACGATAGACTTAAAAATCCGATGATGAGCCAGTATTGTGAATGCGTGGCTTGTCCCTGGCCAGACACTTGCACGGACGGCTGACCAGTAAACCTTAAAGTTCTATTATATATATATATATATATATATATATATATATATATATATATATATATATATATATATATATATATATATATATATATATATATATATATATATACACGCATTGTATTATCGCAATAACCACGTACAAGAATAAGAATTCACTCACCTAATAAATTATGATAAATGATACTATATACATGTAATGGCTGAAATAGTTTTAGTTTTTTTTTTTTTTTTCAACTGAAATTGATTGAACTGAACATAACTGAACATTTTGAGTGAACATTTTTTTATAAAAATAATAATATTTTTTTATAAATTATAAATTATTTTTTATAAATATTAATAATATTGAAATGAATTTAATCGAGTTAAAGTGAACTAAACTGAAATGAAACAATCGGAATAAAATATAAGGTATATTGTATACTTCTTGGTATATAGTATGGATCATGTGTACATGTCACCTTTAAGTCAAAGAGATCTAAATTAAAAGAAAGAAATAATGTATAGACAACCTCAATAAAATGTAATGTATTGGTATATAGATCATGTGTATGACACCTTTAAATTCAGTGTTCTAATAATCGGCCTAGGCGCTAGGCGACAGTGTCCCCTAGCGCCCCATTTACCTTTTACGCGGACAGATCTGGACGGATCTTGAACAAGACCGGGTTTAGGTGGGTTTTGAGTGATCTGGGCGGCTTCTAGACAGGCCTGGAGGGGTTGGCGGCCTCTAGGGGTCTGAGCAGACTAGGCGGATCTTTTCCGCCTCTTCTTTGCCGCTTTTCCTCTTTTTTTTTTTTGCTTTGTTTTCTTCTGGTCTTTTATGTTTTTATTTTTATTCTATCGATCATTTTTTTATTATTTTTTTTCTATTTATATTTTTTTTAGTTTCAATTTTTTTGTTTCTTTTTCAGCTACATGGTCCTGAATATAATATCTCAAAATCGCCCATATATGTTTGGTCATAAGAACACGATTTTGAGCTGTGAGATCCCGTATACCAAGGCCACCCTCATTGGCAGGCTGACACACATCTGTCCACCGAACCTTGGCATACCCCTTTGTACCCGTCTCATACTATAAGAATCTCCTCAATCTCTTCTCAGTAGCCTCAATAACCTCTTTCGGTAGAATAAACATCGAAACCCAGTAAATATGTACAGTACCGAGTACAGACCGTATCAACTGCAGACGTCCAGCGTACGACAGAGAGCGAGAAGTCCACGAGCCCAATCTAGCGTCTATCCTCTGAATCAGTGGTGCGCAGTCCCTCACCCTCAACTGAGACGAAATCAGAGGCACACCCAAGTAACGAACAGGTAGGGTACCAATCGGAAATCTAAACACAGTCTGCAGGACTGTCTCATCCTCCCTCGCTCTCGCAGATAAGTAAAGATTACTCTTGTCCACATTCACATGTAGACCAGAGTATAGAGAAAATAGTTGAACACCCCTCATCAAGGTACGAATGGAAACGGGATAAGCATGACAAGCCAGGAACAAATCATCAGCATGTAAGTCCGGGTGCCAGCACACCTCCAATATGGAACTGAAACCTCGGCTCAGCTAGAATATGCCTATCCAGAATCCTATGTAACACCTACATAACCAGAATGAAAAGAAACGGCGACACCGGATCCCCCTTCCTCAGTCCCCGAGCTCCCCGAAAATAACCCTCAGCAGAACCATTAATGTTCACTGAGTACGCGGGAGTGGTGAGACACTCCATAATCCATCCAATAAACACCGGGTTAAACCCCATCGTCTCCGTAGTCACATTCACAAAAATCCACTCCACAGTATCATAGGCCTTCATCAGGTCCACTTTCAGCACACACCGAGCTGGAAGCGCCTTCTGTCCATATCCCTGCAGAATCTCCTAGGCGAGGAGTATATTATATCTGATGCGTCTACCAGGGACGAAGGCCATCTGTGATCGATCCACCAACTGACTCATACTGTCATTCATACGATTATAAATAATTTTCGCAATTATCTTGTACAGCACATTGAAGCACGAGATAGGGCGAAAGTCCTTAGGATGCTTCGGGGTAGCAATATTCAGAATAAGCGAGATAATCGTAGAGTTTACCTCTCTAACAAGCTTCCCGATACAAAAAAAATATGATATAGCCGTACGTAGGTTCTTCACAACTTCTAGGCCATTGTCCGTACGTAGGTTCTTCATAACTTTCTCGGTTTGTTTCTCTATCATCACCTTCCAATCTCTAAAGAAGAAGGACCAAACCTTTCGGGAATAGTCATCGATGATGGTCACCATGTAACTAGAAACTCTGATCGATGCGACCGGGGATGGTCCCCATAAGTCGTAATGAACATACCCGAGAATTTCCTTCATTGTATGAGCGCCTTTAGTGAATTTTAATCTTGTTTGCTTCCCTAGGACGCACTACTCACATAAATCTAACTTCGACAAGCTCTTATCCCCAAGAAGCCCTTGCCTACTCAACTCTGCCATTCCGAAATCACTCATATGCCCTAGACGCATATTCCACAATCTTGTTGTATCAATATCCATGATTTTGGAATCGCTCACGGCTACTTCACCTTTCACCGTGAAACCCATAAGAATGTAAAGCTTATTCGACTTTCGTTCGCCCTTCATAATCACCAATGAATTTTTGGCTACCTTCACGACTCCACCTTCACCGGTGAACTTGAAACCTTTCATCACCGAAGTACTAAGCGAAATTAAATTCCGGTTTAAGCCCGAAACGTATATCTTACCTCGCTTAAGGTGCGTATTATGCCATAAAACATATTGATCCGGATGCATCTTATCCCTTCATTCTTGCATGACGCATTATTTCCCATAGTTAACGCACCTCGTTCCACCTCATCAAAATTCTCGAACCAATCATGATTCGGGCACATGTTGAACACCCCGAGTCTAAGATCCACTCCTCGCTTGATTTGGACACGTCACCTAAAACCATAAGGAGATCACAATAATTCTCGGCTAATTCGACCTCACCAGAACCCTTACCGGAATTATTGTTGTTATTGCCCTCTCTCTCTCTCCTTCTTGTTCTTCAAAGTATAGCAATCAGCTTTGATGTGACTTTCTTTTTGCAATAGTTGCAAATCTTGTTACCATGTCGTGACTTCGATCGAGATCTATCGGATCCCTTTTTCTCCTTGGTCCGTCCACAGATATTCAAACCTTCATTCGATGGCTCACCGGAGGCATGGGACTCCATCTTCAATATGTTCATGTTACCTAAAGCCATAAGGAGATCACAATGATTCTCGGCTACTTCGACCTCACCGGAACCCATACCGGAATTATTGTTGTTGTTGCACTCTCTCTCTCTCCTTGTTCTTCAAAGTATAGCAATCGGCTTTGATGTGATACCGGAATTATTGTTGTTGTTGCACTCTCTCTCTCTCCTTGTTCTTCAAAGTATAGCAATCGGCTTTGATGTGACTTTATTTTTGCAATAGTTGCAAATCTTGTTACCATGTCGTGACTTCGATTGAGATCTATCGGATCTCGATTTCTCCTTGGTCCGTCCACGGACATTCAAACCTTCATTATATGGCTCACCGGAGGCATGGGGCTCCATCTTCAATATGTTTTGTCTTGACGAAAGATCTGAAAGTACGTCTTTAAATGTGAGGTTGTCTCGTCCGTACAGAAGCATGTCACGGAATCCCGCCATATAGGGAGGTAGCGAGCATAGCATCCAAAATGCAAGATCATCATCTTCGATCTTCACGCTAATATTCACAAGGTCAGCTACACGCTCCTTAAATCTTTCTACATGGTCATGAATAGAATATCCCTCTTCCATCTTGAGGAAATACAAACTCCTCTTCAAGCGTTCGAAACATGGAGCCATATGGTAACCATATCCATCTGATCGAGCGTCACCCTCTCCTCATGTTCGATATGAACCGGCATGTTTTTAACACCATTGAAAGCAATATCTTGCTTAAGAAATCGTAGAACTAACCTCATCTTGTATTGCCAAGTTGGAAATCTCATGTTAAGATCAAGCATCAGTAGATCGTATTTCACGGTAGCCATTAGAACCTTGCTCTGATACCACTTTATCTAGATTCGATAGGGACGATGTATAGTACGATGTTAACGAGAACCGAAAAAGAAATCAACAATAAAAGGAGAAGACAAGAATTTACGTGGAAAATCCAATAAGGGAAAAAACCACACGAGTAACGACAAAATTCACTATAATATTGTTTCACGATTACAAGGATTGATATGCTCTCTAAAACCCTCAAATCTAACACAATAGTTATAATGTTATTTTCTGGCGTGTTTATGTCCATGGAGCAGCTCTTTTTATATAGGAGAAGTCCAAAAAATTGGATGGTGTAAATGTTGTTTTTGGCGACAACATATTTCGTACTTGGTTTGTTGTTTTGGTTTCAGGGTTGAAGGTTAAAATCCAGTTGCAAATAGCTGGAGTCGCCGATGTTGAAGACGTGCATCAAAACCGGCGACTGGAAGACAACACCACCAAAACCGGCGACTGAGAGACAGTTGCTCTCAAAACCGGCGACTGAGCGAACGGGACATGAATCCAGCGACTGGGCGACTGGCCATGGATCCGGCGACTGGGCGACTGGCCATGGATCCGGCGACTGTGCGAACTGACCATGGATCCGGCGACTGTGCGAACTGACCATGGATCCGACGACTGTGCGAACTGACCAAGATTCGGCGACTGGCGACTGTCCTAGGATCCGGCGACTGGCGACTCCGTGCGCACAAAACCGGCGACTAGCAACTCTGTCCTTCATGGACATGGATCCAGCGAACGGCGACTCATGTGAATGTTTTCAGCACTTGAGTTTTTCAACCTCAATGATATTCGACGACCATGAAGACGATGAAAATTCGAGACTTCAACACTTAGTGATTTTCACAAGAAATTGAAGATGAAGAATTTGAGATCGATGGAGTCAAGAATTGAAATTGAAGTTTGATTTTGAAATTGAAGATTCAAGATTCCAAGATTCAAGAATCCAAGTTCAACTATAGTGATGTCATCCATGGAGAAATGACATCAGCCAAGCATGTGATGAATGAGAATGTGCCACGTCATCACCTCACATGTGCCGGCTGCCTATATATACCCATGGATTTCAGTTTCATCATGAGACGATTTTAAGAGAACGAAATATGATTTTTTAGAATCGTGACCGACAGCTTCGAGCTTCGAGTTTGTGTAGTAGCGTTTGCGCCTTGTGCCAAGATTAGAGTTAGGAGATTTAGCTCTAGGTACTTGTGTGCTAGATTGCAAGTTAGTGGGAGTTGTTGCGACACTCGGGAAACTTCTTGTAATCGTTTTGCCTACCATACTCTACAAGTGTAATAGTTTAGTTTTGTTGTTCAATGAAATGAAAACTATTACATAACTTTGTCTTCCGTCTTTCATACTACGAACTTGTGTGAGTGTTGCCTTGACTGAAGCTGGTGTTCGTTGTTTAAGTCCAACTTCGCGAAAAGTTGGTATCTTACGTCGAAGACGTAATTTCAATTGGTATCAGAGCGGGACGTCATACGTATAAGACGTGATCCGTTACTTGACTTCATATTTCCGCTACAATGGAGTCGTCCATGTTTGTCCAGAAACCGATTATGCTTACCCATCAGAACTACTCAAACTGGAAGGCCAAAGTTTCTGCTAGGATTAAGGGTTTTGATTCCAGATCTTGGATGGCAGTGTTAGAAGGATGGGAACGCCCATATACGGAAGACGCCGATGGCGTGAGAATTCCGAAACCAGAACGTAGTTGGACGAGAGAGGAACATGACTTGTCCACGGCTAACAGCAAAGCCTTACTTATTATCTGTGAATGGCTGGACCTCAGTATGTATCAGCTGGTCAAAAATTGCACATCTGCTAGAGATGCATGGGAAACGTTACAACGAACTTGTGAGGGAAGTCATGCTGTTAAGCGATCGAAAATCCGAACTATCACTGCTCAATTCCATCAACTCCGGATGAGGGAAGATGAAGACATCAATGACTACTTGGACAAGATCATGAGATATGTGAATGAAGCTTTTGAACTTGGTGAAATTTTTCCTGCTCCCATGGTATATGAGAAAGTCCTCTCCAGTGTTAACACTAGGTTCGAGAGTAAGGTGCTGACTATCGAAGCACGAAATGACGAGAACCAAAACTGGGACTATGCCGACTTGATGGCTGATTTGAGAAACTATGACCTGACTCTCAAAGTTCGAAGCAACCCAGACATGTCTCTTGTCTACGAACCGATGACTGCTCTAAAAATTTCTGAGAAAGGAAAAAGTTCAAGAAGCTCCAACTCTCGAAAGACTCATTTGAAAAATGAGAAAACTGAAAGTAGTTTTTCTGCTGATCTGGGTGAATCTGATGATGAGGAAGCTGAAGAAATTGAAAAACTGATGAACTCTAATAATCCGGACAAACTGGCTGCACTGACTGAGATAGTCACTTATCTTGTGAAACAAGAATTTAAGAGAAAGAACCGTGCACGAAATTTTCGAAAATTTCAGAAAAGTTCTAACTCATATCCAAATACTCCTGACAACCGAAATCAGGGATCGTCGTCGGACAAAAAGTTTAAAGGGACTAAGCTCTCACCATACTCCTCTACTGGCAAGGATGTCTCCAAGATGCAATGCTATGAGTGTAAGGGATATGGACACGTTAAAAATGAATGTCCTAATTTACATCGTAAGAAGAAGCTACCAGTTAGCTATGTTGTGATTGACGATGAGGATGTCATTTCTGAGAACGACGAGTCTGAGGACAACAATTCTGACAATGATGAAGACAACGCTCTAGTTGTCACTTTTGGTGAATCGTTTGATCTCGAAAATGTGGAGGTCGAAAACTTTGTTTTTGATGCATTTCTAAAAGACACTGCAACTGCAGACAACATTTTCCGTATGGCATCGACAAACCGAAATTTTTGTGATGATAACATTTTCTCGGATGATGAATCTGAGTCTGAAGCAGAAAGGGAAGAGATGACATCTGATGTCCATCAAAGTGTGACCGAGTCTACTGAACTGGTTGATCTGAAAGAGAGTTATTATAAACTCGAAAAATTGTGTGACACAGCTATCACTGAGAATAGCACCCTTGAAGTGTCACTGAAATTCATAAAAGAATCTTTTGATGAACTCTCTGAAGAGAAACGAAAAATGAATGATGAGACTGTTGTCTTGAAAAACTCAGTTGAGAAGACTGAGGATGAGAAGAAAAAGTTGAACAACTCTCTGACAATTCTGAAGGTTAAATTTGATGACCTATTCGAGGAAAAGCACAAGTATTTCAAAGAAGTTGTCGAACTAAGAGAGATGTGTGAGAAGTTGAGTACTGAAAACTCAAAGTTGAAGACGTCACTGAAAAAGGAGTCAACTGAAGTGAAGAAACTGCAGACTCTGTTTAAGAACTCGGACGCTGAAAATGACGAACTGAAGTCATCTCTAATGAAAGTTCAAACTGACCTTGCCATGACTGACAAAGAACGATATGTGTTGAAAGAAAAACTTCATATGACTGACGAGCTGTTGAGGAAAATGAACACGAACTCTTCCGTGTTTGACAATGCTGCTTCATATATGAATCCTAACCATTACGGTCTTGGTTTTCAAAAAGTTTTTGAGTCTATATACTCAACTCCTGAAAAGAAGAATGATGTGACTTTTGTTAAGGCGTCGGTTGATCTGTCTGAGAATAAAAGCAAGGATGAAGTTGAATCATCTAAAAGGAAGGAGATTGCTGAAGGGAAGAAGATTGCTAAGTCTCCAGAACCTAAAACTCAAAAGTCGATCTCGACTTCAAATTCTGAGACATATCAATTCCCGAAGAATATTGTCAAACATCCTCGTGGTATCCTGCCTTATGAGAAGACGTTGCTGAAAAACTTAGACAAATCTCAGAACGTC
Source organism: Euphrasia confusa (assembly GCA_954870475.1). Classification (NCBI taxonomy): domain Eukaryota; kingdom Viridiplantae; phylum Streptophyta; class Magnoliopsida; order Lamiales; family Orobanchaceae; genus Euphrasia; species Euphrasia confusa. The sequence goes on from OX940960.1 coordinate 12,440,411, forward strand.
AAGAAAAATGGACAGTCCTCTCACACTAAAACTGGTTTGGTCAAGACGTCTACAAAGGTTGAGAATCGTCAAAGAAGAAAATATGTATGTCACTATTGTGATCAACCTGGACACATTCGACCGTTTTGCTACAAGATGAAGGAGGATATGAACAGAGATCTTATGACTGCTAGGAAAAAGGCTGAGGTTGCTAAGAAGATGAAGAAACCCACTTCACCAAATCCGAAAGCTAAGCAAACTCTGAAAGCTGTGACTGAGAGGAACAGTCAAAATTCTGATGGGAAGAAGAAGTGGGTGCCTAAATCACAAAAGAGTGAAGTTACACTTAACTCCACCAGTTCAACTGACTGGAAACCAAGAGAACTGATTTTCTGCAATGTTGCACTGAATGCATCCGAAGCTGGCAACAAGGGCATCTGGTACTTTGATAGTGGCTGCTCCCGACATATGACCGGCACTAAGAAATTCTTGAAAGAATATGAGCCGATGACTGGTTCCCCCGTTGTGTTTGGAGGGAAAGCAAAAGGTGTTGTCAAGGGAAAGGGGACGCTACAAATCAAAGGATTGCCTCCGATCAGAAATGTTGTCCATGTCAAGGGACTTGTTGCAAATCTTATCTCTATCAGTCAGCTATGTGATGAAGGTTTTAATGTTAGCTTTGATAAGGAATCTTGTCGAGTTTATGATGCTGAGGGAAAATGTATTATGGAAGGTCCACGTGCTAAAAACAATTGCTATACAACTGAGTATAGTTGCTTCTCCGTGACCGTTCCCGATGAAGTTGATTTGTGGCACCAACGACTTGGCCACACTAGCACTCGCAATCTGAGCAAACTGGTTAAGGGGGAGATAGTTCGAGGAATCTCTCAACTCCCCAAAATTGAGAAAAGAGTGTGTGGCGAATGTCAGAAGGGCAAGCTAACGAGAACCCCTCATCCGGCACTTCCAACTCTAATGAGCACTTCAGCCCCCTTTGAACTTCTACACATGGACTTGATGGGTCCAATGGAGGTGAAGAGCTTAGCTAAGAAAGAATATGTGTTGGTTGTTGTCGATGATTTTTCTAGATATACTTGGACAAGATTTCTGGCAACCAAGGATGAGACTTTCAATGCCTTCAAAGGTATTGTGAAATGGATTCGAACGAATCATGAAGCTAAGGTTAAAAGGATCAGGAGTGATCACGGTACTGAATTTGAAAATGCTAGCTTCAATGAATTCTGTATGCTGAAAGGAATCCATCATGAATACTCGGCCCCAAAAACGCCTCAACAAAATGGGATCGCCGAACGAAAGAATCGAACACTGCAAGAGATGGCGCGTGTGATGTTAATTTCTAAAAATCTGGCTCGAACTTTTTGGGCAGAAGCCGTCTCTACAGCTAGCTACATTTTGAATCGAATAAGTATTCGATCTGGTACTACTGCCACTGCCTATGAACTTGTCAATGGCAAGAAACCTTCGGTGGCACACTTTCGTGTCTTTGGCTGTACTTGCTATATTTTGATGGATCGTGATCCACTAAAGAAATTTGAAGCCAAAGCTGATCGTGGAATTTTTGTTGGCTATAGCCAAAACAGTCATGCCTACCGTGCCTACAATCTTCGAACTCGGAAAGTCATTGAGACTGTGAACATCAACTTTGATGAACAAGACTTTCTTGGAAAAGATGCAGAGGCTGATTGGGTTAAGGAAGGAATTCTTGAAGTTCGAACGTTTCCTTCAACACCCACAACTGAGACTACCGAAAATGTTACTCCTAATACTTCACCTGAAGTTGGAGAGTCTAGCAACCGGAATGATGACACTTCGGTAACTGAGGATGACGATGATGATCAAGTTGAAAACCCAGTTGACGCTCTGAGAGAAGCACCTGGTCATATTCAAAAACGTCATCCACCGAACCAAATGATCGGGAGTTTGAATGAGCGAACGACACGCTCAAAGAAACAAATGAATTCTCCCGACGAACTCTACAACATTTGTACTTCTGCAGTTTGTAATGAAATCGGCATCACTTGCTTTCTCTCCGAAAATGAGCCGAAAAATTACAAGGAAGCTATGCAAGATGATTTTTGGATCATGGCCATGCAAGAAGAGTTAAATGAGTTCACGCGGAATAATGTTTGGTCCTTAGTTCCCCGGACTTCAAACATCAATGTTGTTGGAACTAAATGGATTTTCAAGAATAAAACAGATGAGCATAACCAAGTTGTCCGAAATAAAGCTCGTCTTGTTGCCCAAGGATATGCCCAAGTGGAAGGCATAGATTTTGATGAAACGTTTGCTCCGGTCGCACGAATTGAGTCCATCAGACTCTTGATTGCTATTGCATGCCATCTCGGCATCAAACTTAGACAGATGGACGTCAAAGCCGCTTTCTTGAACGGTGTCTTGGAAGAAGAGGTCTACGTTGACCAACCTAAGGGTTTTGAGGATCCGAAGAAGCCAAATCATGTCTACAAGCTTCACAAAGCTCTTTATGGCTTGAAACAAGCGCCTCGCGCCTGGTACGGATGTCTCACGGATTTCCTTCTAAAATTCGGCTTTGAGCGTGGATCGGTGGACAAAACCCTGTTCATCAAGCGTGATGGCAAACACATGATTGTTGCCCAAATTTACGTTGACGACATTGTCTTCGGAGCTACTTGCTCTAAACTCGTGACTGCATTCACAGAAGCTATGTCCTCAACATTTCAGATGAGCCTTGAGGGAGAGTTGCATCAATTTCTTGGCCTTCAGATTTCTCAACGACCAAATGGGATATTTGTATCTCAAAGTAAGTATGCTAAAAACATAGTTGAGAGGTTTGAGATGCATCATGCCAAACCAGCTAACACTCCTATGGCTACTACGGAACGCTTGTCGACGTCAACAAAAAGTCGGAGTGTAAACCAAACTCTTTATCGTTCCATGATTGGGAGTTTACTTTATTTAACTGCCACTCGTCCTGACATTATGTTTAGTGTTTGTATGTGTGCCAGGTACCAGGCTGATCCAAAGGAAGACCATCTACGAGCTGTGAAACGGATTTTCCGATATATCTCTGGGACTTCTCAGCTAGGTCTTTGGTATGCACGCGACACTTCATCCAACCTTGTCGGTTTTTCTGATGCCGACTGGGCGACGGACACGGACGAAAGAAAGAGTACCTCCGGTAGCTGTTGCTTCCTTGGCAATAATCTTGTGTCTTGGCATAGTCGCAAGCAAAACTGTATCGCACTGTCAACTGCCGAGTCCGAGTACGTTGCGGCTGGAAGTTGCTGCACTCAACTACTTTGGTTGAAGCAAATGTTGAATGACTATCTTCTTGAGAATGCGCCATTAGTGCTGTACTGTGATAACCAGAGTGCTATCAAAATCAGCGAAAATCCTGTCCAGCACTCAAGAACTAAACACATCGACATTCGACATCATTTCATTAGAGATTTGGTTGATCGTGATATAGTCAGTCTACAGCATATTTCAACAGAAAAACAGCTTGCTGACATCTTTACCAAACCTCTTGACTTTGAGAGATTCAAAACTTTAAGGAATTCTCTCTGCATGTGTTCTCTCTAAGAGTTCACGAAAATTTTTGAAGTCTGAAAGAGTAGTTTCTTTACTTCTGAATACGCACTCGGAATCGTCGTGGATTAGTCTAGTCAGACAAACATGGATTCGAGGCCGCTTTTAGTCTTCGGACACAAGAGTATTTATTCCGCTGAATGCGAACATGTGAACATGGCTTACAACTCCTCGCTTCATTTGCATAGATCCATAAAGCCAAGTAACGGAGGACGCCGGTTACCCCGGCTCCCCTCTTCGAAAGGTTGTACATGGACGCTGAACTTTAAGACACTCTCCTATCACACTTTGGAGGACGCAAGTGAACCTTGCTCCCCTCTGACTGCTGTAATGAGTGTCTGTTGCATTTCATTTAAAGCTAAAAACTCGTCTGGAGGACGCCGGTTACCCCGGCTCCCCTCTGATTGTAGTAATGCTAGTTCCTGATCGGAGTGCCTTAAGTGTTCACCTTGCATTCATGAATTAAAATCTCTTGTGCGGTGCAAACTCTACCAAAATGTTTCGACAAAACACGATTGTTTCCTTGTGACTGAGACGAAGGACAAGTAAACATGTCTATCACATACTTCGGTCCGTCTCACCGGTTTTAATATGAGAGATTTTTCCATTACCTCAAAGTTCTATTCACCTCGTGTGATATTTTTGTTTTGGAAAAATGATGAAAGTGTCTCTTTTCTGGGAAAATATTTGCTCTTCATTGCCTAATATCACCCCTCGAATCTCCACTAAAATGTGTTTGAATGTTTGCGTGTGTTGAACTCTTGAATGACTAACTCGGGATGTGTTGTTTTTGTTTTGGCATTTTTGTAGTTCATGTCCAGGCTATGTGGTGTACCATCTCGGATGTCTAAACATTGAGTGTAGCAACGTCAAAGTTCAAATGGTGGTGAAATTGAAAGTTAAAATTCTGGAGAGACATTTTTCAAAATTTTGGAGACTCAAGTTCAGCGACTGCAAGTTCTCCAAAAACGGCGACTGTGTCCACTTGTCGCTGTGTCCACTTGTCGCTGTGTCTTAAACCGGCGACTATGTCTCTTGTCGCTGGTTCGCACGGCGACTCTGTCCATCAGTCGCCGGTTCTGATGACAGATCCATAGACCCCGAAACTGGCGACTCTGCCCCTTCGTCGCTGGCTGTGTCGTTCATCAAACTCATCGATCTTCATCGGTTTTTTTTTTTTATGATATGTTTTTATATTTTTTATGTATTTCTAATATTTAATATATTTATTTATATTTTATTATTTTTAATTTTTTTTTATTATTATTTTTACTCGTCTCCTAATGGGCCTATTTTGTTCTTGAGATGGGCTTTTTGCAGGTCTTGGGCGGTGTATTTTTATTCCGGACGGGCCGCTCAAAATTTTCCTATATATAGGTCCTCACCCAACCCTACTTATTGCGCCTTCAGATTTCTGAAATTCTCTAAGTCCTCAAGCCTCTCAGCTCTAACTGCTAGCTCTCGAGTTCGAAGTTCTTAGGTTTTCTAGTGTTTCCTTTTCCGTCGCATCCGGCGACTCTAGCTTGCGCATCAGGCGCCTCGTATCTGTTGGGTCTCTCGTCTTTCGTCTTTCCGTTTTTCTGTCTTCGCACCCGGCGACCACAGCTCGTGTCCTTCGCAATGTCTACTTCGAATATGGATGCTATGTTTGACGACATCACTGCCTATCTGAACGCTGAGTTCAAGAAAGCGGCATCTCCTAAGTCTAAGAAGAAAGCTTATGAAGAGCTTCAAGCTCATCTGGATAAGGTTGATCGACGCAAGACATCCTCTGCTGAACCGTCAGTCGATCTGACTCAATCTGTTGATCCAGCACAATCTGTCTCGCAGTCACAGTCCAAGTTTACTAAAGGTTTCATGCGCTGCTTCAAAGGTACGGTGTCACCGTCCGAATGGAAAAAGCTTGTTGAGGATGGGGTGATGGATGACGAAGGGAAAAAGATAGTAAAGAAACCGAATCTGACTGTTGATGTTGATCCAAAGAAATCGGGCAAGGACCCTAAACCAAATGCCTATCGCACTTACAAAGGCACTGTCCCAAGATCTGAATACAAACGGATGCTCGCAGCTGGCGAGATCACTGAAGATGGAAAGAAGATTGAGTCTTCAGCTGTGGTTACTCCAAAAAATTCGAAACCCAAAGCCTCGGGCGAAGGGTCTGGAAAGAAACCTGCTGTCAGCAGTGATAGCAAAAAGAAAAGTTCTGATGGCTCGTCTGAAAAGCCAAAATCTCAAGGCTCTCAAAAACCACCCGTCGTGCCTAACTCTCCTCGGTCCACTGGCTCGACGGACAGAGTCTTATATGTTCAATATTTTCGTGAATGTCCGAAGGCTCACTCTTTTGATTTCTATACTCCTACAGCTGAACGACGCCATAAGCTGATCTCTCAACTTTCTATCTTTGCTGATCGCACTATCCGCAAAGACGATTATAAGAACCATGGTGTCATGGAATTTTTCAAGAAGATGAAGATTTTTGAGTCGGTCTCGTTGACGTATAGATACTCGGTTCCCATTCTCTACAAGTTCTATACTAACTTGTCTCCTGAGTTCGCCGATCCAAAGAACAGGCTGTTTGGTTCTTTTATTTTCCGTAAGAAACTCTACAACTTTCGTCCTTCAGCGATCAACGAATATCTGAATCGATCAACCACTGAGGGTACCTGGGTTAGACCCTCGGCTGAAGACAGAGCTGATGACTTGAAGATTGGAACTTTTCTGACTCAAGGAAAAGTGAAGTCTGCAACACCACCACCCTCCAAGCTGTCTGCCTTTTATGGCATACTCCATCGACTTGGGATGTCGAATTGGATTGTCAATCCTGATGAGACTGTGATGTCTAATGAGCTTATGCATCTTATCTTTCGCCTAGGCTGTGGTGAACAGGTGAATCTAGGGAGAATTATTTTTGCTGATCTATGCAAGATCGCACGACTATCGGATGAGGCGATCAAGCGTGAACTTGAACTGCCAAAGAAGGAGAGATTCCGTCTCACACACCCCTGTCTGATTTATGGGATGCTTCATGAGCAAGGTTTCATTCCTGCCACTGCGACCGAAAAACATATGAAAAAGAATGGAGCGGTCAAGATCACAAGCACCTATCTCAATCCGGCAAAACGTGTGATTGATCTACCTTGGACGACGTTGGCTGATCGTTCCGCGATTCCAGAACCTGTGACTCCACCTCCATCACCTACGAAACCACCCAAGAAACGCAAGGCTAAGAGTACAGCTGAAACCTCACAGGCGAAACGCCAAAAGAATGCACCTGTTGAGATCGACGACAACCCTGCAACCGAAGGCAAGAAAAAATCTCCAGTTAGAGTGCCACACGGTTTTGGTCCTACTTCGGGTTTACCTCCGAATCGAAATCCTTTTCACCCGATCCATGGACATCGCACCGTCGTCCCTTCAGCTGAAGTTCAGAAATTTTATGCCTCTATCCAGAAAGTTGACAAACGTCAAGCTGAGCATGTCATTGCTTACAATAGGATGATAGACGCACAGACTGAGTCGCGGGATGCGTTCAAGGAACTTCAACTTGAAATCCAACAAGGGGGAGGTTTGGGTGATAGTACTGGTGTTGGATCCCAAGGTGGAAGTCTGAAAGATACTTTCATCTATTCTTTGTTTAAGGATGCTATCAAGGAAGCGCATCATGATTTGGTTAAGTCTGGCTACAAGTCTGATGATGATGGTGAGAAGACAGATGAGGATATCTTTGTTGGCATGATGGATGCAAGGGATAAAGGAAAGCAGAAAGTTGGTGAGTCTGCAGCTGATGACGCTAATGTTGGTTCTACAAATCCAGAGGCGTCGCGCGCGATGCCGTCTGATGGACTCAAGGATCAGGATGATGAAGATGTCAACATCCTCGACGTTGAAGATGAAGATGGAAATGACTTGGGCGAATATGAGATTTTTCAAGATTTGGGTGATGAGTCGGATGGCGATGAAGATGAAGACACCAGCGATGATGATGGGTTTCAGTATGAAGATGATGAAGATGTAATTGAGAGTCCGGGTCGTGAACCATCTCCTTCAGACGAAGACCCGAAGTGATTTTAATTTTCAGTATCTGTTTACTTTTGCTAAACTCTTGAATCTTGAACACTTTTCATGTCTTTCGTTTTTTTCTTGTTTTGATTTGCTCGTATGGTTTCGAACTCTTGCTTGGTTTTTCATATCTATTCACTCGTTTTTGGTTTTGATAATTTCTCTAAGTCTTTTGTGGTTTTACATTGATTTTGATATCATGTTTTTCTTTTTTTTACTTAGTATGTTTTACTTGTTATTTGGTTGAGGGGGAGATTGTCGTATCTCCTATCTACCTTGTTTGTTTTTACGTTGTGCCAAAAAGGGGGAGATTGTAAATGTTGTTTTTGGCGACAACATATTTCGTACTTGGTTTGTTGTTTTGGTTTCAGGGTTGAAGGTTAAAATCCAGTTGCAAATAGCTGGAGTCGCCGATGTTGAAGACGTGCATCAAAACCGGCGACTGGAAGACAACACCACCAAAACCGGCGACTGAGAGACAGTTGCTCTCAAAACCGGCGACTGAGCGAACGGGACATGAATCCAGCGACTGGGCGACTGGCCATGGATCCGGCGACTGGGCGACTGGCCATGGATCCGGCGACTGGGCGACTGGCCATGGATCCGGCGACTGTGCGAACTGACCATGGATCCGGCGACTGTGCGAACTGACCATGGATCCGACGACTGTGCGAACTGACCAAGATTCGGTGACTGGCGACTGTCCTAGGATCCGGCGACTGGCGACTCCGTGCGCACAAAACCGGCGACTAGCAACTCTGTCCTTCATGGACATGGATCCAGCGAACGGCGACTCATGTGAATGTTTTCAGCACTTGAGTTTTTCAACCTCAATGATATTCGACGACCATGAAGACGATGAAAATTCGAGACTTCAACACTTAGTGATTTTCACAAGAAATTGAAGATGAAGAATTTGAGATCGATGGAGTCAAGAATTGAAATTGAAGTTTGATTTTGAAATTGAAGATTCAAGATTCCAAGATTCAAGAATCCAAGTTCAACTATAGTGATGTCATCCATGGAGAAATGACATCAGCCAAGCATGTGATGAATGAGAATGTGCCACGTCATCACCTCACATGTGCCGGCTGCCTATATATACCCATGGATTTCAGTTTCATCATGAGACGATTTTGAGAGAACGAAATCTGATTTTTTAGAATCGTGACCGACAGCTTCGAGCTTCGAGTTTGTGTAGTAGCGTTTGCGCCTTGTGCCAAGATTAGAGTTAGGAGATTTAGCTCTAGGTACTTGTGTGCTAGATTGCAAGTTAGTGGGAGTTGTTGCGACACTCGAGAAACTTCTTGTAATCGTTTTGCCTACCATACTCTACAAGTGTAATAGTTTAGTTTTGTTGTTCAATGAAATGAAAACTATTACATAACTTTGTCTTCCGTCTTTCATACTACGAACTTGTGTGAGTGTTGCCTTGACTGAAGCTGGTGTTCGTTGTTTAAGTCCAACTTCGCGAAAAGTTGGTATCTTACGTCGAAGACGTAATTTCAGATGGAAACAATATTATACGCCCAAAAGAGTCTAAGAATAGTTGGAAACAAATCCGGATCAAATTAGGAATATTTCCTAAAAACCGCGCGCTGAAATACACAGGGTGTCGACCGACAGGTCCTAACGCGAACCCGCCAATTCTGGCGCGAATAAGCCACAACCTCTGAAGTTTGGTGCAAGCAGGTTGACCTTGGCGCGAATGAGTTGGGAGTTGTCGGCCGACGGGCAGCGGTGTCGGCCGACACTTATGTCTAGAATCGGTTTTGTGGCATTTTCCAGCACCTGATTTTTACATAATGTTAAGAATTGCTATTATTGGAAAATATATATTCGACCCATTAATATAAATGTGAATTTTTATAATTTCTTTATCATTTCGAGCTTTTAGATGAAACAGTTTCCAACATGGTTTAGAGTCTTGGGATAACCCGAGTTTCTGGGTTCGACTCCCGCCATAGACGTATTCACCCAAATTAATTATCCAGTTTTTGGGCATCCACAAAGAGATTGGAATCGGCCCACGATTGATGAGAAGTATTGGAGAAGTTTTAGATAAAACGGTTTCCAACAGTTATTTCGTCCAAACCACCGTTAATAATGTAGCTCTAAAAGTGAAGTGATTTCTAACAGTTTCGGCCCCTCAAACGAGCCAAGGCATTACATTAGCTCTACAAGTCGTCTACAATTCTTCGTGCATTCCTTTTAGTTTTTGCTCAATTCTCGTTTAAACATCAAAACTATAACAACATATAAAATAATCACATGTGTAGGATGAATATGAGGACAAAAAAAACACAATAAACTCACACAAAGTAATAGGAAAAAATCACACAAAAACGTGTGAAATAGAGTTGTTGTGGGAGTTTGGAGTATTAAAGTGTGATGTGAAGTCAAGTTTTATGTTTCGAAATAGATGGTTTTAGTCTGGAAAATTTTAGCTTAGAAAATCTCAGTTTGGAAACTTAATTGATTTTTTTAAAGTCATTTTGGTATGCTGAAGTGTTTTTGTTACTGTGCTACTCTGATTTGATTTAGATTATTATTTTTGGCTTGTTGAAAAGAGGATTGGATGGAGTGTAAGTTCGGAATTATTTGCAAATTTGATTCTTGGTTAGGTTTTCAGGAGAATGAATCAAAAGTTGGAGTTTTGTTTTGAGATCAAGAAAAATATCAGTCAGAATTTGATTCTTTATCTTGTGGGTTGATCTGATGTTGTTGGTGTGATGCTGATGTTTCAATTGGTTGTAAATGTTGTTTAAAGTGTAGATTTGTTGAAATGTACATAAAATTTTATTTTTAGGGGTGTTTTAAATAAGGGAAATTTTTTAAAACATACATATTGATATAGTGAATCTCTTTTTTACACTCCGTTTTATAAAATACTTTTTTACACACATTAATCCAAATATACCTCAAATGCCCTTTCAATTGTTAAAAAGGAATGGAGACCGAATAATTTTTTCGAGACCGAATATTTTTTCAAGGATTGAAATGAGTAATCTAGGACCGAAGTAATTCTTGGGGACCGAATATGAACTTAACAATAACCTATCTTCACTTTAACAAAGTGCTCTATCAACTTGTGTTGATTTTCATGATCCACCCACACGTACACCAATATATCTCTTTCACTATTTTTTTCATTCGACTTCTATATATTTTTTTCATTCTATTTATGTATCTCTTTTATACGACTTATATATTTCTTCGAAGGTAATTTACCTTTGTTACATTTTTGTTATTTTTTAGTTTATTTTTGTTAATATGTTACTTTTTTCTTATTTTTCTAATTTTTAATGTTTTACTGCTATTTATGATTGTATTTATGAAAAAAAAACAATTGCTCCATATATACATTTCAATGCGAAAGACCGCACGAGTAAGCCTCAGTCTCCACAAGGTGATGATAGAGAAACAAACCGGGAAAGTTGTGAAGAACCTACGTACGGACAATGGCCTAGAATTTGTGTCCAAAGAATTCAACCAGTTCTGCAAGAGTTCGGGGATTGAGAGGCACCACACTGTGAGATACACGCCCGAGAGGATGAATCACACTATTATGGACAAGGTAGGTTGCTTGTTAGCAACTTATGGGTTGACGAAATGATTTTTGGCTGAAGCAGCTTCTTTGGCATGTTACATTTTCAACCGATCTCCGTCCATGGCGATTAATGAGAAGATTCCACAAGAGTTGTGGAAGGGATCTCCGGCGAATTATGAGGACTTGAGGGTGTTTGGGTGTCCGGCATACATGCACGTCAACCAAGGTAAATTGGATGCACGAGCTATAAAGTGCATATTTGTTTTCCTTCAAGGAGGGGGTTAAGGGATACAAGCTTTGGTGTTCAGAGACAAAGAAGATCATAGTTAGCCGTGATGTGGTGTTTGATGAAGGTTCTATGATGAATGTTCTCTCTTATAAAAGGAAGTTGCTGTTGGTGTATGTCCTTCGATCACACGTGTGCAATCGATAAAGTCATAAGGTCGTCTATGGATGTTAAATGATTATTCGATAATTGTTGGGAACAATATAATATTGATCGATAAATCATACTACAGGGTCACACACGAGTCGGAATTACGTTGCTTGTTATATTGATTTAGAATCAATAAGTATGGATTTTCACATTCATGAGATGCATGGCTTGCATGGATGCATGTCACATGGTGTGACATGGCATGCCACACAAGCAAGGGGACCACATCTAATGCCATTTGGCATGGTGATGTGGAAATGACCATTCACCTCTCCATTATTCACCATTACTTGTGCATTATGATGCACATTATGGTGGGGGTTACAAGGGAGGTTAATGTTGATCAATATAGTGATGAAAACATGTGTTTTCATCTCACTTTTCATCAGCCACGAAAATCATACACAAAAGAGAGAGAGAAGAGAGTTCTTGGAGAACCACTTCAAACAAGCAAGCAAATTCAATTCCGGGTTCGTGTGCAACACGTAGAGGCCGGGCCATTTGTGCGGCTTCAACATCCGGACGATCTAAAGGAGTGACGAGGTCATTCACAAGGAGAGTTTCGAGTTGCTGATCCATTAAGGTGGTTCAATCGACTCAACACCACCTTAATCAACATCAACGAGACACGCATCAACAAATGTAAGAAATCGTTGATACCTCTCTCTATATATATATTGGATGTATATATATATATATAAATATGAGTGTCTATACATATTTGTGTGCACTAAGATCATGGCATAGTAGATCTATCGCTTTACACGCTTTCGCACTCACGGTATATCGATCGGATCGGTGTACCGATTCCATCAATTGGTATCAGAGCCTAGGGCTCGTGCACACTTTTGTGTTGGACACAATGTTTAAAATCACATAATTGACTTATATGTTTATATGTACTTATGTGAGTAGATGTAAGGCCGGCCACCGATAGTGGTCGGGTGGATGAATCGTGTTTTTTACGTGTTGAATGGCCATAGTTTTGTAATAGATATGTTTTTTATATTCAAAATGTATTTTTAAACATGTAAGCTATGGATTTATCCATGTGTCGGAGTTGGATTTCGAAGCCCAAGCGAAAACGAGAAGAAACGAAGCAAAACGAAGCAAATCGAGCAAAACCGGGGCTGCTGGAGCAAAACGGCGGGCGCCGTTTGTGCTCGAGCGGGCGCTGTTTTGGTTTGGCGGGCGCCGTTTTGGAAACGGCGACCGCCGAAAGCTCTTTTTTGGGTCATACGGGTTTTGTGCCGTTTCGGCGGGCGCTGTTTTGGAAACGGCGACCGCCGGTGGTGTTCAGCGACCGCTGGTTGTGAAACGGCGGGCGCTGTTCGTGGTTTTTGGGGTAATGACTTGGTTTGACCAAAATCGGCGAGCGCGGACCAGTCCAGAAGATGTTCAAGACCTTGTTTGTTGCTTTTAATCTTTTGTTTGAGAGTTGTGAGGTTCTAGGGGCCTTTCAATACGTATTATGTGCTTTGCTAGTTATTAGATGTTTTATATTATAAATGTTCAACTTACATATAAACACCTTACTGGGAATCGATATCCCGGATTACCAAAATATGCGGAAACCGATAATCCGATCGAAATCCCGTCGCCGGAAACCGATCGCGAACACCGAACGAGCTGGAGCAGGACCAAGGCGTCGCCGCGGGCGAACCCGCGACTAAACCCTAGCCACGCCCCCGCCGGGGCTCGCGATCACCGTGCATGGTGATCGCCGGGGATGCACGGCATCCCCGCGGGGCTGATCCGATCAGCACCCGCCGGCGGTGAGTCCGGTGACTCACCGCCACCATCTCACGGGGAGGAGGGCGCCCAGCCGAGGCTCCAGCCCTCGGCTGCCCTCGCGATCGAGCCCAGCTCGATCGCCCGCCCCGGCTTCAGCCGGGGCTCCCCGTGCGCACGCCGCCGTCGAAGGGGCGGCTGGGATCCGCCGCGGCGCCAGCCCGCAGCATCCCAGCGATCGACCGAAGTCGATCGCATGCCCCGGCGTCCAGCCGGGGCTCTTCCCTTGTCGCGCGGTGCCGGCGGTCGAACCCTAGGGTTCGGCCGCCCCTTGTTCGATCCCGACGGGGATCGCGTGATCCCCGTATCCCGGTCTCGATGTTTTCCCGGATCGTGCGTTCATGTATATATATCACAATATAATTCACATAAAATCATAGAAGGGGTTTATGATTTTATACCTCGATTCGTTGTGCGGAGAAACGAAATCAAAACGTTGAAGACCTTCGAATCTTCCTACGTATTCCTTGCACCTCGTCCGAACGTCGTGTGGGCGACGATCTATCGAACTCCTATGGATCTCCTTCAACTCTCAAGCAATATCAAGTATGATATTCTTGTCTTATGATGTGTATGAATTATGAAGGCCATGTAGTGCTTTTATAGGCTACGTAGGGGATCAAAAGGAGGTGGAATATTGGGCTTCCAATATTGATGATTAAATTGAGCCCAAGCCCAAGTCTATTAATCCTTATCAATATTAATTAATTTATTTTCCACTATATAAATTAATTGCACTCCCAATATTAAACCATATTATATCAAATAATATTTCTCCGGTAGTATTATTTATTCCGTGTATTTAAAATTTAAATATCCATGAATAAAATTAATTTATTGCTAATTAATTTATTCATCTCTTTTATCCGAGAATAGTACCATTCAACCTTAATTATTGTGTGGAACAAATCCACTCATGAGGTTTACACAATAATTCCTTATGAACTCATCTCGGGGGATATTATCAACCCTTACGGGATACACTTTCCCGTCAAGTATTCACGGCATGTCATATATAAAATATAGTGACCCAATTTTACCGGTAATTAACCCAATAATTAAATCGGTTAATTCCTTTGGAAAATCAAAGTCACTTATATTAAATATACACACTCGCAACAGTATTGGGGATTCAGAATAAAATACTCTGAGATTTAAATCAATTATCAACGGAAATCCTAATTGATAAATCTCAAGCGATCCGCCCAATACACCAAGTGTACAAGTGTGATAAAATAATTAAGATAAATTATTTTCTCTCTCACACAACGACTATACCGATGGATTGGTCCATGTCCATCTAGGTCGTGAGCAACTGTTTGATTAAATACGAGTAACCGATAGTATGATCTTCTGTGTGGGCCCGACACACCATACTAACTAAAACGTATAAAATCCAGGACTATATTTTGCATAATTTTAATTAATAATAATTAAATGCAAACAATTGTTTATTATTTAACTAGGTTAAATGCTATGATCGGGAGTTTACCGATACTTAAATCTAGACATTAAGTACACAACTCCAACAATCTCCCACTTGTACTAAGGTCTAGTCATTTCCTCCAAACTCCCGACTCCCATACTCATCACGTGCTTAAGTTGTACTTCCAAGAGGTACTATGTGAATGAGCAATCTAGGTTGCCGCTCTGAAGTTATCTTGGTGACTACTGCGTCGTCTCCCTAGACGATGACTCGAATCAGGTGGTACTTGCTCTATGTGTTATCATCACCTTTTGAACTTATGATTTCTTCCAGTTTACCATGCACCGCTATATACATAGCCTTTGGTGAACCAAGAATCATATCCAAGCTCAGAGGTCATTCCGGAACCTAACCAAAACTTCCGCTGCCTCTGAGGCTGCTATTCGGTTTATGATAGAGTCCGAGAAGCATCATGCTTATCACTCTTTCATCTTGAGGTTCCACCTCTCTCAAAAGTGAACACATAGCCTGATATCGACTTACACGGGTCCTTCTCTGATTTGGGATCTGAGAAGATGTAATCCAAGAAGATTTCGTCTTGCTCCGTAAGCCAGTACTTCGAAAGTACTCTTACAGCATTCGAACATCTTTTGTCAAGATTACCTTGATATCCTCCCACTACGCTAACTGCATAGTTAATATCTGGTTCTTGTTTTTTAACATTGCATCCATTAAGCTTTCCATACCCCAGGGTATAGGGAACCGCTTTATCTATCTCCTCTTACGTGTCCAAGACAAATACCTTTAGACAGATGTATTCTGTTTCTGAAAGGCAATAACCTTTCTCAGAATTATGCATGTTTAAAACAAACCATAATCGCATAAGATATTTAGGAGAAGTACAATGTTCTTATCTAGAGATCGAAAGATTCCAAGAACATGATCCAACTTACTCTTAATCTTATATCTCGATTTATTTAGACAACCTCTATTTTAGGTCTGACAATACTTTTACATTGTCGCCAATGATGAAGTGTTATCTACATAAAATTCTGAGAAACACCACCTCGTTTCCATTACGTTTCTAATACACCTTCCTCGTCTATGCCCTTTTATGAATCCATCTAATGGACTATCTCATCAATTCGCAAGTTCCACGATTTATAGCTTTGTAATAATCCATAAAAGGATCTACTAAGCTTGTACTTCTAAATGATCTTGCTTCTTAACAATAATACTTATTGCTATCCAAGTAGGCACATTTAGATTAGTACCGCCCCTTATGCAGAGCTAGGGATCGATTTCATCTCTACTAGATCCAGAGTTCAAAAACTCCTCTAGTCTTATGAAAATCTCTGGTTGCTTAACAACCTCCCACTGCAATGGCGTTCCGGTGTATAACAGTAACAACATTAGGTGCAGTTTGTGGTGTACTACTACTCGGTTAGGCTGGTTCTCAGTCTTTTCTTTTCCGCATTTTAGAGTACTTTGTCAGTTAGGGCATTGTAGTTCATCTAATAGTCTTCCTTTAAGAACTGGGCGATGACGTCCTTCTGGTTCATAGTACTATTGAACATACAATCACTTGCTCTTCTAGGATATCCTACAACCACATCGAATGTGCCGTTGTATCCAGAAATATCCATAGAGCATAGGTAGTTCCGAACAAACTTGTCCTTTTACTATTAGAATTCCATTTCTTATTTCCGACATACCATGTCTACACTTCAGTGTATGGTGTAGTCCTTTGAGACTTTAATCCCAATCTTTGATATATGCCATGTGTTATTTAGATAGGTGATAGCCTCCGCGAACAAGTCGCAGGCTTCCAATGGATATACTTTGAAGGTTCCTCATAATAGCTTTGTGTCTACTGACTGATCAAAAACACTTTGCTTTTATGGCACATCAAGTATTCTAATCCATCTTCGAGTATTCTTTGAAAGAACTACTCGTACCTTTCTAATTACACATGTTACCGCATTATTCATAAATCATTCTCAATACTTGTCCGAATTCTATCCTTTATCCAGAAAGGTTAGCTTAGTTGTATCATCTTCCAAAATTGATTCTTAGGTCGGGAGGTCCATTCCTCCAACTATAATTGATCAAATCAATTTCGACCTTTTGAATCCTTTTTGAATAAATACTACTAAATTCAAGAACTCACAAGCATAATGATTAATAAAGAAATATATCTAATAAGTAAAACAAGTTATACATAACGGTTCGTTGCATCGTGGTAGATTAAGGATTTATCATTCATATATTGCTATCTAATGTACCAGAATAGATAACACCATTATTTCTTATCTAAATCACCGAATGATTAAAGAAATAAATATCCATTCATTAATAGAAAAACCAGAACATAAGTTCTTTTCAAAATAAAGGGGTACATAAAGCAATAACCTTGAAATGAAATCCTAAAACTACTAAAAGCAGATAAATGTCTTCCACTGCAACCGCTGCTACCCCAACAGCTTCGCCCATGTAGACTCGAACTCTTCTTTTCTAAGTCGCCGGGTTTTCTGGAACCCCTGCATTCAAAATAATGCACATACCGTCAGTGGTTCCATATCTACTCACCAGAATTCTGGTAGATAATACCGCTGACTATGTTTTTACGACTAAAGAAAAATTCGTACCTTTGAGAGGACATTCAGACTTCCAGTGTCCAGACTTGTTGCACCGGAAGCACTTGCCCCTTGGCTTATTAGCCCCCACTCGTGGTCCATTTCTCTTGGCACCACTGGGTTTCCAGGCTTGCTTCCTTTTCTTGCCCCTACCTCCAACAGCTTTCAAGCTTTTGAACTTGGTAGTTACAAGCGCTTGAGACTTGCCCTTCTTGTAGATCCCCTCTGCCACCTTCAGTTCAGTCAGGAGTTGCGCAAGAGTATAAGATAGTTTACCCATGTTATAGCTCATACGAAACTGCTCAAAAACTAGGGGTCAGAGACTGGAGTATGATGTCGACTTGCGTCTCACCATCAATCATAGCTCCTAGGACCTCCAATTCATTCAACAGACTCATCATCTTAAGAACGTGTTCCCCAACGGGCGTTCCTTCAAATTGAGTAGTCGACATGAGGACTCTCATGGCTTCTTGCCTACCCGCACGGTCTTGATGCCCAAACATCTCCTTGAGGTTGAACAACATATCCTCGGCAGTGTTCATCGACTGATGTTGGGTTTGGAGTACATTTGACATAGAAGCCAAAATATAGCACCTAGCCATTTCATCAGCCTTTTTCCACTTCCGATATGTTTCCTTTTCCTCATCAGTTGAGGCAGCCGTGGGTTCAGCAGGGCAATGCTCATAGAGTACAAACTTGTACTCTTCAGCAGTCAGGACAATGTCCAAATTTCTCTTCCAATCAATGTAATTGGGACCAGTGAGTTTATTCTCCTTGAGTATCACAGAAAGTAGATTCATAGCTATTCTCTAAACCTATAAGCACATATAAACAAACAATCAATTTAATATCGATATTATCTCCCTCAAATAATATCATTAAATTACTAATCACATCTAAAATCCCATCAGGTAAGGCAAGCCACGTGGTGTGGACGTTTACCTACCCAAATGATTTAGCAATTAGATTTTCTTTGGTCATACATCGATTATAGCGTAACTTCGTGGGGAAGGATACTATAACGCATATCTAAGTGTAAACCATTACTCAGCACTAAAGTAAATCGTTTGGAATTGCTACATCACCGCAAGCCACGTGGTGTGGACGTTTACGACAACTTCACAACTCTTCACAATTCCTTATAACTGTCTACATCAATTAATCCAAAATCCGTTAGTATAGCAAGCCACGTGGTGTGGACGTTTACTACACCAAGAGACTTTTATAATTGACTCCCAATTACAAGAACCCATTCGACTTTTGTAAATCAAGACGCGGAAAATCATAAGTGAAACTCGAAGTTTCTAACCAGTGATTCACCATGCGAACAACCCTATCTCTCATAAATGTGGGAGCCGAGCAGACAATCGATCCACCTTAAAAAAATGGTACGAAGGTCTCTAATTTGTGTCATCCACATGACCAAGTGGCTTTGGCTCCATTCCACTCCCCGGGGTGAGAATGAGTCGACTTGAAGTCAGCTTCAGAAAGACAAATTAGGCATTGTTTGATAAACTTGATCAATGTTTCTCGTAAAAGGAATTACAAGAATTCTCCTCCAATGACTCGTCTATACGAACTTCGAAAATTCATAAGAGTCACCAAGAGAACAACAATGGAGACCATGGGAATGTTTCCATCCCCTCTCCCACTTAGTTTTTTACAATAAAGGGATACGCTATCTAGTGCATAAAGTAAACACATATAGCATGCATACAAGTAATAAAGCACATAGTATCACATAGTAAAAAATAATGCTAGAAAATTATTTTTCCCGACTATCATGGCTTTATTCCATCTTCATATGCATCTTCTAGTCTTCAGTCTTCGTTTTTGAATGCTCCATGTGACGAGAATATTAATCCCAATATTTAAATCTATTTATTTTTAATTAATCCAAACGTTACTTAATTCGAAAATTAAGTCAATCGAATATATCAAAAATAAAATTAAATATTATTAATATTTTATTTATTTATTTTCCCATCTAATTCCATTAAATCTCTAGAATCCTATCCAAGTTAAACTTGAATATTCTAGAAGACTTCTATAATAGAATAAGGAAATAAAATAAATTAGGACTCTTCTACTTTCCATAATTAATTAATTTCCATCTACTGAAAGTCCAAGAATAGGAATAATCAAATAGGAAATAAATTAATTCCCAATTAATTCTTTTCCTAATCCATGAGAGTTCCCTTGCCCTCTTCATCTTCGTCACATGTGTTCTCCGGCGATCGTCTCAACATCGAACCAACGTAAATAAATTACAAGAAATAAATTTACAATTCCGGTATCGATTCTATACATGAAATCGACCCTATACATTTTCCGGAAAACATAGAACGTAATAATAAATCCTAAATTCGGTCAACCCCTGAATTTTTACTATTACAAACATTCATCCACACAAAACGAATCTCGACATGTCCGAGAGTTTAATAAACGAATAATCATGGTAAAATTATTAACGAAAAATTAAACCATGATAGCCGGAAATCCCTGCAAGGTAGAACGATAATAGAACATATACATGAACACGAAACCTGTCTCTGATACCAATTGCTGGGAATCGTTATCCCGGATTACCAAAATATGCGGAAACCGATAATCCGATCGAAATCCCGTTGCCGGAAACCGATCGCGAACACCGAACGAGCTGGAGCACGACCAAGGCGTCTCCGCGGGCGAACCCGCGACTAAACCCTAGCCACGCCCCCGCCGGGGCTCGCGATCACCGTGCATGGTGATCGCCGGGGATGCACGGCATCCCCGCGGGGCTGATCCGATCAGCACCCGCCGGCGGTGAGTCCGGCGACTCACCGCCACCATCTCACGGGGAGGAGGGCGCCCAGCCGAGGCTCCAGCCCTCGGCTGCCCTCGCGATCGAGCCCAGCTCGATCGCCCGCCCCGGCTTCAGCCGGGGCTCCCCGTGCGCACGCCGCCGTCTAAGGGGCGGCTGGGATCCGCCGCGGCGCCAGCCCGCGGCATCCCAGCGATCGACCGAAGTCGATCGCATGCCCCAACGTCCAGCCGGGGCTCGTCCCTCGTCGCGCGGTGCCGGCGGTCGGACCCTAGGGTTCGGCCGCCCCTTGTTCGATCCTGACGGGGATCGCGTGATCCCCGTATCCCGGTCTCGATGTTTTCCCGGATCGTGCGTTCATGTATATATCACAATATAATTCACATAAAATCATAGAAGGGGTTTATGATTTTATACCTCGATTCGTTGTGCGGAGAAACGAAATCAAAACGTTGAAGACCTTCGAATCTTCCTACGTATTCCTTGCACCTCGTCCGAACGTCGTGTGGGCGACGATCTATCGAACTCCTATGGATCTCCTTCAACTCTCAAGCAATATCAAGTATGATATTCTTGTCTTATGATGTGTATGAATTATGAAGGCCATGTAGTGCTTTTATAGGCTACGTAGGGGATCAAAAGGAGGTGGAATATTGGGCTTCCAATATTGATGATTAAATTGAGCCCAAGCCCAAGTCTATTAATCCTTATCAATATTAATTAATTTATTTTCCACTATATAAATTAATTGCACTCCCAATATTAAACCATATTATATCAAATAATATTTCTCCGGTAGTATTATTTATTCCGTGTATTTAAGATTTAAATATCCATAAATAAAATTAATTTATTGCTAATTAATTTATTCATCTCTTTTATCCGAGAATAGTACCATTCAACCTTAATTATTGTGTGGAACAAATCCACTCATGAGGTTTACACAATAATTCCTTATGAACTCATCTCGGGGATATTATCAACCCTTACGGGATACACTTTCCCGTCAAGTATTCACGGCATGTCATATATAAAATATAGTGACCCAATTTTACCGGTAATTAACCCAATAATTAAATCGGTTAATTCCTTTGGAAAATCAAAGTCACTTATATTAAATATACACACCCGCAACAGTATTGGGGATTAAGAATAAAATACTATGAGATTTAAATCAATTATCAACGGCAATCCTAATTGATAAATCTCAAGCGATCCGCCCAATACACCAAATGTACAAGTGTGATAAAATAATTAAGATAAATTATTTTCTCTCTCACACAACGACTATACCGATGGATTGGTCCGTGTCTATCTAGGTCGTGAGCAACTGTTTGATTAAATACGAGTAACCGATAGTATGATCTTCTGTGTGGGCCCGACACACCATACTAACTACAACGTATAAAATCCAGGACTATATTTTGCATAATTTTAATTAATAATAATTAAATGAAAAAAATTGTTTATTATTTAACTAGGTTAAATGCTATGATTGGGAGTTTACCGATACTTAAATCTAGACATTAAGTACACAACTCCAACACACCTATGCATGGAAGTTCCCAAAATAATGAGTATAATGTCTTGTCCAAAAACATCACACTCATGAAGCCCTCGATCATAAGTTGGTAGGTCCGCCTCAGCGGGGTACTACTTGTTATCTTGGAATAAGTGGGAGTAAAGGTTAGACCTTTACACGTGAGTTTGGTTTTCTCATCGATAGATCCACTGCAGGCGTGGCTATCGAGACATGAGATGAGAATGGGATTCTCATCGACCGAGAGTGATATTAGATATCATTGACATGGGTATGTCTACCTATCTTGAAATACTTAAGTGCGGACTCAGTCGGCTTAAAGATTTGCAAGATGAGGATCTCGGGATCGTTTTGTTCTAAGGGAAAATTATATTGGATATCAATTGAACAAAATGAAATAAATAAGTACAATTGTTAGACAACCTTATTTGTTTACCGCTTTGTGGATGTTTACATACTTTAGTTATCTTTCTTTTATAGTTCATCATGTCAATTATCAACTCAATTCAAGTTTGGCTCAATTGAACAAACTTTCTTGATTCACAACGTAATTTGAGGATGATCCTCAAATACGAAGA
This sequence comes from Euphrasia confusa, assembly GCA_954870475.1. NCBI lineage: Eukaryota > Viridiplantae > Streptophyta > Magnoliopsida > Lamiales > Orobanchaceae > Euphrasia > Euphrasia confusa. The sequence continues at coordinate 12,462,797 of OX940960.1, forward strand.
CAAGAAAAATGTGTTAGATAACCACATCCTAAGATATCATTGAACAACTCAATAGCATGTTCGGCGAATATGCTAAGATTGAGCAGTTCTGAATGACCAGAGTCATCGCTTCAGCCAGGCTGAATAAGAGAAACCAATAGGGACCACATGTGCAGCAAATGATTTGATTATTTGCTTTAAGTGATCTCCTAATTTTTTAAGATGATGAGTCGTGAATTAAAAAGGGACCCTGAGAGGGATATTCTTATAAGGGATGAGGTATTCAAAAGAGCATGGGTAAGAAGGCTACTGGGGTTCCTAGGGAATCTGAATGCATCTACTGCAAAAGGTGTTGGACACTAATTGCAAATATGTAGAAGATCATATTTTATTCAATTTCAAAACAAATGCCTAATTTGTCTTTCATATGATGGATTCTAAAGTTAGGATTATTTTCACCTCGGGGAGTGATCTAATCCAAAACACTTAGTTCATTAATGACACAAATTAGAGACGTTCGAGCCATGAGATGGCGTGATTCGATTGTCTGGTTGGCTCCCTCATATTTTATGAGAGATAGAGCTTCAATTGCATGATAATATCGCTGGTTAGAAAACTTCGACTTTTCACTTACGATTTATCAAGTTTTGATATTGGGATAATTTTGAACGAGATTTCGAATAAAAATCAATTATTGGGAATAATTGAACTTGCCCAAAGTTCAAAGAAGATGTGAAGAACGGGGTTGCTTCATCTTCAGGTATTAATGTTATAGACATTAGATTTCGCAAATTTTACTTCTTGGGTATTGGATGACATTTGTGGTTCTCACAATTGTAAGTGAAGGAACTACACAGAAGTAGGAGTTTGGAAAGTAGAAATGTCGATCTACGGGCTAGAAAAGGAGCGAAGGTCGCTGCACTAGCCGTATGATCATATGATATTGTTATGCCTTAGGGCCTTGTTTTAAGTATTATAACTATGTATTTTTCGTACCTTCAATAAATAATGAATATTGGTTTAGTATTGGATACTAATGGATTAGTTTTTCACTATTTAAATAGTTTGATAACTATTTTAATTGTGAACTATTCTTTGTTTTGGTACGATTATTACATTATTTATGTATACTTTAAACTCAACAAATCATATATAACATTAACACCAAAGGCCGAATCGAATAAGTTTCAATGAGACATAACTGTAACATTGTTGATTAGATCAAAATCTAAACATGTAACGAATCTTCTTTTAGAAGGCATTCTAGAATCATTTGACTTGGAGTCATTTGATACATATGAATGATGTTTGATGGACAAAGATAACAATGTCATCTTTCTTGGAGAAAGGAGAACATGTGAGTGATTAATTAGGGATGATCCATACTGATGTTTGTGGAACCTATCAGTTCACAAGCACATGAAGGTTATGTTTCGGAAAATAGAAAACAAGCTATATTAGATATAGTCCGACCATTCGATGAGAGGTCTAAATGAACTACTGGTCTCTTTTGGGAACACACAATTCTTGACTTCAATTTATACACTGAATAGGACGCTGTCAAAAGCTGTTGATAAGGACACCATACTAGGTATGGAAAGGGAGGGTCCCTAAATTGTTTTCATCAAAATTTGAGGTTCTAAAATCTTCTCTGACGAGATTTATCTCTATAGAGCTTGAACTCAAATGGGATAAAAGTTTCTTTATAGTATCCATAAGAAACTCGAGGGTACAACTTCTACGATCTATCTGAGAACAATATTTTGTTGCTCGAGATAGTGATTTTCTTGAAAAGAGTTATCTTTCCTAGAAATTCAATGGGAGCTCGGTTGTCTTGAACGAGGTTCAAGTGAAACAACCAATGATGAATACTCAAGACTGGGTTGAGAGTATTCTTATGGTTTTGGAAGCCATACCAGCCCTCGTAGGTCCGAAAGGCATAAATCTATCTCTATTATTCAAATACTTAGATATTGTGACCAATGAGAGAAATGAATTTATGCTTTTGGAAATCGGTGAACCTTCGACCTAATTCCAAGCTATGACGAGTCCAGCTACTGAAAATTGGCATGGTGCCATTAAATCTGAGATGATATCAATATCTGATAATCAAGTTTGGAACTTGATATATTTGCATCACGGGGTTAGACCCAATGAATGCTAATAGATCTTTAAGATCTAAACAGACAGATGGAAAACCTAGGGTTTTCAAAGCAAGGTTGATGGTAAAAGTTTTATTCACGAGGTGGATTATGGAAAAACTTTCACCAGTTTCTTTGATTAAATCATTCAGATTATCTTAGCTATTGCTACTCATCTTGATAATGAGTTATGGTAATATTGGATGTTAAAACTAACTTCTTGAATTGGATTCTAGAAGAGAATGTGTTTTGACACAGCCAAAGAGTTTTATCGATCCTAATAAGGCTGAGAAATTATGCAATCTTATAATTCCATTTATGGAATAAAGCAAAGCATATTGGAGTAGGAATCTTCAGTACAATGAATCCATACTGGGTTTTGGATTTCAGAGGAACTCGGAAGAGTCTTGTTTTGCAAGAAGAACAGTGGAAGTTACGTTGTATACATTGTGTTGTATGTCGATGACATACCTTATTGGAAACAATGTTTCTATGCTTAATTCTATTAAAGAATGACTTGGAAATTTTTTTTCAATAAAGGATCTTGGAGAAGCACAGTACATATTGGGCATCAAGATCTGTCGGAACAGATCGAAAAGGATGTTTGGACTTAGTAAAGCGACCTATATTGATAAGGTGCTTGATAAGTTCAGAATGAAAGACGCCAGAAAGGGTCTCATTCCAATAACTAATGGCACATTTCTTAGCAAGATGCAATGTCCTACGGGACCTGATGAGCAAAAGAAGATGGAAAACATTCCTTATGCTTCGGCAATAGGATCTATAATGTACGCCATGATATGTACACGACTGGACATATCGTATGCTTTGAGCATGACGATTCGGTTTCAAGGAAACCCATGTGAGGCGCATTAGACTGCGGCCAAGAATATTCTTATGTATCTTAGATGGACTAAAGAATATTTTGTTGTCTTTGGAAGACAAACGGAGTTGATATTAACAAGCTGTTTGAATGCTAACTTCAAAACAGACTAAGATAATTTCCGATTTTAATCTGGTTATATCTTTTGTTTGGTTAGAGGTGAAATTTGCTGGAATAGTTCCATGCAATGCAATATAGATGATTAAACTATAGAAGCTGAGTACAATATTGCATTGGATGCAGTAATGTTGGCAGTTAAGATTTGAAAGTTCTTGAATGAACTAGGTGGCGTAGCTAGCTCAGCCCATCCGATAGTTCTCTATTTATAGTAGAGTTATCGCGCAAGCCAATGAGCTAGGAAGCACCACAAATCTAAAACTGGTGCTCAGGAAGTTCCACATTATCTGGGAGATAGTTTTGTGGAGACATCGAAATAATAAAGTTGAAACTTTTGGTAAGGTTGCAAACCCGCTTTCTAAACCTCTCCAGCAGTTTAAGCTTGAGGCTTTCACGACTGCAATAGAGATCAGACATCTTAGAGATGGGTTGTGATTTCTATTACTGTATTAGATACTTTTGGAGATTTGGTAAACATTCACTTATATGTATAATACATATTTCTTCATATAAATATGGTTTAATTTATATGAATTGTCCAAATGATTAAGTGATATCAATTGGGTTATGAGGTTGACTTACCGCGTAATGAAGTCCCAATGGTTGAACTGATATACTTGAATCATATAGTTGTTCCTGGTTCGTATAATCGAGTACGGACAAACAGATAATACAATGAACTAGATTGTAATGTGTGCTATAGCTCCGCTTCATGAGCTAGTGATGTGGGACATCAAGTAAAATTACATAGATATTAGCTGGGAGCTAATGATCGAACAGACCCGACTGGAATAGTATTTAAGATTTCGAGTCATAATACTATTTCATTGACTGTCGAGCAATTTCCTCTGACCTGAGTAGTCCAGAGTGACTCCATTGTGAAATGGTATACTTTGATACAAGTAAACGCCTTTCGTAAAAGGAGGTTATAAAACTTGTTATTGGGTATATCAGGAAGCAAGTGGGAGAACTTGGATTGACAAGATGGGATTGTCCTCCATTTTTATAATGGGATATATGTCTTACCGGCCACTTAGAGAGTCGAGACTATGGAAAATACGTGGCCACGTCCAGATTCGTATCATAGTGATAAATCTGGTTTTACAGTCTGTCTCATAGTCCAAGAAAGGTTTGAACCGATTGAGGATGATTCAAGTCTTGCCTCAAGTTCAAACTTAGACATAAAGTGACAATAGGAAATTGGCAGCACACTGGCTCTGAAGGCCAAGTGGGAGATTGTTGGTGTATGTCCTTCGATCACACGTGTGCAATCGATAAAGTCATAAGGTCGTCTATGGATGTTAAATGATTATTTGATAATTGTTGAGAACAATATAATATTGATCGATAAATCATACCTACAGGGTCACACACGAGTCGGAATTACGTTGCTTGTTATATTGATTTAGAATCAATAAGTATGGATTTTCACATGCATGGGATGCATGGCTTGCATGGATGCATGTCACATGGTGTGACATGGCATGCCACACAAGCAAGGGGACCACATCTAATGCCATTTGGCATGGTGATGTGGAAATGACCATTCACCTCTCCATTATTCACCATTACTTGTGCATTATGATGCACATTATGGTGGGGGTTACAAGGGAGGTTAATGTTGATCAATATAGTGATGAAAACATGTGTTTTCATCTCACTTTTCATCAGCCACGAAAATCATACACAAAAGAGAGAGAGAAGAGATTTCTTGGAGAACCACTTCAAACAAGCAAGGAAGTTCAATTCCGGGTTCGTGTGCAACACGTAGAGGCCGGGCCATTTGTGCGGCTTCAACATCCGGACGATCTAAAGGAGTGACGAGGTCATTCACAAGGAGAGCTTCGAGTTGCTGATCCATTAAGGTGGTTCAATCGACTCAACACCACCTTAATCAACATCAACGAGGCACGCATCAACAAATGTAAGAAATCGTTGATATCTCTCTCTCTATATATATATATATAAATATGAGTGTCTATACATATTTGTGTGCACTAAGATTATGGCATAGTAGATCTATCGCTTTACACGCTTTCGCACACACGGTATATCGATCGGATCTGTGTACCGATTCCATCAGTTGCAACTTCCATCGAGTACCCCAAAAGAGGTGGAGCCGGACAAGGTGCATGAGAAGGATGAAAGTAGTAGTACTACTTTGGAAGATCCAAAAGAGGTGGAGCCGCAATGCATAGTAAGGGATAGGCCAAGGCGAGAGACTCGACCTCCAAGGAGGTTTACCGAGTATGATTTGGTCGCTTATGCTTTGAGTGTATCCGATGAAGTTGATTCATATGAAGAGCCTTCTACATATGATGAGGCGGTTACTTGTGATGAATCAAGTAAGTGGGTCATAGCTATTCAAGAAGAGATGAAATCTCTTAATAAGAATGACACTTGGGAGTTGGTTGATCTCTGTAAAGGCAAGAAGGTCATCAAGTGCAAATGGATTTTCAAGAAGAAGGAGGGAATCCTAAGTGTTGAGGACGAGAGATAAAAGGCGAGATTGGTGGCTAAGGATTTTAGCCAAATTCCCGGAGTATATTTTAATGATGTGTTTTCACCGGTGGTCAAGCATAGCTCGTTTTGGGCGATTTTAGGCATTGTGGCAATGCACAATTTAGACCTTGAGCAAATGGATGTGAAACGGATTTTCTACATGGGGAGCTCGACGAGGATATCTACATGGTTCAACTAGAGGGGTTTGATGTTTCAAGTCAAGAAAACAAGGTATGTTTTCTCAAGAAGTCCTTATATGGCTTGAAACAGTCTCCTAGACAGTGGTATAAACGTTTCGACACGTTCATGATGAAGAATGGTTTCCAGAGGAGCTCCTATGATAGTTATGTGTATTATAGAAAGGGCCGTGATGGATCCTTGGTTTATCTTCTCATTTATGTCGACGACATGTTTATAGCGGCTAGGAGTAAGCCGGAGGTGGAGAGAGTTAAGACGCAATTTGGGAAGGAGTTTGAGATGCAGGATCTTGGTGCGGCAAAAAAGATTCTTGAGATGGAAATCACTAGAGATCAAATCAATGACAAGTTGTATCTTGTCCAACAGGGATACATAGAGAAGGTGCTACGTCGTTTCAACCTTGAAGATGCAAACCCGATAATTAATCCACTTGGAACACAATTTAGACTTACCTCAGCTTATTCTCCGACTACGGAGGAGGACATCGAAAACATGGATCGAGTCCTTTATTCCAGTGCAGTTGGATCTTTGATGTACGCCATGGTGTGTACACGCCCGTATTTGGCGCACACCGTGTGTGCCGTGAGTCGGTATATGGCGAATCCCGGGAGAGTGCATTGGAAGGCGGTTCAATGGATATTGTGTTTTTTGAGAGGTACGTCTAACATGATTTTGGTGTTCGGGAGGAATCAAGATGATGTGATGGGGTTTGTGGATTCCGACTATGTCGGGGATCCTGATAAAAGAAGATCACTTACCGGGTACGTTTTCACTATTGGAGGATGTGCTACGAGTTGGAAAGCTATTTTGCAAAGTACGGTGGCATTATTGACTACCGAGGCGGAGTATATGGCGTTCACCGAGGCTTTCAAAGAGGTTATATAGTTAAAATGTTGGTTTGGAAACTCTTGGAGGGTTCGAAGGTGACGACAATCTTTTGTGATAGTCAAAGTGCTATCTTTCTCACAAAATATCAAGTGTTCCATGAGAGAACAAAGCACATAGTTATTCGTTATCATTATGTCCGTGATGTGATCGCTCGAGGCGATGTTAAGGTGAGTACTCACGATAATCCGGCGGACATGTTGACGAAAACCTTACTCGCAACTAAGTTTGAGCATTGCTTGGACTTGGTTGGACTGCAATCGAGAAAGTAGCCTGTAACGCCCCAAAAAAAATTCAAAGGCTTAAAAGGATTGAATATGCTACTCATACCAACAGATGCATCTACTTTTCTGGGCATCCTCCTATAAGAACTCCAAAGTTAAGCGTGCTGGCTCTGGGGTAATTCTAGGATGGGTGACCCCCTGGGAAGTCTCCCGGGTGCGCACGAGTGAGGACAAAGTGCGCTGGAAAAGACAAGTGTTGGTACAGTGGGGCCAGAATATCACTCCCGACGGCAGTCATTGGTAACCGAGCCGGCCCATTAGGGTCGGGCTTCGACCCCTCAACGGGCCGGGGCGTTACAAATGGTATCAGAGCCGGTGCCGACCGGAATTGTGGGAACTAAGTGTCTTGCGGGGCCAAGTGCTCCACCCAGAAGTTGGTGAGAGTACCCGTAAGGGGCATTCCTGCACGGATGGTTGGTCCTGGGCAAGTAAGGCAAGTAAGGCACGCAACGAGGATGTTGCGCAGAAAAAGGTGGGGTGATTGTAACGCCCCAAAAAAAATTCAAAGGCTTAAATGGATTGAATATGCTACTCATACCAACAGATGCATCTACTTTTCTGGGCATCCTCCTATAAAAACTCCAAAGTTAAGCGTGCTGGCTCTGGGGTAATTCTAGGATGGGTGACCCCCTGGGAAGTCTCCCGGGTGCGCACGAGTGAGGACAAAGTGCGCTGGAAAAGACAAGTGTTGGTACAGTGGGGCCAGAATATCACTCCCGACGGCAGTCATTGGTAACCGAGCCGGCCCATTAGGGTCGGGCTTCGACCCCTCAACGGGCCGGGGCGTTACATAGCCCCTTATGGGCGTTTGGAGGAAGACGATAGGCGAAGGATGTTCGCGGTGTCAATGTGGAGATTTGTTGGAATTGACGTAAAACCGCGTCCAGCAAATTGTGTCGCCCTACACCTTAAACTGTCGGCCGACATTCAGGCTATTTTGCTCCGATTTCGAGCCCGTTCGTGTCAATCTTCAGAGGCTACAACTCGAACGCGTCAGACATGTCGGTCGATACCGATATAGTGTCGGCCGACAGCGACCAAGCTTCAGCGGGGGATATTTTGGAAAAGTTTCCAAATTGATTCTGGATTGATTCTCAGATATTCCTAAACTCTTTTGGGCGAGAATTATTGTTTCCATACAATAATTAGGAAATCTTGGTATATAAAGAGAGTTGCTCCATTGACACAGATAAAACCGATTTTCAGGCTATAACTATTGTGTGAGATTAGAGGGTTTTAGAGAGCATATCAATCCTTGTAATCATGGAACAATATTATAGTGTTTTTTCGTCTTTCCTCCCGTGGTTTTCCCAATGGGTTTCCATTGCAGCGTTTTTAAAGTAACTGTGAACAAATAACAATAAATTTCATTGCAGTGTTTTAAAATTAACAAAAATAAAAATAAAAAAGAAAAATGAAAATACTCAGAGCCAAAATTAAAAATTCTATATGATTAATTGATGTTCATGTTTTTGTGTCGATTTTCCGTTTCCTTTTTGGTGTGAGTTGTTTCTTTTGAGTTGTTTAATGGTGTATTCCTTGTGGTTTTGGTATTTTTAATGCGTTTGTCGAGTGTGCAGGTAGTTGAGCTTATATGTGTTGAGAGAGTCGAAGAAACGGGCGATAACAAGCCAAGACGAGGACGAGCCGCAGCTCCCAGCACCAAGCGCCCGCCTGGCCTTCTAGCGATCGCCTGCAGCTGCCCCCAGGCGCACGTCCTCCGGCTAAGCGATCGCCTGCCTCAAACTTCAGAGGCTCAGCCCATGGCACCAAGCGACCGCTTGCCTCGCAGGCGGTCGCCTCCTCACTGACGCGCACGAGCGCTTCCCTGCCTAGCGCTCGCTTGGCCCGAACTTCAGAGCCCCAGTTTTTGGACCAGGCGCCCGCTGCCCCTGGCAGGCGCTCGCCCCCTGCTTGACGCGAGCGCTCGCTCCCTTTGCCAAGCGCTCGCTGATGGAGTAGTATACTTAATGTCTAGATTTAAGTATTCTGAACTCTGCATGCACTTTCATTTACCTATTAATAATGAACATTCATTTGCTTTTAATTATTGTTAATTAAATATATGCAAATCATAGTCCTGGATTTAATACGTTGTAGTTAGTATGGTGTGTCGGGCCCACACAGAAGATCATACTATCGGTTACTCGTATTTAATCGAACAGTTGCTCACGACCTAGATGGACACGGACCAATCCATCGGTATAGTCGTTGTGTGAGAGAGAAGATAATTTATCTTGATTATCTTATCACACTTGTACACTTGGTGTATTGAGCGGATCGCTTGAGACTTATCAATTAGGATTGCTCTGTGATAATTGATTTAAGTCTCGGAGTATTTTATTCTTAATCCCTGAAACAATTGCGGGTGTGTATATTTAATATAAGTGACTTTGATTTTCCAAAGGAATTAACCGATTTAATTATTGGGTTAATTACCGGTTGAGTTGGGTCACTATATTTTATATATGGCATGCCGTGAATTCTTGAAGGGACAGTGTATCCCGGAAGGGTTGATAATATCCCCGAGATGAGCTCATAAGGATTTATTATGTAAACCTCGCGAATGGATTTGTTCCGCATAATAAATAAGGTTGAGTGGTACTATTCTCGGATATAAGAGATGAATAAATTTATTAAGCAATAAATAAATTTTATTCATGGATATTTAAATCTTAAATACACGGAATAAATAATACTAACCGGAGAAATATTATTTGATATAATATGGATAAATATTGGGAGTGCAATTTTATTTATATAGTGGAAAATAAATAAAATTAATATTGATAAGAATTAATGGATTTGGGTTTGGACCCAATTTAATTTTCAATATTAGAAGCCCAATATTTAATCTCCTTTTGATCCCCTACGTAGCCTATAAAAGCACTACATGGTCTTCACAATTCATTAACCTAAGATACGCCAATCATAAAGTCTTGAAGAGTGAAGAAGATCCATAGGAGTTCGATAGATCGTCGCCCACCCGACGTTCGAACGGAGTGCAAGGAATACGTGGGAAGATCGCAAGGTCATCTTGATCTCGTTTCTCCGAACAACGAATCAAATGTATAATATCTAAACACCCTTGATATTATTTGATTTAATTTATTGAAAATACCGTAGGACAAAGATCCAAAGATCGAAGCCCGGATTAGACGAACGATCACGCGGTGGTGGCGAAGCCGCCGGACCGCGGATCGCCCGGCTAGGGTTTCGGCCGTGGGCATGGGGGCGAACCCTCGGCTGGGCCGAGGGTGTGCGATCGACCCGAGGGGATCGATCGCTGGGCACGGGCTGGTGCCGTGCCCTACCCCGTCGTGAAGGCGGGGGCCTCCTGGTGGCGGCGAGTCGCCGGACTCGCCGCGGGGGCTGCTGGGCAGCCCCACCCCGATCGATCGCCGGCGTGCGATCGATCCCTTGATCGCATGAAACCCGGCTCGCGGGGGTTCGGGTGGGGGCGGATTGCGCGCCTTCGGGCGCGTGGTCTCCAAAGCCCGGACTCCGGCGGATGAGTCGGTGTTCGTATGATCTCCGGCGAAGGGTTCGTTCGGGTTATCGGTTCCGCAAATTTTAATAACCCGGGATATCGAATTCCAACAACTGGTATCAGAGCGTGGTTTACGTTCGCGGTATTTTCGATAAATATTGTTCTACCTTGCAGGGTTCCGACTATTATGGCTTGATTAATTACTCGTTTAATTTATTTTGTCATGATTGTTGGTTTTATTAAACTCTCGGACATGTCGAGATTCATTTTTGGTGGTGAATGCTTGTAATAGTAAAAATTCGGGGGTTGACCGAATTTAGGATTTATTATTATGTTCATCGTTTTTCCGGAAAATGTATAGGGTCGATTTCGTGTATAGAATCGATACCGGAATTGTAATTTAGATTTTTTGTAAATTTATTTTGCGATTGGATCGACGAATCGAAGACCGCCGGAGAAGACGAAGTGACGAGAGGGACAAGGGCTTGGGATCGATTGGATCGATCCCATGTGATGCCCGGATCGAGGGCTAAAGGCGAGGGGCTGGTTGCCCTAGCCGCGGCTACCACCGGTTCGGTGGTTGGCGGCGTGGCTGGGCGGCGGCGCTCCTCCCCGTGGCTGGCCGGTCGGACGAGGTGGGGGTGGCGTGGGGTCTCCCAACCCATGCTACTCCTACCGGAAATATACTTTCCTATTTAATTCGTTATTTCCTATTTTGATTATTTCTTTATGGAATATTCAAGAAATAGAAAAAGAATTAATTTAGTACTAAATTTATTTTTTCCTATTTGATTATTCCTACTCATGGGAATATTAATGGATTAGGAATAAAATAAATTTGGAAAGTATAAAAGTCCTAAATTATTTTATTTCTTTATTTCATTATGGATATCATCTAGAATATTCCAAGAGTATCTTGGATAGATTATTCTAGAGATTTAATGGAGTGGAAAAAGAAAAATAAAATAAATAAAAAATATTAATAATATTTAATTTTATTTTTGATATATTCAATTGACTTAATTTTCGAATTAAGTAACTTTTGGATTAATTGAAAATAAATAGATTTAAATATTGGATATTAATATTCTCGTCACATGGAGCATTCAAGAAACGAAGACTAAAGACTAGAAGATGCGTACGGAGATGTGATAAAGCCATAATAGTCGGAAAATAATATTCTAGTAATTATTTTGACTATGTGATAATATTATGTGCTTTATTACATGTATGCATGCTATATGTGTTTATTTTATGCACTAGATAGCGTATCCCTTTATTGTAAAAAGCTAAGTGGGAGAGGGTATGGAAACATGCCCATGGTCTCCATTGCTGCTCTCTTGGTGACTTTTATAAACTTTTGAAGTTTATATAGATAAGTCATTAGAGGAGAGTTCTTGTAATTCCTCTTACAAGAGACATTGATTAAGTTTATCAAACAATGCCTAATTTGTCTTTCCAAAACTGATTTCAAGTCGACTCATTCTCACCCCGGGGAGTGGAATGGAGCCAGAGCCACTTGGTCATGTAGAGGACACAAATTAGAGACCTTCGTACCATTCTTTGATAGATGGATCGATTGTCTGCTCGGCTCCCTCATTTATGAGAGATAGGGTCGTTCGCATGGTGAATCACTGGTTAGAAACTTCGAGTTTCACTTATGATTCTCCACGTCTTGATTTACGAGATTGAATGGATCTAGTAATTGGATTTCAATTATATAAATCTTTTTGGTATAGTAAACGTCCACACGAACGTGGCTTGCTATACTGAATGGGATTTTAGAATAATTGATGTAGACAGTTATAGGGGATTGTGAAGAGTTGCGAGTTGTCGTAAACGTCCACACGAACGTGGCTTGCGGTGATGTAACAACTCTAAACGATTCACCTTAGTACTGAGTAATGGTTTACACTTAGATACGCATTATAGTATTCCTCCCAACGAGGTTACGCTGTAAGTGATGTATGACCGAAGCAAATCTAATTACTAAATCATTTGGGTGGGTAAACGTCCACATGAACGTGGCTTGCCTTACCTGATGGGATTTTAGATGTGATTAGTGATTTAATGATATTATTTGAGGGAGATAATATCGGAATTAAATTGTTTGTTTGTTTTATGTGCTTATAGGTTAAGAATGACTGTGACCCCACTTTGTGATATACTTAAGGATGAAAACTCACCGGTTCCATATGGTGATGATTGGGAACGAAATCTGGACATTGTTCAGACTGTTGAGCTTTCCGAATCCACTGTTGTCCCAACTGATGAGGACATTCGAAATGACCTCAGGATGATGTTGAGACATAGCGTGGAAGCCGGACAAGAGGTGATTAACCTACTCACAGAATTCTCTCTCAATGAGTCCCTTAAAAAGGATTCGGCGAGAGTGGAGTTTGTGCGTAAGTTAAGTGAATCACAAGCTTTTGTGGCAAGGCTAGAGGAAAAGCGTGCAAAAAAACCCAGTGGTTTAAAACCACGGATTGGGAAAGGCAAGCCTTTGGGCAAGTGCTTTCGATGCAAGCAGTTTGGGCACTGGAGGTGTGACGCCCGGTTATTTATCTCGTTTAAAAACAGTGGAAAAATTAAAACTTTTTAAAACCTCACCTATAACCGGACTCACGCTGACACCTCACCTCAGACACCAAATAATATACATAAAAATGTATAAATAAAATAATAATAAATAAAATCTAATGTCTAAACATCAGAAAATAATATACCGCGGTGGCCCCTATCCATGATCACAAAGCCTGCGTCGTCTCTCGTCCAGCCCACACAGCATCAGAAGTACCTACAAAAATATAGAAATATACACGGCAAGGTCAGCGTCTAATACGCTGGCAAGATTTTTAATCCCCTACCATGTAACACACAAACATCAATCATAAAACACACAATAACCATCCGGTCTCAACCATCCTCGGACACACTGTCCTCCAGTATCATAGACCCGTCATATCATCACTATAAAGCACTGGCTTGAAAGCCACTCATGCTATCCATCACCAGAAACCGAACAAGACTAAGTGATGAGTTCACCGATCCCGATAGACTCGCAGTCAAATCCCCAGTGACACTCACTCACGAAGTCCAATCCCATACAAACGAACATATCAAATGTCGCTGATGGAGTCGACAATAGAATATCGTTGGTACACTCCAACGAAATCTATATGTCATCCAGGTAAGCAGACGGTGAAGCTGTCAGAAGGGAGCGACCCAAACTACAGGCGAACACTTCTGTCACTACCCGTTGGTTAGACTCAAGTCTGTAGTGACCCCGTCAACTCCAGACCTCGGTCTACATGGATTAGAGTACGCACCTCTGACATCCCAGATGCCAACTAAAAGCACGTGCAAGGCTACGCATCTACATCCATGTTCGCCTCCCGTAGGGCTATCGGTCGTCACCGATGTACGTGTATAAATGGCAACCGGCCAACACGCGTAAATCACAAAACTCGAAAGATCAACAGACTCAAATCGAGTAAATCATAAAATCATGGATCACCTGATCCCAATAAATCAATCACCAGAAATACCACATGGTATCCACCTCGGCTATACCGGCCATCATCGGTATCATATACCCATATGCACATATACAACAAGTATAATACATAACAACATACAAAACAATAAATAATAACCATTATCGGTGTCACGAACCCACAAATACACATAATGTATATAATATCATATATACTCAGCAAGTATATAATACATACAATTCAACATCAAGCATGCATCATAAACATCAATCATATCCAACCATATACAATATTACGCTGATCATGTCACGATGATTAAATCGTGACTGGCCTCTTAAACAATCCCAAAAGATCAAAGGACAAACCGCGACTAGGACGAATATATTCAGCAATCGAAACTAGAGAAATAAAGGACCATTTGATATCTTCACGGAACAGATAGCTAGACAATGACAAAGTTCACTGCTTGACGAATCCGAAACTATATTATAATAGCTAATCGGAGTTACGGATCAAAAGTTATGAGCATTCGAAGTTCAGCATTGAAAATAACTAAAAACACTATCAGCGCGCAGTACCCGCGCGACGCGCGGACTGCCTCGGAATCCGTGCCACAACACGCGATGGCCTCTCGTCGTGCCCTGGTCGTGCGATAGCGACTCATCGCGCAACCGGGCTGTTTTCCCCACCCGCGTAGTGCAGAAATATGCACATCGTCTTCTTCACGACATTAACGAAAATGCATATTTCTACACCCAATAACTTCAAGTCTCGGCTGCAACGAGTTAGTATAATATACCCAAAACAATCATATGAATCAGTAGAATCCAAAGACATCAAAGTTGAACTACGAAATCAGGCCGAATACAAAAGTCGAACTACCCCGACCTCCATTAACAGAGTATGAAAAAGCTTAGGTTTCTAGGATAAATACTTGACAATTTCCACAACATAATACATCAAAGAACTCAGAAAATCGAAAGCTACAACATACAACCAGAATTCATGCCCAAATCATCGACTACAAAATTCACCTAATTTGAAGAATTCTCAGAACAAGAAAACTTGCCTCAATTTGGAACTACTTCGTCTTCAACCTTGTTCTCCAACTCCGTACGGACCCTTTTTCTTCAAAAGCGAACTTCAATCGTCACCTCCAAGCTATAGCCGATCAAACCCTCTTCCTCTTTCTTCTCCGTCTGTGTAGAAGTATGTAGGAATAGTATTCTCAAGTCATTATCCGTAAGCCCCTTTTTCTTTTAATACATATTACATTAATAATATGTAATGGGTAATGGGTATGGATAATTAGATATAGGGTTGGGCTTATAATTAATCATCGGTCCAACACTACTCAAGCCCAAATCCAAATTATTCAATTACACAATTAATTCTTCTACATCAAAATAATCTTGTAAAATTCATATCAATTAATCGAGGTCTCAAAATATTAATCTAAAAATATCTCAACGACCGATAAATTGATATGGCGATTTCAAAGTCAACGGTCAACACCAAATATTATATTTTAAATACTGAAAATAAAACGGGTATTACAGGAGGTCTGATTGTCCTCTCATCAAAGGTACGAAATTTTTCTTAGTCGCTGAAACATTGTCAGCGGTGATATCTACCAGCACCTGGTGTGTAGATACGGGCGCCACTGACCATGTCTGCAATTCATTGCAGGGGTTCCAGGAAACCCGGAGACTTAGACTGGGAGAGATCGTGGTCTACATGGGCAATGCCGCGAAGGTGGCGGCTGTTGCAGTGGGAGACGTTCACTTACGCTTTAGTAGTGATAGGGTTTTAGTTTTACAAAATTGTCTTTATGTACCGAATTTTAGAAAGAATTTGATTTCAGTTTCTAAGTTAATTCTGAATGGATATTCTGTTTCTTTTGATCACTCTGTGGTCATAAGAAGAAATAGTGAGATTGTCTGTTCTGGTACATTGGTAGACGATTTGTATATTCTAAATCCTGAGTCTAACGCGGTGCAACTATCCGAGAGTAATAACACATATACGAACACCAATAAGAGAAAGGAACCTTCTAAAATGAATCAATTATACTTGTGGCATCTAAGGCTAGGTCATATTAATTCAAATAGAATTCAAAGGTTGAAAGTTGATGGTCTCATTAGCGGCATAGAAGGAGAGGACCTTCCAACCTGCGAATCCTGTTTGGAGGGTAAAATGACCAAGCGTTCTTTTTCTGGTAAAGGACATAGAGCTGGACAAGTATTGGATTTGATTCACTCTGATGTATGCGGACCTATGTCTACTCAGGCAAGGGGAGGGTACGAGTACTTCATCACTTTTACTGATGATTACTCAAGATATGGATTTGTATACTTGATGCGCCGCAAGAGCGAATCCTTTGACAAGTTCAAGGAGTTCAAGGTTTTTGTGGAGAACCTTCAAAGTAAATCCATTAAATGCCTGCGATCTGATCGCGGAGGCGAGTACCTGTCTGGAGAGTTCAAGGCATACTTAGTAGAGAGTGGGATTGATTCCCAGATGACATCACCATATACTCCCCAGAAGAATGGTGTGTCGGAAAGAAGGAATAGGACTCTTATGGAAATGGTACGTTCAATGATGAGTTACTCGGACTTACCTACTATGTTCTGGGGACATGCCTTGGAAACAGCGGCGTACATTCTCAACATGGTTCCAACGAAAACGGTACCCACAACACACATTCTCAACATGGTTCCAACGAAAACGGTACCCACAACACCCATGGAAAGGTGGAGCGGGCGCAAGCCTAGCCTCAGGCACCTTCGGATCTGGGGATGTCCAGCACATGTGTTGCGACAAGGGGCCGATAAGTTAGAACCTAGATCAGAATTACGGTTGTTTGTAGGATACCCGAAAGGAACTAAAGGTGGCATGTTCTATAGTCCTACGGACCAGAAGATCGTTATAAGTACTAACGCTCGGTTCATAGAGGAAGACTATGTCATGGATCACAAGCCCATGAGTGACATAATACTTGATGAGTTAAGAGGTAACCAGGAAGACTCAGATACAGCCGAACCGAGTGTAGATACACCACTAGAACCTGCACCTAATACTGTCACTGTTGATACACCGGAACGCCGTCGTAGTGGGAGGGTTGTCAAACAACCGGACAGATGGATTGGACTGGGTGAGTCTTCGGACTCGGCACCCGGAGTTCATGAAGTCGATCCCTGGACCTATGATGAGGCGGTACAAGATATAGATGCGCCTTCTTGGAAGAAAGCGATGAAATCCGAAATAGAATCTATGGATTCTAATAAAGTCTGGGATCTTGTAGAACCACCAAGCGGCGTAAAGCCAATTGGATGCAAATGGGTCTACAAGAGAAAGAGAGGATCTGACGGAAAGGTTGAAACCTTTAAAGCTAGGCTTGTTGCGAAAGGATATACTCAGAAAGAGGGAATCGATTATGAGGAGACCTTCTCGCCGGTAGCCAAGATAAAGTCGATCCGGATTCTCTTATCCATAGCAGCTCATATGGATTATGAGGTGTGGCAAATGGATGTCAAGACAGCTTTCCTAAATGGAAGTCTTGACGAGACGATTTATATGAAACAACCAGAAGGATTCATTGCTAAGGGGCGAGATCATCTAGTGTGCAAGCTTAATCGATCCATTTATGGATTGAAACAAGCCTCGAGATCGTGGAACCTGCGGTTTGATGAAGTAGTCCAATCTTTTGGATTCATTCAAAGCATGGACGAACCGTGTGTGTATTGGAAACGTGATGGAAAGAAGGTGGTGTTCCTCGTGCTTTATGTAGACGACATACTTCTCATTGGCAACAGTGTAAAGATGTTATCAGACATAAAGGGATGGTTGTCTAGACAATTCGATATGAAAGATTTGGGAGAAGTTGGACATGTTCTAGGGATCAAAGTTATAAGGGATCGCCGGAATAAAACATTGTGTCTTTCCCAGCAATCTTACATAGACACGATTCTAGCTCGTTTTAACATGCAAGATTCCAAGAAGGGTGATCTGCCCTTCAGTAAAGGAACTTATCTTTCTAAGGAAATGTGTCCTCAGACACAGAAGGAGAAAGATGACATGAAAGCGGTTCCCTACGCTTCGGCTGTGGGAAGCTTAATGTATGCAATGTTATGCACGAGGCCTGATATCTGTTATGCCGTAGGCATAGTAGCAAGATATCAGAGTAACCCTGGAAAGGCTCATTGGACTGCCGTAAAGAGCATTTTCAAGTATTTGCGAAATACTAAGGATTATGTTCTGAGATACGGAGCAGACAATCTGATTCCTTTGGGTTACACAGATTCGGATTTCCAAGCTGATAAGGACCGGCGTAAGTCGACATCAGGCTATGTGTACACTTTGGGAGGTGGAGCCGTATCATGGAAGAGTGTTGAGCAAAAGTGCATTTCGGACTCTACCATGGAAGCTGAATATGTTGCAGCCTCAGAGGCAGCGAAAGAGTCAGTGTGGTTCCTTAATTTCCTCCAGGACTTAGATGTGATTCCGAGTTTGCCCAAAGCTATGACAATTTATTGTGACAATAGCGGTGCAGTGGCAAACAGTAAGGAACCACGGTCCCATAGTGCTACGAAACACATAGAGCGCAAGTACCACCTGATTCGAGACATCGTCAAGAGGGGCGATGCGATAGTCACCAAGATAGCTTCGGAAGACAACCTAGCGGACCCTTTCACCAAGATACTTCCTAAGGAAGTATATTACAAGCACTTGGAGGGTTTGGGAGTCAGAAGTTTGGAAGATAAGACTAGACCTTAGTATAAGTGGGAGATTGATGGAGTAGTATACTTAATGTCTAGATTTAAGTATTCTGAACTCTGCATGCACTTTCATTTACCTATTAATAATGAACATTCATTTGCTTTTAATTATTGTTAATTAAATATATGCAAATCATAGTCCTGGATTTAATACGTTGTAGTTAGTATGGTGTGTCGGGCCCACACAGAAGATCATACTATCGGTTACTCGTATTTAATCGAAAAGTTGCTCACGACCTAGATGGACACGGACCAATCCATCGGTATAGTCGTTGTGTGAGAGAGAAGATAATTTATCTTGATTATCTTATCACACTTGTACACTTGGTGTATTGAGCGGATCGCTTGAGACTGTTGGAGTTGTGTACTTAATGTCTAGATTTAAGTATCGGTAAACTCCCGGTCATAGCATTTAACCTATTTAATTAATAAACAATTATTTGCGATTAATTATTGTTAATTAATTATGCAAAATATAGTCCTGGATTTTATACGTTGTAGTTAGTATGGTGCGCATGGGCGCACAGAAGATCATACTATCGGTTACTCGTATTTAATCGAAAAGTTGCTCACGACCTAGATGGACACGGACCAATCCATCGGTATAGTCGTTGTGTGAGAGAGAAAATAATTTATTTTAATTATTTTATCACACTTGTACACTTGGTGTATTGGGCGGATCAGCTTGAGATTTATTGATTAGGATTGCCTTGGATAATCAATTTAAATCTCGGAGTATTTTATTCTTAATCCCCGATATTATTGCGGGTGTGTATATTTAATACTAGAGACTTTGATTTTCCAAAGGAATTAACCGATTTAATTATTGGGTTAATTACCGGTAAAATTGGGTCGCTATATTTTATATATGACATGCCGTGAATACTTGACGGGAAAGTGTATCCCGGAAGGGTTGATAATATCCCCGAGATGAGTTCATAAGGAATTATTGTGTAAACCTCATGAGTGGATTCGTTCCGCACAATAATAAAGGTTGAACGGTACTAGTCTCGGATATAAGATATGAATATTATTTATTGAGCAATAAATAAATTTATTCATGGATATTTAAATCTTAAATACACGGAATAAATAATACTAATCGGAGAAATATTATTTGATATAATATGGATTAATATTGGGAGTGCAATTTTATTTATATAGTGGAAAATAAATAAAATTTAATATTGATAAGGATTAATGGATTTGGGTTTGGACCCAATTTAATCTTCAATATTTAGAAGCCCAATATTTAATCTCCTTATGATCCCCTACGTAGCCTATATAAGCACTACATGGTCTTCACTTTTCACAACCTAAGTTACGCCAATCATAAAGTCTTGGAGAGTGAAGGAGATCCATAGGAATCCGATAGATCGTCGCCCACACGACGTTCGGACGAAGTGCGAGGAATACGTAGGAAGATCGCAAGGTCGTCAATTAGATTCGTTTCTCCGTACAACGAATCGAGGTAATAATAGAGAACCCCTCTATGATTATTTGTACATGATTAATCGTGATATATACATGAACGCACGATCCGGGAAAACGACGAACCTCGGGGACGGGGATTCGAGATCTCCGGCGAGGATCGAAGGAGGCGGTCGAACCCTAGGGTTCGGACCGCCGCATCGCGCGACGAGGGACGAGCCTCGGCTGGACGCCGGGGCATGCGATCGACTTCAGTCGATCGCCGGGGTGCCACGGGTTGGTGCCGTGGCGGACCCCAGCCGCCGTCGTCAGAGGCGCGTGCCGCGCGAAGCCCTCGGCTGGAGCTGAGGGGCGATCGAGCCCGTGAGCTCGATCGCGGGCGTGCTACGGGATGACCCGTAGCTGCCTCGTATGCGCTACGGGTTCACCCGTAGCGAGGCGTGCGAGGGCGACGCCCTCGCGAGCAGCGAGTCACGCGACTCGCTGCGGGGCTGCTACGAGCAGCCCCGGGGATGCCTCGCGCATCCCCAGCGATCGTCCGTAGACGATCGCGAGCCCCTCGCGGGGGCTCGGCTGGGCGCACGCGGCCTTCGGGCCTCGCTGGGCGTTCGGTCGGGCCCCGGCTCGTGAGGTGGTTCGCATTCGTGGATCCGACTCGTGGGGGACTTCGGCTGGGGGCGGGCTGCGTGTCTTCGGGCGCATAGTCTCCAAAGGTCGGACTCCTGCGGATGAGTCAGGGATCCAATCTCCGGCGATCTAGGGTTTTGATCGGGTTATCGGTTCCGCAATTTTGATAGCCCGGGACATCGAATCCCAGCAATTGGTATCAGAGCGTTTGGTTTCGTGTTCATGTATATGTTCGATTATTGTTCTACCTTGCAGGATTTCCGGCTATCATGGTTGGATTTAATTAATTATCGTTTTTAATTAATTATTATGATTAAACTCTCGGACATGTCGAGATTCGTTTTTGTGTGGTTGAATGTTTGTAATAGTAAAAATTCGGGGGGTTGACCGAATTTAGGATTTATTATTACGTTCTTTATTTTCCGGAAAATGTATAGGGTCGATTTCATGTATAGAATCGATACCGGAATTGTAATTTAGATTATTGTAATTTATTTTACGTTGGTTCGATGATGAGACGATCGCCGGAAGACGAAGACGTGTGACGAAGACGAAAGGGACGAAAAACCGGGGAGTCGATCAACCCCATGATCGACCCCATGACCGAAGCCATGGGGAGAGGTCGATCGCCCCTCGGCTGGGGCTGCCGTGTTGGAGTTGTGTACTTAATGTCTAGATTTAAGTATCGGTAAACTCCCGATCATAGCATTTAACCTATTTAATTAATAAACAATTATTTGCATTTAATTATTATTAATTAATTATGCAAAATATAGTCCTGGATTTTATACGTTGTAGTTAGTATGGTGTGTCGGGCCCACACAGAAGATCATACTATCGGTTACTCGTATTTAATCGAACAGTTGCTCACGACCTAGATGGACACGGACCAATCCATCGGTATAGTCGTTGTGTGAGAGAGAAAATAATTTATTTTAATTATTTTATCACACTTGTACACTTGGTGTATTGGGCGGATCAGCTTGAGATTTATTGATTAGGATTGCCTTGGATAATCAATTTAAATCTCGGAGTATTTTATTCTTAATCCCCGATATTATTGCGGGTGTGTATATTTAATACTAGAGACTTTGATTTTCCAAAGGAATTAACCGATTTAATTATTGGGTTAATTACCGGTAAAATTGGGTCGCTATATTTTATATATGACATGCCGTGAATACTTGACGGGAAAGTGTATCCCGGAAGGGTTGATAATATCCCCGAGATGAGTTCATAAGGAATTATTGTGTAAACCTCATGAGTGGATTCGTTCCGCACAATAATAAAGGTTGAACGGTACTAGTCTCGGATATAAGATATGAATATTATTTATTGAGCAATAAATAAATTTATTCATGGATATTTAAATCTTAAATACACGGAATAAATAATACTAATCGGAGAAATATTATTTGATATAATATGGATTAATATTGGGAGTGCAATTTTATTTATATAGTGGAAAATAAATAAAATTTAATATTGATAAGGATTAATGGATTTGGGTTTGGACCCAATTTAATCTTCAATATTTAGAAGCCCAATATTTAATCTCCTTATGATCCCCTACGTAGCCTATATAAGCACTACATGGTCTTCACTTTTCACAACCTAAGTTACGCCAATCATAAAGTCTTGGAGAGTGAAGGAGATCCATAGGAATCCGATAGATCGTCGCCCACACGACGTTCGGACGAAGTGCGAGGAATACGTAGGAAGATCGCAAGGTCGTCAATTAGATTCGTTTCTCCGTACAACGAATCGAGGTAATAATAGAGAACCCCTCTATGATTATTTGTACATGATTAATCGTGATATATACATGAACGCACGATCCGGGAAAACGACGAACCTCGGGGACGGGGATTCGAGATCTCCGGCGAGGATCGAAGGAGGCGGTCGAACCCTAGGGTTCGGACCGCCGCATCGCGCGACGAGGGACGAGCCTCGGCTGGACGCCGGGGCATGCGATCGACTTCAGTCGATCGCCGGGGTGCCACGGGTTGGTGCCGTGGCGGACCCCAGCCGCCGTCGTCAGAGGCGCGTGCCGCGCGAAGCCCTCGGCTGGAGCTGAGGGGCGATCGAGCCCGTGAGCTCGATCGCGGGCGTGCTACGGGATGACCCGTAGCTGCCTCGTATGCGCTACGGGTTCACCCGTAGCGAGGCGTGCGAGGGCGACGCCCTCGCGAGCAGCGAGTCACGCGACTCGCTGCGGGGCTGCTACGAGCAGCCCCGGGGATGCCTCGCGCATCCCCAGCGATCGTCCGTAGACGATCGCGAGCCCCTCGCGGGGGCTCGGCTGGGCGCACGCGGCCTTCGGGCCTCGCTGGGCGTTCGGTCGGGCCCCGGCTCGTGAGGTGGTTCGCATTCGTGGATCCGACTCGTGGGGGACTTCGGCTGGGGGCGGGCTGCGTGTCTTCGGGCGCATAGTCTCCAAAGGTCGGACTCCTGCGGATGAGTCAGGGATCCAATCTCCGGCGATCTAGGGTTTTGATCGGGTTATCGGTTCCGCAATTTTGATAGCCCGGGACATCGAATCCCAGCAATTGGTATCAGAGCGTTTGGTTTCGTGTTCATGTATATGTTCGATTATTGTTCTACCTTGCAGGATTTCCGGCTATCATGGTTGGATTTAATTAATTATCGTTTTTAATTAATTATTATGATTAAACTCTCGGACATGTCGAGATTCGTTTTTGTGTGGTTGAATGTTTGTAATAGTAAAAATTCGGGGGGTTGACCGAATTTAGGATTTATTATTACGTTCTTTATTTTCCGGAAAATGTATAGGGTCGATTTCATGTATAGAATCGATACCGGAATTGTAATTTAGATTATTGTAATTTATTTTACGTTGGTTCGATGATGAGACGATCGCCGGAAGACGAAGACGTGTGACGAAGACGAAAGGGACGAAAAACCGGGGAGTCGATCAACCCCATGATCGACCCCATGACCGAAGCCATGGGGAGAGGTCGATCGCCCCTCGGCTGGGGCTGCCGTGTTGGAGTTGTGTACTTAATGTCTAGATTTAAGTATCGGTAAACTCCCGATCATAGCATTTAACCTATTTAATTAATAAACAATTATTTGCATTTAATTATTATTAATTAATTATGCAAAATATAGTCCTGGATTTTATACGTTGTAGTTAGTATGGTGCGCATGGGCGCACAGAAGATCATACTATCGGTTACTCGTATTTAATCGAACAGTTGCTCACGACCTAGATGGACACGGACCAATCCATCGGTATAGTCGTTGTGTGAGAGAGAAAATAATTTATCTTAATTATTTTATCACACTTGTACACTTGGTGTATTGGGCGGATCAGCTTGAGATTTATTGATTAGGATTGCCTTGGATAATCAATTTAAATCTCGGAGTATTTTATTCTTAATCCCCGATATTATTGCGGGTGTGTATATTTAATATTAGAGACTTTGATTTTCCAAAGGAATTAACCGATTTAATTATTGGGTTAATTACCGGTAAAATTGGGTCGCTATATTTTATATATGACATGCCATGAATACTTGACGGGAAAGTGTATCCCGGAAGGGTTGATAATATCCCCGAGATGAGTTCATAAGGAATTATTGTGTAAACCTCATGAGTGGATTCGTTCCGCACAATAATAAAGGTTGAACGGTACTAGTCTCGGATATAAGATATGAATATTATTTATTGAGCAATAAATAAATTTATTCATGGATATTTAAATCTTAAATACACGGAATAAATAATACTAATCGGAGAAATATTATTTGATATAATATGGAATAATATTGGGAGTGCAATTTTATTTATATAGTGGAAAATAAATAAAATTTAATATTGATAAGGATTAATTGATTTGGGTTGGACCCAATTTAATCTTCAATATTTAGAAGCCCAATATTTATTCTCCTTATGATCCCCTACGTAGCCTATATAAGCACTACATGGTCTTCACTTTTCACAACAAAAAGTTACGCCAATCATAAAGTCTTGAGAGTGAGGAAGATCCATAGGAATCCGATAGATCGTCGCCCACACGACGTTCGGACGAAGTGCGAGGAATACGTAGGAAGATCGCAAGGTCGTCAATTATATTCGTTTCTCCGTACAACGAATCGAGGTAATAATCGAGAACCCCTCTTTGATTATTTGTTCATGATTAATTGTGATATATACATGAACGCACGATCCGGGAAAACGACGAACCTCGGGGACGGGGATTCTAGATCCCCGGCGAGGATCGAACGCGGCGGTCGAACCCTAGGGTTCGGACCGCCGGGACGCGCGGCGATGGGATGGACCATCGACCTAGGGTCGATCGTCCGGGATGCCGTGGGCTGGTGCCACGGCGGATCCCAGCCGCCATCGCCGGCGGCGCGTCGGAAGCAAAGCCCTCGGCCGAAGCCGAGGGGCGATCGAGCCCGTGAGCTCGATCGCGGGTCGCTGCGGGGATGACCCGCAGCTGCCTCGTGCGCGCTACGGGTGTTCCCGTAGCAGACGCGCACGGGGCTGACCCCATGCGAGCAGCGAGTCCGCGACTCGCTGCGGGGCTGCTACGAGCAGCCCCGGGGATGCCTCGCGCATCCCCAGCGATCGTCCGAGGACGATCGCGAGCCCCTCGCGGGGGCTCGGCTGGGCGCACGCGGCCTTCGGGCCTCGCTGGGCGTTCGGTCGGGCCCCGGCTCGTGAGATGGTTCGCGTTCGTGGATCCGACTTGTGGGGGACTTCGGCTGGGGGCGGGCTGCGTGTCTTCGGGCGCGTAGTCTCCAAAGGTCGGACTCCTGCGGATGAGTCGGGGATCCAATCTTCGGCGATCTAGGGTTTTCGGTCGGGTTATCGGTTCCGCATAAATTTTGATAGCCCGGGACATCGAATCCCAGCAAATGGTATCAGAGCGTTTGGTTTCGTGTTCATGTATATATTCGATTATTGTTCTACCTTGCAGGATTTCCGGCTATCATGGTTGATTTAATTATTGTTTTTAATTAATTATCATGATTATTAAACTCTCGGACATGTCGAGATTCGTTTTGTGTGGTTGAATGTTTGTAATAGTAAAAATTCGGGGGTTGACCGAATTTAGGATTTACTATTACGCTCTTTATTTTCCGGAAAATGTATAGGGTCGATTTCATGTATAGAATCGATACCGGAATTGTAATTTAAATTTTGTAATTTTAATTACGTTGGTTCGATGATGAGACGATCGCCGGAAGACGAAGACGTATGACGAAGACGAAAAGGACGAAAAAACGGGGAGTCGATCGACCCCATGACCGAAGCCATGGGGATGGGTCGATCGCCCCTCGGCTGGGGCTGCCGCCGGCGGTGGTGGCCGGCCAGCTGGGGTGGCGGCGGCGTACCCTCTTCCCGTGGTGGCGGCGGTCAATGGTGGTGGTGGTACGGGGATCTCCCAACCCATGCCACTTCTACCGATATTCACTTTCCAAAATTAATTCGGTTTTCCTATTTGAGTACTTTCCTTTTAGGAAATTCTCATGGAATAAGAAAAGAATTAATTGGAATTAATTTTATTCCTATTGATTTATTTCCTTCATGGAATTATTCATGGATTAGGAATTTAATTAATTTAGTACTAAATTTATTTTTCTATTTGATTATTCCTACTCATGGGAATATTCATGGATTAGGGATAAAAATAAATGGAAAGTAGTAAGTCCTAATTTATTTTATTTCCTTGTTCTATTATAGACATCTTCTAGAATATTCCAAATTTTACTTGGATAGATTATTCTAGAGAATTAATAAGAACTAGATAGGAAAATAAATAAATAAAAGTATTAATAATATTTAATTTTATTTTTGATATATTCAATTGACTTAATTTTCGAATTAAGTAACTTTTGGATTAATTGAAAATAAATAGATTTAAATATTGGAAATTAATATTCTCGTCACATGGAGCATTCAAGAAACGAAGACTGAAGACTAGAAGATGCATATGAAGATAAAGCCATGATAGTCGGGAAAAATAATTTCTCTAGCATTATTTTGACTATGTGATCTATGTGCTTTATGTTGGAGTTGTGTACTTAATGTCTAGATTTAAGTACCGGTAAAACTCCCTATCATAGCATTTAATCTATTTAATTAATAAACAATTATTTGCAATTAATTATTATTAATTAATTATGCAAAAATATAGTCCTGGATTTTATACGTTGTAGTTAGTATGGTGTGTCTGGCCCACACGGAAGATCATACTATCGGTTACTCGTATTTAATCAAACAGTTGCTCACGACCTAGATGGACACGGACCAATCCATCGGTATAGTCGTTGTGTGAGAGAGAAAATCATTTGTCTTAATTATTTTATCACACTTGTACACTTGGTGTATTGAGCGGATCAGCTTGAGATTTATTGATTAGGATTGCCTTGGATAATCAATTTAAATCTCAGAGTATTTTATTCTTAATCCCCGATATTATTGCGGGTGTGTATATCTAATATAAGTGACTTTGATTTTCCAAAGGAATTAACCGATTTAATTATTGGGTTAATTACCGGTTGAGTTGGGTCACTATATTTTATATATGGCATGCCGTGAATTCTTGAAGGGACAGTGTATCCCGTAAGGGTTGATAATATCCCCGAGATGAGTTCATAAGGAATTATTATGTAAACCCTGCAGGTGGATTTAATCCGCATAATAATAAAGGTTGAACGGTACTAGTCTCGGATATAAGATATGAATATTATTTATTGAGCAATAAATAAATTTATTCATGGATATTTAAATCTTAAATACACGGAATAAATAATACTAAGATGGAGAAATATTATTTGATATAATATGGAATAATATTGGGAGTGCAATTTTATTTATATAGTGGAAAATAAATAAAATTAATATTGATAAGAATTAATGGATTTGGGTTGGACCCAATTTAATTTTCAATATTGGAAGCCCAATATTTATTCTCCTTATGATCCCCTACGTAGCCTATAAAAGCACTACATGGTCTTCACTTTTCACAACCTAAGTTACGCCAACAATAAAGCCTTGAAGAGTGAAGGAGATCCATAAGGTGTTCGATAGATCGTCGCCCACACGACGTTCGGACAAGGTGCAAGGAATACGTGGGAAGATCGCAAGGTCATCAACGCGTTAATTCGTTTCTCCGTACAACGAATCGAAAGGTAAAATCATGAACTCTCTTCTATGATTTTGGTTGATTAATTGTAGCGTATACATGAACACACGATCCGGATAAACGACGAACCTCGGGGACGGGGATTCGAGATCCCCGGCGAGGATCGAGAGGGGCGGTCGCACCTAGGGTTCAACCGCCGGGAACGCGCGACGCGAGAGGCGAGCCTCGGCTCGAGGCCGAGGCACACGATCGAACCTAGGGTTCGATCGTCGGGGATCCGCCGTGGGCTGGTGCCACGGCGGAAGGATCCGCCGACCTCCGTCGTCGGCGGCGCGTTCAGCGCAAACACCCTCGGCTGGGGGCCGAGGGGTCGATCGAGCCCGTAGGCTCGATCGCTGGGAGCTGCGGGGTTAACCCGCAGCGACTCGTAGCGTGCTGCGGGGTTTCCCGCAGCGGAGCGCTGGGACGAGCCCAGCGCGTTGAGCAGCGGGTCACGCGACCCGCTGCGGGGCTGCTACGAGCAGCCCCTGGGATGCCTCGTGCATCCCCAGCGATCATCGCGAGATGATCGCGAGCCCCGTGCGGGGGCTCGGCTGGACGCTCGCGGCCTTCGGGCCTCGCTGGGTGTTTGGTCGGGCCCCGGCTCGTGCGGTGGTTCGCGTTCGTGGATCCGACTCGTGGGAGAAAATCGGCTGGGGGCGGGCTGCGTGTCTTCGGGCGCGTAGTCTCCAAAGGTCGGACTCCTGCGGATGAGTTGGGGATCCAATCTCCGGCGATGAAGGATTTCGGTCGGGCTATCGGTTCCGCATAAATTTTAATAGCCCGGGATATCGATTTCCAACAACTGGTATCAGAGCGTTTGGTTTCGTGTTCATGTATATGCTCGATTATTGTTCTACCTTGCAGGATTTCCGGCTATCATGGTTGGATTTAATTAATTGTTTTTTTTAATTAATTACCATGATTATTAAACTCTCGGACATGTCGAGATTCGTTTTGTGTGGTTGAATGTTTGTAATAGTAAAAATTCGGGGGTTGACCGAATTTAGGATTTATTATTACGTTCTTTTTTTTCCGGAAAATGTATAGGGTCGATTTCATGTATAGAATCGATACCGGATAGTGTAATTTAATTCTTGTAATTTTAATTACGTTGGTTCGATGTTGAGACGATCGCCGGAAGACGAAGAAGGTGTGACGAAGAAGACGATGGACGAAGGGGCCGATCAACCCCATGATCGACCCCATGGATCGATCGCCCACATGGGGCTGTCCGTGGGAGCTCCCGGCCACGCCGGCCACCGGAGGTGGTGGCGCGTGGGCTGGGGGCGGCGGCGGTGCTCCTCACGAGCGGCGGTCGACGGTGGGGGTGGTGCGGGGACTCCCAACCCGTGCTACTCCTACCATAATCCAACTTTCCTAATTAATTCGGGTTTCCTATTTGAGTACTTTCCTTTTAGGAAATTCTCATGCATTAGGAAAAGAATTAATTTAAATTAATTTTATTTCTATTGATTTATTTCCTTCATGGAAATATTCATAGATTAGAAATTTAATTAATTTAGTACTAAATTTATTTATTTTTCCTATTTGATTATTCCTACTCATGGGAATATTCATGGATTAGGAATAAAAAATAAATTTGGAAAGTAGTGAGTCCTAATTTATTTATTTCCTTATTCTATTATAGGAGTCTTCTAGAATATTCCGAGTTTAACTTGGATAGATAATTCTAGAGATTTAATAGAATTAGATAGGAAAATAAATAAATAAAAATATTAATAATATTTAATTTTATTTTTGATATATTCAATTGACTTAATTTTTTCGAATTAAGTAACTTTTGGATTAATTGAAAATAAATTGATTTAAATATTGGAAATTAATATTCTCGTCACATGGAGCATTCAAGAAACGAAGACTGAAGACTAGAGGATGCATATGAAGATAAAGCCATGATAGTCGGGAAAATAATTTCTCTAGCATTATTTTGACTATGTGATCTATGTGCTTTATTGTTTTCATGCATGCTATATGTGTTTATTTTATGCACTAGATAGCGTATCCCTTTGTTATAAAAAGCTAAGTGGGAGAGGGGATGGAAACATTCCCATGGTCTCCATTACTGTTCTCTTGGTGACTCTTATGGACTTTCGAAGTTCGTATAGACGAGTCATTGGAGGAGAATTCTTATAATTCCTTTTACAAGAAACATTGATCAAGTTTATCAAACAATGCCTAATTTGTCTTTCTGAAACTGATTTCAAGTCGACTCATTCTCACCCCGGGGAGTGGAATGGAGCCAAAGCCACTTGGTCATGTGGATGACACAAATTAGAGACCTTCGTGCCATTCTTTGATAGATGGATCGATTGTCTGCTCGGCTCCCTCATTTATGAGAGATAGGGTCGTTCGCATGGTGAATCACTGGTTAGAAACTTCGAGTTTCACTTATGATTCTCCGCGTCTTGATTTACGAGATCAAATGGATCAAATAATTGGATTTCAATTATATAAATCTTTTTGGTATGGTAAACGTCCACACGAACGTGGCTTGCTATGCTGAATGGGATTTTAGAATAATTGATGTAGACAGTTATAGGAAATTGTGAGGGATTGCGAGTTATCGTAAACGTCCACACGAACGTGGCTTGCGGTGAAATTACAATTCTAAACGATTCACCTTAGTACTGAGTAATGGTTTACACTTAGGTACGCTTTATAGTATTCTTCCCAACGAAGTAACGCTATAATGATGTACGACCAAAGCAATCTAATTGCTAAATCATTTGGGTGGGTAAACGTCCACACGAACGTGGCTTGCCTTACCTGATGGGATTTTAGATGTGATTAGTGATTTAATGATGTTATTCCAGGGAGATAACGTCGGATATTAAATTAATTGTTTGTTTAAATGTGCTTATAGGTTTAGAAAATGTCTATGAATCCACTTGAGATGATACTTGAGGAATTTGACGCACTGGTTCCATACTGTGTTGAATGGAAAGAAGAGTTAGACATTGCTCAGACTGCAAAGGAGTACAAAGACGTACTCAGTGAAACTTGTCCTCCTGGACTCACCATTAACTCAACTGAGGATGAGATTTTTGACTTTGAAAAATGGGAGAGTGCTCGTTCACTAGCCATTAATCATGATGTCATGCTCAAACTCAAGTTGCTGTTTGGACATGATGGGGAGGCTAGAAAAGAGGAGATGAGGATACTCGTAAAGATCTGTTACTTCGATGAAACACTTGATCATGTTTTTGAGATGATGGATCTTTTGGACGAGTTGAAACAATCGCAAGCTCTTATAGCCAAAGCCAAAGGTTTCGGACCTAAAGGCAAAGGAAAGGAGAAGAAGACAAGGGGGTCCGGTGGTCCTAAGGGACTTGGACCAAAGGGTGGGATAAAGAAGCCTTCTGGCAAACATCCCCAAGGGAAGCAGTCTGAGTACTGGGGGTCTACATCTTGTCCTCTCAAAGGTACGAATTTTTTCTTTAGTCGTAAAACATAGTCAGCGGTGTTATCTACCAGAATTCTGGTGTGTAGATATGGAACCACTGACGGTATGTGCATTCTAAATGCAGGGGTTCCAGAAAACCCAGCGACTTAGATAAGAAGAGTTCGAGTCCACATGGGCGAGGCTGTTGAGGAAGCAGCGGTTGCAGTGGAAGACGTTTATCTATCTGTTTGATAGTTATAGGATTTCATTTCAAGTTTATTGCTTTGTACCTTTAAGAAAGAACTTCTGTTCTGGATTTCTATTATTAATGGATATTTTATTTCTTTAATCATTTGATGGTTTAGATAAGAAATAATGGCGATATCTATTCTGGTACATTAGATAGCAATATATGAATGATGAATCCTTAGTCTACCACGATGCAACAAACCGTTATATATGAACTTGTTTTACTCATTAGATGTATTTCTTTATCAATCATTATGCTTGTGAATTCTTCAACTTAGTAGTATCTACTCAAAAGGGATTCAAAAGGTCGAAATTGATTTGATCAATTATAGTTGGAGGAATGGACCTCCCGACCTAAGAATCAATCTTGAAAGATGGTACAACTAAGTCAACCTTTCTGGATAAAGGATGGAATTCGGACAAGTATTAAGAATGATCAAAGATGATATATGCAGACATATGTATAATTAGAGAAGCACGAGTCGTTCTTTAAAAGAATACTCGAAGATGGATTAGAATACTTGATGTGCCATAAAAGCGGAGTGTTTTCAACACAAAGCCATTATGGGGAACCTTCAAAGTATATCCATTAGAAGCCTGCGACTCGTTCGCGGAGGCTGTCACCTATCTAAATAACACATAGCATAAATCAAGGATTGAGATTAAGTCTCAAACGACTGCACCATACACTGATGTGTAGACATGGTGTGTCAGGAATAAGAAATGGAATTCTAATAGGACAAGTTTATTCGGAACTACCTATGTTCTATGGATATTTCTGGATACAATGACGCACTCGATGTAATTGTAGAATATCCTAGAAGAACAAGTAATTGTATGTTCAATAGTACTACGAACCAGAAGGGTGTTATACACCGGAACGCCATTGCAGTGGGAGGTTGTTAAGCAACCAGAGATGTTCATAAGAGTGGAGGAGTTTTAACTCTGGATCTAGTAGACATGAAATCGATCCCTAGTTCTGCATAGAAGGCAGTACTAAACTAAATGTGCCTACTTGGATAACAATAATTTATTATTGTTAAAGGGGCAAGATCATTTAGAGGTACAAGTTTAATAAATCCATTTATGGATTATCACAAAGCTGAAACTTGTGGAACTTGCAAATTGATGAGGTAGTCCATTTTATGGATTCATCAAGAAGCATAGACAAGATTGGTGTATTGGAGACGTAATGGAAACAAAGTGGTGTTTCTCGGAATTTTGTGTAGATAACACTTCATCATTGGCAACAATGTAAAAGCGTTGTCGGACATAAAATAGAGGTTGTCTAAATAAATCGAGATATAAGATTAAGATGAAATTGTATCATGTTCTTAGAAATCTTTCGATCTCTAGATAAGAACATTTGCACTTCTCTTAAGATATCTTATACGATTATGGTTTGTTTTAAACATGCACAATTCTGAGAAAGGTTATTGCCTTTCGAGAAAAGAATGCATCTATCTAAGGTGTGTGTCTTGAACACATGAAGAAGATGGATATAAACAAAGCAGATTCTTACACTTTGAGTGTAAAGGGCTTTGTAAATGCGGTGTTATAAAACAAGAACCTGATATCAACTATGCGGTTTGCGTAGTGGGAGGATATCAAAGTAATCTGGATAAGAGATATTCGAATGCTATAAAAGTACTTGGAAGTACAGGATTACTAGCAAAACGAAATCTTCTTAGATTACAGTTTCTCAGATCCAAAAATCAGAGAAGGACCAGTGTAAGTCGATATCAGGCTATGTGTTCACTTTTAGAAGAGGTGGAACCTAAGGAAGAAAGAGTGATAAGCGTGAAGCTTCTCGGACTCTATCATAAACCGAATAGCAGCCTCAGAGGCAGCGGAAGTTTTGGTTAGGTTCCGGAATGACCTCTGAACTTGGATATGATTCTTGGTTCACCGAAGGCTATGTACATAGCGGTGCATGGAGAACTGGAAAAAGTCATAAGTTCAAAAGGGTGATGATAACACATAGAGCCAGTACCACCTGATACGAGTCATCGTCAGTGAGACGACGCAGTAGTCACCAAGATAACTTCAGAGCGGCAACCTAGATTGCTCATTCACACAATACTTCTGGGAAGTATAAATTAAGCACGTGATGAGTATGGGAGTCGGGAGTTTGGAGGAAATGACTAGACCTTAGTACAAGTGAAAGATTGTTGGAGTTGTGTACTTAATGTCTAGATTTAAGTACCGGTAAAACTCCCTATCATAGCATTTAATCTATTTAATTAATAAACAATTATTTGCAATTAATTATTATTAATTAATTATGCAAAAATATAGTCCTGGATTTTATACGTTGTAGTTAGTATGGTGTGTCTGGCCCACACGGAAGATCATACTATCGGTTACTCGTATTTAATCAAACAGTTGCTCACGACCTAGATGGACACGGACCAATCCATCGGTATAGTCGTTGTGTGAGAGAGAAAATAATTTGTCTTAATTATTTTATCACACTTGTACACTTGGTGTATTGAGCGGATCAGCTTGAGATTTATTGATTAGGATTGCCTTGGATAATCAATTTAAATCTCAGAGTATTTTATTCTTAATCCCCGATATTATTGCGGGTGTGTATATCTAATATAAGTGACATTGATTTTCCAAAGGAATTAACCGATTTAATTATTGGGTTAATTACCGGTTGAGTTGGGTCACTATATTTTATATATGGCATGCCGTGAATTCTTGAAGGGACAGTGTATCCCGTAAGGGTTGATAATATCCCCGAGATGAGTTCATAAGGAATTATTATGTAAACCCTGCAGGTGGATTTAATCCGCATAATAATAAAGGTTGAACGGTACTAGTCTCGGATATAAGATATGAATATTATTTATTGAGCAATAAATAAATTTATTCATGGATATTTAAATCTTAAATACACGGAATAAATAATACTAAGATGGAGAAATATTATTTGATATAATATGGAATAATATTGGGAGTGCAATTTTATTTATATAGTGGAAAATAAATAAAATTAATATTGATAAGAATTAATGGATTTGGGTTGGACCCAATTTAATTTTCAATATTGGAAGCCCAATATTTATTCTCCTTATGATCCCCTACGTAGCCTATAAAAGCACTACATGGTCTTCACTTTTCACAACCTAAGTTACGCCAACAATAAAGCCTTGAAGAGTGAAGGAGATCCATAAGGTGTTCGATAGATCGTCGCCCACACGACGTTCGGACAAGGTGCAAGGAATACGTGGGAAGATCGCAAGGTCATCAACGCGTTAATTCGTTTCTCCGTACAACGAATCGAAAGGTAAAATCATGAACTCTATTCTATGATTTTGGTTGATTAATTGTAGCGTATACATGAACACACGATCCGGATAAACGACGAACCTCGGGGACGGGGATTCGAGATCCCCGGCGAGGATCGAGAGGGGCGGTCGAACCTAGGGTTCAACCGCCGGGAACGCGCGACGCGAGAGGCGAGCCTCGGCTCGAGGCCGAGGCACATGATCGAACCTAGGGTTCGATCGTCGGGGATCCGCCGTGGGCTGGTGCCACGGCGGAAGGATCCGCCGACCTCCGTCGTCGGCGGCGCGTTCAGCGCAAACACCCTCGGCTGGGGACCGAGGGGTCGATCGAGCCCGTAGGCTCGATCGCTGGGAGCTGCGGGGTTAACCCGCAGCGACTCGTAGCGTGCTGCGGGGTTTCCCGCAGCGGAGCGCTGGGACGAGCCCAGCGCGTTGAGCAGCGGGTCACGCGACCCGCTGCGGGGCTGCTACGAGCAGCCCCGGGGATGCCTCGTGCATCCCCAGCGATCATCGCGAGATGATCGCGAGCCCCGTGCGGGGGCTCGGCTGGACGCTCGCGGCCTTCGGGCCTCGCTGGGTGTTTGGTCGGGCCCCGGCTCGTGCGGTGGTTCGCGTTCGTGGATCCGACTCGTGGGAGAAAATCGGTTGGGGGCGGGCTGCGTGTCTTCGGGCGCGTAGTCTCCAAAGGTCGGACTCCTGCGGATGAGTTGGGGATCCAATCTCCGGCGATGAAGGATTTCGGTCGGGCTATCGGTTCCGCATAAATTTTAATAGCCCGGGATATCGATTTCCAACACTTTATTGCTTTCATGCATGCTATATGTGTTTATTTTATGCACTAGATAGCGTATCCCTTTATCGTAAAAAGCTAAGTGGGAGAGGGGATGGAAACATTCCCATGGTCTCCATCACTGTTCTCTTGGTGACTTTTATGGACTTTCGAAGTTCATATAGACAAGTCATTAGAGGAGAATTCTTGTAATTCCTCTTACAAGAAACATTGATCAAGTTTATCAAACAATGCCTAATTTGTCTTTCTGAAACTGACTTCAAGTCGACTCATTCTCACCCCGGGGAGTGGAATGGAGCCAGAGCCACTTGGTCATGTGGATGACACAAATTAGAGACCTTCGTACCATTCTTTGATAGGTGGGTCGATTGTCTGCTCGGCTCCCTCATTTATGAGAGATAGGGTCGCTCGCATGGTGAATCACTGGTTAGAAACTTCGAGTTTCACTTATGATTCTCCGAGTCTTGATTTACGAAATCGAATGGATCTTGTAATTGGGAGTCAATTATAAAAATCTCTTGGTGTAGTAAACGTCCACACCACGTGGCTTGCTATGCTGACGGATTTTGGATTAATTGATGTAGACAGTTATAAGTGATTGTGAAGAGTTGTGAAATTGTCGTAAACGTCCACACCACGTGGCTTGCGGTGACGTAGCAATTCCAAGCGATGTACTTTAGTGCTGAGTGATGGTTTACACTTAGATACGCGTTATAGTATTCTTCCCCACGAAGTTACGCTATGATTGATGTATGACCAAAGAAAATCTAATTGCTAAATCATTTGGGTGGGTAAACGTCCACACCACGTGGCTTGCCTTACCTGATGGGATTTTAGACGCAATTAGTAATTTAATGATATTATTTAAGGGAGATAATATCGGATATTAAATTGATTGTTTGTTTACATGTGCTTATAGGTTTAGAGAATAGCTATGAATCCACTTTCTGTGATACTCAAGGAACATAAACTCACTGGTCCCAATTACATTGATTGGAAGAGAAATTTGGACATTGTCCTGACTGCTGAAGAGTACAAGTTTGTACTCTCTGATAAATGCCCTACTGAGCCCACGGCTGCCTCAACTGATGAGGAAAAGGCAACATATCGGAAGTGGAAAAAGGCTGATGAAATGGCTAGGTGCTATACTTTGGCTTCCATGTCAAATGTACTCCAAACCCAACATGAGCCGATGGACACTGCCCGGGATATGATGAATAACCTCAAGGAGATGTTTGG
The DNA here is from genome assembly GCA_954870475.1 of Euphrasia confusa. Taxonomy (NCBI): domain Eukaryota; kingdom Viridiplantae; phylum Streptophyta; class Magnoliopsida; order Lamiales; family Orobanchaceae; genus Euphrasia; species Euphrasia confusa. The sequence continues at coordinate 12,499,748 of OX940960.1, forward strand.
GGAGCAGGATCGTGCGGCAAGGCAAGAAGCCATGAGAGTCCTCATGTCGACTACTCAGTCTGAAGGAACGCCCGTTGGGGAGCACGTTCTCAAGATGATGAGTTTGTTGAATGAACTTGAGGTCCTAGGAGCTTCGATTGATGATGAGACGCAAGTCGACATCATACTCCAGTCTCTGACCCCTAGTTTTGAGCAGTTTCGTATGAGCTATAACATGGGTAAACTATCTTATACTCTTGCGCAACTCCTGACTGAACTGAAGGCGGCAGAGGGGATCTACAAGAAGGGCAAGTCTCAAGCGCTTGTGGATACCAAGTCCAAAAGCTTGAAAGCTATTGGAGGTAGGGGCAAGAAAAGGAAGCAAGCCATAAAACCCAGTGGTGCCAAGAGGAATGGACCACGAGTGGGGGCTAGTAAGCCAAGGGGCAAGTGCTTCCGATGCAACAAGTCTGGACACTGGAAGTCTGAATGTCCTCTCAGAGGTACGAATTTTTCTTTAGTCGTAAAAACATAGTCAGCGGTATTATCTACCGGAATTCTGGTGTGTAGATATGGAACCACTGACGGTATGTGCATTTCTTTAAATGCAGGGGTTCCAGAAAACCCGGCGACTTAGAGAAGAAGAGTTCGAGTCTACATGGGCAAAGCTGTTGGGGTAGCAGTGGTTGCAGTGGAAGACATTTATCTGTTTTAGGATTTCATTTCAGTTATTGCTTTATGTACCCCTTTTATTTATTTTGAAAAAGAACTTTTGTTCTGGTTTTCTTTATTATTAATGGATATTTTATTTCTTTAATCATTTGATGGTTTGGATAAGAAATAATGGTGATATCTATTCTGGTACATTAGATAGCAATATATGAATGATGAATCCTTAGTCTACCACGATGCAACAAACCGTTATAACTTGTTTTACTTATTAGATGTATTTCTCTTATTAATCATTATACTTGTGAATTCTTGAACTTGGTAGTATCTATTCAAAAGGGATTCAAAAGGTCGAAATTGATTTGATCAATTATAGTTGGAGGAATGGACCTCCCGACCTAAGAATCAATCTTGAAAGATGATACAACTAAGTTAACCTTTCTGGATAAAGGAAGGAATTCGGACAAGTATTGAAAATGATTAATGATTGATGCGGTGACATGTGTAATTAGAGAGGTACGAGTCGTTCTTTAAAGAATACTCGAAGATGGATTAAAATACTTGATGTGCCATAAAAGCGGAGTGTTTTCAACACAAAGCCATTATGGGGAACCTTCAAAGTATATCCATTAGAAGCCTGCGACTTGTTCGCGTAGGCTATCACCTATCTAAATAACACATAGCATAAATCAAAGATTGAGATTAAGTCTCAAGCGACTACACCATACACTGATGTGTAGACATGGTGTGTCAGGAATAAGAGATAAGATTCTAATAGTAAAAGGACCAGTTTGTTCGGAACTACCTGTGTTCTATGGATATTGATGGATACAACGGCACATTCAATGTGGTTGTAGAATATCCTAGAAGAACAAGTAATTGTAGGTTCAATAGTACTACGAACCAGAAGGGTGTCCTCGCCCGGTTCTTAGAGGAAGACTATTAGATGAACTACAATGCCCTAACTGACAATGTACTTCAAATGAGGAAAGGATAGACTGAGAACCAGCCTGACCGAGTAGTAGTACACCACTAACTGCACCTAATGTTATTACTGTTATACACCGGAACGCCATTGCAGTGGGAGGTTGTTAAGCAACCAGAGATGTTCATAAGACTGGAGGAGTTTTGAACTCTGGATCTAGTATACATGAAATCTATCCCTAGTTCTGCATAGGAACTTGCGAATTGATGAGATAGTCCATTCTATGGATTCATCAAAAGGCAAGGAGAGGCGTGTTAGAGACGTAATGGAAACAAGGGTGGTGTTTCTCGGAATTTTGTAGATAACACTTCATCGTTGGCAACAATGTAAAAGTGTTGTCAGACATAAAATAGAGGTTGTCTAAATAAATCGAGATATAAGATTAAGATGAAGTTGGATCATGTTCCTAGAAATCTTTCGATCTCTAGTCAAGAACATTTGTACTTCTCTTAAGATATCTTATACGATTATGGTTTGTTTTTAAACATGCACAATTCTGAGAAAGGTTATTGCCTTTCGGGAACAGAATACATCTATCCAAAGGTATGTGTTTCGAACGCATAAAGGAGATAGATATAGACAAAGCAGTTTCCTACACTTCGAGTGTAGAGAGCTTTGTAGATGCAATGTTAAAAAAAAAAACAAGAACCTGATATCAACTATGCGGTTAGCGTAGTGGGAGGATATCAAAGTAATCTGGATAAGAAATATTCGAATGCTGTAAAGTACTTGGAAGTACTGGATTACTAGCAATATGAAATCTTCTTAGATTACAGTTTCTCAGATCCAAAATCAGAGAAAGACCAGTGTAAGTCGATATCAGGCTATGTGTTCACTTTTAGAAGAGGTGGAACCTAAGGATGAAAGAGTGATAAGCATGATGCTTCTCGGACTCTATCATAAACCGAATAGCAGCCTCAGAGGCAGCGGAAGTTTTGGTTAGGTTCTGGAATGACCTCTGAACTTGGATATGATTCTTGGTTCACCAAAGGCTATGTACATAGCGGTGCATGGAGAACTGGAAGAAGTCATAAGTTCAAAAGGTGATGATAACACATAGAGCCAGTACCACCTGATACGAGTCATCGTCAAGGGAGACGACGCAGTAGTCACCAAGATAACTTCAGAGCGGCAACCTAGATTGCTCATTCACATAATACTTCTGGAGAAGTATAACTTAAGCACATGATGAGTAAAGGAGTCGGGAGTTTGGAGGAAATGACTAGACCTTAGTACAAGTGGGAGATTGTTGGAGTTGTGTACTTAATGTCTAGATTTAAGTATCGGTAAACTCCCGATCATAGCATTTAACCTATTTAATTAATAAACAATTATTTGCATTTAATTATTATTAATTAATTATGCAAAATATAGTCCTGGATTTTATACGTTGTAGTTAGTATGGTGCGCATTGGCGCACAGAAGATCATACTATCGGTTACTCGTATTTAATCGAACAGTTGCTCACGACCTAGATGGACACGGACCAATCCATCGGTATAGTCGTTGTGTGAGAGAGAAAATAATTTATCTTAATTATTTTATCACACTTGTACACTTGGTGTATTGGGCGGATCAGCTTGAGATTTATTGATTAGGATTGCCTTGGATAATCAATTTAAATCTCGGAGTATTTTATTCTTAATCCCCGATATTATTGCGGGTGTGTATATTTAATATTTGAGACTTTGATTTTCCAAAGGAATTAACCGATTTAATTATTGTATTAATTACCGGTAAAATTGGGTCGCTATATTTTATATATGACATGCCGTGAATAGTTGACGGGAAAGTGTATCCCGGAAGGGTTGATAATATCCCCGAGATGAGTTCATAAGGAATTATTGTGTAAACCTCATGAGTGGATTCGTTCCGCACAATAATAAAGGTTGAACGGTACTAGTCTCGGATATAAGATATGAATATTATTTATTGAGCAATAAATAAATTTATTCATGGATATTTAAATCTTAAATACACGGAATAAATAATACTAATCGGAGAAATATTATTTGATATAATATGGAATAATATTGGGAGTGCAATTTTATTTATATAGTGGAAAATAAATAAAATTTAATATTGATAAGGATTAATGGATTTGGGTTGGACCCAATTTAATCTTCAATATTTAGAAGCCCAATATTTATTCTTCTTATGATCCCCTACGTAGCCTATATAAGCACTACATGGTCTTCACTTTTCACAACAAAAAGTTACGCCAATCATAAAGTCTTGAGAGTGAGGAAGATCCATAGGAATCCGATAGATCGTCGCCCACACGACGTTCGGACGAAGTGCGAGGAATACGTAGGAAGATCGCAAGGTCGTCAATTAGATTCGTTTCTCCGTACAACGAATCGAGGTAATAATAGAGAACCCCTCTTTGATTATTTGTTCATGATTAATTGTGATATATACATGAACGCACGATCCGGGAAAACGACGAACCTCGGGGACGGGGATTCGAGATCCCCGGCGAGGATCGAACGCGGCGGTCGAACCCTAGGGTTCGGACCGCCGGGACGCGCGGCGATGGGATGGACCATCGACCTAGGGTCGATCGTCCGGGATGCCGTGGGCTGGTGCCACGGCGGATCTCAGCCGCCATCGCCGGCGGCGCGTCGGAAGCAAGGCCCTAGGCCGAAGCCGAGGGGCGATCGAGCCCGTGAGCTCGATCGCGGGTCGCTGCGGGGATGACCCGCAGCTGCCTCGTGCGCGCTACGGGTGTTCCCGTAGCAGACGCGCACGGGGCTGACCCCATGCGAGCAGCGAGTCCGCGACTCGCTGCGGGGCTGCTACGAGCAGCCCCGGGGATGCCTCGCGCATCCCCAGCGATCGTCCGAGGACGATCGCGAGCCCCTCGCGGGGGCTCGGCTGGGCGCACGCGGCCTTCGGGCCTCGCTGGGCGTTCGGTCGGGCCCCGGCTCGTGAGATGGTTCGCGTTCGTGGATCCGACTTGTGGGGGACTTCGGCTGGGGGCGGGCTGCGTGTCTTCGGGCGCGTAGTCTCCAAAGGTCGGACTCCTGCGGATGAGTCAGGGATCCAATCTTCGGCGATCTAGGGTTTTCGGTCGGGTTATCGGTTCCGCATAAATTTTGATAGCCCGGGACATCGAATCCCAGCATGCCGCCGGCGGTGGTGGCCGGCCAGCTGAGGTGGCGGCGGCGGTTCCCTCCTCCGTGGTGGTGGCGGTCGATGGTGGTATGGGGATCTCCCAACCCATGCCACTTCTACCGATATTCACTTTCCAAAATTAATTCGGTTTTCCTATTTGAGTACTTTCCTTTTAGGAAACTCTCATGGAATAGGAAAAGAATTAATTGGAATTAATTTTATTCCTATTGATTTATTTCCTTCATGGAATTATTCAAAGATTAGGAATTTAATTAATTAAGTACTAAATTTATTTTTCCTATTTGATTATTCCTACTCATGGGAATATTCATGGATTAGGAATAAAAATAAATTTGGAAAGTAGTGAGTCCTAATTTATTTTATTTCCTTGTTCTATTATAGATATCTTCTAGAATATTCCAAGTTTTACTTGGATAGATTATTCTAGAGATTTAATAGAATTAGATAGGAAAATAAATAAATAAAAATATTAATAATATTTAATTTTATTTTTGATATATTCAATTGACTTAATTTTCGAATTAAGTAACTTTTGGATTAATTGAAAATAAATAGATTTAAATATTGGAGATTAATATTCTCGTCACATGAAGCATTCAAGAAACGAAGACTGAAGACTAGAAGATGCATATGAAGATAAAGCCATGATAGTCGGGAAAAATAATTTCTCTAGCATTATTTTGACTATGTGATCTATGTGCTTTATTGCTTACATGCATGCTATATGTGTTTATTTTATGCACTAGATAGCGTATCCCTTTATCGTAAAAAGCTAAGTGGGAGAGGGGATGGAAACATTCCCATGGTCTCCATCACTGTTCTCTTGGTGACTTTTATGGACTTTCGAAGTTCATATAGACAAGTCATTGGAGGAGAATTCTTGTAATTCCTCTTACAAGAAACATTGATCAAGTTTATCAAACAATGCCTAATTTGTCTTTCTGAAACTGACTTCAAGTCGACTCATTCTCACCCCGGGGAGTGGAATGGAGCCAGAGCCACTTGGTCATGTGGATGACACAAATTAGAGACCTTCGTACCATTCTTTGATAGGTGGGTCGATTGTCTGCTCGGCTCCCTCATTTATGAGAGATAGGGTCGCTCGCATGGTGAATCACTGGTTAGAAACTTCGAGTTTCACTTATGATTCTCCGAGTCTTGATTTACAAAATCGAATGGATCTTGTAATTGGGAGTCAATTATAAAAATCTCTTGGTGTAGTAAACGTCCACACCACGTGGCTTGCTATGCTGACGGATTTTGGATTAATTGATGTAGACAGTTATAAGTGATTGTGAAGAGTTGTGAAATTGTCGTAAACGTCCACACCACGTGGCTTGCGGTGACGTAGCAATTCCAAGCGATGTACTTTAGTGCTGAGTGATGGTTTACACTTAGATACGCGTTATAGTATTCTTCCCCACGAAGTTACGCTATGATTGATGTATGACCAAAGAAAATCTAATTGCTAAATCATTCGGGTGGGTAAACGTCCACACCACGTGGCTTGCCTTACCTGATGGGATTTTAGACGCAATTAGTAATTTAATGATATTATTTGAGGGAGATAATATCGGACATTAAATTGATTGTTTGTTTACATGTGCTTATAGGTTTAGAGAATAGCTATGAATCCACTTTCTGTGATACTCAAGGAACATAAACTCACTGGTCCCAATTACATTGATTGGAAGAGAAAATTGGACATTGTCCTGACTGCTGAAGAGTACAAGTTTGTACTCTATGAGCAATGCCCTGCTGAACCCACGGCCGCCTCAACTGATGAGGAAAAAGAAGCATATCGGAAGTGGAAAAAGGCTGATGAAATGGCTAGGTGCTATATTTTGGCATCCATGTCAAATGTACTCCAAACCCAACATGAGCCGATGAACACTGTCGAGGATATGTTATTTAACCTAAAGGAGATGTTTGGGCATCATGACCGTGCGGGTAGACAAGAAGCAATGAGAGTCCTCATGTCGACTACTCAGTCTGAAGGAACGCCCGTTGAGGAGCACGTTCTCAAGATGATGAGTTTGTTGAATGAATTGGAGGTCCTAGGAGCTATGATTGATGGTGAGACGCAAGTCGACATCATACTCCAGTCTCTGACCCCTAGTTTTGAGCAGTTTCGTATGAGCTATAATATGGGTAAACTATCTTATACTCTTGCGCAACTCCTGACTGAACTGAAGGCGGCAGAGGGGATCTACAAGAAGGGCAAGTCTCAAGCGCTTGTGGCTACCAAGTCCAAAAGCTTGAAAGCTATTGGAGGTAGGGGCAAGAAAAGGAAGCAAGCCATAAAACCCAGTGGTGCCAAGAGGAATGGACCACGAGTGGGGGCTAGTAAGCCAAGGGGCAAGTGCTTCCGATGCAACAAGTCTGGACACTGGAAGTCTGAATGTCCTCTCAGAGGTACGAATTTTTCTTTAGTCGTAAAAACATAGTCAGCGGTATTATCTACCAGAATTCTGGTGTGTAGATATGGAACTGTTGGAGTTGTGTACTTAATGTCTAGATTTAAGTACCGGTAAAACTCCCTATCATAGCATTTAATCTATTTAATTAATAAACAATTATTTGCAATTAATTATTATTAATTAATTATGCAAAAATATAGTCCTGGATTTTATACGTTGTAGTTAGTATGGTGTGTCTGGCCCACACGGAAGATCATACTATCGGTTACTCGTATTTAATCAAACAGTTGCTCACGACCTAGATGAACACGGACCAATCCATCGGTATAGTCGTTGTGTGAGAGAGAAAATAATTTGTCTTAATTATTTTATCACACTTGTACACTTGGTGTATTGAGCGGATCAGCTTGAGATTTATTGATTAGGATTGCCTTGGATAATCAATTTAAATCTCAGAGTATTTTATTCTTAATCCCCGATATTATTGCGGGTGTGTATATCTAATATAAGTGACTTTGATTTTCCAAAGGAATTAACCGATTTAATTATTGGGTTAATTACCGGTTGAGTTGGGTCACTATATTTTATATATGGCATGCCGTGAATTCTTGAAGGGACAGTGTATCCCGTAAGGGTTGATAATATCCCCGAGATGAGTTCATAAGGAATTATTATGTAAACCCTGCAGGTGGATTTAATCCGCATAATAATAAAGGTTGAACGGTACTAGTCTCGGATATAAGATATGAATATTATTTATTGAGCAATAAATAAATTTATTCATGGATATTTAAATCTTAAATACACGGAATAAATAATACTAAGATGGAGAAATATTATTTGATATAATATGGAATAATATTGGGAGTGCAATTTTATTTATATAGTGGAAAATAAATAAAATTAATATTGATAAGAATTAATGGATTTGGGTTGGACCCAATTTAATTTTCAATATTGGAAGCGCAATATTTATTCTCCTTATGATCCCCTACGTAGCCTATAAAAGCACTACATGGTCTTCACTTTTCACAACCGAAGATACGCCAATCAATAAAGTCTTGAAGAGTGAAGGAGATCCATAAGGTGTTCGATAGATCGTCGCCCACACGACGTTCGGACAAGGTGCAAGGAATACGTGGGAAGATCGCAAGGTCATCAATGCGTTAATTCGTTTCTCCGTACAACGAATCGAAGGTAATAAATCATAAACCCTCTTTTATGATTTTGTATGAATTGATTGTAGTATATACATGAACACACGATCCGGGTAAACGTACGAACTTCGGGGACGGGGATTCGAGATCCCCGGCGAAGGTCGAGAAAACCCTCGACGGGATCGAGGGTGGCGGCCGAACCCTAGGGTTCGACCGCCGGCGCGCGAACGAAGAGGATGAGCCCCGGCTGGACGCCGGGGCGTGGGGTCGACCTCGGGTCGACCACCGGGGTTCGCCGTGGGCTGGTGCCACGGCGGATGAACCCCAGCCCTCACCGTCCGGCGGCGTCGCGCGGAGGAGCCCTCGGCTGGAGCCGAGGGGCGATCGAGCCCGTGAGCTCGATCGCGGGTATGCTACGGGGTCACCCGTAGCTGCCCTGTATGCGCTACGGGTTCGCCCGTAGCGGGCGTACGGGGATGAACCCCGCCGCGAGCAGCGAGTCATGGACTCGCTGCGGGGCTGCTACGAGCAGCCCCGGGGATGCCTCGCGCATCCCTAGCGATCATCGCGAGATGATCGCGAGCCCCGTGCGGGGGCTCGGCTGGACGCTCGCGGCCTTCGGGCCTCGCTGGGTGTTTGGTCGGGCCCCGGCTCGTGCGGTGGTTCGCGTTCGTGGATCCGACTCGCGGGAGAAAATCGGCTGGGGGCGGGCTGCGTGTCTTCGAGCGCGTAGTCTCCAAAGGTCGGACTCCTGCGGATGAGCCGGGGATCCAATCTCCGGTGATAAGGGATTTCGGTCGGGCTATCGGTTCCGCATAAATTTTAATAGCCCGGGATATCGATTTCCTACAATTGGTATCAGAGCGGTTGGTTTCGTGTTCATGTATATGCTCGATTATTGTTCTACCTTGCAGGATTTCCGGCTATCATGGTTGGATTTAATTAATTGTTTTTTTTAATTAATTACCATGATTATTAAACTCTCGGACATGTCGAGATTCTTTTTGTGTGGTTGAATGTTTGTAATAGTAAAAATTCGGGGGTTGACCGAATTTAGGATTTATTATTACGTTCTTTTTTTTCCGGAAAATGTATAGGGTCGATTTCATGTATAGAATCGATACCGGATAGTGTAATTTAATTCTTGTAATTTTAATTACGTTGGTTCGATGTTGAGACGATCGCCGGAAGACGAAGAAGGTGTGACGAAGAAGACGATGGACGAAGGGGCCGATCAACCCCATGATCGACCCCATGGATCGATCGCCCACATGGGGCTGTCCGTGGGAGCTCCCGGCCACGCCGGCCACCGGAGGTGGTGGCGCGTGGGCTGGGGGCGGCGGCGGTGCTCCTCACGAGCGGCGGTCGACGGTGGGGGTGGTGCGGGGACTCCCAACCCGTGCTACTCCTACCATAATCCAACTTTCCTAATTAATTCGGGTTTCCTATTTGAGTACTTTCCTTTTAGGAAATTCTCATGCATTAGGAAAAGAATTAATTTAAATTAATTTTATTTCTATTGATTTATTTCCTTCATGGAAATATTCATAGATTAGAAATTTAATTAATTTAGTACTAAATTTATTTATTTTTCCTATTTGATTATTCCTACTCATGGGAATATTAATGGATTAGGAATAAAAAATAAATTTGGAAAGTAGTGAGTCCTAATTTATTTATTTCCTTATTCTATTATAGGAGTCTTCTAGAATATTCCGAGTTTAACTTGGATAGATTATTCTAGAGATTTAATAGAATTAGATAGGAAAATAAATAAATAAAAATATTAATAATATTTAATTTTATTTTTGATATATTCAATTGACTTAATTTTTTCGAATTAAGTAACTTTTGGATTAATTGAAAATAAATTGATTTAAATATTGGAAATTAATATTCTCGTCACATGAAGCATTCAAGAAACGAAGACTGAAGACTAGAGGATGCATATGAAGATAAAGCCATGATAGTCGGGAAAATAATTTCTCTAGCATTATTTTGACTATGTGATCTATGTGCTTTATTGCTTTCATGCATGCTATATGTGTTTATTTTATGCACTAGATAGCGTATCCCTTTGTTATAAAAAGCTAAGTGGGAGAGGGGATGGAAACATTCCCATGGTCTCCATTACTGTTCTCTTGGTGACTCTTATGGACTTTCGAAGTTCGTATAGACGAGTCATTGGAGGAGAATTCTTATAATTCCTTTTACAAGAAACATTGATCAAGTTTATCAAACAATGCCTAATTTGTCTTTCTGAAACTGATTTCAAGTCGACTCATTCTCACCCCGGGGAGTGGAATGGAGCCAAAGCCACTTGGTCATGTGGATGACACAAATTAGAGACCTTCGTGCCATTCTTTGATAGATGGATCGATTGTCTGCTCGGCTCCCTCATTTATGAGAGATAGGGTCGTTCGCATGGTGAATCACTGGTTAGAAACTTCGAGTTTCACTTATGATTCTCCGCGTCTTGATTTACGAGATCAAATGGATCAAATAATTGGATTTCAATTATATAAATCTTTTTGGTATGGTAAACGTCCACACGAACGTGGCTTGCTATACTGAATGGGATTTTAGAATAATTGATGTAGACAGTTATAGGAAATTGTGAGGGATTGCGAGTTATCGTAAACGTCCACACGAACGTGGCTTGCGGTGACATTACAATTCTAAACGATTCACCTTAGTACTGAGTAATGGTTTACACTTAGGTACGCTTTATAGTATTCTTCCCAACGAAGTAACGCTATAATGATGTACGACCAAAGCAAATCTAATTGCTAAATCATTTGGGTGGGTAAAGGTCCACACGAACGTGGCTTGCCTTAACTGATGGGATTTTAGATGTGATTAGTGATTTAATGATGTTATTCCAGGGAGATAACGTCGGATATTAAATTAATTGTTTGTTTAAATGTGCTTATAGGTTTAGAAAATGTCTATGAATCCACTTGAGATGATACTTGAGGAATTTGACGCACTGGTTCCATACTGTGTTGAATGGAAAGAAGAGTTAGACATTGCTCAGACTGCAAAGGAGTACAAAGACGTACTCAGTGAAACTTGTCCTCCTGGACTCAGCATTAACTCAACTGAGGATGAGATTTTTGACTTTGAAAAATGGGAGAGTGCTCGTTCACTAGCCATTAATCATGATGTCATGCTCAAACTCAAGTTGCTGTTTGGACATGATGGGGAGGCTAGAAAAGAGGCGATGAGGATACTCGTAAAGATCTGTTACTTCGATGAAACACTTGATCATGTTTTTGAGATGATGGATCTTTTGGACGAGTTGAAACAATCGCAAGCTCTTATAGCCAAAGCCAAAGGTTTCGGACCTAAAGGCAAAGGAAAGGAGAAGAAGACAAGGGGGTCCGGTGGTCCTAAGGGACTTGGACCAAAGGGTGGGATAAAGAAGCCTTCTGGCAAACATCCCCAAGGGAAGCAGTCTGAGTACTGGGGGTCTACATCTTGTCCTCTCAAAGGTACGAATTTTTCTTTAGTCGTAAAACATAGTCAGCGGTATTATCTACCAGAATTCTGGTGTGTAGATATGGAACCACTGACGGTATGTGCATTCTAAATGCAGGGGTTCCAGAAAACCCAGCGACTTAGATAAGAAGAGTTCGAGTCCACATGGGCAAAGCTGTTGAGGAAGCAGCGGTTGCAGTGGAAGACGTTTATCTTTTTGATAGTTATAGGATTTCATTTCAGGATTATTGCTTTGTACCTTTTATTCTAGAAAGAACTTTTGTTCTGGTTTTCTATTATTAATGGATATTTTATTTCTTTAATCATTTGATGATTTAGATAAGAAATAATGGTGATATCTATTCTGGTACATTAGATAGCAATATGTGAATGATGAATCCTTAGTCTACCACAATGCAACAAACCGTTATGTATAACTTGTTTTACTTATTGGATGTATTTCTTTATCGATCATTATACTTGTGAATTCTTGAACTTGGTAGTATCTATTCAAAAGGGATTCAGAAGGTCGAAATTGATTAGATCAATTATAGTTGGAGGAATGGACCTCCCGACCTATGAATCGATCTTGAAAGATGATACAACTAAGTCAGCCTTTCTAGATAAAGGATGGAATTCAGACAAGTATTAAGAATGATCAAAGATGATATATGCAGACATATGTGTAATTAGAGAAGTACGAGTCGTTCTTTAAAGAATACTCGAAGATGGATTAGAATACTTGATGTGCCATAAAAGCGGAGTGTTTTCAACACAAAGCCATTATGGGGAACCTTCAAAGTATATCCATTAGAAGCCTGCGACTCGTTCGCGAAGGCTGTCACCTATCTAAATAACACATAGCATAAATCAAAGAGAATAAGTCTCAAACGACTGCACCATACACTGATGTGTAGACATGGTGTGTCAGGAATAAGAAATGGAATTCTAATAGTAAAAGGACAAGTTTGATCGGAACTACCTATGTTCTATGGATATTTCTGGATACAATGACACACTCGATGTAATTGTAGAATATCCTAGAAGAACAAGTAATTGTATGTTCAATAGTACTACGAACCAGAAGGGTGTCCTCACCCGGTTCTTAGAAGAAGACTATTAGATGAACTACAATGCCCTAACGGACAAGGTACCTTATAATGAGGAAAGAGAAGGCTGAGAACCAGCCTAACCGAGTAGTATACCACTAACTGCACCTAATGTTATTACTGTTATACACCGGAACGCCATTGCAGTGGGAGGTTGTTAAGCAACCAGAGATGTTCATAAGACTGGAGGAGTTTTAACTCTGGATCTAGTAGACATGAAATCGATCCCTAGTTCTGCATAGAAGGCAGTACTAAACTAAATGTGCCTACTTGGATAACAATAATTTATTATTGTTAAAGGGGCAAGATCATTTAGAGGTACAAGTTTAATAAATCCATTTTTGGATTATCACAAAGCTGAAACTTGTGGAACTTGCAAATTGATGAGGTAGTCCATTTTATGGATTCATCAAGAAGCATAGACAAGATTGGTGTATTGGAGACGTAATGGAAACAAAGTGGTGTTTCTCGGAATTTTGTGTAGATAACACTTCATCATTGGCAACAATGTAAAAGCGTTGTCGGACATAAAATAGAGGTTGTCTAAATAAATCGAGATATAAGATTAAGATGAAATTGTATCATGTTCTTAGAAATCTTTCGATCTCTAGATAAGAACATTTGCACTTCTCTTAAGATATCTTATACGATTATGGTTTGTTTTAAACATGCACAATTCTGAGAAAGGTTATTGCCTTTCGAGAAAAGAATGCATCTATCTAAGGTGTGTGTCTTGAACACATGAAGGAGATGGATATAAACAAAGCAGATTCTTAAACTTTGAGTGTAAAGGGCTTTGTAAATGCGGTGTTATAAAACAAGAACCTGATATCAACTATGCGGTTTGCGTAGTGGGAGGATATCAAAGTAATCTGGATAAGAGATATTCGAATGCTATAAAAGTACTTGGAAGTACAGGATTACTAGCAAAACGAAATCTTCTTAGATTACAGTTTCTCAGATCCAAAAATCAGAGAAGGACCAGTGTAAGTCGATATCAGGCTATGTGTTCACTTTTAGAAGAGGTGGAACCTAAGGAAGAAAGAGTGATAAGCGTGAAGCTTCTCGGACTCTATCATAAACCGAATAGCAGCCTCAGAGGCAGCGGAAGTTTTTGTTAGGTTCCGGAATGACCTCTGAACTTGGATATGATTCTTGGTTCACGGAAGGCTATGTACATAGCGGTGCATGGAGAACTGGAAGAAGTCATAAGTTCAAAAGGGTGATGATAACACATAGAGCCAGTACCACCTGATACGAGTCATCGTCAGTGAGACGACGCAGTAGTCACCAAGATAACTTCAGAGCGGCAACCTAGATTGCTCATTCACACAATACTTCTGGGAAGTATAAATTAAGCACGTGATGAGTATGGGAGTCGGGAGTTTGGAGGAAATGACTAGACCTTAGTACAAGTGGGAGATTGTTGGAGTTGTGTACTTAATGTCTAGATTTAAGTACCGGTAAAACTCCCTATCATAGCATTTAATCTATTTAATTAATAAACAATTATTTGCAATTAATTATTATTAATTAATTATGCAAAAATATAGTCTTGGATTTTATACGTTGTAGTTAGTATGGTGTGTCTGGCCCACACGGAAGATCATACTATCGGTTACTCGTATTTAATCAAACAGTTGCTCACGACCTAGATGGACACGGACCAATCCATCAGTATAGTCGTTGTGTGAGAGAGAAAATAATTTGTCTTAATTATTTTATCACACTTGTACACTTGGTGTATTGAGCGAATCAGCTTGAGATTTATTGATTAGGATTGCCTTGGATAATCAATTTAAATCTCAGAGTATTTTATTCTTAATCCCCGATATTATTGCGGGTGTGTATATCTAATATAAGTGACTTTGATTTTCCAAAGGAATTAACCGATATAATTATTGGGTTAATTACCGGTTGAGTTGGGTCACTATATTTTATATATGGCATGCCGTGAATTCTTGAAGGGACAGTGTATCCCGTAAGGGTTGATAATATCCCCGAGATGAGTTCATAAGGAATTATTATGTAAACCCTGCAGGTGGATTTAATCCGCATAATAATAAAGGTTGAACGGTAATAGTCTCGGATATAAGATATGAATATTATTTATTGAGCAATAAATAAATTTATTCATGGATATTTAAATCTTAAATACACGGAATAAATAATACTAAGATGGAGAAATATTATTTGATATAATATGGAATAATATTGGGAGTGCAATTTTATTTATATAGTGGAAAATAAATAAAATTAATATTGATAAGAATTAATGGATTTGGGTTGGACCCAATTTAATTTTCAATATTGGAAGCCCAATATTTATTCTCCTTATGATCCCCTACGTAGCCTATAAAAGCACTACATGGTCTTCACTTTTCACAACCGAAGATACGCCAATCAATAAAGTCTTGAAGAGTGAAGGAGATCCATAAGGTGTTCGATAGATCGTCGCCCACACGACGTTCGGACAAGGTGCAAGGAATACGTGGGAAGATCGCAAGGTCATCAACACGTTAATTCGTTTCTCCGTACAACGAATCGAAGGTAATAAATCATAAACCCTCTTTTATGATTTTGTATGAATTGATTGTAGTATATACATGAACACACGATCCGGGTAAACGTACGAACTTCGGGGACGGGGATTCGAGATCCCCGGCGAAGGTCGAGAAAACCCTCGACGGGATCGAGGGTGGCGGCCGAACCCTAGGGTTCGACCGCCGGCGCGCGGACGAAGAGGATGAGCCCCGGCTGGACGCCGGGGCGTGGGGTCGACCTCGGGTCGACCACCGGGGTTCGCCGTGGGCTGGTGCCACGGCGGATGAACCCCAGCCCTCACCGTCCGGCGGCGTCGCGCGGAGGAGCCCTCGGCTGGAGCCGAGGGGCGATCGAGCCCGTGAGCTCGATCGCGGGTATGCTACGGGGTCACCCGTAGCTGCCCTGTATGCGCTACGGGTTCGCCCGTAGCGGGCGTACGGGGATGAACCCCGCCGCGAGCAGCGAGTCATGGACTCGCTGCGGGGCTGCTACGAGCAGCCCCGGGGATGCCTCGCGCATCCCCAGCGATCATCGCGAGATGATCGCGAGCCCCGTGCGGGGGCTCGGCTGGACGCTCGCGGCCTTCGGGCCTCGCTGGGTGTTTGGTCGGGCCCCGGCTCGTGCGGTGGTTCGCGTTCGTGGATCCGACTCGCGGGAGAAAATCGGCTGGGGGCGGGCTGCGTGTCTTCGGGCGCGTAGTCTCCAAAGGTCGGACTCCTGCGGATGAGCCGGGGATCCAATCTCCGGTGATAAGGGATTTCGGTCGGGCTATCGGTTCCGCATAAATTTTAATAGCCCGGGATATCGATTTCCTACAGGAACCACTGACGGTATGTGCATTATTTTAAATGCAGGGCTTCCAGAAAACCCGGCGACTTAGAGAAGAAGAGTTCGAGTCTACATGGGCGAAGCTGTTGGGTTAGCAGCGGTTGCAGTGGAAGACATTTATGTTTTAGGATTTCATTTCAGTTATTGCTTTATGTACCCCTTTATTTTGAAAAAGAACTTTTGTTCTGGTTTTCTTTATTATTAATGGATATTTTATTTCTTTAATCATTTGATGGTTTGGATAAGAAATAATGGTGATATCTATTCTGGTACATTAGATAGCAATATATGAATGATGAATCCTTAGTCTACCACGATGCAACAAACCGTTATGTATAACTTGTTTTACTTATTAGATGTATTTCTCTTATGGATCATTATACTTGTGAATTCTTTAACTTGGTAGTATCTATTCAAAAGGGATTCAAAAGGTCGAAATTGATTTGATCAATTATAGTTGGAGGAATGGACCTCCCGACCTAAGAATCGATCTTGAAAGATGATACAACTGAGTTAACCTTTCTGGATAGAGGATGGAATTCGGACAAGTATAGAAAATGATTTATGATTAATGCGGTATTTGTAATTAGAGAAGGTACGAGTCGTTCTTTCAAGAATACTCGAAGATGGATTAGAATACTTGATGTGCCATAAAGGCGGAGTGTTTTCAACACAAAGCCATCATGGGGATCCTTCAAAGTATATCCATTGGAAGCCTGCGACTTGTTCGCGGAGGCTATCACCTATCTAAATAACACATAGCATAAATCAAAGATTGAGATTAAGTCTCAAGCGACTACACCATACACTGATGTGTAGACATGGTGTGTCAGAAATAAGAGATGAGATTCTAATAGTAAAAGGGACAAGTTTGTTCGGAACTACCTATGTTCTATGGATATTTCTGGATACAACGGCACATTGTGGTTGTAGAATATCCTAGAAGAACAAGTAATTGTAAGTTCAATAGTACTGCGAACCAGATGGGTGTCCTCACCCGGTTCTTAGAGGAAAACTATTAGATGAACTACAATGCCCTAACTGACAAAGTACTTTAAAATGAGGAAAGGGAAAGACTGAGAACCAGCCTGACCGAGTAGTAGTACACCACTAACTGCACCTAATGTTATTAATGTTATACACCGGAACGCCAATGCAGTGGGAGGTTGTTAAGCAACCATAGATGTTCATAAGACTGGAGGAGTTTTGAACTCTGGATCTAGTATACATGAAATCGATCCCTAGGTCTGCATAGCAATTTGCGAGAAAGGTGTGTTAGAGACGTAATGGAAACAAAGGTGGTGTTTCTCGGAATTTTGTGTAGATAACACTTCATCGTTGGCAACAATGTAAAAGTGTTGTCAGACATAAAATAGAGGTTGTCTAAATAAATCGACGTATAAGATTAAGATGAAGTTGGATCATGTTCTTAGAAATCTTTCGATCTCTAGATGAGAACATTTGTACTTCTCTTAAGATATCTTAAACGATTATGGTTTGTTTTAAACATGCACAATTCTGAGAAAGGTTATTGCCTTTCGGGAACAGAATGCATCTATCTAAGGTATGTGTCTTGAACACATGAAGAAGATAGATATAGACAAAGCAGCTACCTACACTTCTAGTGTAGAAAGCTTTGTAGATGCAATGTTGAAAAACAAGAACCTGATATCAACTATGCGGTTAGCGTAGTGGGAGGATATCAAAGTAATCTGGATAAGAAATATTCGAATGCTGTAAAGTACTTAGAGGTACTGGATTACTGGCAAAACGAAATCTTCTTAGATTACAGTTTCTCAGATCCAAAATCAGAGAAAGGACCAGTGTAAGTCGATATCAGGCTATGTGTTCACTTTTAGAAGAGGTGGAACCTAAGGATGAAAGAGTGATAAGCGTGATGCTTCTCGGACTCTATCATAAACCGAATAGCAGCCTCAGAGGCAGCGGAAGTTTTGGTTAGGTTCCAGAATGACCTCTGAACTTGGATATGACTCTTGGTTCACCAAAGGCTATGTACATAGCGGTGCATGGAGAACTGGAAGAAGTCATAAGTTCAAAAAGGTGATGATAACACATAGAGCCAGTACCACCTGATACGAGTCATCGTCAGAGAGACGACGCAGTAGTCACCAAGATAACTTCAGAGCGGCAACCTAGATTGCTCATTCACATAATACTTCTGGGAAGTATAACTTAAGCACGTGATGAGTATGGGAGTCGGGAGTTTGGAGGAAATGACTAGACCTTAGTACAAGTGGGAGATTGTTGGAGTTGTGTACTTAATGTCTAGATTTAAGTATCGGTAAACTCCCGGTCATAGCATTTAACCTATTTAATTAATAAACAATTATTTGCGATTAATTATTTTTAATTAATTATGCAAAATATAGTCCTGGATTTTATACGTTGTAGTTAGTATGGTGCGCATGGGCGCACAGAAGATCATACTATCGGTTACTCGTATTTAATCGAACAGTTGCTCACGACCTAGATGGACACGGACCAATCCATCGGTATAGTCGTTGTGTGAGAGAGAAAATAATTTATCTTAATTATTTTATCACACTTGTACACTTGGTGTATTGGGCGGATCAGCTTGAGATTTATTGATTAGGATTGCCTTGGATAATCAATTTAAATCTCGGAGTATTTTATTCTTAATCCCCGATATTATTGCGGGTGTGTATATTTAATACTAGAGACTTTGATTTTCCAAAGGAATTAACCGATTTAATTATTGGGTTAATTACCGGTAAAATTGGGTCGCTATATTTTATATATGACATGCCGTGAATACTTGACGGGAAAGTGTATCCCGGAAGGGTTGATAATATCCCCGAGATGAGTTCATAAGGAATTATTGTGTAAACCTCATGAGTGGATTCGTTCCGCACAATAAATAAGGTTGAGTGGTACTATTCTCGGATATAAGAGATGAATAAATTTATTAAGCAATAAATAAATTTTATTCATGGATATTTAAATTAAATACACGGAATAAATAATAATAACCGGAGAAATATTATTTGATATAATATGGATAAATATTGGGAGTGCAATTTTATTTATATAGTGGAAAATAAATAAAATTAATATTGATAAGAATTAATGGATTTGGGTTTGGACCCAATTTAATTTTCAATATTAGAAGCCCAATATTTAATCTCCTTTTGATCCCCTACGTAGCCTATAAAAGCACTACATGGTCTTCACAATTCATTAACCTAAGATACGCCAATCATAAAGTCTTGAAGAGTGAAGAAGATCCATAGGAGTTCGATAGATCGTCGCCCACCCGACGTTCGAACGGAGTGCAAGGAATACGTGGGAAGATCGCAAGGTCATCTTGATCTCGTTTCTCCGAACAACGAATTAAAGGTATAATATCTAAACACCCTTGATATTATTTGATTTAATTTATTGAAAATACCGTAGGACAAAGATCCGAAGATCGAAGCCCGGATTAGACGAACGATCACGCGGTGGTGGCGAAGCCACCGGACCGCGGATCGCCCGGCTAGGGTTTCGGCCGTGGGCATGGGGGCGAACCCTCGGCTGGGCCGAGGGTGTGCGATCGAACCGAGGGGATCGATCGTTGGGCACGGGCTGGTGCCGTGCCCTACCCCGTCGTGAAGGCGGGGGCTCCTGGTGGCGGCGAGTCGCCGGACTCGCCGCGGGGGCTGCTGGGCAGCCCCACCCCGATCGATCGCCGGCGTGCGATCGATCCCTTGATCGCATGAAACCCGGCTCGCGGGGGTTCGGGTGGGGGCGGATTGCGCGCCTTCGGGCGCGTGGTCTCCAAAGCCCGGACTCCGGCGGATGAGTCGGTGTTCGTATGATCTCCGGCGAAGGGTTCGTTCGGGTTATCGGTTCCGCAAATTTTAATAACCCGGGATATCGAATTCCAACACTCGCTTGGTCCTCTTTGCTGGAAGTTGACCCGCGATTTGACCCGTTGTCGAGACTACTTATTGGGATTTGAACCTAGGTTTTCAAGACACCTTTTTTTCCAGATTTTATTTTCGGTACTTGAGAGAACTTTGAACTCGTTCACTTAGCTTTGATTTCCGCTTTTCTTTTTCTTGGATTGGATTGGAATTCGGTAAAAGTCGGAGATTCCGCCGACGGGTACTTTTGTTTGATTTCAAATTTTAATCTAGTAAGTCTTCTTTGTTTTCAATTTCCGTGTTCTTCAATTCCGTGTTAGATTATTGCTTCATTATTTTTACTTCTCAAAATTTGTTTCATGAATTCTACTTTGCAAAAATCCATTAATCTTTCGTTTAAAAATATGAGTAGCTAAACCCTTTTTCTAGGGCTAGGGATGATCGATTTTCCAACTAGGGTTTGAATCTAAATTTCGTTATTGAATTAACATCAACCGGTAACGGACGTGTTAGTACTATTTTATGAAATTGAACTTTAATTCGATTAAGAAAATCGTGAATCCCGAAACCCTAGATTTTTCCCAATTTATTCAAAAACATTATTTCTCGCTTTTTACTTGTTTTATCGTTTTTCAAAGCCCTTAGTTAATTTTAGATTAATTTCAAAAACCCAAAAATCAACTCATGCATTATGCTATTTCTCTTCTTTTATTAGTTGCAAACAATTAAACGCTTTTACGCCGATAGTAGTGTTCCTCGAGAGATCGACTCAGGCGAGTTGCTTTAGCAACTAGTTCGATTATTTTATTTGATTTGACGCACTACAAAACAACTTAATCAAATTGGCTCCGTTGCCGGGGAACAATTTAGGCACTAGTATTAGTGTTTAGGTGTTTGCAACAATTTCTTTTTATTTTTCTTTTACTTATTTTCGTTGTTCAGGTGCGTTTGATTATTTTCTTGGTTTTGTTGGTGCATGGTAGGTACACGAAGTCGAACTACCGAACTAGCACCCGTGATCGAGAATATCAACCGACGCAAGAGCATCAGTCGGTGCGCGAAGTTAGACGACGACTCTTCGTCCGATTCTTCCATCACCGATTCCGAACCCGAGACCGAAGCCTCAGCCATGGACGGTGCTATACCCAACAATGGCAACAATGGCAACAACGGAAATAACGGAAACAATGGCAACAATGGCAACAATGGCAACAACGGAAATAACGGAAACAATGGGAACAACGGGAACAATGGCAATAACGGAAACAACGGAAACCGTGCCCAGCCACCCCTCTTTGGAGATCTGACGCATCCGCAAATCGACGGAGCTAGCTCATGCATCGTCCTAAGTGATGCCGCCCGGAGATACGACCTCAAGGCACACCATCTTGCTCACCTTCCTCAGTTCTCCGGAACCACTAACGAGGATGCCCTCAACTTCATCAGGGAATTCTACACAGCCTTGCATGCCTTCCCCCTCGGAGCACTCGATGATGATCAGCTCCGGTTGAAGTGTGTCCCGTATGCCTTGAGAGATAGGGCGAAGAACTGGCTGCTATCCTTGGAGCCGGACTCGATCACTACCTGGACGGACATGTACCGGGAGTTCATCACTCGGTTCTATCCTCAGCAGAAGACCTTCGACTTGAAAGGTCAAATATGTGCCTTCGAGCAAGAATCGGGGGAGTTTTTCCATGAGGCTTGGGAGCGATTCAGAAGTCTACTGAGGCAGTGCCCACATCACGATCTCACTCCTAATTCGATCATCCAGTTCTTCTACAAGGGTTTGAGCAGAGAAGACCAGAGAGAGGTGAAAACCGCAGCCGGCGGCAACATCAGTGGCCGGAATAGTGATGAGATGACGGAGATTTTCAAGTCTCTATCAGCCGAGTCTAGGCAAACGAGTTCAAGGGGAAGTTGTAGCTATGCCAGACCCGAGGGGAGTGTCAATGCCCAGTTGGCGAAGCAAGTTGCCGACCTAACAAAGAATGTTCAGATGCTTGAGACCATTGAGGAGCAGCCAAAGCGACAGATCTATCGAGTAGAACCGTGTAGCTTATGTGGGGAGATAGGCCATTTCTCGAGCACTTGTGGCCAGGGCATGCCATCTCCACCTCAGATGATGGATCAGAACTACGGTCCCGAGGTACAGGTGAATGCGATGCAGGGGTACAACCAACAAGGGAACCAAAAGTATGACCCTTACTCCAACACGTACAACCCGACATGGAAAAATCACCCTAATTTCTCGTGGAAACAAGATCAACCACAAGCTCAGGGACAAGGGCCTCAACAAAATTACAACAATCCGAACCGATCTCAGAATCAAGGGTACCAGAATTCGGGCAACCACAATTGGCAAAATAACCAGAACTACCAGAGGCCCCAGTACCAGCAGCAACATCAGTCATACCACCCACCTCCACCTCAGCCATAGCAGGTGCCACCAAAGACTTCGGATTTAGACGAGAAGTTTGCATCCTTCATGGCCGCGACCCAGGCCATCTTGAATAATAACCAGCAAAAGATAGATGGGGTGGAGAGCAACATGACTAACCAGAATGCGGCGATTAAGAGTATCGAGACGCAGGTTGGACAGATGGCTAGTCGAATGAATGAGATAGCACAGGCTAATCAGAAGGATCGGATTCCGAGTCAACCACATCAGGCTAAGGCGGTCACAGTGCTTAGGAGCGGACGTGTTATTGATAATCACGTCGAAATGCCCACCGATGATGTGGAAGAAGACATTCCGGCACCGGAAGTAGCCGAGCAAAGAGTCCCGATCGAGGAACCGTTGGAGAAGCCGGTGGAGAAACCGGTAGAAAATCCAATGCCAGCCCCCGAGACGAGTCGGGCAGCCTTACACAAGGCCGATAATCCTTATAGACCTCCCGTGCCACCATACCCGCATCGGTTGAGGAACGAGAAGCAAGATCAGCAGTTCTCGGAGATTTATCAGCTTTTGTCTAAGGTGAATGTGAATCTCCCTCTCCTCGACATCATTCGAAACATCCCGTCGTATGTCAAGTTCTTCAAGGACCTCGCTTCGAGAAAAAGGAGGTTCATCGACAACGAGAAGGTGGTGGTTTCAGAGGTAGCAAGTGATGGAGTAGTATACTTAATGTCTAGATTTGAGTATTCTGAACTCTGTATGCACTTTCATTTATCTAATCTATTACAGACATTCATTTTCTTTTAATTATTGTTAATTAAATATATGCAAATTATAGTCCTGGATTTTATACGTTGTAGTTAGTATGGTGTTGCATGGGCACACAGAAGATCATACTATCGGTTACTCGTATTTAATCGAACAGTTGCTCACGACCTAGATGGACACGGACCAATCCATCGGTATAGTCGTTGTGTGAGAGAGAAAATAATTTATCTTAATTATTTTATCACACTTGTACACTTGGTGTATTGAGCGGATCGATTGAGACTCATCAATTAGGATTGCTCGGCGATAATTGATTTGAGACTCGGAGTATTTTATTCTTAATCCCTGAAACAATTGCGGGTGTGTATATTTAATATTAGTGACTTTGATTTTCCAAAGGAATTAACCGATTTAATTATTGGGTTAATTACCGGTTAAGTTGGGTCACTATATTTTATATATGACATGCCGTGAATTCTTGAAGGGGCAGTGTATCCCGTAAGGGTTGATAATATCCCCGAGATGAGCTCATAAGGATTTATTATGTAAACCTCGCGAGTGGATTTGTTCCGCATAATAAATAAGGTTGAGTGGTACTATTCTCGGATATAAGAGATGAATAAATTTATTAAGCAATAAATAAATTTTATTCATGGATATTTAAATCTTAAATACACGGAATAAATAATACTAAGATGGAGAAATATTATTTGATATAATATGGAATAATATTGGGAGTGCAATTTTATTTATATAGTCGAAAATAAATAAAATTAATATTGATAAGAATTAATGGATTTGGGTTGGACCCAATTTAATTTTCAATATTGGAAGCCCAATATTTATTCTCCTTTTGATCCCCTACGTAGCCTATATAAGCACTACATGGTCTTCACTTTTCACAACCTAAGATACGCCAATCCTAAAGTCTTGAAGAGTGAAGAGGATCCATAGAGTTCGATAGCTCGTCGCCCACCCGACGTTCGAACGGAGTGCAAGGAATACACGGGAAGATCACGAGGTCATCGATTTCGTTTCTCCGAACAACGAATCGTAGGTACAATTCTCAACTAACTTGATAATTGTTCGATTTGTTTTTATCGAGAATACCGTAGAACAAAGATCCGAGGATCGAACCCCGGGACGAGGGTCGAGCCGGGCGGTGGTGGTTGGACCACCGGACCGCCGGCGGCTCGTGGATCCCTCGTGGGGATCGCGCACGGAAACCCTCGGCTGGGAGCCGAGGGTCGATCGAACCCCTACGGGGTCGATCGCTGGAGCTGCGGGGTTTACCCGCAGCGGCTCGTAGCGAGCTGCGGGATTACCCGCAGCGAGTCGCTGGGGACGAGCCCCAGCCGTGTGAGCATCGGATCGCCGGATCCGCTGCGGGGATGCTACGAGCATCCCTGGGATGCCGCGAGGCATCCCGTGCGATCGCTGGGAGCGATCGCGAGTCCCCTCGCGGGGACTCGGCTGGGCGTCCGCGTGCCTCGTGCGCGCGACGCGTTCGGTCGGGTCCCAGTTCGCGTGGGCTCGTGGTTTCTCCGGCGATTGAGGTTGTCGATTGTATGAACCCCGGCTCGCGGGGGTTTGGGTGGGGGCGGATTGCGTGCCTTCGGGCGCGTGGTCTCCAAAGCCCGGACTTCGGCAGATGAGTCGGTGTTCGTACGATCTCCGGCGAAGGGTTCGTTCGGGTTATCGGTTCCGCAATTTTGATAACCCGGGATAACGAATTCCAACAATTGGTTTACGTTCGCGGTATTTTCGATAAAATTGTTCTACCTTGCAGGGTTCCGACTATTATGGCTTAATTTATTTTGTCATAATTGTTGTTTTTTATTAAACTCTCGGACATGTCGAGATTCGTTTTTGGTGGTGAATGCTTGTAATAGTAAAAATTCGGGGGTTGACCGAATTTAGGATTTATTATTATGTTCGTTGTTTTTCCGGAAAATGTATAGGGTCGATTTCGTGTATAGAATCGATACCGGAATTGTAATTTAGAATTTTGTAAATTTATTTTGCGATTGGATCGACGAATCGAAGACCGCCGGAGAAGACGAAGTGACGAGGTGGACGAAAGGGCTAGGGATCGATTGGATCGATCCCCATGGATGCCCGATCGAATGGCGATGGGCGAGGGGCTTGTTGCCCTAGCCGCGGCTGCCACCGGTTCGGTGGTTGGCGGCGTGGCTGGGCGGCGACGCTCCTCCCCGTGGCTGGCCGGTCGGACGTGGTGGGGGTGGCTCGGGGTCTCCCAACCCGGGCTACTCCTACCGGAAATATACTTTCCTAATTAATTCATTATTTCCTATTTTGATTATTTCTTTATGGAATATTCTAGAAAAATAGAAAAGGAATTAATTTAGTACTAAATTTATTTTTCCTATTTGATTATTCATACTCATGGGAATATTCATGGATTAGGAATAAAATAAATTTGGAAAAGTATAATAGTCCTAATTATTTTATTTCTTTATTTCATTATGGATATCATCTAGAATATTCCAAGAATATCTTGGATAGATTATTCTAGAGATTTAATGAAGTGGAAAAAGAAAATAAAATAAATAAAAATATTAATAATATTTAATTTTATTTTTGATATATTCAATTGACTTAATTTTCGAATTAAGTAACTTTTGGATTAATTGAAAATAAATATATTTAAATATTGGAAATTAATATTCTCGTCACATGGAGCATTCAAGGAACGAAGACTGAAGACTAGAAGATGCGTACGGGGATGTGATGAAGCCATAATAGTCGGAAAATAATATTCTAGTAATTATTTTGACTATGTGATAATACTATGTGCTTTATTACATGTATGCATGCTATATGTGTTTATTTTATGCACTAGATAGCGTATCCCTTTATTGTAAAAAGCTAAGTGGGAGAGGGTATGGAAACATACCCATGGTCTCCATTGCTGCTCTCTTGGTGACTTTTATAAACTTTTGAAGTTTATATAGATAAGTCATTGGAGGAGAGTTCTTGTAATTCCTCTTACGAGAAACATTGATTAAGTTTATCAAACAATGCCTAATTTGTCTTTCCAAAGCTGATTTCAAGTCGACTCATTCTCATCCCGGGGAGTGGAATGGAGCCAGAGCCACTTGGTCATGTAGAGGACATAAATTAGAGACTTTCGTACCATTCTTTGATAGATGGGTCGTTTGTCTGCTCGGCTCCCTCATTTATGAGAGATAGGGTTGTTCGCATGGTGAATCACTGGTTAGAAACTTCGAGTTTCACTTATGATTCTCCACGTCTTGATTTACGAGATTAAATGGATCAAGTAATTGGGAGTCAATTATAAAAGTCTCTTAGTGTAGTAAACGTCCACACCACGTGGCTTGCTATGCTGACGGATTTTGGATTAATTGATGTAGACAGTTTTAAGTAATTATGAAGAGTTGTGAAGTTATCGTAAACGTCCACACCACGTGGCTTGCGGTGATGTAGCGATTCCAAATAATTTACTTTGGTACTGAGTGATGGTTTACACTTAGATACGCGTTATAGTATTCCTCCCCACGAGGTCACGCTATAATTGATGTATGACCAAAGAAAATCTAATTGCTAAATCATTTGGGTGGGTAAACGTCCACACCACGTGGCTTGCCTTACCTGATGGGATTTTAGATGTGATTAGTGATTTAATGATATTATTTGAGGGAGATAATATCGGATATTAAATTGTTTGTTTGTTTTATGTGCTTATAGGTTAGGAATGACTGTGACCCCACTTTGTGATATACTTAAGGATGAAAACTCACCTGTTCCATATGGTGATGATTGGGAACGAAATCTGGACATTGTCCAGACTGTTGAGCTTTCCGAATCCACTGTTGTCCCAACTGATGAGGACATTCGAAATGACCTCAGGATGATGTTGAGACATAGCGTGGAAGCCGGACAAGAGGTGATTAACATACTCACAGAATTCTCTCTCAATGAGTCCCTTAAAAAGGAATCAACGAGAGCGGAGTTTGTGCGTAAGTTAAGAGAATCACAAGCTTTTGTGGCAAGGCTAGAGGAAAAGCGTGCAAAGAAACCCAGTGGCTTAAAGCCACGGATTGGGAAAGGCAAGCCTTTGGGCAAGTGCTTTCGATGCAAGCAGTTTGGACATTGGAGGTCTGATTTTCCTCTCATCAAAGGTACGAAATTTTCCTTAGTCACTGAAACATTGTCAGCGGTGATATCTACCAGCACCTGGTGTGTAGATACGGGCGCCACTGACCATGTCTGCAATTCATTGCAGGGGTTCCAGGAAACCCGGAGACTTAGAGAGGGAGAGATCGTAGTCTACATGGGCAATGCCGCGAAGGTGGCGGCTGTTGCAGTGGGAGACGTTCACTTACGCTTTAGTAGTGATAGGGTTTTGGTTTTACAAAATTGTCTTTATGTACCGAATTTTAGAAAGAATTTAATTTCAGTTTCTAAGTTAATTCTGAATGGATATTCTGTTTCTTTTGATCACTCTGTGGTCATAAGAAGAAATAGTGAGATTGTCTGTTTTGGTACATTGGTAGACGATTTGTATATTCTGAATCCTGAGTCTAACACGGTGCAACTAACCGAGAGTAATAACACATCTACGAACACCAATAAGAGAAAGGAACCTTCTAAAATGAATCAATTATACTTGTGGCATCTAAGGCTAGGTCATATTAATTCGAATAGAATTCAAAGGTTGAAAGCTGATGGTCTCATTAGCGGCATAGAAGGAGAGGACCTTCCAACCTGCGAATCCTGTTTGGAGGGTAAAATGACCAAGCGTTCTTTTTCTGGTAAAGGACGTAGAGCTGAACAAGTATTGGATTTGATTCACTCTGATGTATGCGGACCTATGTCTACTCAGGCAAGGGGAGGGTACGAGTATTTCATCACCTTTACTGATGATTACTCAAGATATGGATATATTTACCTGATGCGCCACAAGAGTGATTCTTTTGACAAGTTCAAGGAATTCAAGGCTCTTGTGGAGAACCTTCGTGGTAAATCCATAAAATGCCTGCGATCTGATCGCGGAGGCGAGTACCTGTCTGGAGAATTCAAGGCATACTTGGCAGAGAATGGGATTGAATCCCAGCTGACTTCACCATATACTCCTCAGCAGAATGGTGTGTCAGAAAGAAGGAATAGGACTCTTATGGAGATGGTGCGATCGATGATGAGTTACTCGGATTTACCTGTTATGTTCTGGGGACTTGCCTTGGAAACAGCGGCGTACATTCTGAACAGGGTTTCGGGTGGGGGCGGATTGCGCGCCTTCGGGCGCGTGATCTCCAAAGCCCGGACTCCGGCGGATGAGTCGGTGTTCGTGTGATTTCCGGCGAAGGGTTCGTTCGGGTTATCGGTTCCGCAAATTTTGATAACCCGGGATAACGAATTCCAATAATTGGTATCAGAGCGTGGTTTACGTTCGCGGTATTTTCGATAAAATTGTTCTACCTTGCAGGGATTCCGACTATTATGGCTTAATTAATTTTTGTTAATTTATTTTGTCATGTATGTTGGATTGATTAAACTCTCGTACATGTCGAGATTCGTTTTTGGTGGTGAATGCTTGTAATAGTAAAAATTCGGGGGTTGACCGAATTTAGTATTTATTATTACGTTCTACGTTTTTCCGGAAATTGTATTGGTTCGATTTCATGTATAGAATCGATACCGGATAGTGTAAAATTTATTTTGTAATTTATTTTGCGTTGGATCGATGCCGAAACGACCGCCGGAAAAGACGCGTGACGAAGGAGATGATCGTGAGGAAGAGGACAAGGATCGACCATCCCCATGGTCGATCCCACGAGGACGATCGACCCACGCCAAAAAGGGGGCTGCCCGCGGGAGCTCCGGCCACGCCGGCCACCAAGGGAGGTGGCGCGTGGGCTGGACGGCGGCGGCTCGGTGGCGGCGGTCGATGGGTGGCGCGGGGATCCCCACCCCGTGCTATCCCCGTCCGGATATTTACTTTCCTAATTGGTTCGGGTTTTTCCTATTTGAGAATTCCTATTTTGGGAAGTCTCATGGATTAGGAAAAGAATCAATTTGGAATTAATTAGGATTCCTAATTGATTATTTCTATTTTTTATGGAAATATTCATGGATTAGGAAACTAATTAATATGGAAAGTAGAAGAGTCCTAATTATTTTATTTCTTTATTTCATTATGGATATCATCTAGAATATTCCAAGAATATCTTGGATGGATTATTCTAGAGATTTAATGAAGTGGAAAAAGAAAATAAAATAAATAAAATATTAATAATATTTAATTTTATTTTTGATATATTCAATTGACTTAATTTTCGAATTAAGTAACTTTTGGATTAATTGAAAATAAATAGATTTAAATATTGGATATTAATATTCTCGTCACATGGAGCATTCAAGAAACGAAGACTGAAGACTAGAAGATGCGTACGGGGATGGAGTAAAGCCATAATAGTCGGAAAATAATATTCTAGTAATTATTTTGACTATGTGATAATATTATGTGCTTTATTACATGTATGCATGCTATATGTGTTTAATTTATGCACTAGATAGCGTATCCCTTTATTGTAAAAAGCTAAGTGGGAGAGGGTATGGAAACATACCCATGGTCTCCATTGCTGCTCTCTTGGTGACTTTTATAAACTTTTGGAGTTTATTTAGATAAGTCATTGGAGGAGAGTTCTTGTAATTCCTCTTACAAGAAACATTGATTAAGTTTATCAAACAATGCCTAATTTGTCTTTCCGAAGCTGATTTCAAGTCGACTCATTCTCACCCCGGGGAGTGGAATGGAGCCAGAGCCACTTGGTCATGTAGAGGACACAAATTAGAGACCTTCGTACCATTCTTTGATAGATGGATCGATTGTCTGCTCGGCTCCCTCATTTATGAGAGATAGGGTTGCTCGCATGGTGAATCACTGGTTAGAAACTTCGAGTTTCACTTATGATTCTCCGCGTCTTGATTTACAAGATCAAATGGATCAAGTAATTGGATTTCAATTGTATAAGTCTTTTGGTATGGTAAACGTCCACACTATCGTGGCTTGCTATATTGAATGGGACTTTAGATCGATTGATGTAGACAGTTATAGAAGGGAGTGAGGGATCCGTGTGTCAACGTAAACGTCCACACTATCGTGGCTTGCGGGGATATGCGAATCTCAAACAAACTTCTTAGTACTGAGCGATAGTTAACACTTAGGTACGCTCCATAGTATTCCTCCCATCGAG
The DNA here is from genome assembly GCA_954870475.1 of Euphrasia confusa. Taxonomy (NCBI): domain Eukaryota; kingdom Viridiplantae; phylum Streptophyta; class Magnoliopsida; order Lamiales; family Orobanchaceae; genus Euphrasia; species Euphrasia confusa. The sequence goes on from OX940960.1 coordinate 12,530,345, forward strand.
GTAACGCTATTGATGATGTACGACCGAAGGAAATCTAATTGCTAAATCATTTGGGTGGGTAAACGTCCACACTATCGTGGCTTGCCTTACCCGATGGGATTTTAGATGTGATTAGTGATTTAATGATATTATTTTAGGGAGATAATATCGGATATTAAATTGTTTGTTTGTTTTATGTGCTTATAGGTTAGGAATGACTGTGACCCCACTTTGTGATATACTTAAAGATGAAAACTCACTGGTTCCATATAGTACTGATTGGAAACGAAATCTGGACATTGTTCAGACTGTTGAGCTTTCCGAATCCACTGTTGTCCCAACTGATGAGGACATTCGAAATGACCTCAGGATGATGTTGAGACATAGCGTGGAAGCTGGACAAGAGGTGATTAACATACTCACAGAATTCTCTCTCAATGAGTCCCTTAAAAAGGATTCGGCGAGAGCGGAGTTTGTGCATAGGTTAAGGATATCACAAGCTTTTGTGGCAAGGCTAGAGGAAAAGCGTGCAAAGAAACCCAGTGGTTTAGAACCACGGATTGGGAAGAGCAAGCCGCGAGGCAAGTGCTATGGATGCAAGCAGTTTGGGCACTGGAGGTCTGATTGTCCTCTCATTAAAGGTACGAAATTTTCCTTAGTCACTGAAACATTATCAGTGGTGTTATCTACCAGCACCTGGTGTGTAGATACGGGGGCCACTGATCATGTCTGCAATTCATTGCAGGGGTTCCAGGAAACCCGGAGACTTAGAGAGGGAGAGATCGTGGTCTACATGGGCAATGCTGCAAGGGTGGCGGCTGTTGCAGTGGGAGACGTTCACTTACGCTTCAGTAGTGATAGGGTTTTAGTTTTACAAAATTGTCTTTATGTACCCAACTTTAGAAAGAATTTAATTTCGGTTTCTAAACTTATTATGAATGGATATTCTGTTTCTTTTGATCACTCTGTGGTCATAAGAAGAAATAATAAGATTATCTGTTCTGGTACATTGGTGGACGATTTGTATGTTCTAAATCCTGAGTCTAACACGATGCAACTAACCGAGAGTAATAACACATCTACGAACACCAATAAGAGAAAGGAACCTTCTAAAATGAATCAATTATACTTGTGGCATCTAAGGCTAGGTCATATTAATTCGAATAGAATTCAAAGGTTGAAAGCTGATGGTCTCATTAGCGGCATAGAAGGAGAGGACCTTCCAACCTGCGAATCCTGTTTGGAGGGTAAAATGACCAAGCGTTCTTTTTCTGGTAAAGGACATAGAGCTGGACAAGTATTGAATTTAATTCACTCTGATGTATGCGGACCTATGTCTACTCAGGCAAGGGGAGGGTACGAGTACTTCATCACTTTCACTGATGATTACTCAAGGTATGGATTTGTATACTTGATGCGCCGCAAGAGCGAGTCCTTTGACAAGTTCAAGGAATTCAAGGCTCTTGTGGAGAACCTTCAAGGTAAATCCATTAAATGCCTGCGATCTGATCGCGGAGGCGAGTACCTGTCTGGAGAATTCAAGGCATACTTGGCAGAGAATGGGATTGATTCCCAAATGACATCACCATATACTCCCCAGCAGAATGGTGTGTCGGAAAGAAGGAATAGGACTCTTATGGAAATGGTGCGATCAATGATGAGTTACTCGGACTTACCTATCATGTTCTGGGGATATGCCTTAGAAACAGCAGCGCACATTCTAAACTTAGTTCCATCAAAAACGGTTCCTTCAACACCCATGGAACGATGGAGCGGGCGCAAGCCTAGCTTAAGACACGTTCGGATCTGGGGGTGCCCTGCACATGTGTTGAAGGTAGGTGCCGATAAATTAGAACCTCGTACTGAAGTGCGGTTGTTTATAGGATATCCTAGAGGAACTAAGGGTGGCATGTTCTATAGTCCTACGGACCAGAAGATCGTTATAAGTACTAACGCTCGGTTCTTAGAGGAAGACTATGTCATGGACCACAAGCCCATGAGTGACATTATACTTGATGAGTTGAGAGGAAACAAGGAAGACCTAGATACAGCCGAACCGAGTAGTGATACACCACTAGAACCTGCACCTACTGTCACTGTTAATACACCGGAACGCCGTCGTAGTGGGAGGGTTGTTAAGCAACCAGACCGATGGATTGGACTGGGTGAGTCTTCGGACTCTGGACCTGGAGTTCATGAAATCGATCCCTGGACCTATGATGAGGCGGTACAAGATATAGATGCGCCTTCTTGGAAGAAAGCGATGAGATCCGAAATTGAATCTATGGATTCTAATAAAGTCTGGGATCTTGTAGAACCACCAAGCGGCGTAAAGCCAATTGGGTGTAAATGGGTCTACAAGAGAAAGAGAGGATCTGACGGAAAGGTTGAAACCTTTAAAGCTCTGCTTGTTGCGAAAGGATATACTCAGAAAGAGGGAATCGATTATGAGGAGACCTTCTCGCCGGTAGCCAAGATAAAGTCGATCCGGATTCTCTTATCCATAGCAGCTCATATGGATTATGAGGTGTGGCAAATGGATGTCAAGACAGCTTTCCTAAATGGAAGTCTTGACGAGACGATTTATATGAAACAACCAGAAGGATTCATTGCTAAGGGGCGAGATCATCTAGTGTGCAAGCTAAATCGATCCATTTATGGATTGAAACAAGCCTCGAGATCGTGGAACCTGCGGTTTGACGAAGTAGTCCAATCTTTTGGATTCAGTCAAAGCATGGACGAATCGTGTGTGTATTGGAAACGTGATGGGAAGAAGGTGGTGTTTCTCGTGCTTTATGTAGACGACATTCTTCTCATTGGCAACAGTGTGAAAATGTTATCAGACATAAAGGGATGGTTGTCTAGACAATTCGATATGAAAGATTTGGGAGAAGTCGGGCATGTTCTAGGGATCAAGGTTATAAGGGATCGCCGGAATAGAACATTGTACCTATCCCAGCAATCTTACATAGACACGATTCTGGCTCGTTTTAACATGCAAGATTCCAAGAAGGGTGATCTACCCTTCAGCAAAGGAACTTATCTTTCTAAGGAGATGTGTCCTCAGACACAAAAGGAGAAAGATGAAATGAAAGCAGTTCCCTACGCTTCGGCCGTGGGAAGCTTGATGTATGCAATGTTATGCACGAGGCCTGATATCTGCTATGCAGTTGGCGTAGTAGCGAGATATCAGAGTAACCCTGGAAGGGCTCATTGGACTGCCGTAAAGAGCATTTTCAAGTATTTGCGAAATACTAAGGATTATGTTCTGAGTTACGGGGCAGACAATCTGATTCCCTTGGGTTATACGGATTCGGATTTCCAAGCTGATAAGGACCGGCGAAAGTCGACATCAGGCTATGTGTACACTTTGGGAGGTGGAGCCGTATCATGGAGGAGTGTTAAGCAAAAGTGCATTTCAGACTCTACCATGGAAGCTGAATATGTTTCAGCCTCAGAGGCAGCGAAAGAGTCAGTATGGTTCCTTAATTTCCTCCAGGACTTAGATGTGATTCCGAGTTTGCCCAAAGCTATGACAATTTATTGTGACAATAGCGGTGCAGTGGCAAACAGTAAGGAACCACGGTCCCATAGTGCTACGAAACACATAGAGCGCAAGTACCACCTGATTCGAGACATCGTAAAGAGGGGCGATGCGATAGTCACCAAGATAGCTTCAGAGGACAACCTAGCGGACCCTTTCACCAAGATACTTCCTAGCGAAGTATATTATAAGCACTTGGAGGGTTTGGGAGTCAGAAGTTTGGAGGATAAGACTAGACCTTAGTATAAGTGGGAGATTGATGGAGTAGTATACTTAATGTCTAGATTTGAGTATTCTGAACTCTGTATGCACTTTCATTTACCTATTTATAATGAACATTCATTTGCTTTTAATTAAAGTTAATTAAATATATGCAAATTATAGTCCTGGATTTTATACGTTGTAGTTAGTATGGTGCAAGCATGGGCGCACAGAAGATCATACTATCGGTTACTCGTATTTAATCGAACAGTTGCTCACGACCTAGATGGACACGGACCAATCCATCGGTATAGTCGTTGTGTGAGAGAGAAAATAATTTATCTTAATTATTTTATCACACTTGTACACTTGGTGTATTGAGCGGATCGATTGAGACTCATCAATTAGGTTTGCTCGGCGATAATTGATTTTAGACTCAGTGTATTTTATTCTTAATCCCCGATACAATTGCGGGTGTGTATATTTAATATATGTGACTTTGATTTTCCAAAGGAATTGACCGATTTAATTATTGGGTCAATTACCGGTTGAGTTGGGTCACTATATTTTATATATGGCATGCCGTGAATTCTTGACGGGACAGTGTATCCCGGAAGGGTTGATAATATCCCCGAGATGAGCTCATAAGGATTTATTATGTAAACCTCGCGAGTGGATTTATTCCGCATAATAAATAAGGTTGAGTGGTACTAGTCTCGGATAAAAGAGATGAATAAATTTATTAAGCAATAAATAAATTTTATTCATGGATATTTATATCTTAAATACACGGAATAAATAATACTACCGGAGAAATATTATTTGGATATAATATGGTTTAATATTGGGAGTGCAATTAATTTATATAGTGGAAAATAAATTAATTAATATTGATAAGGATTAATGGACTTGAGCATTGGGCTCAATTTAATCTTCAATATTGGAAGCCCAATATTCCACCTCCTTTAGATCCCTTACGTAGCCTATAAAAGCACTACATGGCCTTCATAAATCATAAGACAAGATTATCACACTTGATATTCTAGAGAGTTGAAGGAGATCCATAGGAGTTCGATAGATCGTCGCCCACCCGACGTTCGAACGGAGTGCAAGGAATACGTGGGAAGATTCAAAGGTCATCTTGATCTCGTTTCTCCGAACAACGAATCGTAGGTATGATATCTAAACTAACTTGATATTATTCGATTTTGGTTTATCGATTATACCGTAGAACGCAAGATCCGAAGGATCGAACCCGGATTAGACGAAGGACCACGCGGTGGTGGCGAAGCCACCGGACCGCGTGGACCGCCCGCCTAGGGTTCGACGGGGGCGGAGGAGGCGACCCTCGGCTGGGCCGAGGGCGCGCGGTCGATCACGACGATCGACCGCTGGGGCGCGGGCTGGTGCCGCACCCCACCCCACCTCGACGGTGGGGACCTCCAGATGGCGGCGGGTCGCCGGACCCGCCGCGGGGGCTGCTGGGCAGCCCCGCCCAATCGCGTGAGACGCGATCGATTGATCGCGCGAACCCCGCGCTCGCGGGGGTTCGGGTGGGGGCGGATTGCGCGCCTTCGGGCGCGTGATCTCCAAAGCCCGGACTCCGGCGGATGAGTCGGTGTTCGTGTGATTTCCGGCGAAGGGTTCGTTCGGGTTATCGGTTCCGCAAATTTTGATAACCCGGGATAACGAATTCCAACAAAGGAACCATGGTCCCATAGTGCTACAAAACACATAGAGCGCAAGTACCACCTGATTCGAGACATCGTCAAGAGGGGCGATGCGATAGTCACCAAGATAGCTTCGGAAGACAACCTAGCGGACCCTTTCACCAAGATACTTCCTAAGGAAGTATATTACAAGCACTTGGAGGGTTTGGGAGTCAGAAGTTTGGAAGATAAGACTAGACCTTAGTATAAGTGGGAGATTGATGGAGTAGTATACTTAATGTCTAGATTTGAGTATTCTGAACTCTGTATGCACTTTCATTTATCTATCTATTACAGACATTCATTTGCTTTTAATTATTGTTAATTAAATATATGCAAATTATAGTCCTGGATTTTATACGTTGTAGTTAGTATGGTGTTGCATGGGCACACAGAAGATCATACTATCGGTTACTCGTATTTAATCGAACAGTTGCTCACGACCTAGATGGACACGGACCAATCCATCGGTATAGTCGTTGTGTGAGAGAGAACATAATTTATCTTAATTATTTTATCACACTTGTACACTTGGTGTATTGAGCGGATCGATTGAGACTCATCAATTAGGATTGCTCGGCGATAATTGATTTGAGACTCGGAGTATTTTATTCTTAATCCCTGAAACAATTGCGGGTGTGTATATTTAATATTAGTGACTTTGATTTTCCAAAGGAATTAACCGATTTAATTATTGGGTTAATTACCGGTTAAGTTGGGTCACTATATTTTATATATGGCATGCCGTGAATTCTTGAAGGGGCAGTGTATCCCGTAAGGGTTGATAATATCCCCGAGATGAGCTCATAAGGATTTATTATGTAAACCTCGCGAGTGGATTTGTTCCGCATAATAAATAAGGTTGAGTGGTACTATTCTCGGATATAAGAGATGAATAAATTTATTAAGCAATAAATAAATTTTATTCATGGATATTTAAATCTTGAATACACGGAATAAATAATACTAAGATGGAGAAATATTATTTGATATAATATGGAATAATATTGGGAGTGCAATTTTATTTATATAGTGGAAAATAAATAAAATTAATATTGATAAGAATTAATGGATTTGGGTTGGACCCAATTTAATTTTCAATATTGGAAGCCCAATATTTATTCTCCTTTTGATCCCGTACGTAGCCTATATAAGCACTACATGGTCTTCACTTTTCACAACCTAAGATACGCCAATCCTAAAGTCTTGAAGAGTGAAGAGGATCCATAGAGTTCGATAGCTCGTCGCCCACCCGACGTTCGAACGGAGTGCAAGGAATACGCGGGAAGATCACGAGGTCATCGATTTCGTTTCTCCGAACAACGAATCGTAGGTACAATTCTCAACTAACTTGATAATTGTTCGATTTGTTTTTATCGAGAATACCGTAGAACAAAGATCCGAGGATCGAACCCCGGGACGAGGGTCGAGCCGGGCGGTGGTGGTTGGACCACCGGACCGCCGGCGGCTCGTGGATCCCTCGTGGGGATCGCGCACGGAAACCCTCGGCTGGGAGCCGAGGGTCGATCGAACCCCTACGGGGTCGATCGCTGGAGCTGCGGGGTTTACCCGCAGCGGCTCGTAGCGAGCTGCGGGATTACCCGCAGCGAGTCGCTGGGGACGAGCCCCAGCCGTGTGAGCAGCGGATCGCCGGATCCGCTGCGGGGATGCTACGAGCATCCCTGGGATGCCGCGAGGCATCCCGTGCGATCGCTGGGAGCGATCGCGAGTCCCCTCGCGGGGACTCGGCTGGGCGTCCGCGTGCCTCGTGCGCGCGACGCGTTCGGTCGGGTCCCAGTTCGCGTGGGCTCGTGGTTTCTTCGGCGATTGAGGTTGTCGATTGTATGAACCCCGGCTCGCGGGGGTTTGGGTGGGGGCGGATTGCGTGCCTTTGGGCGCGTGGTCTCCAAAGCCCGGACTTCGGCGGATGAGTCGGTGTTCGTACGATCTCCGGCGAAGGGTTCGTTCGGGTTATCGGTTCCGCAATTTTGATAACCCGGGATAACGAATTCCAACAGCAAGTGCGATACTTCAGCACAAGCTCCCCGAGAAACAAAGAGACCCCGGGAGTTTCAACATTATGATTGCCGTTGGGAATGGCAAGGAAGTGTCCGGAATGCTCGATTTGGGAGCGGGAATAAATTTGATGCCGTACGCCGTGTACGAGAAGTTGGAGTTGGGCGATCTCAAGGCTACTTGTATGTGCCTCCAGCTCGCCGACCGATCGATTCGATATCCCAAGGGGATTGTGGAAGACATTTTGGTACAGGTCGGTGGATTTATAGTCCCCGTGGACTTCGTGGTACTCGATGTTGGAGAAGTTCCCGAGAATGGGCGTGATCACGCCATTCTACTTGGGAGACCATTCATGGCCACCACTAACACGGTGATTGATGTGAAGAATGGTGTACTTGAGATGACCGTTCTTGGTGAGAAAGTCTCATTCTCCGTCCGAACGGGGAAAGCCACTCCTGCTGCCCTTTATGTGGAGAATTGCTCCTTCGTCGACCATGTAGATGACGAAGTGGAAGCCGCGTTCGTAGAGGAAAGTAGCCCCGAAGTCCTCGAGGGTGAAGAGGAGAAGTTGACCGAACCCACCTTTGTGCGACCTAGTTCACAGGAAGCCGAAATCGAGGCTCCGAAAAATAAGGTGGAGTTGAAGCCGTTACCGAGCCACCTCAAATATGTTTTCTTGGAAGACGGGGAACGAAAACCCGTGATCATCTCAGCCACTTTGAGAGCTGAGGATGAAGAAGCGCTCGTGGCGATACTAAAGCAGAACAAGAAAGCTTTTTGGTGGAGCCTAGGAGATATCCGTGGCATCGACCCCTCGGTGTGCATGCACCGGATAATTTTGGAGGAGGGGGCAATCCCTAAGAGAGATGGGCAGAGGCGACTCAACCCGGTTCTGATGGAAGTTGTGAGGATGGAGATCTACAAGCTCCTGGACGAGGGGTTGATCTATGCCGTTGCCGATAGCCGATGGGTGAGTCCGGTTCAAATGGTCCCGAAGAAAGGAGGCATCACCGTGGTGGAGAACCAGAAAGGAGAGCTTCTTCCGACTCGCATCACTACTGGGTGGCGAATGTGCATTGACTATCGGAAGTTAAATGCCGCCACCCGAAAGGACCATTTACCTCTTCCCTTTATTGATCAATTACTTGATAAATTGTCAGGACATGCATTTTATTGTTTTCTTGATGGCTTGTCAGGTTACTACCAGTTGGCGATAGCACCGGAGGATCAGGAAATGACGACTTTCACGTGCCCTATTGGTACCTATGCTTGGAGGAGGATGCCCTTCGGCTTGTGCAATGCACCGGGAACTTTCCAGAGGTGTATGATGTCCATCTTCTCCGAGATTATAGGTAACTTTATGGAGGTCTTTATGGACGATTTTTATATTTTTTGCTCTTCGTTTAATGATTGCTTGGGTAAGCTTGATAGGGTTCTTAAGACATGTATCGAGAGTAGTCTTACCTTGAGTTGGGAGAAGAGTCATTTCATGGTAACTAGTGGGATAGTGCTAGGACATATGGTGTCTAGTCGGGGGATAGAGGTAGATAGAGCCAAGATCGAGGTCATTGAGCGACTACCCCCTCCCATTAATGTTAAGGGCATCCGTAGCTTCCTTGGGCACGCCGGGTTTTATAGGAGGTTTATTAAATATTTTTCCAAGATTAGCCAACCTTTGTGTCATTTGCTAGGGCAAGACGTTGAGTTTAAATTCGATGAGTCGTGTCTAGTTGCTTTTAATACACTTAAGGAGAAGCTTACCTCAGCCCCGGTAGTTGTAGCACCTAATTGGGAGTTGCCCTTTGAGATTATGTGTGATGCGTCTAACTCAGCGGTAGGAGCGGTTCTTGGTCAGAAAGTGGATAAGTTGCTTAGGGTTATTTATTATGCTAGTGTGACGTTAAATAGCGCCCAAACCAACTATACCACCACCGAGAAAGAGTTGTTAGACGTAGTGTTTTCCTTGGATAAGTTTAGGTCCTATATCATAGGTTCTAAAGTCATCGTCCATAGTGATCACCAAGCCCTACGACACTTGCTAGCTAAGGCTCAAGCCAAACCGAGGTTGATTAGGTGGATCCTGTTACTTCAAGAGTTCGATGTAGAGATAAAGGATAGGAAGGGGTGTGAGAATGTAGTGGCCGATCACTTGTCTAGGCTAGATCCACCCCCCGAGATTTTAGGTGATAGTATTGATGGATCGATCCCCGACTCTTTCCCTTGTGAGCTTGCTATGGCTATGACTCCGGTACCTTGGTACGCGGATATTGTGAACTTTTTGGTTGCAGGAGCTCTAAGAGAAGGGATGACCTCTCAAGAAAAGGCGAGGTTCAAGCATTTGTCCCGGGAGTACTTCTGGTCGGACCCCTACCTCTACAAGTTCGGGAAAGATGAGGTGATCCGTCGATGCCTTCCGGAGGAGGAGCAAGCCGATGAACTTAAGTGTTGCCACCACGACGAGAGTGGTGGTCACTTTGGGGGACATAAAACAGCCCACAAGGTACTCCAATCAGGTTTGTATTGGCCTTCTCTTTTCAAAGATGCAATCGATTATTGCAAGTCTTGTGACCGGTGCCAACGCATGGGGAATATTGGTAAGCGAGATGAAATGCCTTTAAATATCAACTTAGCGGTTGAAATTTTTGATGTTTGGGGTATTAATTTTTGATGTTTGGGCTCGCGATCGCATGACGCGATCGCTGGGGCTGCTCCTGACAGCCCCCGGCAACAGGTCCGGCAACCTGCTGCCCACCGTGGAGGCGCGGCTCGATCGACGAGCCGCTGCGGGCGCACCAGCCGCCCGCCCGGCGATCACGCCCTAGGCGTCGATCGCCCCCTCGGCTGAAGTCGAGGGCTCCCCATTCACGTCGAAACCCTAGGTGGGTCGACCGCCGCGATGCCGTGGTCTTCGACCACCATCGCCGGTGGATCCTCCTTCGGGGTTCGATATTCGGATCTTGCGTTCACGGTATTTTACGATAATCCAAATCAAATAAAATCAAGGGCGTTTAGATTTTATACCTTCGATTCATTGTTCGGAGAAACGAAATCAAGATGACCTCGAGAACTTCCCACGTATTCCTTGCACTAGCTTGAACGTCGGGTGGGCGACGATCCTCCAAGCTTATGGATCTCCTTCACGAACTCTTTAGACTAATCAAGTATGATTATCTTGTCTTGTAGGTATTAATTGTGAAGACCATGTAGTGCTTTTATAGGCTACGTAGGAGATCTAAAGGAGGTGGAATATTGGGCTTCCAATATTGATGATTAAATTGAGCCCAAGCCCAAATCTATTAATCCCATCAATATTAATTAATTTATTTTCCACTATATAAATTAATTGCACTCCCAATATTAAACCATATTATATCAAATAATATTTCTCCGGTAGTATTATTTATTCCGTGTATTTAAGATTTAAATATCCATGAATAAAATTAATTCATTGCCAATTAATTTATTCATCTCTTATATCCGAGAATAGTACCATTCAACCTTAATTATTGTGCGGAACAAATCCACTCATGAGGTTTACACAATAATTCCTTATGAACTCATCTCGGGGATATTATCAACCCTTACGGGATACACTTTCCCGTCAAGTATTCACGGCATGTCATATATAAAATATAACGACCCAATTTTACCGGTAATTAACCCAACAATGAAATCGATTAATTCCGTTGGAAAATCAAAGTCACTTATATTAAATATACATACCCGCAATAGTATCGGGGATTGAGAATAAAATACTCTGAGATTTAAATCGATTATCCAAGGATATCCTAATCGATAAATCTCAAGCGATCCGCCCAATACACTAAGTGTACAAGTGTGATAAAATAATTAAGATAAATTATTTTCTCTCTCACACAACGACTATACCGATGGATTGGTCCATGTCCATCTAGGTCGTGAGCTACCGTTCGATTAAATACGAGTAACCGATAGTATGATCTTCTGTGTGGGCCCGCACACCATACTAACTACAACGTATATAATCTAGGACTATATTTTGCATATATTTAATTAATAATAATTAAATGCAAACAATTGTTTATTAATTAAATAGATTAAATGCTATGACCGGGAGTTTACCGATACTTAAATCTAGACATTAAGTACACAACTCCAACAATCTCCCACTTGTACTAAGGTCTAGTCATTTCCTCCAAACTCCCGACTCCCATACCCATCACGTGCTTAAATTGCACTTCCAAGAAGTACTATGTGAATGAGCAATCTAGGTTGCCGATCTGAAGTTATCTTGGTGACTGCTGCGTCGTCTCCCTAGACGATGACTCGAATCAGGTGGTACTTGCTCTATGTGTTATCATCACCTTTTGAACTTATGACTTCTTCCAGTTTACCATGCACCGCTATATACATAGCCTTTGGTGAACTAAGAATCATATCCAAGTCCAGAGGTTATTCCGGAACCTAACCAAAACTTCCGCTGCCTCTGAGGCTGCTTTTCGGTTTATGATAGAGTCCGAGAAGCATCATGCTTATCACTCTTTCATTTTAAGGTTCCACCTCTTCCAAAAGTGAACACATAGCCTGATATCGACTTACACTGGTCCTTCTATGATTTGGGATCTGAGAGAATGTAATCTAAGAAGTATTCGTATTGCTTCGTAATCCAGTGCTTCGAAAGTACTTTTACAGCATGCGAATATTTCTTGACAAGATTACTTTGATATCCTCCCACTACGCTAACCGCATAGTTGATATCAGGTTCTCATTTTTCAACATTGCATTCCTTAAGCTTTCCACACACCAGGGTATAGGAAACTGCTTTGTCTTCATCTATCTCCTTTATGTGTTCAAAACACATTTCTTTAGACAGATGTATTCTGTGTCTGAAAGGCAATAACCTTTCTCAGAATTATGCATGTTTAAAACAAACCATAATCGTATAAGATATCTAGGAGAAGTACAATGTTCTTATCTAGAGATCGAAAGATTCTAAGAACATGATCTAACTTCCTCTTAATCTTATATTTCGATTTATTTAGACAACCATTATTTATGTCTGACAACACTTTTACATTGTTGCCAATGATAAAGTGTTATCTTCATAAAATTCCGAGAAACACCACTTTGTTTCCATTACGTTTCTAATACACCTTTCGTCTATGCCTTTTGATGAATCCATCTAGTGGACTATCTCATCAATTCGCAAGTTCCACGATTCATAGCTTTGTAACAATCTATAAATGGATTTACTAAGCTTGTACTCTAAATGATCTCGCCTCTTAACAATAATCTTATTACTTTCCAAGTAGGCACATTTAGATTCAGTACCGCCCTCATGCAGAGCTAGGGATCGATTTCATCTTTACTAGATCCAGAGTTCAAAACTCCTCTAGTCTTATGAAGATCACTGGTTGCTTAACAACCTCCCACTGCAATGGCGTTCCGGTGTATAATAGTAATAACAGTAGGTGCAGTTAGTGGTGTGCTACTACTCGGTTTGGCTGGTTCTCAGTCTCTTCCTTTTCCTCTTTTCAAAGTAATTTGTCAGTTAGGGCATTGTAGTTCATCTAACAGTCTTCTTCTAAGAACCGGGCGATGACGTCCTTCTGGTTCATAGAACTATTGAACATACAATCACTTGTTCTTCTAGGATATCCCACAACCACATTGAATGTGCCGTTGTTTCCAGGAGTACCCATAGAACATAGGTAGTTCCGAACGAACTTGTCCTTTTACTATTAGAATTCCATTTCTTATTTTCAACACACCATTCCTACACATAAGTGTATGGTGTAGTCCTTTGAGACTTAATCCCAATTTTTTTATTTATGCCATGTGTCACTTAGATAGGTGGTAGCCTCCGTGAACAAGTCACAGGCTTCTAATGGATATACTTTGAAGGTTCCCCATAATAGCTTTGTGTCCATTGACTAGTCAAAACACTTTGCTTTCATGGCACATCAAGTATTCTAATCCATCTTTGAGTATTCTCGAAAGAATTACTCATACCTTTCTAATTACACATATCTCCGCATCTATCAATCATAAATCAATTTCAATACTTGTCCGAATTCTATCCTTTATCCAGAAAGGCTTGCTTAGTTGTATTATCTTCCAAATTCAATTCTTAGGTCGGAAGGTCCATTCCTTCAACTATAATTGATCAAATCAATTTCGACCTTTTGAATCTTATTTGAATAAATACTACTAAGTATAAGAATTCACAAGTATAATGATTTAACAAAGAAATACATCTAATCAGTAAAACAAGTTATATAACGGTTTGTTGCATCGTGGTAGACTAAGGATTCATCATTCATATATTGCTATCTAATGTACCAGAATAGATAACACCATTATTTCTTATCCAAACCATCAAATGATTAAAGAAATAAAATATCCATTCATAGAAAACCAGAACAAATGTTCTTTCTAAAATAAAGGGTACATAAAGCAATAAACTTTGAAATGAAATCCTATAACTACTAAAGCAGATAAATGTCTTCCACTGCAACCGCTGCCTCCTCTACAGCTTTGACCATGTAGACTCGAACTCTTCTTCTCTAAGTCGCCGGGTTTTCTGGAACCCCTGCATTCAAAAAATGCACATACCGTCAGTGGTTCCATATCTACACACCAGATTTCTGGTAGATAATACCGCTGACTATGTTTTTACGACTAAAGAAAAATTCGTACCTTTGAGAGGACATTCAGACTTCCAGTGTCCAGACTTATTGCATCGGAAGCACTTGCCCCTTGGCTTGCTAGCCCCCACTCGTGGTCCATTCCTCTTGGAACCACTGGGTTTCCAGGCTTGCTTCCTTTTCTTGCCCCTACCTCCAACATCTTTCAAGCCTTTGGATTTGGTAGGTACAAGCACTTGAGACTTGCCCTTCTTGTAGATCCCCTCTGCCGCCTTCAGTTCAGTCAGGAGTTGCGCAAGAGTATAAGATAGTTTACCCATATTATAACTCATACGAAAATGCTCAAAACTAGGGGTCAGAGACTGGAGTATGATGTCGACTTGCGTCTCACCATCAATCTGAGCTGCTAGGACCTCCAATTCATTCAACAAACTCATCATCTTAAGAACGTGCTCCCCAACGGGCGTTCCTTCAGACTGAGTAGTCGATATTAGGACTCTCATGGCTTCTTGCCTAGCCGCACGGTCTTGATGCCCAAACATCTCCTTGAGGTTGAACAACATATCCTCGGCAGTGTCCATCGACTCATGTTGGGTTTGGAGTACTGTAAGATCGTAGTGCTTAGGTATTATACAGAATACGCAGCACTGCACAGGCAGCGCACTGCAACTACAACAACTGGGTGTTGCAGCAGTGCGTTGCAGTAAAGAAAATCGTTCGTTTATTATTTGATTTACTTTGTTTGAGTGGATTATATATAATACCAGAAATATATAAATGTATATTCTGATACGATATTAAAGAGTGCAGCGGAATAATGAAAAACTTGAAAAACAAACAAACGAACACACACACACTAAGTAAAAAGCAAGAGAAGACACACGAAATTAATCTTGTATGAGTATTTAAATTATACCCATACGAATGTGCCTTACGGCAAAAATGATTAATAAAGATCGAATGTCTTTACAAAATGTGATCTTGAATATACGATCGACTACCTTTTGGACATACACATGTATTCCTTAGGTATCGTATTCAAAGATCTCGACCCAACCAACACTACTAAACAAACTACGGCTGAATATGTTCTGATACAAAGCTTCGTAGTTGAAAGGTTCGATCACTCTCGATGAAATGAGAATAATCGAAGAAGAAAAGATGAAAAAGTGTTTTGGAAGTGGTGAGGAAATGTGCTGAAGACTCCTTCAATATATAGACCCAGCCCCGTAACCAACTCCCTTGAAAAGCGAGAGATAAGGCGGTTCCTATATTTTAGGAAATCTGTTTTGACCGCTGCTGCAACACCATGCGCAGACAGAGCAACTACTGCACCACCTTGCATCAGCGTCTTCAACGAGTCTTGCTGCAACGGTGCGTTTTCAGTCTTCAACTAAATCCCTTGAAAACCGAGTTGTTAGACAGTTGCTAGAATATAGGGATTCTGGTTTGACCGTTGCTGCAACGCTTTGCGCAGACAACTACTGCAGCAACGCCTTGCGCAGACAACAACTGCTGCAACACCTTGCGTCAATATCCCTTGAAAACCGAGTCATTAGGCAGTTGCTAGAAAATAGAGATTCTTGTTTGACCACTGCTGCAACGTCTTGCACAGGGCCAACTTCAGATACTGCTGCAACACCTTGCGTCAATATCCTCAGGAGGTCTTGCAGCAACTGTTGCGTCTTCAGTCTTCAGCAAACATTCTCATGAGTGTCATCTTGCTGCAGCATGAGTAGGACTCACTGCAGCACCAAGGTCTTCAATGCTCGACGAGTGTTGGTTGCATATACACACATGGATCAACTAGATCACATGCTAAATAGATCACACATAAAATATGTGATGCACAACAGTACACAATGTGAAGAAAGAGAAAATCATGTAAGTATGCTGCTGCATCGCATTGCCTAGCGACTCGCTGCGGCAGTGCACTGCGTAACATATTACACTAACAAACTCCCCCTTTTTATCTTTCTTCACAAAACATGAGGAAGAGCATAAGAACAACTCCCCCTCAATGAAAACTCTCTGAACCTAGAAGTTTAAGATAATATCTAAGCATTATCACTAAGGTAGAACACACTCCCCCTTAGTGAATTACTTCCAAGCTAAGATTCTTTCCTAACAAAAAGAATGTAGATAAAGATTATCTAAAAAGAGAATTACACCAATTTAAAATAAACAATAAAAGAAGAATAATTAAATCTATGAAACTTCTTTTGCAATGGCTCTCCTTTGCTGATGCATCATCTGCAGTGGTTCCCCCTTGCTGATGCATCATCTGCAATGGCTTCCTTTGCTCATCCACTTGTGCATAACCTTCTTCTGCAATGGCTCTCCCTTGCTGATACATCATCTGCAGTGGCTCCCCCTTGCTGATGCATCATCTGCAATGGCTTCCTTTGCTCATCCACTTGTGCATAACCTTCTTCTGCAATGGCTCTCCCTTGCTGATACATCATCTGCAGTGGCTCCCCCTTGCTGATGCATCATCTGCAATGGCTTCCTTTGCTCATCCACTTGCTCTTCCTGAACTTCACTCCCCCTTTTTGTGATGAAAGGAACAGGACATACATCTTGTTCTTGAGAACAACTGTAGGGCACACATCTTGCGGCAACGCAGACGTAAATATTGAAGTATCAGGGCCTAATGCGGCAGCACGCTGTGGCATCGACGAAGCTTCTTGCGGCAATGACTTTTTTTTCAGTGTGATGACTTCTAAGATAAACTATTCAATGAAGAACTAACAAAAACACAGGAGATGTGAAAAGTCTCCTGATGCGGCAACACGCTGCATATGAAATAAACTACATACTTCTCTAATGATTTTACCGTGATGCAGAAAGTGAATGTATTGAATATCCTAGGCACTGAGTACATTGAATCTAAACCCTTTGTATATGTTTTTTTTTTTTTTTTTTTTTTTTTTTTTTTTTTTTTTTTATGGGTTCGTCTATGTTACCTCGGAGCTTTGGATATCCTCTCTGCCTTCGGAAGATTTTACATTCTTTATTTTGACATTCTGATGCGGCAAGGTTCAAAGTGAAGTTGAAATTTTCATGTCAGTGCGGCAGCAGTTGCAGACGTGCATCTACGGCACGCTGCGCATACACAAAGATTTTTTGATTTCAGATTGTTGAAGTCATTTCTTAGTGTATGCAATTGATGCAGCGGCAACAACATCGGTTAATGCAGCAACATCGTCAGTTGAAACAACGAAACACGTGAAACCCCTTGCCCTGGCTGCAAGATCTGTGAGGCAGTCATTTTGCCATGCTAAGGCAGGGGTTGCATCAACCTCATTGGTGGACCATTTTTCTTGTGCTTTTTCAAGCTTACCACTCTTCGGTAAGTCTTCCTCGGGTGGTGGCCAACCTTTAAGGACTGAAAGCCAAGAATTACAATCATTGGATTTAAACCTCGCTTCAATACGAGTTTTCCAACAACCATAATTTCTACCATAAAGAACAACCGGTGTTCTCATGATATACGAGGCGTCAATAAAAAATGTGTGTGAGTAATCAGAGGGACCGTAACACTAAGTGAGTCTAGTGTTGGCTTTGATACCACTTGTAAGATCGTAGTGCTTAGGTATTATACAGAATACGCAGCACTGCACAGGCAGCGCACTGCAACTACAACAACTGGGTGTTGCAGCAGTGCGTTGCAGTAAAGAAAATCGTTCGTTTATTATTTGATTTACTTTGTTTGAGTGGATTATATATAATACCAGAAATATATAAATGTATATTCTGATACGATATTAAAGAGTGCAGCGGAATAATGAAAAACTTGAAAAACAAACAAACGAACACACACACACTAAGTAAAAAGCAAGAGAAGACACACGAAATTAATCTTGTATGAGTATTTAAATTATACCCATACGAATGTACCTTACGGCAAAAATGATTAATAAAGATCGAATGTCTTTACAAAATGTGATCTTGAATATACGATCGACTACCTTTTGGACATACACATGTATTCCTTAGGTATCGTATTCAAAGATCTCGACCCAACCAACACTACTAAACAAACTACGGCTGAATATGTTCTGATACAAAGCTTCGTAGTTGAAAGGTTCGATCACTCTCGATGAAATGAGAATAATCGAAGAAGAAAAGATGAAAAAGTGTTTTGGAAGTGGTGAGGAAATGTGCTGAAGACTCCTTCAATATATAGACCCAGCCCCGTAACCAACTCCCTTGAAAAGCGAGAGATAAGGCGGTTCCTATATTTTAGGAAATCTGTTTTGACCGCTGCTGCAACACCATGCGCAGACAGAGCAACTACTGCACCACCTTGCATCAGCGTCTTCAACGAGTCTTGCTGCAACGGTGCGTTTTCAGTCTTCAACTAAATCCCTTGAAAACCGAGTTGTTAGACAGTTGCTAGAATATAGGGATTCTGGTTTGACCGTTGCTGCAACGCTTTGCGCAGACAACTACTGCAGCAACGCCTTGCGCAGACAACAACTGCTGCAACACCTTCCGTCAATATCCCTTGAAAACCGAGTCATTAGGCAGTTGCTAGAAAATAGAGATTCTTGTTTGACCACTGCTGCAACGTCTTGCACAGGGCCAACTTCAGCTACTGCTGCAACACCTTGCGTCAATATCCTCAGGAGGTCTTGCAGCAACTGTTGCGTCTTCAGTCTTCAGCAAACATTCTCATGAGTGTCATCTTGCTGCAGCATGAGTAGGACTCACTGCAGCACCAAGGTCTTCAATGCTCGACGAGTGTTGGTTGCATATACACACATGGATCAACTAGATCACATGCTAAATAGATCACACATAAAATATGTGATGCACAACAGTACACAATGTGAAGAAAGAGAAAATCATGTAAGTATGCTGCTGCATCGCATTGCCTAGCGACTCGCTGCGGCAGTGCACTGCGTAGCATATTACACTAACAAGTACATTTGACATAGAAGCCAAAATATAGCACCTAGCCATTTCATCAGCCTTTGTCCACTTCCTATATGCTGCTCTTTCCTCATCAGTTGAGGCAGCCGTGGGCTCAGCAGGGCATGCTTCATAGAGTACAAATTTGTACTCTTATGCAGTCAGGACAATGTCCAAATTTCTCTTCCAATCAATGTAATTGGGACCAGTGAGTTTATTCTCCTTTAGTATCACATAGAGTGGATTCATAGCTATTCTCTAAACCTATAAGCACATATAAACAAACAATAAATTTAATGTCGATATTATCTCCCTCAAATAATATCATTAAATTACTAATTACATCTAAAATCCCATCAGGTAAGGCAAGCCACGTGGTGTGGACGTTTACCCACCTAAACGATTTCGCAATTAGATTTGCTTCGGTCATACATCACTTACAGCGTAACCTCGTGGGGAGGAATACTATAACGCGTATCTAAGTGTAAACCATTACTCAGTACTAAAGTAAATCGTTTGGAATTGCTACATCACCGCAAGCCACGTGGTGTGGACGTTTACGACAACTTCACAACTCTTCACAATTCCTTATAACTGTCTACATCAATTAATCCAAAATCCGTTAGTATAGCAAGCCACGTGGTGTGGACGTTTACTACACCAAGAGACTTTTATAATTGACTCCCAATTACAATATCCATTCGATTTTGTAAATCAAGACGCGGGGAATCATAAGTGAAACTCGAAGTTTCTAACCAGTGATTCACCATGCGAACAACCCTATCTCTCATTAGATGAGGGAGCCGAGCAGACAATCAATCCACCTTCAAAAAAGATGGTACGAAGGTCTCTAATTTGTGTCATCCACATGACCAAGTGGCTTTGGCTCCATTCCACTCCCCGGGGTGAGAATGAGTCGACTTGAAGTCAGCTTCAGAAGGACAAATTAGGCATTGTTTGATAAACTTAATCAATGTTTCTTGTAAAAGGAATTACACGAATTCTTCTCCAATGACTCGTCTATACGAACTTCGAAAGTCCATAAGAGTCACCAAGAGAACAGTAATGGAGACCATGGGAATGTTTCCATCCCCTCTCCCACTTAGCTTTTTACAATAAGAGATACGCTATCTAGTGCATAAAGTAAACACATATAGCATGCATACAAGTAATAAAGAACATAGCATCAGATAGTCAAAATAATGCTAGAAAATTATTTTCCGACTATTATGGCTTTATCGCATCTCCGTACGCATCTTCTAGTCTTCAGTCTTCGTTTCTTGAATGCTCCATGTGACGAGAATATTAATCCCAATATTTAAATCTATTTATTTTCAATTAATCCAAAAGTTACTTAATTCGAAAATTAAGTCAATCGAATATATTAAAAATAAAATTAAATATTATTAATATTTTTATTTATTTTTATTTTCCTATCTAATTCCATTAAATCTCTAGAATTCCATCCAAGTAAGACTTGGAATATTCTAGAAGACTTCTATAATAGAATAAGGAAATAAAATAAATTAGGACTCTTCTTCTTTCCATGATTAATTAATTTTCATCTAATGAAAATTCCCAAGAATATGAATAATCATATAGGAAATAAATTAATTCCAAATTAATTCTTTTCCTAATCCATGAGAGTTCCCCATAATAGAGAATACTCAATAAGGAAATAAATTAATTTCTAATTAATTCTTTTCCTAATCCATGAGAGTTCCTAAAAATAAGAACACTCAAATAGGAAAACCGAATTAATTAGGAAAGTTGTATCATGGTAGGAGTAGCATGGGTTGGGAGACCCCACACCACCCCCACCGCCGACCACCACCGCCCAGGACCACCACCGCCGCCGCCCCAACCCACGCGCCACCACCGCCGGTGGCCGGCGTGGCCAGAAGCCCTAGCGGGCAGCCCCATGGTGGGGTCGATCGATCCTCATGGGGATCGATCATGGGGATGATTGACCCCCCCGTTTCTTCGTCCTCTTCGTCTTCTTCGTCACACGTGTTCTCCGGCGGTCATCTCGGCATCGATCCAACGTAAAATTAATTTACAAAATTAAATTACAATTCCGGTATCGATTCTATACATGAAATCGACCCTATACACTTTCCGGAAAAACGAAGAACAATAATAATAAACCTAAATTCGGTCAACCCCCGAATTTTTTACTATTACAAGCATTCACCACCAAAAACGAATCTCGACATGTCCGAGAGTTTAATAATCCAACATAAATATGACAAAATAAATTAACGAATAATTAATCAAGCCATAATAGTCGGAACCCTGCAAGGTAGAACAATTATATCGAAAATACCGCGAACGTAAACCACGCTCTGATACCAATTGTTGGAATTCGATATCCCGGGCTATTAAAATTTGCGGAAAATAATAACCCGAACGAAAACCTTCGCCAAGGTTTGATCGCGAGCACGTCACGAAGCCCGGAGCTCAACCGAACGCGCGACCGTGGGTGAACCCAAGCGCGTCCAGCCGAGCCCCTGTACGTGGGGCTCGCGATCGCATGACGCGATCGCTGGGGCTGCTCCCGACAGCCCCCGGCAACAGGTCCGGCGACCTGCTGCCCGCCGTGGAGGCGCGGCTCGATCGACGAGCCGCTACGGGCGCACCAGCCGCCCGCCCGGCGATCACGCCCTAGGCGTCGATCGCCCGCTCGGCTGAAGTCGAGGGCTCCCCATGCACGCCGAAACCCTAGGTGGGTCGACCGCCGC
Source organism: Euphrasia confusa (assembly GCA_954870475.1). Taxonomy (NCBI): domain Eukaryota; kingdom Viridiplantae; phylum Streptophyta; class Magnoliopsida; order Lamiales; family Orobanchaceae; genus Euphrasia; species Euphrasia confusa. The sequence goes on from OX940960.1 coordinate 12,552,078, forward strand.
GATGCCGTGGTCTTCGACCACCATCGCCGGTGGATCCTCCTTCGGGGTTCGATCTTCGGATCTTGAGTTCACGGTATTTTACGATAATCCAAATCAAATAAAATTAAGGGCATTTAGATTTTATACCTTCGATTCGTTGTTCGGAGAAACGAAATCAAGATGACCTCGAGAACTTCCCACGTATTCCTTGCACTAGCTTGAACGTCGGGTGGGTGACGATCCTCCAAGCTTATGGATCTCCTTCACGAACTCTTTAGACTAATCAAGTATGATTATCTTGTCTTGTAGGTATTAATTGTGAAGACCATGTAGTGCTTTTATAGGCTACGTAGGGGATCTAAAGGAGGTGGAATATTGGGATTCCAATATTGATGATTAAATTGAGCCCAAGCCCAAATCTATTAATCCCATCAATATTAATTAATTTATTTTCCACTATATAAATTAATTGCACTCCCAATATTAAACCATATTATATCAAATAATATTTCTCCGGTAGTATTATTTATTCCGTGTATTTAAGATTTAAATATCCATGAATAAAATTAATTCATTTTCAATTAATTTATTCATCTCTTATATCCGAGAATAGTACCATTCAACCTTAATTATTGTGCGGAACAAATCCACTCATGAGGTTTACACAATAATTCCTTATGAACTCATCTCGGGGATATTATCAACCCTTACGGGATACACTTTCCCGTCAAGTATTCACGGCATGTCATATATAAAATATAGCGACCCAATTTTACCGGTAATTAACCCAACAATCAAATCGATTAATTTATTTGGAAAATCAAAGTCACTTATATTAAATATACACACCCGCAATAGTATCGGGGATTGAGAATAAAATACTCTGAGATTTAAATCGATTATCCAAGGCAATCCTAATCGATAAATCTCAAGTGATCCGCCCAATACACTAAGTGTACAAGTGTGATAAAATAATTAAGATAAATTATTTTCTCTCTCACACAAAGACTATACCGATGGATTGGTCCATGTCCGTCTAGGTCGTGAGCTACCGTTCGATTAAATACGAGTAACCGATAGTATGATCTTCTGTGTGGGCCCGCACACCATACTAACTATAACGTATATAATCTAGGACTATATTTTGCATATATTTAATTAATAATAATTAAAGGCAAACAATTATTTATTTATTAAATAGATTAAATGCTATGACCGGGAGTTTACCGATACTTAAATCTAGACATTAAGTACACAACTCCAACAGTTGTCAAGCTCTACAATCCGAAGACGAAAGAGGTATTTCAAGTCAATGGCCATCGAGTTAAACCGTACATCGAGGGAGAACCGCAAACCATTGGAGTAGAGTCGATTCTACTCGGGGACGTCTCTTATGAATAGAGCGTGTTAGTCGGTCTCGAGACTCTAAACGAGCGTCGCGTGGAGACTAGTCCACGGACCGTATTGCTCTCTCGGTTCTCAAAATGAGCGCCACATGGGGGCCTACCCACGAACGTCAAGCTCACGACATGAAATGAGCTAATTTATGCTTTTATTTGACAGGAGAATTAGTCGAGAGGATCGCACGGCAACTTGGAAGAGCTCGGATTTTCAAACTTACCAGGCGCCCGCTGGAATGCCAGGCGACCGCCTGGTCCTCGCCGCAAGCGCTCGCCGCCTCCTGAAGCGATCGCCTCGTCCAAACTTCAGAGAAGGAGAAAAGTCAGCAGACGCCCGCCTGCCTGGCAAGCGATCGCTTGCAGGCCGACGCGAGTGAGCGCCCGGGCCTGAAGCGGTCGCTTCCTGCTGCTTTTAGAGAGCCCAAAAATCGACCAGGCGATCGCTTGGGAACGAAGCGATCGCCTCTTCCCCTGCGCGAGCGGTCGCCTAAGCCTTCCGCGCTCGCCTCGTCTCGTTTTCTGAGGGCTCGAATTTTGATCAAGCGCTTGCTTGAAAGCGAAGCGCTCGCCTCCTTTCCTGAATATAAAAAAAAATTGAAATAAAAATATATTTATATATTATTTTTATTTTATCTTTTATTTTGAATTTGAGTAAAAGAGGGAGAAGCCCTAATTTTCACCCGCCTCCCTTTCACTCTTTGTTTTCTCTCTTGCAGAAAAATTTGAGCATCGTCAATCTCGTCCACCATCTCCGGCCAAGCCCATCACCACTGCCATCGCTTCCACCTCAACTCCGGCAACCATCATCTTCATCAGTCGTCACCGCCCATCACCACCGTAAGCTCGCCGCCCGCAGTCACTACCTCCAGTCACCGTCCCGTCGGCCTGCCCCGGCTGCCCAGACACCAGCTCCGTCCGTCGTCCTCACAGCAAACCGTCGCCGCCTGGACCGAATCGAACCACCCAACTCCGGCCGAAGATCCCTGCCCCGAACCTCAGTCGCAGCCGTCGACTTCTCAGCAGCCCGGGCACTTCGCAACCGTCGTCCTCGCCGACGACCGCCGCCCAGACGCCGCTCAACCACCTCACAGCAACTTCACCGAGTCGATCCGATTCGATTCAACCTCAAGCTTCCACAGCTCCGCCCCCGGTCAGTCATCGAGCCGAGCACCCTTGTCCTGTGCCTCGTCTCCATTCACGGCATTCCCGTGAATTAACTCCGGAAGTCTCGTTCGTTCCGGCAGCCCCGTCATCCGCCCTCGTTCCAAGTTCACGACAGTCCCGTGATTTTTCTTCGACTTCAACTCTCGACAGCCGGTCTCGACTTTCGTTTGTTACTCACGGCAGTCCCGTGAACTACTTCCGACAATCCCGGTAACCTCTTAATCCTTGTGATTCGTTTTTTTTTACTAAAATGAACACTCGAAGTAGGAAGAAAGACCCGACATCCAAGAGGCCACGGACGGACGAGGGACCATCCGAGGTCCCGGAGCACGAAGATGAGGATAGGCAGCCCACTCCTCCTCGGCAGCCGTCCCCGCAACCACAGCCACCTCCGGCTAATCGTCGGGTTGACCTCCGGGACGAGTACGGCGCCGATTTTCCCATTTACGCCCACAAGGAAGGCCGACGACTCGTTGCCTTCCGTAAGCATCCTTTTGAGTTCCCCCGCCCGTACGACTAGGATTTGATCCGAAAATTGGGCCTACATGATGACGTGAAGAAGTACTTGAAGTTGTTGGGGATCTGGGATATCGCACAGCTGGACCTTGGTTATTCGCCATCCCTAGGCCTTGAGATGTTTTGTACCCTAGAGCGAAATTCGAACGGGAGATTCTACACTTGTCGTCTCCTGGGCCATGAAGTCGATTTCAGTCCGAAGACATTCACGAGCATCTTCGTATTCCCTTGGGACGGAGCCCAGAGGGACATCCCCGAAAAAATCGACAAAAACGCGGCATGGGAAGCCATTACCTCGGTTCCCATTCACACCGGGAAGAGCGTACAGATAGCCGACCCGGCGCTCCTCCTAGTACACCGCTTCATCGCATATAACCTCTCCGGGAAAGATGAAGGGAACAAGGTGAATAAGTCGGAGCTCTTTCTCCTAGAGCACGCATACAAGGGCTATGCCTCTACCCCGGTCGATTATGTGTTGGATCAGCTGGTGAGGACAGTTCAGCGCGGAGCCCACCACGCCTCCTTTTTCTTCTTTGCCACGGGGCTCGCGCACTCGTCGGACCTCCTCGACATGAACGACCCAAGCACGCTTCCGACAGACTATGTGGCGAATCCCCGGGCGATTGATTTACAAGAGCTCAACGGCTCTCACCTTCTCGACCCGGCTGGAAAATTCCTCCCTCATTCCGTGCGAATCGGGCGAGGCTCGAGGAATGCCGCGTCGACGAGCACCGCACCTCCGGTCCAGCCCCCATCCCAGCTACCACAGCCAGGATATGCCTCGGGGTTTGGAGATCCAATTCCCTATCCGACCTATTCATCGTACACCACCGGTTTCCACGACATGATAAATCAGTTCCAGGATATGCGGACTAGTTTCGAGGACGCGGAGACTAGTAGGAGGGAGATCGAGTACGATATGCGGGAGGATTTTCGGACGACTTCGGGAGATACTCATACCTACATTGATGAACGGTTCAACCGGATGGAGGCTCAAGCTACTCTTCAGTATGACCATTTCAATGGTCGCCTCGACCGTATCGAGACCCAGCAAGCCGCAAACCATGCCTACTACATTGTCGAGAACACCCGACAGCAGACTTGTCAGGACGAGGAGCACGCCTTTCATGTCACCCAGTACGCTCAGATGATGGCCATGTTCCGAGGGCCACAGTACCCACCACCCGAGCCATGAGGATCGACCGTACCTTCGTACGGTCGCGGTATGTACATAGAGTCTTTTGTTTCTTGCTTTGAGTCGTGTTTTCTTTATTATGTTGGTTTTCTTTCTTTGTTTTGTTTTCCGTGGTTTGTTTGAGTTTTGGTGTGTAGGTTGTTCACCCCGTCACATTTGGACACCTGCGAGGACGATTTTCTTGGGACGCGTGCTCTCTTAGGAGTGTACTACATCCACGAGGACATGGATTAGCCCAAGTGGGGGGGGGTGGGGGGGGGTTTGCTTTCTTTTCCCCTTTTTTTCCTTCTCTTTCTTTATGTTTCGTCATGTTTTAGTTGTGTTTCTCTTGTTTTGTGTGGTACGTGATAGCTCCCCCTTCGTTGAGATTTGATCTTCATGAAAGTATAGTTGATGTGTTGACCATGCATGTTAGTTGCTTTATTTCTATTCTTGGAGTACAATGGATTTTTGATGCTAGAGGTCGGTGTTATATCACTATATTTATTTATTTATTTATCCAGATAGCAGCTCGGAGGTGCCCGTGAGCAGAAAATGCGCGTCATGTCGTCTCACCACGGAGGTCCGAGGAGCAAGACCTCGTCGAGACGCCTAGGAGCTCCCACCGAGCAGACCAACCGTCACCCACCGAAGACGCCCCGGACACGCCCCGGAAACCGAAAGCATCTACCTCCGAGAAAGACAGATCCGAGGACCGCCGGGGATGAAGGGGGCCAAGGAAAGCCGTGGGATTAGGCCGAGCTGAGCAAAGGCCGAGCTGACCAAAGGCCAGTGGGTCAAACTGGGAGTTTCCCGTTGGACGAATTGGTCTGCTCGACTGGGAAGGCGGCGGAAATTTGGGCCGGTCCATATACCAGGCCCATGTAATAGTTTTAATAGGCCCATTAGGTCAAAAGAGGAAAAACCCTAATTGTATCCTTATAAATACACTGTAAGACTTACCAAAAGGGGCAGATTTCGGCCTCCAAAAATAGAGCTTATTTCCTTTTCCAGCTTAAGCATTATTTCCTTTTCTGAAAAGTAGAATCTGTTAGCTCAATCCTCAAAAATCTCTCTTGTGTTTACGGGACGGTTTAGACCACGCCGCCCGGTTTTTTCCACCCGTTAACAATTTGCGCTAGAAGGAGGGGGAATCCTCGAGCGTTGAGCTGACCGTTTTTGTTTCTTGATAATGGATATCGTAGGTATTTCAGGTACCGCCGCCGCCGGCCCCGAAGGAGAAGCTCCCCAGAAAGCAAAAAGTGCGGGCGCGGCCTGCATGTCGCGAAGCGGCCTTGAGACAGCGACTCCCCTAGTCCCCGATGAGATCGCTCGCCAGCTGGCGTGGATCGAGACCTTACGCGCGGAAGAGGCCGAAGCCAGGGAGAGGCAGAGGGTTCTTCACGAGCAGGTGCTAGAGGCCGAGAAGCTGATGTCGCCCGCCGTCGAAGAAGAACCAGATCTGGACCTGAGGCAAGTCAATACCCCCGAGCAAATCAAGCGGACTATACAAAAGCTAGAGGCCCGGTCTCGTTTCCTGGAGAAAAGGCCGATCATCGAGAAGCAAAACCCTGACGCCCGCCATCTAGAAGAAGAGTTCGAGGCCGAGGCCCGCGAGGAGGCTACTCGGGCAACGTTCTAGAAGAGACAGACGACCAGTCCCAACCGCGCCGCGGCAAACCCTGGGACAGTCGTCGTAGTCGATCCCGGACTCGCGAAACGCTTGGAGGAGGTAGAACGGAGGTTAGCCAAACAGGATAACGATCCCAAGAGGAGATCTCCTCTCGCCGAGCCGTTAAGTCTGAGGATCGAGCAAGCCCGGTCACAACCCGACATCGCCCCGCTGCTGACTTTCATTTATGACGGAGCGTCCGACCCCGACGTCCGCCTAAACAAATACAACACGTACATGGTCGGTCGAGGTGCTACGGAGGCAACCAAGTGCCGCCTTTTCCCTTTGACTCTCGGCGACATGGCTCACCGTTGGTATACCAGCCTACCGCCGAGGTCGATCGACAGTTTCGGGGAGCTAGGAGACGAGTTCGTCTCTTACTTCGCGTCCAAGGTGAAGTATTCGGAGGGCCGCCAACGTCTGATGGGGGTCAAGCAGGGCAAGGATGAAACCGACGAGGGTTACATAGATCGAGTAGAACGGATCTCCAAGCAGGGGGATCGGGTGAGTGACGAAATCCTCGTTCACTCCGTAGTGGGCGGTTTGCGGCCGACGTCCATTCTGTTCAAACCAATGATGAAGGAATACCCAAAGTCGTACACTGAGTTCCGCAGGAGAGCGGGCGAGGAGATCGCCCAGCAGCGCATATATGATCAGCGGATGAAAGAGCTGGAGCCCGCAAAGGAAGAAAAACCCTCTGCCGAGAAGAAGCCCGCCAACCCGGCAACGGTTGATTACTGGACGGAGCCACCTCCAACGGTGAAATACCATGAAAGTGGAAAGAAGAAGCCCAACTACAAGCTCTACCAGGGAACTTTCCAAGCACCGCGGAAGGTCGAGATCGTGAATGCGTGTCCCGAGGAGGGGACGTTCCTGGGGAAAACCCCCACTCGGATCCTCCAAATCTTCTACGAGCGGGACATCAATATCCTCACTCCCCCTCAGGCCATGAGGAGTCACCCCGACGAGAGAAACCCGCGCAAGTGGTGCTCTTTCCACCAAGAAAATGGGCATAGGACTGATGAGTGCCGCGACCTGATCGCTCAACTTCGACAGCTCTACGAAGACGGGAGCTTGGCCGATCTCCTCCGGGCACCGAAACGCGGCCGCCCAGTCGCCGACTGAGGAGGTGCCGGCCGCGGGAGTGGTGGCCGCGGAAGAGGAGGTAGAGGCCGAGGCTGAGGATATCAGGACGATCAGAATCACCGGCCGAACCAACAGCAGAGACGCGAGCCAGATCGTCCCGGACCAAACCAGTTAGTTTTGCCTCCGCCCCCAGCTGTAATAGCCGAAGATGAAGATCCTCCCATCCGCGGAGGAACACGTGTCAACATGATAGGGGGTCTGACACCGATCATTCATAAATCAAAGAGGCAGAAGAAAGAAGAGTTGCGCGAGTTTGAGGGCGTGAACGTGGTAATCCCCCAGGCGGAGTCAACTATCGCCCGCGGGATTACCATCACTTTCTCCGAGAAGGACAGGGAAGGGATAAGATATCCCAAGGAAGATGCTCTGGTGGTCACTGCGAGGATCCTTGGGATCGAAGTGGCCAGGATCCTGGTGGACAACGTGGCCCATTGCAACCTCATCTTCAAATAGGCATTGGACCAGCTCGGTGACCTTTCCAGCTACGTCCGGCCATATGATGGAGTTTTGAAGGGATTCGGGGATGTGGTGGTGCGCCCCCGCGGACGTATAAGGATGGCCGTAGAGTTGAAGGACGGGCAAGATCCGAGCATAAATATGACTCGAATGTTGAATTTTGTTATCGTTGATGCAGACAATATCTATAATGCTTTTTTCGGTAGGCCGTTCCTTGATGCCTTTGAGGCTGTGGCGTCCTCCCATTACTACTGTATTAAGTTTCCCACCCTGAGTGGTGTGGTCGGCACCCTTCGGGGAGACCAGTATATGGCGAGGAAGTGTTTTAATTACCTTTCGTGTTCTGATGTAAACGTACACCCAAATAACGATGATACCAACACTGGGGCATTTGGGGGCGTCAACCCCCAAATAACTTCCCAAGAATCCATCCCGAAAGGCGAAAAGCCTCGAAGGGAAAAGCTCGAGGACACTTTAATCGAAGTCAGGGAGATAGACCCCACGGATGAAATGGATGTGGACGATCAGGATTATCTGACCGTTCTGTGGGATGAAGGCGCCCCCGGAAATTCCAATTTTTCCGAAGCAGGACCTAGCAGAATTCGGGAGACCGAGGAGGCAATTCCCGAGCTCGAAGCACAATTCTTGCACATACTCATCGACGAGATGCCTAACACCCGGGATGTTGATCCCATGCCAGACATACAAATTGTGGAGCCCGAGGACCTCGATCCACGAATCGGTTCCGAACCAAATGACATACCCGACCCGCGGGGACCGTCGATCTGTACAGCAGTGGACGAGGTAGAAAAGGTGAGTCTGGATTCGAACAGACCAGAGTTAGAGGTTTTTATCGGAAAGAAAATTCCTGAGCGGCTGAGGAACGAGCTGGTTGATTTTTTAAGCCAAAATACAGACGCTTTTGCTTGGTCCCATAAAGATATGGTCGGAATCGATCCTAAGCATGCCTGCCACCATCTGAAGATTGACCCGGAGAAGAAACCCATCGCCCATAAGAGAAGGAAGATGGGACCCGAGAAATATGCAGCTTTGGCGGTGGAGGTTAAGAAACTAGTCGATAACGACCTTGTGCGAGAGGCCGAGGAGGAGCCCCAATGGATCGCGAACGTTGTGCTCGTCAAAAAGGCCAATGATACTTGGCGTCTTTGTATCGATTTTACCGACTTGAATAGAGCCTGCCTGAAGGACTACTTCCCTACTTGGATCTTACGTTCAACGATATTTTTACGATAATAAACGATTAAAATCATAAAGATGGTTTTACGATTTTACCTCGTTCTCGTTGTTCGGAAAAACGAAGAACTCAATTGATGACCTTGAGATCTTCCCACGTATTCCTTGCACTAGCTCGAACGTCGGGTGGGCGACGATCTTCCGAACTCCATGGATCTCCCTCTCTACTTTCTCTCTCTAGAATTGTAATCTTCAAGTTATGAGAATAGAGAAGACCATGTAGTGCTTTTATAGGCTACGTAGGGGATCTTAAGGAGGTGGAATATTGGGCTCCCAATATTAATGATTAAATTGAGCCCAAGCCCAAATCTATTAATCCATTAATATTAATTAATTCTATTTTCCACTATATAAAATTAATTGCACTCCCAATATTAAACCATTATATATCAAATAATATTTCTTCGGTAGTATTATTTATTCCGTGTATTTAAGATATAAATATCCATGAATAAAATTAATTTATTGCTAATTAATTTATTCATCTCTTATATCCGAGACTAGTACCATTCAACCTTAATTATTATGCGGAACAAATTCACCTGCAGGGTTTACATAATAATTCCTTATGAACTCATCTCGGGGATATTATCAACCCTTACGGGATACACTTTCCCGTCAAGTATTCACGGCATGTCATATATAAAATATAGTGACCCAACTTAACCGGTAATTGACCCAGTAATTAAACCGGTCAATTCCTTTGGAAAATCAAAGTCACTTATATTAAATATACACACCCGCAATAGTATCGGGGATTAAGAATAAAATACACTGAGACTTAAATCGATTATCGCCGGCAATCCTAATCGATAAATCTCAAACGATCCGCTCAATACACCAAGTGTACAAGTGTGATAAAATAATCAAGACAAATCATTTTCTCTCTCACACAACGACTATACCGATGGATTGGTCCGTGTCCATCTAGGTCGTGAGCAACTGTTCGATTAAATACGAGTAACCGATAGTATGATCTTCTGTGTGGGCCCGAAACACCATACTAACTACAACGTATAGAATCCAGGACTATAATTTGCATATATTTAATTATAAATAATTAAACGCAAATAATTGTTTATTTAATTAAATAGATTAATGACAATGGATCGTGAGTTTCCATTACTTAAATCTAGACATTAAGTACACAACTCCAACATTCCATTTCATCACTTGACGATTTTGAGAGAACGAAATCTGATTTTTAGAATCGTAACCGACAGCTTCGAGCTTCGAGTTTGTGTAGTTTGCTTTTGCGCTGTGCGCCAGTATTAGAGTTAGGAGATTTAGCTCTAGGTGCACTTGTGCTAGATTACAAGTTAGTGGGAGTTGTTGCGACACTCGGGAAACTTCTTGTAATCGTTTTGCCTACCATACTCAGTGTAATAGTTTAGTTTCGTTATTCAATGAAATGAAACATATTACATAACTTTGTCTCCACTTTTTATTCTACGAACTAGTGTGAGTGTTTCTTCGACTGAAGCTGCTGTTTGTGTGTTTAAGGCCAACTTCGCGAAAAGTTGGTATCATACGTCGAAGACGTAATTTCAATTGGTATCAGAGCAGGACGTCATACGTATAAGACATGATCCGTTACTTGACTTCATATTTCCGCCATGATGGAGTCGTCTATCTTTGTTCAGAAACCGATTATGCTTACTCATCAAAACTACTCGAACTGGAAAGCCAAAGTTTCAGCTAGAATTAAGGGCTATGACTCTAGAGCTTGGATGGCTGTGTTAGAAGGATGGGAACGTCCTTATACTGAAGACGCTGATGGTCTGAGAACTCCGAAACCGGAACGTAGCTGGACGAGAGAGGAGCATGACTTATCTACTGCTAACAGCAAAGCTCTACTTCTTATCTGTGAATGGCTGGATCTTAGTATGTATCAGTTGGTTAAAAATTGCACATCTGCCAGAGATGCATGGGAGACTCTACAAAGAACATGTGAGGGAAGTCATGCAGTTAAGCGATCGAAAATCCGAACTATCACTGCTCAATTCCATCAACTCCGGATGAGGGAAGATGAAGACATAAATGACTACTTGGACAAGATCATGAGATACATCAATGAGGCATTTGAATTAGGAGAAATCTTTCCTGCTCTCATGGTCTATGAGAAGGTCCTATCCAGTGTAAGCACTAGATGTTGGAGTTGTGTACTTAATGTCTAGATTTAAGTACCGGTAAACTCCCGGTCATGGCATTTAACCTATTTAATTAATAAACAATTTTTTGCAATTAATTATTATTAATTAATTATGCAAAATATAGTCCTGGATTTTATACGTTGTAGTTAGTATGGTGCGCATGGGCGCACAGAAGATCATACTATCGGTTACTCGTATTTAATCAAACAGTTGCTCACGACCTAGATGGACACGGACCAATCCATCGGTATAGTCGTTGTGTGAGAGAGAAAATAATTTATCTTAATTATTTTATCACACTTGTACACTTGGTGTATTGGGCGGATCAGCTTGAGATTTATTGATTAGGATTGCCTTGGATAATCAATTTAAATCTCGGAGTATTTTATTCTTAATCCCCGATATTATTGCGGGTGTGTATATTTAATACTAGAGACTTTGATTTTCCAAAGGAATTAACCGATTTAATTATTGGGTTAATTACCGGTAAAATTGGGTCGCTATATTTTATATATGACATGCCGTGAATACTTGACGGGAAAGTGTATCCCGGAAGGGTTGATAATATCCCCGAGATGAGTTCATAAGGAATTATTGTGTAAACCTCATGAGTGGATTCGTTCCGCACAATAATAAAGGTTGAACGGTACTAGTCTCGGATATAAGATATGAATATTATTTATTGAGCAATAAATAAATTTATTCATGGATATTTAAATCTTAAATACACGGAATAAATAATACTAATCGGAGAAATATTATTTGATATAATATGGAATAATATTGGGAGTGCAATTTTATTTATATAGTGGAAAATAAATAAAATTAATATTGATATGAATTAATAGATTTGGGTTGGACCCAATTTAATTTTCAATATTAGAAGCCCAATATTTATTCTCCTTATGATCCCCTACGTAGCCTATATAAGCACTACATGGTCTTCACTTTTCATAAGACAACTTAACCTACGCCAATCATAAAGTCTTGAGAGTGAGGAAGATCCATAGAGTTCGATAGATCGTCGCCCACACGACGTTCGGACGAAGTGCGAGGAATACGTAGGAAGATCGCAAGGTCATCGTTTGGATTCGTTTCTCCGTACAACGAATAGAGGTAATAATCATAAACTCCCTTTTATGATTTGTGTTCGTTGATTGTGATGTATACATGAACAAGACGATCCGGGAAAGCGTCGAAACCGAGATACGGGGATCACGCGATCCCCGTCGGGATCGAGAGGGGCGGCCGAACCCTAGGGTTCGACCGCCGGTACCGCGCGACGCAAGGGGAGCCCCGGCTGGACGCCGGGGCACGCGATCGACTCCGGTCGATCGCCGCGGTGCCATGGGCTAGTGCCGTGGCGGACCCCAGCCTCTCGTCGGAGGCGCGTGGCGCGAGGGCCCTCGGCTGGAGCCGAGGGGTGCGATCGATCCTTGGATCGATCGCGGGCAAGCTGCGGGTTCACCCGCAGCGACCCCGTACGTGCTGCGGGTTCGCCCGCAGCGGACGCGTACGGGGCTCGGCCCTCGCGAGCAGCGAGTCATCGCGACTCGCTGCGGGGCTGCTACGAGCAGCCCCGGGGATCGCCCGTAGCGATCCCAGCGATCGTCCGAGGACGATCGCGAGCCCTTCGCGGGGGCTCGGCTGGGCGCACGCAGCCTTCGGGCTTCGCTGGGCGTTCGGTCGGGCCCCGGTTCGTGAGGTGGTTCGCGTTCGTGGATCCGACTCGTGGGGGACTTCGGCTGGGGGCGGGCTGCGTGTCTTCGGGCGCGTAGTCTCCAAAGGTCGGACTCCTGCGGATGAGTCGGGGATCCAATCTTCGGCGATCGAGGGTTTTTGATCGGGTTATCGGTTCCGCAAATTTTGATAGCCCGGGACATCGAATCCCAGCAATTGGTATCAGAGCTTTTGGTTTCGTGTTCATGTATATGTTCGATTATTGTTCTACCTTGCAGGATTTCCGGCTATCATGGTTGGATTTAATTAATTGTTTTTTAATTAATTATCATGATTATTAAACTCTCGGACATGTCAAGATTCGTTTTTATGTGGTTGAATGTTTGTAATAGTAAAAATTCGGGGGTTGACCGAATTTAGGATTTATTATTACGCACTTTATTTTCCGGAAAATGTATAGGGTCGATTTCATGTATAGAATCGATACCGGAATTGTAATTTAGATTATTGTAATTTATTTTGCGATTGGATCGATGAATCGAGACCGCCGAAGAAGACGAGATGACGAGAGGGAGCTAGGGCTCGGATCGACCAACCCCATGGTCAATCCATAAGGGTCGATCGACCCTCACATGGAGGAGCCGCCGGTGTAGGTGGCCGGCCACCTCCTAGGTGTGGGTCGAGGGTGGCTTGGGGACTCCCACTGATGGAGTAGTATACTTAATGTCTAGATTTGAGTATTCTGAACTCTGTATGCACTTTCATTTATCTATCTATTACAGACATTCATTTGCTTTTAATTATTGTTAATTAAATATATGCAAATTATAGTCCTGGATTTTATACGTTGTAGTTAGTATGGTGTTGCATGGGCACACAGAAGATCATACTATCGGTTACTCGTATTTAATCGAACAGTTGCTCACGACCTAGATGGACACGGACCAATCCATCGGTATAGTCGTTGTGTGAGAGAGAAAATAATTTATCTTAATTATTTTATCACACTTATACACTTGGTGTATTGAGCGGATCGATTGAGACTCATCAATTAGGATTGCTCGGCGATAATTGATTTGAGACTCGGAGTATTTTATTCTTAATCCCTGAAACAATTGCGGTTGTGTATATTTAATATTAGTGACTTTGATTTTCCAAAGGAATTAACCGATTTAATTATTGGGTTAATTACCGGTTAAGTTGGGTCACTATATTTTATATATGGCATGCCGTGAATTCTTGAAGGGGCAGTGTATCCCGTAAGGGTTGATAATATCCCCGAGATGATCTCATAAGGATTTATTATGTAAACCTCGCGAGTGGATTTGTTCCGCATAATAAATAAGGTTGAGTGGTACTATTCTCGGATATAAGAGATGAATAAATTTATTAAGCAATAAATAAATTTTATTCATGGATATTTAAATCTTAAATACACGGAATAAATAATACTAAGATGGAGAAATATTATTTGATATAATATGGAATAATATTGGGAGTGCAATTTTATTTATATAGTGGAAAATAAATAAAATTAATATTGATAAGAATTAATGGATTTGGGTTGGACCCAATTTAATTTTCAATATTGGAAGCCCAATATTTATTCTCCTTTTGATCCCCTACGTAGCCTATATAAGCACTACATGGTCTTCACTTTTCATAACCTAAGATACGCCAATCCTAAAGTCTTGAAGAGTGAAGAGGATCCATAGAGTTCGATAGCTCGTCGCCCACCCGACGTTCGAACGGAGTGCAAGGAATACGCGGGAAGATCACGAGGTCATCGATTTCGTTTCTCCGAACAACGAATCGTAGGTACAATTCTCAACTAACTTGATAATTTTTCGATTTGTTTTTATCGAGAATACCGTAGAACAAAGATCCGAGGATCGAACCCCGGGATGAGGGTCGAGCCGGGCGGTGGTGGTTGGACCACCGAACCGGCGGCGGCTCGTGGATCCCTCATGGGGATCGAACGCGTGAACCCTCGGCTGGACGCCGAGGGTCGATCGAGCCCTACGGGGCTGATCGCTAGGGCTACGGGGCTGACCCATAGCAGCTCGTAGCGAGCTGCGGGTTTTCCCGCAGCGGCTCGCTGGACGCGAGCCCTAGCCGCGTAGCAGCGGATCAACGGATCCGCTGCGGGGTTGCTCGTAGCAACCCAGCGATCGCCCGTAGCGATCGCGAGTCCCCTCGCGGGGACTCGGCTGGGCGTCCGCGTGCCTCGTGCGCGCGACGCGTTCGGTCGGGTCCCGGTTCGCGTGGGCTCGTGGTTTCTCCGGCGATTGAGGTTGTCGATTATATGAACCCCGGCTCGCGGGGGTTTGGGTGGGGGCGGATTACGTGCCTTCGGGTGCGTGGTCTCCAAAGCCCGAACTCCGGCGGATGAGTCGACGTTTGTATGTTTTCCGGCAAAGGGTTCGTTCGGGTTATCGGTTCCGCAATTTTTGATAACCCGGGATAACGAATTTCAACAATTGGTATCAGAGCGTGGTTTACGTTCGCGGTATTTTCGATAAAATTGTTCTACCTTGCAGGGTTCCGACTATTATGGCTTAATTTATTATTCGCTTAATTTATTTTGTCATGATTGTTGTTTTTTTTAAACTCTCGGACATGTCGAGATTCGTTTTTGGTGGTGAATGCTTGTAATAGTAAAAATTCGGGGGTTGACCGAATTTAGGATTTATTATTATGTTCGTTGTTTTTCCGGAAAATGTATAGGGTCGATTTCGTGTATAGAATCGATACCGGAATTGTAATTTAGATTTTTGTAAATTTATTTTGCGATTGGATCGACGAATCGAAGACCGCCGGAGAAGACGAAGTGACGGGGTGGACGAAAGGGCTAGGGATCGATTGGATCGATCCCCATGGATGCCCGATCGAATGGCGATGGGCGAGGGGCTTGTTGCCCTAGCCGCGGCTGCCACCGGTTCGGTGGTTGGCGGCGTGGCTGGGCGGCGGCCTCCTCCCCGTGGCTGACCGGTCGGACGTGGTGGGGGTGGCTCGGGGTCTCCCAACCCGGGCTACTCCTACCGGAAATATACTTTCCTAATTAATTCATTATTTCCTATTTTGATTATTTCTTTATGGAATATTCTAGAAAAATAGAAAAAGAATTAATTTAGTACTAAATTTATTTTTCCTATTTGATTATTCCTACTCATGGGAATATTCATGGATTAGGAATAAAATAAATTTGGAAAAGTATAATAGTCCTAATTATTTTATTTCTTTATTTCATTATGGATATCATCTAGAATATTCCAAGAATATCTTGGATAGATTATTCTAGAGATTTAATGAAGTGGAAAAAGAAAATAAAATAAATAAAAATATTAATAATATTTAATTTTATTTTTGATATATTCAATTGACTTAATTTTCGAATTAAGTAACTTTTGGATTAATTGAAAATAAATAGATTTAAATATTGGAAATTAATATTCTCGTCACATGGAGCATTCAAGGAACGAAGACTGAAGACTAGAAGATGCGTACGGGGATGTGATGAAGCCATAATAGTCGGAAAATAATATTCTAGTAATTATTTTGACTATGTGATAATACTATGTGCTTTATTACATGTATGCATGCTATATGTGTTTATTTTATGCACTAGATAGCGTATCCCTTTATTGTAAAAAACTAAGTGGGAGAGGGTATGGAAACATACCCATGGTCTCCATTGCTGCTCTCTTGGTGACTTTTATAAACTTTTGAAGTTTATATAGATAAGTCATTGAAGGAGAGTTCTTGTAATTCCTCTTACGAGAAACATTGATTAAGTTTATCAAACAATGCCTAATTTGTCTTTCCAAAGCTGATTTCAAGTCGACTCATTCTCACCCCGGGGAGTGGAATGGAGCCAGAGCCACTTGGTCATGTAGAGGACACAAATTAGAGACTTTCGTACCATTCTTTGATAGATGGGTCGTTTTTCTGCTCGGCTCCCTCATTTATGAGAGATAGGGTTGTTCGCATGGTAAATCACTGGTTAGAAACTTCGAGTTTCACTTATGATTCTCCACGTCTTGATTTACGAGATTAAATGGATCAAGTAATTGGGAGTCAATTATAAAAGTCTCTTAGTGTAGTAAACGTCCACACCACGTGGCTTGCTATGCTGACGGATTTTGGATTAATTGATGTAGACAGTTGTAAGTAATTATGAAGAGTTGTGAAGTTATCGTAAACGTCCACACCACGTGGCTTGCGGTGATGTAGCGATTCCAAGTAATTTACTTTGGTACTGAGTAATGGTTTACACTTAGATACGCGTTATAGTATTCCTCCCCACGAGGTCACGCTATAATTGATGTATGGCCAAAGAAAATATAATTGCTAAATCATTTGGGTGGGTAAACGTCCACACCACGTGGCTTGCCTTACCTGATGGGATTTTAGATGTGATTAGTGATTTAATGATATTATTTGAGGGAGATAATATCGGATATTAAATTGTTTGTTTGTTTTATGTGCTTATAGGTTAAGAATGACTGTGACCCCACTTTGTGATATACTTAAGGATGAAAACTCACCGGTTCCATATGGTGATGATTGGGAACGAAATCTGGACATTGTCCAGACTGTTGAGCTTTCCGAATCCACTGTTGTCCCAACTGATGAGGACATTCGAAATGACCTCAGGATGATGTTGAGACATAGCGTGGAAGCCGGACAAGAGGTGATTAACATACTCACAGAATTCTCTCTCAATGAGTCCCTTAAAAGGGAATCAACGAGAGCGGAGTTTGTGCGTAAGTTAAGAGAATCACAAGCTTTTGTGGCAAGGCTAGAGGAAAAGCGTGCAAAGAAACCCAGTGGCTTAAAGCCACGGATTGGGAAAGGCAAGCCTTTGGGAAAGTGCTTTCGATGCAAGCAGTTTGGACACTGGAGGTCTGATTGTCCTCTCATCAAAGGTACGAAATTTTCCTTAGTCACTGAAACATTGTCGGCGGTGATATCTACCAGCACCTGGTGTGTAGATACGGGCGCCACTGACCATGTCTGCAATTCATTGCAGGGGTTCCAGGAAACCCGGAGACTTAGACTGGGAGAGATCGTGGTCTACATGGGCAATGCCGCGAAGGTGGCGGCTGTTGCAGTGGGAGACGTTCACTTACGCTTTAGTAGTGATAGGGTTTTAGTTTTACAAAATTGTCTTTATGTACCGAATTTTAGAAAGAATTTGATTTCAGTTTCTAAGTTAATTCTGAATGGATATTCTGTTTCTTTTGATCACTCTGTGGTCATAAGAAGAAATAGTGAGATTGTCTGTTCTGGTACATTGGTAGACGATTTGTATATTCTGAATCCTGAGTCTAACACGGTGCAACTAACCGAGAGTAATAACACATCTACGAACACCAATAAGAGAAAGGAACCTTCTAAAATGAATCAATTATACTTGTGGCATCTAAGGCTAGGTCATATTAATTCGAATAGAATTCAAAGGTTGAAAGCTGATGGTCTCATTAGCGGCATAGAAGGAGAGGACCTTCCAACCTGCGAATCCTGTTTGGAGGGTAAAATGACCAAGCGTTCTTTTTCTGGTAAAGGACGTAGAGCTGAACAAGTATTGGATTTGATTCACTCTGATGTATGCAGACCTATGTCTACTCAGGCAAGGGGAGGGTACGAGTATTTCATCACCTTTACTGATGATTACTCAAGGTATGGATATATTTACCTGATGCGCCACAAGAGTGATTCTTTTGACAAGTTCAAGGAATTCAAGGCTCTTGTGGAGAACCTTCGTGGTAAATCCATAAAATGCCTGCGATCTGATCGCGGAGGCGAGTACCTGTCTGGAGAATTCAAGGCATACTTGGCAGAGAATGGGATTGAATCCCAGCTGACTTCACCATATACTCCCCAGCAGAATGGTGTGTCAGAAAGAAGGAATAGGACTCTTATGGAGATGGTGCGATCGATGATGAGTTACTCGGATTTACCTGTTATGTTCTGGGGACTTGCCTTGGAAACAGCGGCGTACATTCTGAACAGGGTTCCGACCAAAACGGTACCAACTACACCCATGGAATTGTGGAGTGGGCGTAAGCCTAACTTGAAACACATTCGGATCTGGGGATGTCCAGCACATGTGTTGCGACAAGGCGCCGATAAGTTAGAACCTAGATCAGAGATACGGCTGTTTGTAGGATACCCGAAAGGAACTAAGGGTGGCATGTTCTATAGTCCTACGGACCAGAAGATCGTTATAAGTACTAACGCTCGGTTCTTAGAGGAAGACTATGTCATGGACCACAAGCCCAAAAGTGACATAATACTTGATGAGTTGAGAGGTAACGAGGAAGACCTGGATACAGCCGAACCGAGTATAGATACACCACTAGAACCTGCACCTAATACCGTCACTGTTAATACACCGGAACGCCGTCGTAGAGGGAGGGTTGTTAAACAACCGGACAGATGGATTGGACTGGGTGAGTCTTCGGACTCGGCACCCGGAGTTCATGAAGTCGATCCCTGGACCTATGATGAGGCGGTACAAGATATAGATGCGCCTTCTTGGAAGAAAGCGATGAAATCCGAAATAGAATCTATGGATTCTAATAAAGTCTGGGATCTTGTAGAACCACCAAGCGGCGTAAAGCCAATTGGGTGTAAATGGGTCTACAAGAGAAAGAGAGGATCTGACGGAAAGGTTGAAACCTTTAAAGCTCGGCTTGTTGCGAAAGGATATACTCAGAAAGAGGGAATCGATTATGAGGAGACCTTCTCGCCGGTAGCCAAGATAAAGTCAATCCGGATTCTCTTATCCATAGCAGCTCATATGGATTATGAGGTGTGGCAAATGGATGTCAAGACAGCTTTCCTTAATGGAAGTCTTGACGAGACGATTTATATGAAACAACCAGAAGGATTCATTGCTAAGGGGCGAGATCATCTAGTGTGCAAGCTTAATCGATCCATTTATGGATTGAAACAAGCCTCGAGATCGTGGAACCTGCGGTTTGATGAAGTAGTCCAATCTTTTGGATTCATTCAAAGCATGGACGAATCGTGTGTGTATTGGAAACGTGATGGAAAGAAGGTGGTGTTTCTCGTGCTTTATGTAGATGACATACTTCTCATTGGCAACAGTGTAAAGATGTTATCAGACATAAAGGGATGGTTGTCTAGACAATTCGATATGAAAGATTTGGGAGAAGTTGGACATGTTCTAGGGATCAAAGTTATAAGGGATCGCCGGAATAGAACATTGTGTCTTTCCCAGCAATCTTACATAGACACGATTCTAGCTCGTTTTAACATGCAAGATTCCAAGAAGGGTGATCTGCCCTTCAGTAAAGGAACTTATCTTTCTAAGGATATGTGTCCTCAGACACAGAAGGAGAAAGATGATATGAAAGCGGTTCCCTACGCTTCGGCTGTGGGAAGCTTAATGTATGCAATGTTATGCACGAGGCCTGATATCTGCTATGCCGTTGGCATAGTAGCGAGATATCAGAGTAACCCTGGAAAGGCTCATTGGACTGCCGTAAAGAGCATTTTCAAGTATTTGCGAAATACTAAGGATTATGTTCTGAGATACAGTGCAGACAATCTGATTCCTTTGGGTTACACAGATTCGGATTTCCAAGCTGATAAGGACTGGTGTAAGTCGACATCAGGCTATGTGTACACTTTGGGAGGTGGAGCCGTATCATGGAAGAGTGTTAAGCAAAAGTGCAGTTCGGACTCTACCATGGAAGCTGAATATGTTGCAGCCTCAGAGGCAGCGAAAGAATCAGTGTGGTTCCTTAATTTCCTCCAGGACTTAGATGTGATTCCGAGTTTGCCCAAGGCTATGAAAATTTATTGTGACAATAGCGGTGCAGTGGCAAACAGTAAGGAACCACGGTCCCATAATGCTACAAAACACATAGAGCGCAAGTACCACCTGATTCGAGACATCGTCAAGAGGGGCGATGCGATAGTCACCAAGATAGCTTCGGAAGACAACCTAGCGGACCCTTTCACCAAGATACTTCCTAAGGAAGTATATTACAAGCACTTGGAGGGTTTGGGAGTCAGAAGTTTGGAAGATAAGACTAGACCTTAGTATAAGTGGGAGATTGATGGAGTAGTATACTTAATGTCTAGATTTGAGTATTCTGAACTCTGTATGCACTTTCATTTATCTATCTATTACAGACATTCATTTGCTTTTAATTATTGTTAATTAAATATATGCAAATTATAGTCCTGGATTTTATACGTTGTAGTTAGTATGGTGTTGCATGGGCACACAGAAGATCATACTATCGGTTACTCGTATTTAATCGAACAGTTGCTCACGACCTAGATGGACACGGACCAATCCATCGGTATAGTCGTTGTGTGAGAGAGAAAATAATTTATCTTAATTATTTTATCACACTTGTACACTTGGTGTATTGAGCGGATCGATTGAGACTCATCAATTAGGATTGCTCGGCGATAATTGATTTGAGACTCGGAGTATTTTATTCTTAATCCCTGAAACAATTGCGGGTGTGTATATTTAATATTAGTGACTTTGATTTTCCAAAGGAATTAACCGATTTAATTATTGGGTTAATTACCGGTTAAGTTGGGTCACTATATTTTATATATGGCATGCCGTGAATTCTTGAAGGGGCAGTGTATCCCGTAAGGGTTGATAATATCTCCGAGATGAGCTCATAAGGATTTATTATGTAAACCTCGCGAGTGGATTTGTTCCGCATAATAAATAAGGTTGAGTGGTACTATTCTCGGATATAAGAGATGAATAAATTTATTAAGCAATAAATAAATTTTATTCATGGATATTTAAATCTTAAATACACGGAATAAATAATACTAAGATGGAGAAATATTATTTGATATAATATGGAATAATATTGGGAGTGCAATTTTATTTATATAGTGGAAAATAAATAAAATTAATATTGATAAGAATTAATGGATTTGGGTTGGACCCAATTTAATTTTCAATATTGGAAGCCCAATATTTATTCTCCTTTTGATCCCCTACGTAGCCTATATAAGCACTACATGGTCTTCACTTTTCATAACCTAAGATACGCCAATCCTAAAGTCTTGAAGAGTGAAGAGGATCCATAGAGTTCGATAGCTCGTCGCCCACCCGACGTTCGAACGGAGTGCAAGGAATACGCGGGAAGATCACGAGGTCATCGATTTCGTTTCTCCGAACAACGAATCGTAGGTACAATTCTCAACTAACTTGATAATTTTTCGATTTGTTTTTATCGAGAATACCGTAGAACAAAGATCCGAGGATCGAACCCCGGGATGAGGGTCGAGCCGGGCGGTGGTGGTTGGACCACCGGACCGCCGGCGGCTCGTGGATCCCTCATGGGGATCGAACGCGTGAACCCTCGGCTGGACGCCGAGGGTCGATCGAGCCCTACGGGGCTGATCGCTAGGGCTACGGGGCTGACCCATAGCAGCTCGTAGCGAGCTGCGGGTTTTCCCGCAGCGGCTCGCTGGACGCGAGCCCTAGCCGCGTAGCAGCGGATCAACGGATCCGCTGCGGGGTTGCTCGTAGCAACCCAGCGATCGCCCGTAGCGATCGCGAGTCCCCTCGCGGGGACTCGGCTGGGCGTCCGCGTGCCTCGTGCGCGCGACGCGTTCGGTCGGGTCCCGGTTCGCGTGGGCTCGTGGTTTCTCCGGCGATTGAGGTTGTCGATTATATGAACCCCGGCTCGCGGGGGTTTGGGTGGGGGCGGATTACGTGCCTTCGGGTGCGTGGTCTCCAAAGCCCGAACTCCGGCGGATGAGTCGACGTTTGTATGTTTTCCGGCAAAGGGTTCGTTCGGGTTATCGGTTCCGCAATTTTTGATAACCCGGGATAACGAATTCCAACACCCACCCCATGCTGTCCACGTCCGGAAATTTACTTTCCTAATTAATTCGGATTTTTCCTATTTGAGTGTTCTCCTTTTGGAAACTCTCATGGATTAGGAAAATAATTAATTTAAATTAATTTTATTTCTATTGATTTATTTCCTTCATGGAAATATTCATAGATTAAAAATTTAATTAATTTAGTACTAAATTTATTTTTCCTATTTGATTATTTCTACTCATGGAAATATTCATGGATTAGGAATAAAAATAAATTTGGAAAGTAATGAGTCCTAATTTATTTTATTTCCTTGTTCTATTATAGATGTCTTCTAGAATATTCCAATTTTACTTGGATAGATTATTCTAGAGATTTAATAGAACTAGATAGGAAAATAAATAAATAAAAATATTAATAATATTTAATTTTATTTTTGATATATTCAATTGACTTAATTTTCGAATTAAGTAACTTTTGGATTAATTGAAAATAAATAGATTTAAATATTGGAAATTAATATTCTCGTCACATGGAGCATTCAAGAAACGAAGACTGAAGACTAGAGGATGCATATGAAGATAAAGCCATGATAGTCGGGAAAAATAATTCTCTAGCATTATTTTGACTATGTGATCTATGTGCTTTATTGCTTTCATGCATGCTATATGTGTTTATTTTATGCACTAGATAGCGTATCCCTTTATCGTAAAAAGCTAAGTGGGAGAGGGGATGGAAACATTCCCATGGTCTCCATCACTGTTCTCTTGGTGACTTTTATGGACTTTCGAAGTTCATATAGACAAGTCATTAGAGGAGAATTCTTGTAATTCCTCTTACAAGAAACATTGATCAAGTTTATCAAACAATGCCTAATTCGTCTTTCTGAAACTGACTTCAAGTCGACTCATTCTCACCCCGGGGAGTGGAATGGAGCCAGAGCCACTTGGTCATGTGGATGACACAAATTAGAGACCTTCGTACCATTCTTTGATAGGTGGGTCGATTGTCTGCTCGGCTCCCTCATTTATGAGAGATAGGGTCGCTCGCATGGTGAATCACTGGTTAGAAACTTCGAGTTTCACTTATGATTCTCCGAGTCTTGATTTACGAAATCGAATGGATCTTGTAATTGGGAGTCAATTATAAAGATCTCTTGGTGTAGTAAACGTCCACACCACGTGGCTTGCTATACTGACGGATTTTGGATTAATTGATGTAGACAGTTATAAGTAATTGTGAAGAGTTGTGAAATTGTCGTAAACGTCCACACCACGTGGCTTGCGGTGACGTAGCAATTACAAGCGATGTACTTTGGTGCTGAGTGATGGTTTACACTTAGATACGCGTCATAGTATTCTTCCCCACGAAGTTACGCTATGATTGATGTATGACCGAAGAAAAACTAATTGCTAAATCATTTGGGTGGGTAAACGTCCACACCACGTGGCTTGCTTTACCTGATGTGATTTTAGACGCAATTAGTAATTTAATGATATTATTTGAGGGAGATAATATCGGACATTAAATTGATTGTTTGTTTACATGTGCTTATAGGTTTAGAGAATAGCTATGAATCCACTTTCTGTGATACTCAAGGAACATAAACTCACTGGTCCCAATTACATTGATTGGAAGAGAAATTTGGACATTGTCCTGACTGCTGAAGAGTACAAGTTTGTACTCTCTGATAAATGCCCTGCTGAGCCCACGGCTGCCTCAACTGATGAGGAAAAGGCAACATATCGGAAGAGGAAAAAGGCTGATGAAATGGCTAGGTGCTATATTTTGGCTTCCATGTCAAATGTACTCCAAACCCAACATGAGCCGATGGACACTGCCCGGGATATGATGACTAACCTCAAGGAGATGTTTGGGGAGCAGGATCGTGCGGCAAGGCAAGAAGCCATGAGAGTCCTTATGTCGACTACTCAGTCTGAAGGAACGCCCGTTGGGGAGCACGTTCTTAAGATGATGAGTTTGTTGAATGAACTTGAGGTCCTAGGAGCTTCCATTGATGATGAGACGCAAGTCGACATCATACTCCAGTCTCTGACCCCTAAGTTTGAGCAGTTTTGTATGAGCTATAATATGGGTAAACTATCTTATACTCTTGCGCAACTCCTGACTGAACTGAAGGCGGCAGAGGGGATCTACAAGAAGGGCAAGTCTCAAGCGCTTGTGGCTACCAAGTCCAAAAGCTTGAAAGCTATTGGAGGTAGGGGCAAGAAAAGGAAGCAAGCCATAAAACCCAGTGGTGCCAAGAGGATTGGACCACGAGTGGGGGCTAGTAAGCCAAAGGGCTTGTGCTTCCGATGCAAGAAGTCTGGACACTGGAAGTCTGAATGTCCTCCCAGAGGTACGAATTTTTCTTTAGTCGTAAAAACATAGTCAGCGGTATTATCTACCAGAATTCTGGTGTGTCGATATGGAACCACTGACGGTATGTGCATTTTTAAATGCAGGGGTTCCAGAAAACCCGGCGACTTAGAGAAGAAGAGTTCGAGTCTACATGGGCGAAGCTGTTAGGGTAGCAGCGGTTGCAGTGGAAGACATTTCTGTTTTAAGTTTTCATTTCAGTTATTGCTTTATGTACCCCTTATTTTGAA
This sequence comes from Euphrasia confusa, assembly GCA_954870475.1. Lineage (NCBI taxonomy): Eukaryota > Viridiplantae > Streptophyta > Magnoliopsida > Lamiales > Orobanchaceae > Euphrasia > Euphrasia confusa. Next base: position 12,577,125 of record OX940960.1, read on the forward strand.
AAAGAACTTTTTGTTCTGGTTTTCTTATTAATGGATATTTTATTTCTTTAATCATTTGATGGTTTGGATAAGAAATAATGGTGATATCTATTATGGTACATTAGATAGCAATATACATGAATGATGAATCCTTAAGTCTACCACGATGCAACAAACCGTTATGTATAACTTGTTTTACTTATTAGATGTATTTCTCTTATCAATCATTATACTTGTGAATTCTTGAACTTGGTAGTATCTATTCAAAAGGGATTCAAAAGGTCGAAATTGATTTGATCAATTATAGTTGGAGGAATGGACCTCCCGACCTAAGAATCGATCTTGAAAGATGGTACAACTAAGTCAACCTTTCTGGATAAAGGATGGAATTCGGACAAGTATAGAAAATGACTTATGATTAATGCGGTATGTGTAATTAGAGAAGGTACGAGTCGTCCTTCCAAGGATACTCGAAGATGGATTAGACTACTTGTTGTGCCATAAAAGCAGAGTGTTTTCAACACAAAGCCATTATGGGGAACCTTCAAAGTATATCCATTGGAAGCCTGCGACTTGTTCGCGGAGGCTATCACCTATCTGAATGACATATAGCATAAATCAAAGATTGAGATTAAGTCTCAAGCGACTACACCATACACTGAAGTGTAGACATGGTGTGTCAGGAATAAGAGATGAGATTCTAATAGTAAAAGGACAAGTTTGTTCGGAACTACCTGTGTTCTATGGATATTTCTGGATACAACGGCAGATTCAATGTGGTTGTAGAATATCCTAGAAGAACAAGTAATTGTAGGTTCAATAGTACTACGAACCAGAAGGGTGTCCTCGCCCGGTTCTTAGAGGAAGACTATTAGATGAACTACAATGCCCTGACTGACAATGTACTTTAAAATGAGGAAAGGAAAGACTGAGAACCAGCCTAACCGAGTAGAGGTACACCACTAACTGCACCTAATGTTGTTACTGTTATACACCGGAACGCCATTGCAGTGGGAGGTTGTTAACCAACCGGAGATGTTCATAAGACTGGAGGAGTTTTTGAACTCTGGATCCAGTATACATGAAATCGATCCCTAGGTCTGCATAGATTTGCGAGAAAGGTGTGTTAGAAACGTAATGGAAACAAAGGTGGTGTTTCTCGGAATTTTGTGTAGATAACACTTCATCGTTGGCAACAATGTAAAAGTGTTGTCAGACATAAAATAGAGGTTGTCTAAATAAATCGAGATATAAGATTAAGATGAAGTTGGATCATGTTCTTAGAAATCTTTCGATCTCTAGTTAAGAACATTTGTACTTCTCTTAAGATATCTTATACGATTATGGTTTGTTTTAAACATGCACAATTCTGAGAAAGGTTATTGCTTTTCGAGAACAGAATACATCTATCTAAGGTATGTGTCTTGAACACATGAAGGAGATAGATATGGACAAAGCAGTTTCCTACACTTTGAGTGTGGAAAGCTTTGTAGATGCAATGTTGAAAAACAAGAACCTGATATCAACTATGCGGTTAGCGTAGTGGGAGGATATCAAAGTAATCTGGATAAGAAATATTCGAATGCTGTAAAGTGCTTGGAAGTACTGGATTACTAGCAATACGAAATCTTCTTAGATTACAGTTTCTCAGATCAAAAATCGGAGAAAGACCAGTATAAGTCGATATCAGGCTATGTGTTCACTTTTAGAAGAGGTGGAACCTAAGGATGAAAGAGTGATAAGCGTGATGCTTCTCGGACTCTATCATAAACCGAATAACAGCCTCAGAGGCAGCGGAAGTTTTGGTTAGGTTCCGGAATGACCTCTGAACTTGGATATGATTCTTGGTTCACCAAAGGCTATGTACATAGCGGTGCATGGAGAACTAGAAGAAGTCATAAGTTCAAAAAGTGATGATAACACATAGAGCCAGTACCACCTGATACGAGTCATCGTCAGAGAGACGACGCAGTAGTCACCAAGATAACTTCAGAGCGGCAACCTAGATTGCTCATTCACATAATACTTCTGGGAAGTATAACTTAAGCACGTGATGAGTATGGGAGTCGGGAGTTTGGAGGAAATGACTAGACCTTAGTACAAGTGGGAGATTGTTGGAGTTGTGTACTTAATGTCTAGATTTAAGTACCGGTAAACTCCCGGTCATGGCATTTAACCTATTTAATTAATAAACAATTATTTGCAATTAATTATTATTAATTAATTATGCAAAATATAGTCCTGGATTTTATACGTTGTAGTTAGTATGGTGCGCATGGGCGCACAGAAGATCATACTATCGGTTACTCGTATTTAATCAAACAGTTGCTCACGACCTAGATGGACACGGACCAATCCATCGGTATAGTCGTTGTGTGAGAGAGAAAATAATTTATCTTAATTATTTTATCACACTTGTACACTTGGTGTATTGGGCGGATCAGCTTGAGATTTATTGATTAGGATTGCCTTGGATAATCAATTTAAATCTCGGAGTATTTTATTCTTAATCCCCGATATTATTGCGGGTGTGTATATTTAATACTAGAGACTTTGATTTTCCAAAGGAATTAACCGATTTAATTATTGAGTTAATTACCGGTAAAATTGGGTCGCTATATTTTATATATGACATGCCGTGAATACTTGACGGGAAAGTGTATCCCGGAAGGGTTGATAATATCCCCGAGATGAGTTCATAAGGAATTATTGTGTAAACCTCATGAGTGGATTCGTTCCGCACAATAATAAAGGTTGAACGGTACTAGTCTCGGATATAAGATATGAATATTATTTATTGAGCAATAAATAAATTTATTCATGGATATTTAAATCTTAAATACACGGAATAAATAATACTAATCGGAGAAATATTATTTGATATAATATGGAATAATATTGGGAGTGCAATTTTATTTATATAGTGGAAAATAAATAAAATTAATATTGATAAGAATTAATAGATTTGGGTTGGACCCAATTTAATTTTCAATATTAGAAGCCCAATATTTATTCTCCTTATGATCCCCTACGTAGCCTATATAAGCACTACATGGTCTTCACTTTTCATAAGACAACTTAACCTACGCCAATCATAAAGTCTTGAGAGTGAGGAAGATCCATAGAGTTCGATAGATCGTCGCCCACACGACGTTCGGACGAAGTGCGAGGAATACGTAGGAAGATCGCAAGGTCATCGTTTGGATTCGTTTCTCCGTACAACGAATCGAGGTAATAATCATAAACTCCCTTTTATGATTTGTGTTCGTTGATTGTGATGTATACATGAACAAGACGATCCGGGAAAGCGTCGAAACCGGGATACGGGGATCACGCGATCCCTGTCGGGATCGAGAGGGGCGGCCGAACCCTAGGGTTCGACTGCCGGTACCGCGCGACACAAGGGGAGCCCCGGCTGGACGCCGGGGCACGCGATCGACTCCGGTCGATCGCCGGGGTGCCACGGGCTGGTGCCGTGGCGGACCCCAGCCTCTCGTCGGAGGCGCGTGGCGCGAGGGCCCTCGGCTGGAGCCGAGGGGTGCTATCGATCCTCGGATCGATCGCGGGCAAGCTGCGGGTTCACCCGCAGCGACCCCGTACGTGCTGCGGGTTCGCCCGCAGCGGACGCGTACGGGGCTCGGCCCTCGCGAGCAGCGAGTCATCGCGACTCGCTGCGGGGCTGCTACGAGCAGCCCCGGGGATCGCCCGTAGCGATCCCAGCGATCGTCCGAGGACGATCGCGAGCCCTTCGCGGGGGCTCGGCTGGGCGCACGCAGCCTTCGGGCTTCGCTGGGCGTTCGGTCGGGCCCCGGTTCGTGAGGTGGTTCGCGTTCGTGGATCCGACTCGTGGGGGACTTCGGCTGGGGGCGGGCTGCGTGTCTTCGGGCGCGTAGTCTCCAAAGGTCGGACTCCTGCGGATGAGTCGGGGATCCAATCTTCGGCGATCGAGGGTTTTTGATCGGGTTATCGGTTCCGCAAATTTTGATAGCCCGGGACATCGAATCCCAGCACTAGATTCGAAAGCAAGGTGCTAACTATCGAAGCACGCAACGACGACAATCAAAACTTGGATTATGCTGACTTGATGGCTGATTTGAGAAACTATGACTTGACTCTCAAAGTTCAAAGCAACCCAGATATGTCATTTGTCTACGAACCGATGACTGCTCTCAAGATTTCTGAGAAAGGAAAGAGTTCAAGAAGCACGAACTCTCGAAAAACTCATTTGAAAAATGAGAAAAATGAAAGTAGTTTTTCCGCAAATCTGGATGAATCTGATGATGAGGAAGCTGAGGATATTGAGAGACTGATGAACTCAAATAATCCTGACAAACTTGCTGCACTGACTGAGATAGTCACGTATCTTGTGAAACAAGAGTTTAAGAGGAAGAACCGTGCCCGAAACATTCGAAAATTTCAGAAAAGTTCTAACTCATACCCGAATACTCCTGACAACCGAAATCAGGGATCATCGTCTGACAAAAAGTTCAAAGGGACAAAACTTTCACCATACTCCTCTACTAGCAAAGATGTTTCTAAGATGCAATGCTATGAGTGTAAGGGATATGGACACGTTAAAAATGAATGCCCGAACTTACATCGTAAGAAGAAGCTACAAGTTAGCTATGTTGTGATTGACGATGAGGATGTCATTTCTGAGAACGACGAGTCTGAGGGCAATAATTCTGACGAAGATGAGGACAACGCTCTAGTTGTCACTTTTGGTGAAACTTTTGATCTCGAAAATGTGGAGGTTGAAAACTTTGTTTCTGATGCATTTCTGAAAGATACTGCAACTGCTGACAACATCTTCCGTGTGGCGTCAGCAAACCGAAACTACTGTGATGATAACATTTTCTCGGATGATGAATCTGAGTCTGAGACCGAAAGGGAAGAGATAACATCTGATGTCCATCAAAGTGTGATTGAGTCTGCTGAACTGCTTGATCTGAAAGACTGTTACTCTTGTTGGAATTCGATATCCCGGGTTATTTAAATTTGCGGAAACCAATAACCCGAACGAACCCTTCGCCGGAGATCACATGAACGCCGACTCATCCGCCGGAGTCCGGCCTTTGGAGACCACGCACCCGAAGGTACGCAGCCCGCCCCCAGCCGAACCCCCACGAGACGGGGTTCACGCGATCGAGGATCGCGTTCGATCTTCGCGATCGATGGGTGGGGCTGCTCCCAGCAGCCCCCGCGGCGAGTCCGGCGACTCGCCGCCGCTTGGAGGATCCCCACCGTCGAGGTGGGGAGGGGGACGGCACCAGCCCGTGCCCCCGGCGATCGATCCTTGGATCGATCGCAAGCCCTCGGCCCAGCCGAGGGTTCGATTCCTCCGCGCGCCGCCAAACCCTAGCGGGCGATCCCGCGGTCCGGTAGCTTCGCCACCACCGCGTGATCGTTCGTATAATCCGGGTTCGACTCTTGGATCTTGTTTTTCCGATAATTGATTTCAATATACATGAATTAAATAGCGGAATTTAATTCACCTTTCGATTCGTTGTGCGGAGAAACGAGATCTTATGATGACCTTGAGATCTTCCCACGTATTCCTTGCACTTGTTCGAACGTCGGGTGGGCGACGATCCTCCGAACACTATGGATCTCCTTCTCTCCTTTCTCTCTCTAGAATTGTGTTCTTCAAGTATGAGAATAGAGAAGACCATGTAGTGCTTTTATAGGCTACGTAGGGGATCTTAAGGAGGTGGAATATTGGGCTCCCAATATTAATGATTAAATTGAGCCCAAGCCCAAATCTATTAATCCATTAATATTAATTAATTCTATTTTCCACTATATAAAATTAATTGCACTCCCAATATTAAACCATATTATATCAAATAATATTTCTCCGGTAGTATTATTTATTCCGTGTATTTAAGATATAAATATCCATGAATAAAATTAATTTATTGCTAATTAATTTATTCATCTCTTATATCCGAGACTAGTACCATTCAACCTTAATTATTATGCGGAACAAATCCACCTGCAGGGTTTACATAATAATTCCTTATGAACTCATCTCGGGGATATTATCAATCCTTACGGGATACACTTTCCCGTCAAGTATTCACGGCATGTCATATATAAAATATAGTGACCCAACTTAACCGGTAATTGACCCAGTAATTAAACCGGTCAATTCCTTTGGAAAATCAAAGTCACTTATATTAAATATACACACCCGCAATAGTATCGGGGATTAAGAATAAAATACACTGAGACTTAAATCGATTATCGCCGGCAATCCTAATCGATAAATCTCAAACGATCCGCTCAATACACCAAGTGTACAAGTATGATAAAATAATCAAGACAGATTATTTTCTCCCTCATACAACGACTATACCGATGGATTGGTCCATGTCCATCTAGGTCGTGAGCAACTGTTCGATTAATTACGAGTAACCGATAGTATGATCTTCTGTGTGGGCCCGACACACCATACCAACTACAACGTATAGAATCCAGGACTATAATTTGCATATATTTAATTATAAATAATTAAATGCAAATAATTTTTTATTTAATTAAATAGATTAGTGGCAATGGATCGTGAGTTTCCGTTACATAAATCTAGACATTAAGTACACAACTCCAACAATCTCCCACTTGTACTAAGGTCTAGTCATTTCCTCCAAACTCCCGACTCCCATACTCATCACGTGCTTAAGTTGTACTTCCAAGAAGTACTATGTGAATGAGCAATCTAGGTTGCCGCTCTGAAGTTATCTTGGTGACTACAGCGTCGTCTCCCTCGACGATGACTCGTATCAGGTGGTACTTGCACTATGTGTTATCTTACACTTATGGACTTGCGATCTTACCATTTGCCATCGCACCGCTATTTACATAGCCTTTGGCAAATTAAGAATCACATCTAAGTCCCAGAGATTATCCCGGAGTTATACCAAAGCTTTCGCTGCCTCTGAGGCCGCTTATTTGGTTACCCATGGTAGAGTCCGAAAAGCATCGTGCTTATCACTCTTCCATGTAAAAACTCCTCCTTCAATAGTGAAACACATAGCCTGATATCGACTTACATCGGTCCTCATTCGATTAGAAATCTAAGAGAATGTAATCCAAAGGAAATGTTTGTCTGCTCCGTAATGCAGAACATAGTTTCCAGTACTTCGAAAGTACTTAAAATGTTCATTACAGCAGTCAAGTATTCCTTTCCAGGATTACCTTGATATCCTCCCACTATGCTAACCGCATAGCCGATATCAGGTTCTTGTTTTTCAACAATGCATTTTTGCATGTTAAAACGAACCATAATCGTATAAGATATCTAGAGAAGTACAATGTTCTTTTCTTGAGATCCTAGATCTTAAGAACATGCTCTAACTTCTTCTTTATCTCATATATCGATTTTTCTAGACAACCATCATTTTATGTCTGACAACATCTTTACATTGTTACCAATGATAAAATGCTATCTACATAAAACCTCCGAGAAACACCACCTTGTTTCCATCACGTTTCCCATACACTCGATTCGTCTATGCTTTGATGAATCCATAAAATGGACTATCTCATCAATTTGCAAGTACCACGAACTCAATGCTTTTGTTCCAATCCATAAATGGATCAACTAAGCTTGTACTCTAAATGATCTTGCCTCTTTAGCAATAATCTTATTGCTTTCCAAGAAGGCACATTTAGATCTAGTACCGCCTTCATGTAGATCCAGGGATTGATTTCATGTATACTAGGTCCAGAGTTCAAAACTCTCCTAGTCTTATGAATATCTCCGGTTGTCAAACAACCTCCCACTACAATGGCATTCCGGTGTATAAACAGTAATAACAGTAGGTGCAGTTAGTGGTGTACCGCTACTCGGTTCGGCTGGTTCTAAGTCTTAATCGTTTTCTCTCTTTACAAAATATCATGTCATTTTGGGCTTTGTGGTTCATCTAATAGTCTTCCTCTAAGAACCGGGCGTTAGAACTTATAACGTCCTTCTGGTTCATAGTACTATCGAACACACACCTTTTGTTCTTCTAGGATATTCTACAACCACATTTGAATGTGTCGTTGTTTCCAAGACATATCCATAGAACATAGGTAGTTCTGTTTAACTCATGCTTTTACTATTTCTATAAGAGTTCCATTTCTTATTTCCGACACACCATTTCTACAGAGGACTGCATGGTGTAGTTACTTGGGATCCAATCCCAAGCTCTGATCATAAATCAGAGTCAATCAATTCTAATACTTGTCCGGATCTTATATCTTATATCCATAAAGGATTGCTTAGTCGTATTATCTTCCAAATTAGATTCTTAGGTCGGAAGGTCCACTCCTTCAACTTAATTGATTTTACAATCAATTTTCGACCTTTGAACTTCTTATTTGAATAAATATGACTTAGCATAAGAATCCACAAGTATAAATGATTTAATAAAGAAATCTCTTATTAGTAAAACGAGTCATATAAAACGGTTCGTTGCATCGTGGTGGACTCAGGATTCATCATTTATATATTGCTAGCTAATGTACCAAAATAGATAATATCATTATTTCTTCTTATTACCATCAATTGATTAAAAGAAATAAAATATCCATTTATTAGAAATCCAGAACAAAGTTCTTTCTAATTTGAAAGGTACATAAAAGCAATAACCAAAAACGAAATCCTATAATGTCCTCCACTGCAACTGCTGTTGGAGTTGTGTACTTAATGTCTAGATTTAAGTAACGCAAACTCACGATCCATTGCCATTAATCTATTTAATTAAATAAACAATTATTTGCATTTAATTATTTATAATTAAATATATGCAAATCATAGTCCTGGATTTTATACGTTGTAGTTAGTATGGTGCAAGCATGGGCGCACAGAAGATCATACTATCGGTTACTCGTATTTAATCGAACAGTAGCTCACGACCTAGATGGACACGGACCAATCCATCGGTATAGTCGTTGTGTGAGAGAGAAAATAATTTATCTTAATTATTTTATCACACTTGTACACTTGGTGTATTGAGCGGATCGTTGAGATTCATCGATTAGGATTGCCGGCGATAATCGATTCGAGTCTCAGTGTATTTTATTCTTAATCCCCGAAACTATTGCGGGTGTGTATATTTAATATAAGTGACTTTGATTTACCAAAGGAATTAACCGATTTAATTATTGGGTTAATTACCGGTTAAGTTGGGTCACTATATTTTATATATGACATGCCGTGAATACTTGACGGGAAAGTGTATCCCGTAAGGGTTGATAATATCCCCGAGATGAGTTCATAAGGAATTATTATGTAAACCCTGCAGGTGGATTCGTTCCGCATAATAATTAAGGTTGAATGGTACTAGTCTCGGAAATAAGAGATGAATAAATTAATTAGCAATAAATTGATTTTATTCATGGATATTTATATCTTAAATACACGGAATAAATAATACTACCGGAGAAATATTATTTGATATAATATGGTTTAATATTGGGAGTGCAATTAATTTTATATAGTGGAAAATAGAATTAATTAATAATAGTAAGGATTAATAGATTTGGGCTTGGTGGGCTCAATTTAATCACTATTATTGGAAGCCCAATATTCCACCTCCTTAAGATCCCCTACGTAGCCTATAAAAGCACTACATGGTCTTCTCTATTCTCATAACTTGAAGATCACAATTCTAGAGAGAGAGAGGAAGATCCATGGAGTTCGGTAGATCGTCGCCCACACGACGTCCGGGCTAGTGCAAGGAATACGTGGGAAGATCTCAAAGGTCATCAAATTGAGTTCTTCGTTTTTCCGAACAACGAGAACGAGGTAAATCGTAAAACCCTCTTTATGATTTTATCGTTTATTTATCGTGAGAATATCATGAACCAAGATCCAAGGACGAACCCCGGAAACGAGGAACGAGCCGAGCGGTGGTGGTCGAACCACCGGACCGCGGCAGCTCGTGGATCCCCGTGGGGATCGAACCACAAAACGCCCCGGCTAGACGCCGGGGACGTGCATGAGGAGCCCTCGGCCGAAGCCGAGGGGGCGATCGCTGCCCTAGGGCACGATCGCCGGGCGGGCGGCTGGCGCGCCCGCAGCGACTCACGGTTGAGTCGCCCCTCCACGGCGAGCAGCAAGTCGCCTGACTTGCTGCTGGGGGGCTGCCGGAACAGCCCTGATCGATCGCACCCCGCGATCGCTACATGCGATCGTGAGTCCTCCTCGCGGGGGTGCGGCTGGCCGTGCGCGCGTCTTCGGACGCGGCGTGCGTTCGGTCGTATCCCGGACCGCGTGATGTGCTCGCGTATATTCCGGCGAAGGGTTTATTCGATTGGATTGTCGGTTCCGCAATTTAGACAATCCGGATATTCGAAGGATTTCGGTCGGAATTAATTAGATAATTTATTTATTTAAATTTATTAATTCCGGGATATCGATTTCCAACAATTGGTATCAGAGCGTTGGTTTTAGTTCATGATATTTTTCGATAAATTGTTCCACCTTGCAGGGTTTCCGACTATTATGGCTAGATATAATTGTTCTTAATTATTGTCATAATATTGTTCTTGATTATTAAACTCTCGTACATGTCGAGATTCGTTTTATATGTGGTGAATGCTTGTAATAGTAAAAATTCGGGGGTTGACCGAATTTAGGTTTATTATTATGTTCTACTTTTTTTTTCCGGAAAATGTATAGGGTCGATTTCATGTATAGAATCGATACCGGATAATGTAATTTTAATTCTTGTAATTTTATTTACGTTGGATCGATGCCGAAACGACCGCCGGAAAATTGTGACGGGGGAGACGAAGAGAGGGTTAGGGCTCGGTTCGGCTATCCCCATAGCCGAACCATGGATCGAGCGCGTGGGGGGCACTCGACCGCACCCTCGGCCGTGCGATGTCACCGGCGGTGGTGGCGCGCCGGTTGGGTGGTGGCGGTGATGGCGTGCTCCTCGGCCGAGCTCGGGGATAGACCGGAAATCCCCATTCCGTGTTAATCCCGGTAAAGATCCTATTCCTAATTTAATTCAGTTTTCCTAATTTAATTATTCCTATTTTTTGGGAATTTTTATTGGACTAGGAAAAGAATTATTTTTCCTAAATAAATTTATTTTTCCTTATTGATTATTCCTATTCTTGGGAATTTTCATAGATTAGGAAAAGGAATAAATTTATAATTAATTTATTTTTCCTATTTAATTATTCCTTTATGGAATTTTTAATGGATTAGGAAAATAATTAATTTGGAAAGTTTAGGAGTCCTAAATTAATTTTTCCTTATTTAATTATTCTTTTATGGAATTTTTAATGGATTAGGAAAGGAATTAATTTGGAAGGACTAGAAGTCCTAAATTATTTTATTTCCTTATTTCATTATGGAAATCATCTAGAATATTCCAAGTGGGTCTTGGATAGATTATTCTAGAGATTTAATGAAGTAGAAAGGGAAAATAAAATAAATAAAAAATATTAATAATATTTAATTTTATTTTTGATTTATTCGATTGACTTAATTTTCGAATTAAGTAACTTTTGGATTTATTAAAAATAAATAGATTTAAATATTGGAATTAATATTCCCGTCACATGGAGCATTCAAGAACGAAGACATGAAGACTAGAAGATGCGTACGGGGATGCGATAAAGCCATAATAGTCGGAAAATAATATTCTAGTATTATTTTGATTATGTGATAATATTCTATGTGCTTTATTTCATGTATGCATGCTTATGTGTATTTAATTATGCATTAGATAGCGTATCCCTTTATTGTAAAAAGCTAAGTGGGAGAGGGTATGGAAACATATCCATGGTCTCCATTGCTGTTCTCTTGGTGACTTTTATGGACTTTTTTGAAGTTCGTATAGACAAGTCATTGGAGGAGAATTCTTGTAATTCCTTTTACGAGAAACATTGATTAAGTTTATCAAACAATGCCTAATTTGTCCTTCTGAAACTGATTTCAAGTCGACTCATTCTCACCCCGGGGAGTGGAATGGAGCCAAAGCCACTTGGTCATGTCGAGGACACAAATTAGAGACCTTCGTACCATCCTTTTGAAGGTGGATCGATTGTCTGCTCGGCTCCCTCATTTTTTAGAGATAGGGTCGTTCGCATGGTGAATCACTGGTTAGAAACTTCGAGTTTCACTTATGATTCTCCGCGTCTTGATTTACAAGATTGAATGATTCATGTAATTGGGAGTCAATTGTAAAAGTCTTTTGGTGTAGTAAACGTCCACACTATCGTGGCTTGCTGCATTGAATGGGATTTTGGAACGATTGATGTAGACAGTTATAGAAGGGAGTAAAGGAGCGTATGTTAACGTAAACGTCCACACTATCGTGGCTTGCGGTGAATATGCGTGTCCCAAACAATCTTCTTAGATACTGAGTAATGGTTTACACTTAGGTACGCTTCTTAGTATTCTTCCCATCGAAGTAACGCTAATGATGATGTACGACCGAAGGAAATCTAATTGCTAAATCATTTGGATAGGTAAACGTCCACACTATCGTGGCTTGCCATATCTGATGCGATTTTAGATGCGATTAGTGGTTTAATGATATTATTTGAGGGAGATAATATCGGAGATTAAATCGATTGTTTGTTGTTATATGTGCTCATAGATTAGGATATGGCTTTGAACCCACTTTATGTGATACGTAAGGATTTTAAACTCATTGGTCCCTGAATGTAATGATTGGAATAGAGATCTAGACATTACCCAAACTGTTGAAGAGTACAAGTTTGTACTCAGTGAGCTTTGTCCTCCCGAACCTACAAATGTCTTAACTGATGAGGAAAGGACTGATTTTGATATCACGTTCGAACTCAAGGAGATGTTTAGACATGATGTAGAGGCTAGACAAGAGGCGATGAGGATACTCATAAAGGCCAGTCGATTCAAGGAAACGCTTAAACACGTTTTGAGATGATTGACCTTTTAGACGAGTTGAGACGGAAATCGCAAGCTCTTGTAGCCAATGCCAGAGGTTTCGAACCTAAAGGCATGAACCGGGGGAAAGGACAAGAAAGCAAAGAAACCCAGTGGTTCTTTTTGGACCACGAGATGGGACGAGAAAGCCAATAGGCAAGTGTTCTCGATGCAAACAGTCTGGGTACTGGAAGTCTGATTATCCTCTCAAAGAAAGTACGAAATTTTCTTTAGTCGTAAAACATAGTCAGTGATATTATCTACCGGAACCTGGTGTGTAGATATGGAACCACTGACGGTATGTGCATTTTTTAAATGCAAGAGGTTCCAGGAAACCTAACGACTTGGAAAAGAAAAGATCGTAGTCTACATGGGCAATGCTGTAGAGGAGGCAGCAGTTGCAGTGGAGGACATTTTATAGGATTTCATTTTGGGTTATTGCTTTTATGTACCTTTCATATTAGAAAGAACTTTATTCTGGATTTCTAATGAATGGATATTTTATTTCTTTTAATCATTTGATGGTTATAAGAAGAAATAATGATATTTTGGTACATTAGCTAGCAATATATAAATGATGAATCCTGAGTCCACCACAATGCAACAAACCGTAGTATGAAACTCGTTTTACTAATAAGAGATTTCTTTATCAATTATACTTGTGTATTCTTATGCTGAGTCATGTTTATTCAAATAAGAAGTTCAAAGGTCGAAAATTGATATTTGATCAATTAAGTTGAAGGAGTGGACCTTCCGACCTAAGAATCTAATTTGGAAGATAATATGACTAAGCAATCCTTTATGGATATAACATGTAAGATCCGGACAAATATAAGAATTGATTGACTCTGATGTATGCAGACCTATGTCTACTCAGACAATAAGGTACGAGTACTTCATTTGATGATTACTCGAGAAATGGATTAGAATACCAGATGTGCCACAAAGGCAAGTGTTTTGACAAGTCAATGGACACAAAGCTATTGTGGGGAACCATCATGGTATATCCATTGAAAGCCTGCGATTTAATCGCGGAGGCAAGTGCTTGTCTGAGGAATGCATGGCATACTGATCAGAGATTGGGATTTGATCCCAAATGACTACACCATACACTCTTGTGTGGAAATGGTGTGTCGGAAATAAGAAGTGGAACTCTTATGGAAATAGTAAAAGCATGAGTTATACGGAACTACCTGTGTTCTATGGATATGTCTGGAAACAACGGTGCATTCAAATGCGGTTGTAGAATATCCTAGAAGAACAAAAGATGTGTGTTCAATAGTTCTATGAACCAGAAGGACGTTATAAGTTCTAACGCCCGGTTCTTAGAGGAAGACTATTAGATGAACCACAAGCCCAAAGTGACGTAATACTTTGAAATGAGAGAGAAAGATTAAGACTTAGAACCAGCCGAACCGAGTAGCGGTACACCACTAACTGCACCTACTGTTATCACTGTTTATACACCGGAACGCCATTGTAGTGGGAGGTTGTGGGACAACCGAAGATATTCATAAGACTAGGAGAGTCTTCGGACTCTGGACCTAGTATACATGAAATCAATCCCTAGATCTACATGAAGGCCGTACTAGATCTAAATAAACCTTCTTGGAGAGCAATAAGGATTATTGCTAAGAGGCGAGATCATTTAGAGTACAAGCTTAGTTGATCCATTTATGGATTGAAACAAAGCATTGAATTCGTGGTACTTGCAAATTGATGAGATAGTCCATTTTATGGATTCATCAAAAGCATAGACGAATTGTGTGTATAGGAAACGTGATGGATAACAAGGTGGTATTTCTCGGAGGTTTTATGTAGATGACACTCTTATCATTGGCAACAATGTAAAGATGTTATCAGACATAAAATGATGGTTGTCTAGATGAATCATTATGAAAGATAAAGGAAGAAGTTGGACATGTTCTTGAGATCTTGGATCTCTAGAAAGAACATTGTACTTCTCCTGGACATCTTACATAAATGATTATGGTTCGTTTTAACATGCAAGATTCCGAGAAAGGTTCGTTACCTTTCAGAGACGGAATGCATCTATCTAAGGATATGTGTTTTGGAACACAAAAGGAGATAGAAGCAATGAAAGCAGTTTCCTACACTTTGAGTGTGGAAAGCTTAATAAATGCATTGTTGAAAACAAGAACCTGATATCGGCTATGCGGTTAGCGTAGTGGGAGGATATCAAGGTAATCCTGGAAAGGAATATTCAACTGCTGTAAAAGTACTTTCGAAGTACTGTTCTAGACTACGAAGCAGACGAGCATTTACTTTGGATTACATTCTCTTAGATTTCTAATCAAATGAGGACCGGTGTAAGTCGATATCAGGCTATGTGTTTCACTATTGAAGGAGAAGGAGTTTTAACATGGAAGAGTGATAAGCACGATGCTTTTCGGACTCTGCCATGGGTAACCAAATAGCGGCCTCAGAGGCAGCGGAAGTTTTGGTATAACTCCGGGATAATCTCGGGGACTTAGATGTGATTCTTAATTTGTCAAAGGCTATGTAAATAGGGGTGCAATGGCAAATGGTAAGAAATCACTAGTCCATAAGTGTAAGATAACACATAGTGCAAGTACCACCTGATACGAATCATCGTCGAGGGAGACGACGCTGTAGTCACCAAGATAACTTCAGAGCGGCAACCTAGAGTGCTCATTCACATAGTACTTCTTGGAAGTACAACTTAAGCACGTAATGAGTATGGGAGTCGGGAGTTTGGAGGAAATGACTAGACCTTAGTACAAGTGGGAGATTGTTGGAGTTGTGTACTTAATGTCTAGATTTAAGTAACGCAAACTCACGATCCATTGCCATTAATCTATTTAATTAAATAAACAATTATTTGCATTTAATTATTTATAATTAAATATATGCAAATCATAGTCCTGGATTTTATACGTTGTAGTTAGTATGGTGCAAGCATGGGCGCACAGAAGATCATACTATCGGTTACTCGTATTTAATCGAACAGTAGCTCACGACCTAGATGGACACGGACCAATCCATCGGTATAGTCGTTGTGTGAGAGAGAAAATAATTTATCTTAATTATTTTATCACACTTGTACACTTGGTGTATTGAGCGGATCGTTGAGATTCATCGATTAGGATTGCCGGCGATAATCGATTCGAGTCTCAGTGTATTTTATTCTTAATCCCCGAAACTATTGCGGGTGTGTATATTTAATATAAGTGACTTTGATTTACCAAAGGAATTAACCGATTTAATTATTGGGTTAATTACCGGTTAAGTTGGGTCACTATATTTTATATATGACATGCCGTGAATACTTGACGGGAAAGTGTATCCCGTAAGGGTTGATAATATCCCCGAGATGAGTTCATAAGGAATTATTATGTAAACCCTGCAGGTGGATTCGTTCCGCATAATAATTAAGGTTGAATGGTACTAGTCTCGGAAATAAGAGATGAATAAATTAATTAGCAATAAATTAATTTTATTCATGGATATTTATATCTTAAATACACGGAATAAATAATACTACCGGAGAAATATTATTTGATATAATATGGTTTAATATTGGGAGTGCAATTAATTTTATATAGTGGAAAATAGAATTAATTAATAATAGTAAGGATTAATAGATTTGGGCTTGGTGGGCTCAATTTAATCACTATTATTGGAAGCCCAATATTCCACCTCCTTAAGATCCCCTACGTAGCCTATAAAAGCACTACATGGTCTTCTCTATTCTCATAACTTGAAGATCACAATTCTAGAGAGAGAGAGAAAGTAGAGAGGAAGATCCATGGAGTTCGGTAGATTGTCGCCCACACGACGTCCGGGCTAGTGCAAGGAATACGTGGGAAGATCTCAAAGGTCATCAAATTGAGTTCTTCGTTTTTCCGAACAACGAGAACGAGGTAAATCGTAAAACCCTCTTTATGATTTTATCGTTTATTTATCGTGAGAATATCATGAACCAAGATCCAAGGACGAACCCCGGAAACGAGGAACGAGCCGAGCGGTGGTGGTCGAACCACCGGACCGCGGCAGCTCGTGGATCCCCGTGGGGATCGAACCACAAAACGCCCCGGCTGGACGCCGGGGACGTGCATGAGGAGCCCTCGGCCGAAGCCGAGGGGGCGATCGCTGCCCTAGGGCACGATCGCCGGGCGGGCGGCTGGCGCGCCCGCAGCGACTCACGGTTGAGTCGCCCCTCCACGGCGAGCAGCAAGTCGCCGGACTTGCTGTTGGGGGGCTGCCGGAACAGCCCTGATCGATCGCACCCCGCGATCGCTACATGCGATCGTGAGTCCTCCTCGCGGGGGTGCGGCTGGCCGTGCGCGCGTCTTCGGACGCGGCGTGCGTTCGGTCGTATCCCGGACCGCGTGATGTGCTCACGTATATTCCGGCGAAGGGTTTATTCGATTGGATTGTCGGTTCCGCAATTTAGACAATCCGGATATTCGAAGGATTTCGGTCGGAATTAATTAGATAATTTATTTATTTAAATTTATAAATTCCGGGATATCGATTTCCAACAACTAAATTGGGAATACAAATAAAAGGCGATTATTGGGAATAATCGTTGTTGAAACAATTAAATCTGAATTTTATTGAGAATAAAAATTAATAGGCATTTTTGAGTTAATTGTTGCATCTTGCCTGCTAGGAATTGAGAATTCTTGTGCTTGCTCGATGTTATGCTCTGCGGTAGTATGCATGCTTTAGGTTTATATTATGCGTTTTCATCATGTTCAATCGATTAAAACAAAACCTGCATGTATAGTCTCATAAAATGAGTTATCGCCTTGTCCAAATAGACACACCCCCTAAAGCTCTCGATCATCAATTAGTAGGTTCCGCCTCCGCGGGGTGCTATATTTTTGATCTTGAGATAAGGTGAGGGTAGAGGAACAACGAGGCCTCTACAACGTGTTTTTGGTTTCTCATCGACGAACCCACTGGAGGCGTGTTAGTCGAGGCGAGGAGATAAGAATGGGATTCTTATCGACCAAGAGTGTTATTGTCGATAGTGAGACTATTGAAATAACATTGACAATGAGATTGTCTACCTATCTTGGATTTTTCGAGTGTCAAGCTCTCCTTGGCTCGAGAAATTGCGAGATGAGGATCTTGGAATTATTTTGTTCTAGAGACACCAATGTTGGACATTGGAGAATGAAATAGACAACTATATAAGTGTTCTAGGAACGACTTGTTGTCAAATATTGAATGTTTACTAAATACTTGTTTATTTCATTCTGTAGTTAATATGTCGTCAACTAACTCAATCAACCCAAGTACCATGCGTTCAATCCTTGAGAAGGAAAAATTGAACGGTACTAATTTTCTCGATTGGCATCAAAATTTGAGAATTGCTCTCAAATACGAGAAACGAGAGACTGTGCTGGAAACTCCCATTCCTAAAATTACTCCAAATTCCACTGGTCCTGAAAAGACCAATGTCAAGAAGATTGAGGAAGCCTCGCGAGAGGTGACCTGCATCATGCTAGGGGCCATGGAACCCGCTTTTCAAAGGCAGTTCGAACACATGGATGCCTATAGCATCATTGAACAACTCAAGAGCATGTTCGGGGAACAAGCGAGGATTGAGAGGTTCAATGTCCTTCGTGACATAATGGATACAAAGCTTCAAAAAGGGAAACCTGTTGGGCCACACGTGCAAAAGATGATGGGTCTTTTTGCGACGAGTGAGCGCCTAGGATTCCCATATGAAGAGGCATTGGCAGTAGATATCGTTCTGCACTCGTTGCATGATGATTATGACTCCTTTAGGACGAACTATCATGTGAACGGAGTTCAGAAATCGTTGATGGATCTACATGGTCTTTTGAAGACTGTAGAGCCCTCGATTAAGAGCAACCCTGGGAGAGATGTTCTTATGATAAAGGAAGGAGGGATTTCCAAAAGGAAGAACAAGTCCATAGTCAAAGGCAAGGGAAAAGCTGTTGCTGCACCCAAGGCCAAAGACAAAAGGAAGAATTCGGTGGGACCGACATGCTTCTACTGTAATGGCGAGGGCCATTACAAGAGGGACTGTTCTAAATACAAGGAAGATGTGAAGAATGGGGTCGCCCCATCGTCTTCAGGTATTTTCGTTGTAGATATACATTTTTCTGACACTACTTCATGGGTATTGGATACCGGTTGTGGAACTCACATTGTTCGAAATGTGCAGGGACTGCAAAGAAGTAAGAAGTTAGAGAAAGGTGAAGTCCATCTGCGCGTGGGGAATGGAGCGAGGGTCGCTGCATTAGCCGTAGGGACTTATAGTTTATCTTTGCCCTCAGGGCTCGTACTAGAACTCAATAATGTTTATTTTGTTCCTAGTATAACCATGAATATTATTTCTATTTCTGCATTGGATGCTGAAGGATTTAATTTTACGATTATTAATGGAATTTTTTCGTTGTTTAATCGTGATGTATTTTATGGTTTAGCACGTCTTGAGCGTGGCTTATACGTGCTCGATTTAGATAAACAAATCTACAATATAAATACCAAACGAGCTAAATCAAACGATACTAACGAAACATACCTCTGGCACTGTCGTTTAGGCCATATAAACACTAAGCGTGTTGAGAAACTCCTCAAGGAGGGTGTTCTCAAATCATTTGATTTGGAATCATTTGATACATGCGATGGATGTCTATTAGGCAAAATGACGAAATCACCATTTCTGGGAACTGGTGAGCGAGCTAGTGATCTATTGGGCCTTATACACACTGATGTGTGTGGACCAATGAGTTCACCAGCACGAGGTGGTTACGTATACTTCATAACTTTTACTGATGATTTAAGTAGATATGGTTATGTCTATTTAATGAAGCATAAGTCGGAATCTTTTGAGCGATTCAAAGAATTCCAAAATGAAGTAGAAAATCAACTTGGCAAGACGATAAAAGTCCTTCGATCGGATCGAGGAGGCGAATATCTGAGTCATGAGTTTGATGATCATCTAGTGAAGTGTGGGATTAGATCTCAACTCACCCCTCCTGGAACTCCTCAGTTGAATGGAGTGTCTGAAAGAAGGAATCGAACTCTGTTGGACATGGTTCGATCTATGATGAGCTCAGCAAAACTTCCTATATCCTTTTGGGGACATGCACTCTCTACTGCTGCTCTAATACTGAACAGGACACCGTCAAAGGCTGTGAGTAAGACACCATATGAGATATGGAGCGGGAGGGTCCCGAATTTGTCTTATCTCAAGATTTGGGGTTGCGAAGCCTATGTCAAGAGAAATATCTCTGGCAAGCTTGAACCCAAATCTGACAAGGTTTTCTTTGTGGGATACCCAAAAGAAACCCGAGGATATCATTTCTACAACCAATCAGAGAACAAAGTTTTTGTTGCTCGTGATGGTATCTTTCTGGAAAAGGAATTCCTTTCTAAGAAAGATAGTGGGAGTAAAGTTGTTCTGGACGAGGTCCATGATGAACAACCAGTTGCCGAGGAAGCAAACGACGAGGTCGTGGTGATTCCTGAACCCTCGCAGGTGGTAACTGATCTTCGTAGGTCGGGAAGGACAATAACTCGTCCCGCTAGATATATTAATATCTTGAGGAATGAGGAACCATCCACCTATAGTCAAGCCGTGACAAGTCCGGATTCCGAGAAATGGCTGAGAGCCATGAAATCCGAAATGGACTCCATGTCTGAAAATCAAGTCTGGGACTTGATCGATTTACCTCAAGAGGCTAGGCCTATTGAGTGTAAATGGATCTATAAGATCAAGACCGACATGAATGGAAAACCCGAGGTTTTCAAAGCTAGATTGTTAGCAAAAGGATTTCGCCAAATCCACGGGGTGGACTACGACGAGACCTATTCACCAGTCGCGATGCTTAAGTCTATCAGGATACTTCTTGCCATTGCCGCTCATTATGATTATGAGATATGGCAAATGGATGTTAAAACCGCTTTCTTGAATGGGATTCTTGAAGAGGATGTGTATATGACACAACCTGAGGGTTTTATCGATCCAAAAGGGGCTAAGAAGGTATGCAAGCTTAAGAGAGCCATTTATGGACTCAAGCAAGCATCTCGGAGTTGGAATCTGCGTTTCGACGAAGCCGTAAAGGAATTCGGCTTTGAACGTAACCCAGAGGATTCTTGTATATACAAGAAAGTCAGTGGGAGCGCAATCGTTTTTCTTGTGTTGTATGTCGATGACATACTCCTTATTGGAAATGACATTCCGATGTTGAACTCTGTGAAGGAGTGGCTAGGAAAGTGTTTCTCAATGAAGGATCTGGGAGAAGCACAATACATATTGGGCATCAAGATCTATCGGAATAGATCTAAAAGGATGCTTGGACTAAATCAAGAGTCATATATTGACAAGATACTTGAAAGGTTCAAGATGAAGGACTCTAAGAAGGGCCTTCTACCCATGACACATGGCCAACCTCTTAGTCTTAAACAGTGCCCGCAAGGACCTGTTGAGCAAAAGAGGATGGATAATGTTCCTTATGCTTCGGCAATAGGATCGATTATGTATGCCATGATATGTACGAGGCCAGACGTATCGTATGCTTTGAGCATGACGAGTCGTTTTCAGTCGAACCCGGGTGAGGCGCATTGGACTGCGGCCAAAAATATTCTCAGATACCTTAACCGGACTAAGGAGAATTATCTTGTCTATGGGGGACAAGATGAGTTAGAAATGACGGGCTATACGGACGCGAGTTTTCAGACTGATAAAGACGATCAGCAGTCTCAGTCTGGTTACGTCTTCTGTCTGAACGGAGGAGCGGTTAGTTGGAAGAGTTCCAAACAAACCTCTGTCGCCGACTCAACTACAGAGTCTGAGTACATTGCAGCCTCGGAGGCTGGAAAGGAAGGTGTATGGATGAAAATGTTCCTTCAGGAACTTGGTGTCGTCCCCAGTGCTGCCAAACCTATGGTTCTCTATTGCGATAATAGTGGAGCCATAGCTCAGGCAATAGAGCCAAGGGATCACCACAAAGTCAAACACATACTCAGAAAATATCACGTCATCCGCGATTTCGTGGGAAGAGGTGATATAGAAATGCGCAAGATAGCAACCGAGGAGAACGTTGCTGACCCATTTACTAAACCTCTCCCGCAGTTAAGGCATAATACCTTATGTGATGCGATAGGAATTAAACGTCTTGAGGACTAAATTCTTATGTTGTAATTTATTTTACTTCGGAGATTATAATGTAAACATTCATTTTGATTATTAAATCAATTTTATTCATATTCTCTTGATTTGGATTATATGAACTGTTCAAAACAAGATTTTAAATTTTATCTGAGTTATGTGATAATGTCACATAATGAGGCTCAGTGATTGAACTAAAATTAAAATCAACCTAAGTCCCTAATCTAGATCAACGTGTACGAACAGACACAATGGATCATTATAAAGATTAGATTGCAAGTTGTACTATAGCGCCACCTCATGGGCTAGACGTGGGACGTCGAGTACAATTGTATAGACAACGGCTGGGAGCTGGGTGTCGGACGTGACTCGCCTAAGAATGGTATATAAGGCAGTGTGTCATAATACCAATTCTTATAGCTTTCGGACGTCTCCTCAGACCTGAGTAGTCTAGAGTAGCTACATTGTGGAATGTTGTGTTTTGACGCTGTCAAACGCTTTCGGTAAAACGGAGCTATAAAGATAGTCGTTGGATACCTCATGAAGCAAGTGGGAGCACTTAGATTGACAAGATGGGATTATCCTCCTACGAGGTAGGACTAAATGTCTTAAAGGCCACTCGGAGAGTTGGGATTGCAAAAACTGCATGGCCATGCCCGGATCTGTATCATGGTGATCATCCGGTTCGCAATCCGCTCAGATATTCGAGAAAGGTTCGAACGGAACGAGGGTGACACTGGTCTTACCTCTAGTTCGAACTTAGACATCAAGTGATAAGGGAAACGTGGATACACACTGGATATGAAGTCCAAGTGGGAGATTGTTGGAATGGTGTCCTTCATCCCACGTGTGTCGAACCGAAACCAGCTATATTGTGCGTCCTGTGTAGATGGATCGATTGTGCGACGTTAAGTGTCGAGTTGAGAACTTGAACTTAAATAGTCGACAATCAAGCCAAATGAGTCACACGGGCCCTATCGATCGTGTATACTTGGAGTATATAAACTTTGGTTGAGAATCGAGGTTGAACGACGGAAGAAACGGAGACAAAACGAGAAAAACCGAAATCGGCTCATTTTATAACTAGATGTCGGCCGACACCATGCATAAGGTATATGCATGTCGGCCGACACAAAGAGTAAAATTAAGTCGGTTTGACTTTTCAAAGGCTGTCGGCCGACAGCTTATATGTGTCGGCCGACGACGGCGAAAATTAGGTCGCGGACCTTATTTTCTCTCCTTTTCAACCCTAAACTCTCTCCCCCTCCTCCTATATAAAGGAGACCTTAGACCCACGGTTTGAGTGCTACATTACGTGAAATATCATCACCCCATAAGCACCAAAATACGAGGGAGTCGAGAGAATCGAGTGGGACTCGATACTACGTTTGGGGAACCGCCGTTCGTGATCAAGGAAGGTCCGTGCAACGAATTGAGGTCGGGTACCTTCGCGGCTGATCCGTCTACGTCCGGGCATCAACATCATAGAAGAACAACAAGGTATATTCTATACTAACTCAATTAATTGTTCTTACTACTACGTGCGCACTAGATCCATGTCTAGGATTTTACGTGTTTAGCATGTTATTATTTCCGCACTTTATTTCATGCTTGTAAAACACATAAACTCCATCTATTGGGTATGGATGAGATCCATGAAAATCCCAACATCCATATCTACACACCAGGTTCCGGTAGATAATACCACCGACTATGTTTCACGACTAAAGAAGATTTCGTACTTTCTTTGAGAGGATAATCAGACTTCCAGTACCAAGACTGTTTGCATCGAGAACACTTGCCTATTGGCTTTCTCGTCCCATCTCGTGGTCCAAAAGGAACCACTGGGTTTCTTTGCTTTCTTGTCCTTTCCCCCGATTCATGCCTTTAGGTTCGAAACCTTTGGCATTGGCTACAAGAGCTTGCGATTTCCGTCTCAACTCGTCTAAAAGGTCAATCATCTCAAAAACGTTTTTAAGCGTTTCCTCGAAGTGACTGGCCTTTATGAGTATCCTCATCGCTTCTTGTCCAGCCGCCTATGTCAATAGGCTCGGGAGGACAAAGCTCACTGAGTACAACCTTGCACTCTTTAACAGTTTGGGTAATGTCTAGATCTCTATTCCAATCATTACATTTAGGGACCAGTGAGTTAAAATCCTTACGTATCACATAAAGTGGGTTCAAGGTCATTTCCTAATCTATGAGCACATATAACAACAAACAATCGATTTAATCTCCGATATTATCTCCCTCAAATAATATCATTAAACCACTAATCACATCTAAAATCCCATCAGGTAAGGCAAGCCACGTTCGTGTGGACGTTTACCCACCCAAATGATTTAGCAATTAGATTTGCTTCGGTTATACATCACTTACAGCGTAACCTCGTTGGGAGGAATACTATAACGCGTATCTAAGTGTAAACCATTACTCAGTACTAAGAAGATTGTTTGGGACACGCATATTCACCGCAAGCCACGTTAGTGTGGACGTTTACGTTAACATACGCTCATTTACTCCCCTCTATAACTGTCTACATCACTTAATCCAAAATCCCATTCAGTATAGCAAGCCACGTTCGTGTGGACGTTTACTATACCAAAAGATTTTTATAAGTGACTCCCAATTACTTGATCCATTCGATTTTCGTAAATCAAGACTCGGAGAATCATAAGTGAAACTCGAAGTTTCTAACCAGTGATTCACCATGCGAACAACCCTATCTCTCATAGAATGAGGGAGCCGAGCAGACAATCGATCTAGTCATCAAATGACACGAAAGTCTCTAATTTGTGTCCTCGACATGACCAAGTGGCTTTGGCTCCATTCCACTCCCCGGGGTGAGAATGAGTCGACTTGAAATCAGTTTTGGAAAGACAAATTAGGCATTTGTTTGATAAACTTAATCAATGTTTCTCGTAAGAGGAATTACAAGAATTCTCCTCCAATGACTTGTCTATACGAACTTCAAAAGTCCATAAAAGTCACCAAGAGAACAGCAATGGAGACCATGGCAATGTTTCCATTCCCTCTCCCACTTAGCTTTTTATAACAAAGGGATACGCTATCTAATGCATAATTAAATACACATAAGCATAATAACAAACATACATTTCATGCAAGTACGTACACAAATAATCAAATAATTGCTCAAGTAAAATTATTTCTCGACTATTCGTACCTTGATGAATTCCTGCATGCTTGTCTTGAGTCTTCATTCTACGTCTTGAATACTTTGCCGAGCGACGGAAAAATTCTTTGATTCTCATATTTAATTTATTTTAAATAAAATCCAAGATTCCAATCCAAAATAAATTTGAATCAATCTAATGATTTTAAATAAAATACTCCAATTAAATAAAATCAATTCCATTGATTTCCATATTTAATTCTATTTTAAATAAAATCCAAGATTTTCCAATCCAAAATAAATTTTGAATTAATCTAATGATTTTAAATAAAATACTTAAATTAAATAAAATCAATATTATTAAAATCCATTGATTTCCATATTTAATTCTATTCTAAATAAAATCCAAGATTTTCCAATCCAAAATAAATTTTGAATTAATCTAAAGATTTTAAATAAAATACTTAAATTAAATAAAATCAATATTTTAATAATTTCTCAATCCTATGTAGATTAGATCTCAAGAATCCTAATCAAAATCGAATTTTGATTCTTCTTAAGACTTCTAATCCAAATAGGTATAGGATATCTAGAGAACCTAGGATTCTCTTTTCTAATTTAACTCTCCATCTAATTCCATTATTTAATTCCATAATTAAGAAATATAATCCAAATAGAATTTGAATTAATTCCAAAATTAAATTAAATAAAATTAGAAAGATTAAATTATTTCCGGAAAGATCGGATTTATCGGGACGAACCGAAACGAATTCCGGTCGACCCAATTCCAATCGAAACCATGGCTTTTGATTCATGCATGCGGACAAGCGCATGCACACCATCGCACCAGGCCATGCAAAAGAATGAATAATTCCATTCAGCCAACCATCAATTCACGCACATGCATAACAGAAATCACATGGTGTCGGCCAAAGACAAAACCGATGTCGGCCGACACCCTTAATTAATTTCAGCAGCGCGCACAATTTCGATCGTCTTCTCCGGCGGACTGTGCACGAGCCTGGTTGATTTCTGGCATAGCGTCTCCTTTGACGACACACGCCATCAACCTCGACACAGTCCACGCAAGCCACGCGTCCAGCCATGCCTGCCGCCGCGACCCGTGAAGACGAATCACGACTTCGATGGCTGCGCGCTCGTAGCCGCGCCGCCGACTGCCGCCGACTTCCAGCGAGCCATCACACGATGGTAATCACCAAGTCGAGCAGCCCAGCATCAACAGCTCCGAGCCTTGGCGCACCAGCAGCCCACGATCCGAAGCCGAAGCCGCGAACCGAAGCCGATGCCGCGGACCTAACGCTGCCGCCGGCTGCCGGCGAACCACCACCACTAGTGGCACACGCCGACACGCCCAGCTGCGTTCAGCCCGCTTCCAGCAGCCCGCATAGCCCGTGCTACCAGCCACCTCCCCGGCAGCCCGCACCGAGCACGAAACCGTCCGCGATGCCGCCAACGCAACCACCGAACGCAGCCGCCGGTTGCCGGCGAACCACCACCACTGGTGGCACACGCCGGCATGCCCAGCCACGTCTAGGTCACGCCCAGCAGCCCGCACAGCCCCTACGAGCCTAGGTATGTCGCGATCGATTTTGGTTCGATTATTCCGAAAAACCCTCGATTTTTAATATTTAATTTTTCCGACAAACACAATTCATACGAGAGAGAAAAAAAAGTACGTAGAACAATATAGGACAATAATTTAACAATTTAAATTAATCTATGGCTATAAACAACGACAATCGATTATCGAAACAATTAACGAAAAACGTAACCATACGCTCGGATACCAGTTG
Organism: Euphrasia confusa; assembly: GCA_954870475.1. NCBI lineage: Eukaryota > Viridiplantae > Streptophyta > Magnoliopsida > Lamiales > Orobanchaceae > Euphrasia > Euphrasia confusa. Next base: position 12,604,103 of record OX940960.1, read on the forward strand.
TTGGAATTCGATATCCCGGGTTATTTAAATTTGCGGAAACCAATAACCCGAACGAACCCTTCGCCGGAGATCACATGAACGCCGACTCATCCGCCGGAGTCCGGCCTTTGGAGACCACGCACCCGAAGGTACGCAGCCCGCCCCCAGGCGAACCCCCGCGAGACGGGGTTCACGCGATCGAGGATCGCGTTCGATCTTCGCGATCGATGGGTGGGGCTGCTCCCAGCAGCCCCCGCGGCGAGTCCGGCGACTCGCCGCCGCTTGGAGGATCCCCACCGTCGAGGTGGGGAGGGGGACGGCACCAGCCCGTGCCCCCGGCGATCGATCCTTGGATCGATCGCAAGCCCTCAGCCCAGCCGAGGGTTCGATTCCTCCGCGCGCCGCCAAACCCTAGCGGGCGATCCCGCGGTCCGGTGGCTTCGCCACCACCGCGTGATCGTTCGTCTAATCCGGGTTCGACTCTTGGATCTTGTTTTTCCGATAATTGATTTCAATATACATGAATTAAATAGCGGAATTTAATTCACCTTTCGATTCGTTGTGCGGAGAAACGAGATCTTATGATGACCTTGAGATCTTCCCACGTATTCCTTGCACTTGTTCGAACGTCGGGTGGGCGACGATCCTCCGAACACTATGGATCTCCTTCTCTCCTTTCTCTCTCTAGAATTGTGTTCTTCAAGTATGAGAATAGAGAAGACCATGTAGTGCTTTTATAGGCTACGTAGGGGATCTTAAGGAGGTGGAATATTGGGCTCCCAATATTAATGATTAAATTGAGCCCAAGCCCAAATCTATTAATCCATTAATATTAATTAATTCTATTTTCCACTATATAAAATTAATTGCACTCCCAATATTAAACCATATTATATCAAATAATATTTCTCCGGTAGTATTATTTATTCCGTGTATTTAAGATATAAATATCCATGAATAAAATTAATTTATTGCTAATTAATTTATTCATCTCTTATATCCGAGACTAGTACCATTCAACCTTAATTATTATGCGGAACAAATCCACCTGCAGGGTTTACATAATAATTCCTTATGAACTCATCTCGGGGATATTATCAACCCTTACGGGATACACTTTCCCGTCAAGTATTCACGGCATGTCATATATAAAATATAGTGACCCAACTTAACCGGTAATTGACCCAGTAATTAAACCGGTCAATTCCTTTGGAAAATCAAAGTCACTTATATTAAATATACACACCCGCAATAGTATCGGGGATTAAGAATAAAATACACTGAGACTTAAATCGATTATCGCCGGCAATCCTAATCGATAAATCTCAAACGATCCGCTCAATACACCAAGTGTACAAGTATGATAAAATAATCAAGACAGATTATTTTCTCCCTCATACAACGACTATACCGATGGATTGGTCCATGTCCATCTAGGTCGTGAGCAACTGTTCGATTAAATACGAGTAACCGATAGTATGATCTTCTGTGTGGGCCCGACACACCATACCAACTACAACGTATAGAATCCAGGACTATAATTTGCATATATTTAATTATAAATAATTAAATGCAAATAATTTTTTATTTAATTAAATAGATTAGTGGCAATGGATCGTGAGTTTCCGTTACTTAAATCTAGACATTAAGTACACAACTCCAACAACTCTAAACTTGAAAAATTGTGTGACACAGCTATCACTGAGAATAGCACACTTGAAGTGTCACTGAAATTCTTAAAAGAATCTCTTGATGAACTTTCTGAAGAGAAACTAAAAATGTATGATGAGGCTGTAGAGTTGAGAAACTCAGTTGAGAAGACTGAGGATGAGAAGAAAAAGTTGAACAACTCTCTGACAATTCTTAAAATCAAATTTGATGATCTTTTCGAGGAAAAGCATAAGTATTTCAAAGAAGTTGTCGAACTGAGAGAAGTGTGTGAGAAGTTAAGTTCTGAAAACTCAAAACTGAAGACTTCACTGAAAAAGGAGTCATCTGAAGTTAAGAAACTACAAACTCTATTCAAGAACTCAGATGCTGAAAATGATGAACTAAAGTCATCACTGATGAAAGCTCAAACTGACCTTGCCATGACTGACAAGGAACGATATGTTTTGAAAGAAAAACTCCATATGACTGATGAGCTGTTGAGGAAAATGAACACGAACTCTTCGGTGTTTGACAATGCTGCTTCGTATATGAATCCTAACCGATATGGTCTTGGATTCCAAAATGTTTTTGAGTCTATATACTCGATACCTGAAAAGAAAGATGTGACTTTTGTTAAGGCATCGAACGATCAGCCTGAGGATAAAAGTAAGGATGACGTTGAATCATCTAAACGGAAGGAGATTGCTGAAGGGAAGAAGATTGTTAAGTCTCCAGAACCTAAAACTCAAAAGTCGATCTCGACTTCAAAATCTGAATCTGAGACATATCAATTTCCGAAGAATATTGTGAAACATCCTCGCGGTATCCTACCATATGAGAAGACGTTGCTAAAGAAGTTAGACAAATCTCGGATCGTGAAGCAAAATGGACAATCATCTCATTCTAAAACTGTTTCGGTCAAATCGTCTATGAAGGTTGAAACTCGTCAAAGGCGAAAATATGTATGTCACTACTGTAACCAACCTGGACACATTCGACCATTTTGCTATAAGATGAAAGAGGATATGAACAGAGAGCTTATGACTGTGAAGAAAAAGGCTGAGGTTGCTAAGGAAATGAAGAAACCCATTTCTCCAAATCTGAAAGCTGTGACTGAAAGAAACAGTCAAAATTTTGATGGGAAGAAAAAGTGGGTGCCTAAGTCCCGAAAGAGTGAAGTTAAACTTAACTCCACCACTTTAACTGACTGGAAACCGAGAGAACTGATTTTCTGCAATGTTGCACTCAATGCTTCTGAAGTTGGCAACAAAGGAATTTGGTATTTTGACAGCGGCTGTTCCCGACATATGACCGACACTAAGAAATTCTTGAAAGAATATGAGCCGATGACTGGTTCCCCCGTGGTTTTGGAGGGGGAGCAAAAGGTGTTGTCAAGGGAAAGGGAACGCTACAAATCAAAGGCTTACCACCGATCAGAAATGTAGTTCATGTCAAGGGACTAGTTGCAAACCTCATTTCTATCAGTCAGCTATGTGATGAAGGATTCAATGTTAGCTTTGATAAGGAATCCTGCAGAGTTTTTGATGTTGAAGGAAAGTGTATCATGGAAGGTCCACGTGCTAAAAACAATTGCTATACAACTGAGTATAGTTGCTTTTCTGTGACCGTTCCTGATGAAGTTGATTTGTGGCACCAACGACTTGGCCACACTAGCACTCGCAATCTGAGCAAATTGGTTAAGGGGGAGATAGTTAGAGGATTCTCTCAACTCCCTAAAATTGAGAAGCGAGTGTGTGGTGATTGTCAGAAGGGTAAGCTAACACGAACCCCTCATCCAGCACTTCCGACACTCATGAGTACTTCAGCTCCCTTCGAACTTCTACACATGGACCTGATGGGTCCAATGGAAGTAAAAAGTATAGTAAAGAAAGAATATGTGTTGGTTGTTGTCGATGATTTCTCTAGATATACTTGGAAAAGATTTCTGGCATCCAAGGATGAAACGTTTAATGCCTTCAAAGGGATAGTGAAATGGATTAGAACAAATCATGAAGCTAATGATGGAGTAGTATACTTAATGTCTAGATTTGAGTATTCTGAACTCCTTGTACACTGTCATTTATCTATTATAAATAAACATTCATTTGCTTTTAATTATTATTAATTAAATATATGCAAATTATAGTCCTAGATTTTATACGTTGTAGTTAGTATGGTGTGCGGGCCCACACAGAAGATCATACTATCGGTTACTCGTATTTAATCAAACAGTTGCTCACGACCTAGATGGACACGGACCAATCCATCGGTATAGTCGTTGTGTGAGATAGAAAATAATTTGTCTTAATTATTTTATCACACTTGTACACTTGGTGTATTGAGCGGATCGCTTGAGATTTATCAATTAGGATTGCTTGTGATAATTGATTCAAGTCTCAGAGTATTTTATTCTTAATCCCCGATACTATTGCGGGTGTGTATATTTAATATAAGTGACTTTGATTTTCCAAAGGAATTAACCGATTTAATTATTGGATTAATTACCGGTTAAGTTGGGTCACTATATTTTATATATGGCATGCCGTGAATACTTGACGGGAAAGTGTATCCCGGAAGGGTTGATAATATCCCCGAGATGAGCTCATAAGGATTTATTATGTAAAACTCGCGAGTGGATTTGTTCCCGCATAATAATAAGGTTGAGTGGTACTATTCTCGGATGTAAGAGATGAATAAATTTATTAAGCAATAAATAAATTTTATTCATGGATATTTAAATCTTAAATACACGGAATAAATAATACTAACCGGAAAAATATTATTTGATATAATATGGTTTAATATTGGGAGTGCAATTAATTTATATAGTGGAAAATAAATTAATTAATATTGATGGGATTAATAGATTTGGGCTTGGGCTCAATTTAATCATCATTATTGGAAGCCCAATATTCCACCTCCTTTAGATCCCCTACGTAGCCTATAAAAGCACTACATGGTCTTCTCTATTCTCATAACTTGAAGATCATAATTCTTCTAGAGAGAGAAAGAAGAGAGAAGAAGATCCATAAGCTTGGAGGATCGTCGCCCACCCGACGTTCATGCTAGTGCAAGGAATACGTGGGAAGTTCTCGAGGTCATCTTGATTTCGTTTCTCCGAACAACGAATCGAAGGTATAAAATCTAAACGCCCTTGATTTTATTTTATTTGGATTATCGTGAAATACCGTTGAACTCAAGATCCAAAGATCGAACCCCGGATTAGACGGACGATCACGCGGTGGTGGTGAAACCACCGGACCGCGGAGAATCGCCCGACTAGGGTTTCCGCGCGCGGAGGAAAGACCCGCGGCTGGGCCGCGGGCATGCGATCGATCTCACGATCGATCGCTGGGGGCGCGGGCTGGTGCCGCACCCCACCCCACCTAGACGGTGGGGACCTCCAGGCGGCGGCGAGTCACCGGACTCGCCGCGGGGGCTGCCCATGCAGCCCCAGCCGATCGCGTGGGACGCGATCGATCGATCGCTCGAACCCCGCGACGCGGGGGTTCGGCTGGGGGCGATCGCGTGCCTTCGGGTGCGTGGTCTCCTGGGCTGGACTCCGGCGCGTTCGTCGGCGTTCGTGTGATCTCCGGCGAAGGTTTTTCGTTCGGGTTATTATTTTCCGCAAATTTTAATAGCCTGGGATATCGAATTCCAACAGCTAAGGTGAAGAGGATCAGGAGTGATCATGGAACGGAATTTGAAAATTCTAGCTTCAATGAATTTTTCCTGATGAAGGGTATTCACCACGAATATTCGGCCCCAAAAACGCCTCAACAAAATGGGATCGCCGAACGTAAAAATCGAACACTGCAAGAGATGGCGCGCGTGATGTTAATCTCGAAAAATCTTGCCCGAACCTTTTGGGCAGAAGCCGTCTCTACAGCTGGATACATTTTGAATCGAATAAGTATTCGATCTGGCACAACTGCTACTGCGTATGAACTAGTCAATGGCAAGAAACCTTCAGTTGCACACTTTCGCGTTTTTGGCTGTACTTGCTATATTTTGAAGGATCGTGATCCTCTGAAGAAATTTGAAGCCAAAGCTGATCGTGGTATTTTTGTTGGTTATAGCCAAAATAGCCAAGCCTATCGCGCCTACAATCTTCGAACTAGGTTGATTGGGTTAAGGAAGGCATTCTTGAAGTTCGAACGTTTCCTTCAACACCTACAACTGTTGTTGGAGTTGTGTACTTAATGTCTAGATTTAAGTAACGCAAACTCACGATCCATTGCCATTAATCTATTTAATTAAATAAACAATTATTTGCATTTAATTATTTATAATTAAATATATGCAAATCATAGTCCTGGATTTTATACGTTGTAGTTAGTATGGTGCAAGCATGGGCGCACAGAAGATCATACTATCGGTTACTCGTATTTAATCGAACAGTAGCTCACGACCTAGATGGACACGGACCAATCCATCGGTATAGTCGTTGTGTGAGAGAGAAAATAATTTATCTTAATTATTTTATCACACTTGTACACTTGGTGTATTGAGCGGATCGTTGAGATTCATCGATTAAGATTGCCGGCGATAATCGATTCGAGTCTCAGTGTATTTTATTCTTAATCCCCGAAACTATTGCGGGTGTGTATATTTAATATAAGTGACTTTGATTTACCAAAGGAATTAACCGATTTAATTATTGGGTTAATTACCGGTTAAGTTGGGTCACTATATTTTATATATGACATGCCGTGAATACTTGACGGGAAAGTGTATCCCGTAAGGGTTGATAATATCCCCGAGATGAGTTCATAAGGAATTATTATGTAAACCCTGCAGGTGGATTCGTTCCGCATAATAATTAAGGTTGAATGGTACTAGTCTCGGAAATAAGAGATGAATAAATTAATTAGCAATAAATTAATTTTATTCATGGATATTTATATCTTAAATACACGGAATAAATAATACTACCGGAGAAATATTATTTGATATAATATGGTTTAATATTGGGAGTGCAATTAATTTTATATAGTGGAAAATAGAATTAATTAATAATAGTAAGGATTAATTGATTTGGGCTTGGTGGGCTCAATTTAATCACTATTATTGGAAGCCCAATATTCCACCTCCTTAAGATCCCCTACGTAGCCTATAAAAGCACTACATGGTCTTCTCTATTCTCATAACTTGAAGATCACAATTCTAGAGAGAGAGAGAAAGTAGAGAGGAAGATCCATGGAGTTCGGTAGATCGTCGCCCACACGACGTCCGGGCTAGTGCAAGGAATACGTGGGAAGATCTCAAAGGTCATCAAATTGAGTTCTTCGTTTTTCCGAACAACGAGAACGAGGTAAATCGTAAAACCCTCTTTATGATTTTATCGTTTATTTATCGTGAGAATATCATGAACCAAGATCCAAGGACGAACCCCGGAAACGAGGAACGAGCCGAGCGGCGGTGGTCGAACCACCGGACCGCGGCAGCTCGTGGATCCCCGTGGGGATCGAACCACAAAACGCCCCGGCTGGACGCCGGGGACGTGCATGAGGAGCCCTCGGCCGAAGCCGAGGGGGCGATCGCTTCCCTAGGGCACGATCGCCGGGCGGGCGGCTGGCGCGCCCGCAGCGACTCACGGTTGAGTCGCCCCTCCACGGCGAGCAGCAAGTCGCCGGACTTGCTGCTGGGGGGCTGCCGGAACAGCCCTGATCGATCGCACCCCGCGATCGCTACATGCGATCGTGAGTCCTCCTCGCGGGGGTGCGGCTGGCCGTGCGCGCGTCTTCGGACGCGGCGTGCGTTCGGTCGTATCCCGGACCGCGTGATGTGCTCGCGTATATTCCGGCGAAGGGTTTATTCGATTGGATTGTCGGTTCCGCAATTTAGACAATCCGGATATTCGAAGGATTTCGGTCGGAATTAATTAGATAATTTATTTATTTAAATTTATTAATTCCGGGATATCGATTTCCAACAATTGGTATCAGAGCGTTGGTTTTAGTTCATGATATTTTTCGATAAATTGTTCTACCTTGCAGGGTTTCCGACTATTATGGCTAGATATAATTGTTCTTAATTATTGTCATAATATTGTTCTTGATTATTAAACTCTCGGACATGTCGAGATTCGTTTTATATGTGGTGAATGCTTGTAATAGTAAAAATTCGGGGGTTGACCGAATTTAGGTTTATTATTATGTTCTACTTTTTTTTTTCCGGAAAATGTATAGGGTCGATTTCATGTATAGAATCGATACCGGATAATGTAATTTTAATTCTTGTAATTTTATTTACGTTGGATCGATGCCGAAACGACCGCCGGAAAATTGTGACGGAGGAGACGAAGAGAGGGTTAGGGCTCGGTTCGGCTATCCCCATAGCCGAACCATGGATCGAGCGCGTGGGGGGCACTCGACCGCACCCTCGGCCGTGCGATGTCACCGGCGGTGGTGGCGCGCCGGTTGGGTGGTGGCGGTGATGGCGTGCTCCTCGGCCGAGCTCGGGGATAGACCGGAAATCCCCATTCCGTGTTAATCCCGGTAAAGATCCTATTCCTAATTTAATTCAGTTTTCCTAATTTAATTATTCCTATTTTTTGGGAATTTTTAATGGACTAGGAAAAGAATTATTTTTCCTAAATAAATTTATTTTTCCTTATTGATTATTCCTATTCTTGGGAATTTTCATAGATTAGGAAAAGGAATAAATTTATAATTAATTTATTTTTCCTATTTAATTATTCCTTTATGGAATTTTTAATGGATTAGGAAAATAATTAATTTGGAAAGTTTAGGAGTCCTAAATTAATTTTTCCTTATTTAATTATTCCTTTATGGAATTTTTAATGGATTAGGAAAGGAATTAATTTGGAAGGACTAGGACTCCTAAATTATTTTATTTCCTTATTTCATTATGGAAATCATCTAGAATATTCCAAGTGGGTCTTGGATAGATTATTCTAGAGATTTAATGAAGTAGAAAGGGAAAATAAAATAAATAAAAAATATTAATAATATTTAATTTTATTTTTGATTTATTCGATTGACTTAATTTTCGAATTAAGTAACTTTTGGATTTATTAAAAATAAATAGATTTAAATATTGGAATTAATATTCCCGTCACATGGAGCATTCAAGAACGAAGACATGAAGACTAGAAGATGCGTACGGGGATGCGATAAAGCCATAATAGTCGGAAAATAATATTCTAGTATTATTTTGATTATGTGATAATATTCTATGTGCTTTATTTCATGTATGCATGCTTATGTGTATTTAATTATGCATTAGATAGCGTATCCCTTTATTGTAAAAAGCTAAGTGGGAGAGGGTATGGAAACATATCCATGGTCTCCATTGCTGTTCTCTTGGTGACTTTTATGGACTTTTTGAAGTTCGTATAGACAAGTCATTGGAGGAGAATTCTTGTAATTCCTTTTACGAGAAACATTGATTAAGTTTATCAAACAATGCCTAATTTGTCTTTCTGAAACTGATTTCAAGTCGACTCATTCTCACCCCGGGGAGTGGAATGGAGCCAAAGCCACTTGGTCATGTCGAGGACACAAATTAGAGACCTTCGTACCATCCTTTTGAAGGTGGATCGATTGTCTGCTCGGCTCCCTCATTTTTGAGAGATAGGGTCGTTCGCATGGTGAATCACTGGTTAGAAACTTCGAGTTTCACTTATGATTCTCCGCGTCTTGATTTACAACATTGAATGATTCATGTAATTGGGAGTCAATTGTAAAAGTCTTTTGGTGTAGTAAACGTCCACACTATCGTGGCTTGTTGCATTGAATGGGATTTTGGAACGATTGATGTAGACAGTTATAGAAGGGAGTAAAGGAGCGTATGTTAACGTAAACGTCCACACTATCGTGGCTTGCGGTGAATATGCGTGTCCCAAACAATCTTCTTAGATACTGAGTAATGGTTTACACTTAGGTACGCTTCTTAGTATTCTTCCCATCGAAGTAACGCTAATGATGATGTACGACCGAAGGAAATCTAATTGCTAAATCATTTGGATAGGTAAACGTCCACACTATCGTGGCTTGCCATATCTGATGGGATTTTAGATGCGATTAGTGGTTTAATGATATTATTTGAGGGAGATAATATCGGAGATTAAATCGATTGTTTGTTGTTATATGTGCTCATAGATTAGGATATGGCTTTGAACCCACTTTATGTGATACGTAAGGATTTTAAACTCATTGGTCCCTGAATGTAATGATTGTAATAGAGATCTAGACATTACCCAAACTGTTGAAGAGTACAAGTTTGTACTCAGTGAGCTTTGTCCTCCCGAACCTACAAATGTCTTAACTGATGAGGAAAGGACTGATTTTGATATCACGTTCGAACTCAAGGAGATGTTTAGACATGATGTAGAGGCTAGACAAGAGGCGATGAGGATACTCATAAAGGCCAGTCGATTCAAGGAAACGCTTAAACACGTTTTGAGATGATTGACCTTTTAGACGAGTTGAGACGGAAATCGCAAGCTCTTGTAGCCAATGCCAGAGGTTTCGAACCTAAAGGCATGAACCGGGGGAAAGGACAAGAAAGCAAAGAAACCCAGTGGTTCTTTTTGGACCACGAGATGGGACGAGAAAGCCAATAGGCAAGTGTTCTCGATGCAAACAGTCTGGGTACTGGAAGTCTGATTATCCTCTCAAAGAAAGTACGAAATTTTCTTTAGTCGTAAAACATAGTCAGTGATATTATCTACCGGAACCTAGTGTGTAGATATGGAACCACTGACGGTATGTGCATTTTTTAAATGCAAGAGGTTCCAGGAAACCTAACGACTTGGAAAAGAAAAGATCGTAGTCTACATGGGCAATGCTGTAGAGGAGGCAGCAGTTGCAGTGGAGGACATTTTATAGGATTTCATTTTGGGTTATTGCTTTTATGTACCTTTCATATTAGAAAGAACTTTGTTCTGGATTTCTAATGAATGGATATTTTATTTCTTTTAATCATTTGATGGTTATAAGAAGAAATAATGATATTTTGGTACATTAGCTAGCAATATATAAATGATGAATCCTGAGTCCACCACGATGCAACGAACCGTAGTATGAAACTCGTTTTACTAATAAGAGATTTCTATATCAATTATACTTGTGGATTCTTATGCTGAGTCATGTTTATTCAAATAAGAAGTTCAAAGGTCGAAAATTGATATTTGATCAATTAAGTTGAAGGAGTGGACCTTCCGACCTAAGAATCTAATTTGGAAGATAATATGACTAAGCAATCCTTTATGGATATAAGATGTAAGATCCGGACAAATATAAGAATTGATTGACTCTGATGTATGCAGACCTATGTCTACTCAGACAATAAGGTACGAGTACTTCATTTGATGATTACTCGAGAAATGAATTAGAATACCAGATGTGCCACAAAGGCAAGTGTTTTGACAAGTCAATGGACACAAAGCTATTGTGGGGAACCATCATGGTATATCCATTGAAAGCCTGCGATTTAATCGCGGAGGCAAGTGCTTGTCTGAGGAATGCATGGCATACTGATCAGAGATTGGGATTTGATCCCAAATGACTACACCATACACTCTTGTGTGGAAATGGTGTGTCGGAAATAAGAAGTGGAACTCTTATGGAAATAGTAAAAGCATGAGTTATACGGAACTACCTGTGTTCTATGGATATGTCTGGAAACAACGGTGCATTCAAATGCGGTTGTAGAATATCCTAGAAGAACAAAAGATGTGTGTTCAATAGTTCTATGAACCAGAAGGACGTTATAAGTTCTAACGCCCGGTTCTTAGAGGAAGACTATTAGATGAACCACAAGCCCAAAGTGACGTAATACTTTGAAATGAGAGAGAAAGATTAAGACTTAGAACCAGCCGAACCGAGTAGCGGTACACCACTAACTGCACCTACTGTTATCACTGTTTATACACCGGAACGCCATTGTAGTGGGAGGTTGTGGGACAACCGAAGATATTCATAAGACTAGGAGAGTCTTCGGACTCTGGACCTAGTATACATGAAATCAATCCCTAGATCTACATGAAGGCCGTACTAGATCTAAATGTGCCTTCTTGGAGAGCAATAAGGATTATTGCTAAGAGGCGAGATCATTTAGAGTACAAGCTTAGTTGATCCATTTATGGATTGAAACAAAGCATTGAATTCGTGGTACTTGCAAATTGATGAGATAGTCCATTTTATGGATTCATCAAAAGCATAGACGAATTGTGTGTATAGGAAACGTGATGGATAACAAGGTGGTGTTTCTCGGAGGTTTTATGTAGATGACACTCTTATCATTGGCAACAATGTAAAGATGTTATCAGACATAAAATGATGGTTGTCTAGATGAATCATTATGAAAGATAAAGGAAGAAGTTGGACATGTTCTTGAGATCTTGGATCTCTAGAAAGAACATTGTACTTCTCCTGGACATCTTACATAAATGATTATGGTTCGTTTTAACATGCAAGATTCCGAGAAAGGTTCGTTACCTTTCAGAGACGGAATGCATCTATCTAAGGATATGTGTTTTGGAACACAAAAGGAGATAGAAGCAATGAAAGCAGTTTCCTACACTTTGAGTGTGGAAAGCTTAATAAATGCATTGTTGAAAACAAGAACCTGATATCGGCTATGCGGTTAGCGTAGTGGGAGGATATCAAGGTAATCCTGGAAAGGAATATTCAACTGCTGTAAAAGTACTTTCGAAGTACTGTTCTAGACTACGAAGCAGACGAGCATTTCCTTTGGATTACATTCTCTTAGATTTCTAATCAAATGAGGACCGGTGTAAGTCGATATCAGGCTATGTGTTTCACTATTGAAGGAGAAGGAGTTTTAACATGGAAGAGTGATAAGCACGATGCTTTTCGGACTCTGCCATGGGTAACCAAATAGCGGCCTCAGAGGCAGCGGAAGTTTTGGTATAACTCCGGGATAATCTCGGGGACTTAGATGTGATTCTTAATTTGTCAAAGGCTATGTAAATAGCGGTGCAATGGCAAATGGTAAGAAATCACTAGTCCATAAGTGTAAGATAACACATAGTGCAAGTACCACCTGATACGAATCATCGTCGAGGGAGACGACGCTGTAGTCACCAAGATAACTTCAGAGCGGCAACCTAGAGTGCTCATTCACATAGTACTTCTTGGAAGTACAACTTAAGCACGTAATGAGTATGGGAGTCGGGAGTTTGGAGGAAATGACTAGACCTTAGTACAAGTGGGAGATTGTTGGAGTTGTGTACTTAATGTCTAGATTTAAGTAACGCAAACTCACGATCCATTTCCATTAATCTATTTAATTAAATAAACAATTATTTGCATTTAATTATTTATAATTAAATATATGCAAATCATAGTCCTGGATTTTATACGTTGTAGTTAGTATGGTGCAAGCATGGGCGCACAGAAGATCATACTATCGGTTACTCGTATTTAATCGAACAGTAGCTCACGACCTAGATGGACACGGACCAATCCATCGGTATAGTCGTTGTGTGAGAGAGAAAATAATTTATCTTAATTATTTTATCACACTTGTACACTTGGTGTATTGAGTTCTTCGTTTTTCCGAACAACGAGAACGAGGTAAATCGTAAAACCCTCTTTATGATTTTATCGTTTATTTATCGTGAGAATATCATGAACCAAGATCCAAGGACGAACCCCGGAAACGAGGAACGAGCCGAGCGGTGGTGGTCGAACCACCGGACCGCGGCAGCTCGTGGATCCCCGTGGGGATCGAACCACAAAACGCCCCGGCTGGACGCCGGGGACGTGCATGAGGAGCCCTCGGCCGAAGCCGAGGGGGCGATCGCTGCCCTAGGGCACGATCGCCGGGCGGGCGGCTGGCGCGCCCGCAGCGACTCACGGTTGAGTCGCCCCTCCACGGCGAGCAGCAAGTCGCCGGACTTGCTGCTGGGGGCTGCCGGAACAGCCCTGATCGATCGCACCCCGCGATCGCTACATGCGATCGTGAGTCCTCCTCGCGGGGGTGCGGCTGGCCGTGCGCGCGTCTTCGGACGCGGCGTGCGTTCGGTCGTATCCCGGACCGCGTGATGTGCTCGCGTATATTCCGGCGAAGGGTTTATTCGATTGGATTGTCGGTTCCGCAATTTAGACAATCCGGATATTCGAAGGATTTCGGTCGGAATTAATTAGATAATTTATTTATTTAAATTTATTAATTCCGGGATATCGATTTCCAACAATTGGTATCAGAGCGTTGGTTTTAGTTCATGATATTTTTCGATAAATTGTTCCACCTTGCAGGGTTTCCGACTATTATGGCTAGATATAATTGTTCTTAATTATTGTCATAATATTGTTCTTGATTATTAAACTCTCGGACATGTCGAGATTCGTTTTATATGTGGTGAATGCTTGTAATAGTAAAAATTCGGGGGTTGACCGAATTTAGGTTTATTATTATGTTCTACTTTTTTTTTCCGGAAAATGTATAGGGTCGATTTCATGTATAGAATCGATACCGGATAATGTAATTTTAATTCTTGTAATTTTATTTACGTTGGATCGATGCCGAAACGACCGCCGGAAAATTGTGACGGGGGAGACGAAGAGAGGGTTAGGGCTCGGTTCGGCTATCCCCATAGCCGAACCATGGATCGAGCGCGTGGGGGGCACTCGACCGCACCCTCGGCCGTGCGATGTCACTGGCGGTGGTGGCGCGCCGGTTGGGTGGTGGCGGTGATGGCGTGCTCCTCGGCCGAGCTCGGGGATAGACCGGAAATCCCCATTCCGTGTTAATCCCGGTAAAGATCCTATTCCTAATTTAATTCAGTTTTCCTAATTTAATTATTCCTTTATGGAATTTTTAATGGATTAGGAAAATAATTAATTTGGAAAGTTTAGGAGTCCTAAATTAATTTTTCCTTATTTAATTATTCCTTTATGGAATTTTTAATGGATTAGGAAAGGAATTAATTTGGAAGGACTAGAAGTCCTAAATTATTTTATTTCCTTATTTCATTATGGAAATCATCTAGAATATTCCAAGTGGGTCTTGGATAGATTATTCTAGAGATTTAATGAAGTAGAAAGGGAAAATAAAATAAATAAAAAATATTAATAATATTTAATTTTATTTTTGATTTATTCGATTGACTTAATTTTCGAATTAAGTAACTTTTGGATTTATTAAAAATAAATAGATTTAAATATTGGAATTAATATTCCCGTCACATGGAGCATTCAAGAACGAAGACATGAAGACTAGAAGATGCGTACGGGGATGCGATAAAGCCATAATAGTCGGAAAATAATATTCTAGTATTATTTTGATTATGTGATAATATTCTATGTGCTTTATTTCATGTATGCATGCTTATGTGTATTTAATTATGCATTAGATAGCGTATCCCTTTATTGTAAAAAGCTAAGTGGGAGAGGGTATGGAAACATATCCATGGTCTCCATTGCTGTTCTCTTGGTGACTTTTAAGGACTTTTTTGAAGTTCGTATAGACAAGTCATTGGAGGAGAATTCTTGTAATTCCTTTTACGAGAAACATTGATTAAGTTTATCAAACAATGCCTAATTTGTCTTTCTGAAACTGATTTCAAGTCGACTCATTCTCACCCCGGGGAGTGGAATGGAGCCAAAGCCACTTGGTCATGTCGAGGACACAAATTAGAGACCTTCGTACCATCCTTTTGAAGGTGGATCGATTGTCTGCTCGGCTCCCTCATTTTTTAGAGATAGGGTCGTTCGCATGGTGAATCACTGGTTAGAAACTTCGAGTTTCACTTATGATTCTCCGCGTCTTGATTTACAAGATTGAATGATTCATGTAATTGGGAGTCAATTGTAAAAGTCTTTTGGTGTAGTAAACGTCCACACTATCGTGGCTTGCTGCATTGAATGGGATTTTGGAACGATTGATGTAGACAGTTATAGAAGGGAGTAAAGGAGCGTATGTTAACGTAAACGTCCACACTATCGTGGCTTGCGGTGAATATGCGTGTCCCAAACAATCTTCTTAGATACTGAGTAATGGTTTACACTTAGGTACGCTTCTTAGTATTCTTCCCATCGAAGTAACGCTAATGATGATGTACGACCGAAGGAAATCTAATTGCTAAATCATTTGGATAGGTAAACGTCCACACTATCGTGGCTTGCCATATCTGATGGGATTTTAGATGCGATTAGTGGTTTAATGATATTATTTGAGGGAGATAATATCGGAGATTAAATCGATTGTTTGTTGTTATATGTGCTCATAGATTAGGATATGGCTTTGAACCCACTTTATGTGATACGTAAGGATTTTAAACTCATTGGTCCCTGAATGTAATGATTGTAATAGAGATCTAGACATTACCCAAACTGTTGAAGAGTACAAGTTTGTACTCAGTGAGCTTTGTCCTCCCGAACCTACAAATGTCTTAACTGATGAGGAAAGGACTGATTTTGATATCACGTTCGAACTCAAGGAGATGTTTAGACATGATGTAGAGGCTAGACAAGAGGCGATGAGGATACTCATAAAGGCCAGTCGATTCAAGGAAACGCTTAAACACGTTTTGAGATGATTGACCTTTTAGACGAGTTGAGACGGAAATCGCAAGCTCTTGTAGCCAATGCCAGAGGTTTCGAACCTAAAGGCATGAACCGGGGGAAAGGACAAGAAAGCAAAGAAACCCAGTGGTTCTTTTTGGACCACGAGATGGGACGAGAAAGCCAATAGGCAAGTGTTCTCGATGCAAACAGTCTGGGTACTGGAAGTCTGATTATCCTCTCAAAGAAAGTACGAAATTTTCTTTAGTCGTAAAACATAGTCAGTGATATTATCTACCGGAACCTGGTGTGTAGATATGGAACCACTGACGGTATGTGCATTTTTTAAATGCAAGAGGTTCCAGGAAACCTAACGACTTGGAAAAGAAAAGATCGTAGTCTACATGGGCAATGCTGTAGAGGAGGCAGCAGTTGCAGTGGAGGACATTTTATAGGATTTCATTTTGGGTTATTGCTTTTATGTACCTTTCATATTAGAAAGAACTTTGTTCTGGATTTCTAATGAATGGATATTTTATTTCTTTTAATCATTTGATGGTTATAAGAAGAAATAATGATATTTTGGTACATTAGCTAGCAATATATAAATGATGAATCCTGAGTCCACCACGATGCAACAAACCGTAGTATGAAACTCGTTTTACTAATAAGAGATTTCTTTATCAATTATACTTGTGGATTCTTATGCTGAGTCATGTTTATTCAAATAAGAAGTTCAAAGGTCGAAAATTGATATTTGATCAATTAAGTTGAAGGAGTGGACCTTCCGACCTAAGAATCTAATTTGGAAGATAATATGACTAAGCAATCCTTTATGGATATAAGATGTAAGATCCGGACAAATATAAGAATTGATTGACTCTGATGTATGCAGACCTATGTCTACTCAGACAATAAGGTACGAGTACTTCATTTGATGATTACTCGAGAAATGGATTAGAATACCAGATGTGCCACAAAGGCAAGTGTTTTGACAAGTCAATGGACACAAAGCTATTGTGGGGAACCATCATGGTATATCCATTGAAAGCCTGCGATTTAATCGCGGAGGCAAGTGCTTGTCTGAGGAATGCATGGCATACTGATCAGAGATTGGGATTTGATCCCAAATGACTACACCATACACTCTTGTGTGGAAATGGTGTGTCGGAAATAAGAAGTGGAACTCTTATGGAAATAGTAAAAGCATGAGTTATACGGAACTACCTGTGTTCTATGGATATGTCTGGAAACAACGGTGCATTCAAATGCGGTTGTAGAATATCCTAGAAGAACAAAAGATGTGTGTTCAATAGTTCTATGAACCAGAAGGACGTTATAAGTTCTAACGCCCGGTTCTTAGAGGAAGACTATTAGATGAACCACAAGCCCAAAGTGACGTAATACTTTGAAATGAGAGAGAAAGATTAAGACTTAGAACCAGCCGAACCGAGTAGCGGTACACCACTAACTGCACCTACTGTTATCACTGTTTATACACCGGAACGCCATTGTAGTGGGAGGTTGTGGGACAACCGAAGATATTCATAAGACTAGGAGAGTCTTCGGACTCTGGACCTAGTATACATGAAATCAATCCCTAGATCTACATGAAGGCCGTACTAGATCTAAATGTGCCTTCTTGGAGAGCAATAAGGATTATTGCTAAGAGGCGAGATCATTTAGAGTACAAGCTTAGTTGATCCATTTATGGATTGAAACAAAGCATTGAATTCGTGGTACTTGCAAATTGATGAGATAGTCCATTTTATGGATTCATCAAAAGCATAGACGAATTGTGTGTATAGGAAACGTGATGGATAACAAGGTGGTGTTTCTCGGAGGTTTTATGTAGATGACACTCTTATCATTGGCAACAATGTAAAGATGTTATCAGACATAAAATGATGGTTGTCTAGATGAATCATTATGAAAGATAAAGGAAGAAGTTGGACATGTTCTTGAGATCTTGGATCTCTAGAAAGAACATTGTACTTCTCCTGGACATCTTACATAAATGATTATGGTTCGTTTTAACATGCAAGATTCCGAGAAAGGTTCGTTACCTTTCAGAGACGGAATGCATCTATCTAAGGATATGTGTTTTGGAACACAAAAGGAGATAGAAGCAATGAAAGCAGTTTCCTACACTTTGAGTGTGGAAAGCTTAATAAATGCATTGTTGAAAACAAGAACCTGATATCGGCTATGCGGTTAGCGTAGTGGGAGGATATCAAGGTAATCCTGGAAAGGAATATTCAACTGCTGTAAAAGTACTTTCGAAGTACTGTTCTAGACTACGAAGCAGACGAGCATTTCCTTTGGATTACATTCTCTTAGATTTCTAATCAAATGAGGACCGGTGTAAGTCGATATCAGGCTATGTGTTTCACTATTGAAGGAGAAGGAGTTTTAACATGGAAGAGTGATAAGCACGATGCTTTTCGGACTCTGCCATGGGTAACCAAATAGCGGCCTCAGAGGCAGCGGAAGTTTTGGTATAACTCCGGGATAATCTCGGGGACTTAGATGTGATTCTTAATTTGTCAAAGGCTATGTAAATAGCGGTGCAATGGCAAATGGTAAGAAATCACTAGTCCATAAGTGTAAGATAACACATAGTGCAAGTACCACCTGATACGAATCATCGTCGAGGGAGACGACGCTGTAGTCACCAAGATAACTTCAGAGCGGCAACCTAGAGTGCTCATTCACATAGTACTTCTTGGAAGTACAACTTAAGCACGTAATGAGTATGGGAGTCGGGAGTTTGGAGGAAATGACTAGACCTTAGTACAAGTGGGAGATTGTTGGAGTTGTGTACTTAATGTCTAGATTTAAGTAACGCAAACTCACGATCCATTACCATTAATCTATTTAATTAAATAAACAATTATTTGCATTTAATTATTTATAATTAAATATATGCAAATCATAGTCCTGGATTTTATACGTTGTAGTTAGTATGGTGCAAGCATGGGCGCACAGAAGATCATACTATCGGTTACTCGTATTTAATCGAACAGTAGCTCACGACCTAGATGGACACGGACCAATCCATCGGTATAGTCGTTGTGTGAGAGAGAAAATAATTTATCTTAATTATTTTATCACACTTGTACACTTGGTGTATTGAGCGGATCGTTGAGATTCATCGATTAGGATTGCCGGCGATAATCGATTCGAGTCTCAGTGTATTTTATTCTTAATCCCCAAAACTATTGCGGGTGTGTATATTTAATATAAGTGACTTTGATTTACCAAAGGAATTAACCGATTTAATTATTGGGTTAATTACCGGTTAAGTTGGGTCACTATATTTTATATATGACATGCCGTGAATACTTGACGGGAAAGTGTATCCCGTAAGGGTTGATAATATCCCCGAGATGAGTTCATAAGGAATTATTATGTAAACCCTGCAGGTGGATTCGTTCCGCATAATAATTAAGGTTGAATGGTACTAGTCTCGGAAATAAGAGATGAATAAATTAATTAGCAATAAATTAATTTTATTCATGGATATTTATATCTTAAATACACGGAATAAATAATACTACTGGAGAAATATTATTTGATATAATATGGTTTAATATTGGGAGTGCAATTAATTTTATATAGTGGAAAATAGAATTAATTAATAATAGTAAAGATTAATAGATTTGGGCTTGGTGGGCTCAATTTAATCACTATTATTGGAAGCCCAATATTCCACCTCCTTAAGATCCCCTACGTAGCCTATAAAAGCACTACATGGTCTTCTCTATTCTCATAACTTGAAGATCACAATTCTAGAGAGAGAGAGAAAGTAGAGAGGAAGATCCATGGAGTTCGGTAGATCGTCGCCCACACGACGTCCGGGCTAGTGCAAGGAATACGTGGGAAAATCTCAAAGGTCATCAAATTGAGTTCTTCGTTTTTCCGAACAACGAGAACGAGGTAAATCGTAAAACCCTCTTTATGATTTTATCGTTTATTTATCGTGAGAATATCATGAACCAAGATCCAAGGACGAACCCCGGAAACGAGGAACGAGCCGAGCGGTGGTGGTCGAACCACCGGACCGCGGCAGCTCGTGGATCCCCGTGGGGATCGAACCACAAAACGCCCCGGCTGGACGCCGGGGACGTGCATGAGGAGCCCTCGGCCGAAGCCGAGGGGGCGATCGCTGCCCTAGGGCACGATCGCCGGGCGGGCGGCTGGCGCGCCCGCAGCGACTCACGGTTGAGTCGCCCCTCCACGGCGAGCAGCAAGTCGCCGGACTTGCTGCTGGGGGGCTGCCGGAACAGCCCTGATCGATCGCACCCCGCGATCGCTACATGCGATCGTGAGTCCTCCTCGCGGGGGTGCGGCTGGCCGTGCGCGCGTCTTCGGACGCGGCATGCGTTCGGTCGTATCCCGGACCGCGTGATGTGCTCACGTATATTCCGGCGAAGGGTTTATTCGATTGGATTGTCGGTTCCGCAATTTAGACAATCCGGATATTCGAAGGATTTCGGTCGGAATTAATTAGATAATTTATTTATTTAAATTTATTAATTCCGGGATATCGATTTCCAACAACTGCTGCCTCCTCCACAGCATTGCCCATGTAGACTACGATTTCTTCTTTTCTAAGTCGTCGGGTTTCCTGGAACCCTTGCATTTAAAATGCACATACTGTCAGTGGTTCCATATCTACACACCAGGTTCCGGTAGATAATACCACCGACTATGTTTCACGACTAAAGAAGATTTTGTACTTTCTTTGAGAGGATAATCAGACTTCCAGTACCCAGACTGTTTGCATCGAGAACACTTGCCTATTGGCTTTCTCGTCCCATCTCGTGGTCCAAAAGGAACCACTGGGTTTCTTTGCTTTCTTGTCCTTTCCCCCGATTCATGCCTTTAGGTTCGAAACCTTTGGCATTGGCTACAAGAGCTTGCGATTTCCGTCTCAACTCGTCTAAAAGGTCAATCATCTCAAAAACGTTTTTAAGCGTTTCCTCGAAGTGACTGGCCTTTATGAGTATCCTCATCGCTTCTTGTCCAGCCGCCTATGTCAATAGGCTCGGGAGGACAAAGCTCACTGAGTACAACCTTGCACTCTTTAACAGTTTGGGTAATGTCTAGATCTCTATTCCAATCATTACATTTAGGGACCAGTGAGTTAAAATCCTTACGTATCACATAAAGTGGGTTCAAGGTCATTTCCTAATCTATGAGCACATATAACAACAAACAATCGATTTAATCTCCGATATTATCTCCCTCAAATAATATCATTAAACCACTAATCACATCTAAAATCCCATCAGGTAAGGCAAGCCACGTTCGTGTGGACGTTTACCCACCCAAATGATTTAGCAATTAGATTTGCTTCGGTTATACATCACTTACAGCGTAACCTCGTTGGGAGGAATACTATAACGCGTATCTAAGTGTAAACCATTACTCAGTACTAAGAAGATTGTTTGGGACACGCATATTCACCGCAAGCCACGTTAGTGTGGACGTTTACGTTAACATACGCTCATTTACTCCCCTCTATAACTGTCTACATCACTTAATCCAAAATCCCATTCAGTATAGCAAGCCACGTTCGTGTGGACGTTTACTATACCAAAAGATTTTTATAAGTGACTCCCAATTACTTGATCCATTCGATTTTCGTAAATCAAGACTCGGAGAATCATAAGTGAAACTCGAAGTTTCTAACCAGTGATTCACCATGCGAACAACCCTATCTCTCATAGAATGAGGGAGCCGAGCAGACAATCGATCTAGTCATCAAATGACACGAAAGTCTCTAATTTGTGTCCTCGACATGACCAAGTGGCTTTGGCTCCATTCCACTCCCCGGGGTGAGAATGAGTCGACTTGAAATCAGTTTTGGAAAGACAAATTAGGCATTTGTTTGATAAACTTAATCAATGTTTCTCGTAAGAGGAATTACAAGAATTCTCCTCCAATGACTTGTCTATACGAACTTCAAAAGTCCATAAAAGTCACCAAGAGAACAGCAATGGAGACCATGGCAATGTTTCCATTCCCTCTCCCACTTAGCTTTTTATAACAAAGGGATACGCTATCTAATGCATAATTAAATACACATAAGCATAATAACAAACATACATTTCATGCAAGTACGTACACAAATAATCAAATAATTGCTCAAGTAAAATTATTTCTCGACTATTCGTACCTTGATGAATTCCTGCATGCTTGTCTTGAGTCTTCATTCTACGTCTTGAATACTTTGCCGAGCGACGGAAAAATTCTTTGATTCTCATATTTAATTTATTTTAAATAAAATCCAAGATTCCAATCCAAAATAAATTTGAATCAATCTAATGATTTTAAATAAAATACTCCAATTAAATAAAATCAATTCCATTGATTTCCATATTTAATTCTATTTTAAATAAAATCCAAGATTTTCCAATCCAAAATAAATTTTGAATTAATCTAATGATTTTAAATAAAATACTTAAATTAAATAAAATCAATATTATTAAAATCCATTGATTTCCATATTTAATTCTATTCTAAATAAAATCCAAGATTTTCCAATCCAAAATAAATTTTGAATTAATCTAAAGATTTTAAATAAAATACTTAAATTAAATAAAATCAATATTATTAAAATCCATTGATTTCCATATTTAATTCTATTCTAAATAAAATCCAAGATTTTCCAATCCAAAATAAATTTTGAATTAATCTAAAGATTTTAAATAAAATACTTAAATTAAATAAAATCAATATTTTAATAATTTCTCAATCCTATGTAGATTAGATCTCAAGAATCCTAATCAAAATCGAATTTTGATTCTTCTTAAGACTTCTAATCCAAATAGGTATAGGATATCTAGAGAACCTAGGATTCTCTTTTCTAATTTAACTCTCCATCTAATTCCATTATTTAATTCCATAATTAAGAAATATAATCCAAATAGAATTTGAATTAATTCCAAAATTAAATTAAATAAAATTAGAAAGATTAAATTATTTCCGGAAAGATCGGATTTATCGGGACGAACCGAAACGAATTCCGGTCGACCCAATTCCAATCGAAACCATGGCTTTTGATTCATGCATGCGGACAAGCGCATGCACACCATCGCACCAGGCCATGCAAAAGAATGAATAATTCCATTCAGCCAACCATCAATTCACGCACATGCATAACAGAAATCACATGGTGTCGGCCAAAGACAAAACCGATGTCGGCCGACACCCTTAATTAATTTCAGCAGCGCGCACAATTTCGATCGTCTTCTCCGGCGGACTGTGCACGAGCCTGGTTGATTTCTGGCATAGCGTCTCCTTTGACGACACACGCCATCAACCTCGACACAGTCCACGCAAGCCACGCGTCCAGCCATGCCTGCCGCCGCGACCCGTGAAGACGAATCACGACTTCGATGGCTGCGCGCTCGTAGCCGCGCCGCCGACTGCCGCCGACTTCCAGCGAGCCATCACACGATGGTAATCACCAAGTCGAGCAGCCCAGCATCAACAGCTCCGAGCCTTGGCGCACCAGCAGCCCACGATCCGAAGCCGAAGCCGCGAACCGAAGCCGATGCCGCGGACCTAACGCTGCCGCCGGCTGCCGGCGAACCACCACCACTAGTGGCACACGCCGACACGCCCAGCTGCGTTCAGCCCGCTTCCAGCAGCCCGCATAGCCCGTGCTACCAGCCACCTCCCCGGCAGCCCGCACCGAGCACGAAACCGTCCGCGATGCCGCCAACGCAACCACCGAACGCAGCCGCCGGTTGCCGGCGAACCACCACCACTGGTGGCACACGCCGGCATGCCCAGCCACGTCTAGGTCACGCCCAGCAGCCCGCACAGCCCCTACGAGCCTAGGTATGCCGCGATCGATTTTGGTTCGATTATTCCGAAAAACCCTCGATTTTTAATATTTAATTTTTCCGACAAACACAATTCATACGAGAGAGAAAAAAAAGTACGTAGAACAATATAGGACAATAATTTAACAATTTAAATTAATCTATGGCTATAAACAACGACAATCGATTATCGAAACAATTAACGAAAAACGTAACCATACGCTCTGATACCAGTTGTTGGAATTCGATATCCCGGGTTATTTAAATTTGCGGAAACCAATAACCCGAACGAACCCTTCGCCGGAGATCACATGAACGCCGACTCATCCGCCGGAGTCCGGCCTTTGGAGACCACGCACCCGAAGGTACGCAGCCCGCCCCCAGGCGAACCCCCGCAAGACGGGGTTCACGCGATCGAGGATCGCGTTCGATCTTCGCGATCGATGGGTGGGGCTGCTCCCAGCAGCCCCCGCGGCGAGTCCGGCGACTCGCCGCCGCTTGGAGGATCCCCACCGTCGAGGTGGGGAGGGGGACGGCACCAGCCCGTGCCCCCGGCGATCGATCCTTGGATCGATCGCAAGCCCTCAGCCCAGCCGAGGGTTCGATTCCTCCGCGCGCCGCCAAACCCTAGCGGGCGATCCCGCGGTCCGGTGGCTTCGCCACCACCGCGTGATCGTTCGTCTAATCCGGGTTCGACTCTTGGATCTTGTTTTTCCGATAATTGATTTCAATATACATGAATTAAATAGCGGAATTTAATTCACCTTTCGATTCGTTGTGCGGAGAAACGAGATCTTATGATGACCTTGAGATCTTCCCACGTATTCCTTGCACTTGTTCGAACGTCGGGTGGGCGACGATCCTCCGAACATTATGGATCTCCTTCTCTCCTTTCTCTCTCTAGAATTGTGTTCTTCAAGTATGAGAATAGAGAAGACCATGTAGTGCTTTTATAGGCTACGTAGGGGATCTTAAGGAGGTGGAATATTGGGCTCCCAATATTAATGATTAAATTGAGCCCAAGCCCAAATCTATTAATCCATTAATATTAATTAATTCTATTTTCCACTATATAAAATTAATTGCACTCCCAATATTAAACCATATTATATCAAATAATATTTCTCCGGTAGTATTATTTATTCCGTGTATTTAAGATATAAATATCCATGAATAAAATTAATTTATTGCTAATTAATTTATTCATCTCTTATATCCGAGACTAGTACCATTCAACCTTAATTATTATGCGGAACAAATCCACCTGCAGGGTTTACATAATAATTCCTTATGAACTCATCTCGGGGATATTATCAACCCTTACGGGATACACTTTCCCGTCAAGTATTCACGGCATGTCATATATAAAATATAGTGACCCAACTTAACCGGTAATTGACCCAGTAATTAAACCGGTCAATTCCTTTGGAAAATCAAAGTCACTTATATTAAATATACACACCCGCAATAGTATCGGGGATTAAGAATAAAATACACTGAGACTTAAATCGATTATCGCCGGCAATCCTAATCGATAAATCTCAAACGATCCGCTCAATACACCAAGTGTACAAGTATGATAAAATAATCAAGACAGATTATTTTCTCCCTCATACAACGACTATACCGATGGATTGGTCCATGTCCATCTAGGTCGTGAGCAACTGTTCGATTAAATACGAGTAACCGATAGTATGATCTTCTGTGTGGGCCCGACACACCATACCAACTACAACGTATAGAATCCAGGACTATAATTTGCATATATTTAATTATAAATAATTAAATGCAAATAATTTTTTATTTAATTAAATATATTAGTGGCAATGGATCGTGAGTTTCCGTTACTTAAATCTAGACATTAAGTACACAACTCCAACAACTCTAAACTTGAAAAATTGTGTGACACAGCTATCACTGAGAATAGCACACTTGAAGTGTCACTGAAATTCTTA
The DNA here is from genome assembly GCA_954870475.1 of Euphrasia confusa. Classification (NCBI taxonomy): domain Eukaryota; kingdom Viridiplantae; phylum Streptophyta; class Magnoliopsida; order Lamiales; family Orobanchaceae; genus Euphrasia; species Euphrasia confusa. Next base: position 12,630,023 of record OX940960.1, read on the forward strand.
AAAGAATCTCTTGATGAACTTTCTGAAGAGAAACGAAAAATGTATGATGAGGCTGTAGAGTTGAGAAACTCAGTTGAGAAGACTGAGGATGAGAAGAAAAAGTTGAACAAATCTCTGACAATTCTTAAAATCAAATTTGATGATCTTTTCGAGGAAAAGCATAAGTATTTCAAAGAAGTTGTCGAACTGAGAGAAGTGTGTGAGAAGTTAAGTTCTGAAAACTCAAAACTGAAGACTTCACTGAAAAAGGAGTCATCTGAAGTTAAGAAACTACAAACTCTATTCAAGAACTCAGATGCTGAAAATGATGAACTAAAGTCATCACTGATGAAAGCTCAAACTGACCTTGCCATGACTGACAAGGAACGATATGTTTTGAAAGAAAAACTCCATATGACTGATGAGCTGTTGAGGAAAATGAACACGAACTCTTCGGTGTTTGACAATGCTGCTTCGTATATGAATCCTAACCGATATGGTCTTGGATTCCAAAAAGTTTTTGAGTCTATATACTCGATACCTAAAAAGAAAGATGTGACTTTTGTTAAGGCATCGAACGATCAGCCTGAGGATAAAAGTAAGGATGACGTTGAATCATCTAAACGGAAGGAGATTGCTGAAGGGAAGAAGATTGTTAAGTCTCCAGAACCTAAAACTCAAAAGTCGATCTCGACTTCAAAATCTGAATCTGAGACATATCAATTTCCGAAGAATATTGTGAAACATCCTCGCGGTATCCTACCATATGAGAAGACGTTGCTAAAGAAGTTAGACAAATCTCGGATCGTGAAGCAAAATGGACAATCATCTCATTCTAAAACTGTTTCGGTCAAATCGTCTAGGAAGGTTGAAACTCGTCAAAGGCGAAAATATGTATGTCACTACTGTAACCAACCTGGACACATTCAACCATTTTGCTATAAGATGAAAGAGGATATGAACAGAGAGCTTATGACTGTGAAGAAAAAGGCTGAGGTTGCTAAGGAAATGAAGAAACCCATTTTTCCAAATCTGAAAGCTGTGACTGAAAGAAACAGTCAAAATTTTGATGGGAAGAAAAAGTGGGTGCCTAAGTCCCGAAAGAGTGAAGTTAAACTTAACTCCACCACTTTAACTGACTGGAAACCGAGAGAACTGATTTTCTGCAATGTTGCACTCAATGCTTCTGAAGTTGGCAACAAAGGAATTTGGTATTTTGACAGCGGCTGTTCCCGACATATGACCGACACTAAGAAATTCTTGAAAGAATATGAGCCGATGACTGGTTCCCCCGTGGTTTTGGAGGGGGAGCAAAAGGTGTTGTCAAGGGAAAGGGAACGCTACAAATCAAAGGCTTACCACCGATCATAAATGTAGTTCATGTCAAGGGACTAGTTGCAAACCTCATTTCTATCAGTCAGCTATGTGATGAAGGATTCAATGTTAGCTTTGATAAGGAATCCTGCAGAGTTTTTGATGTTGAAGGAAAGTGTATCATGGAAGGTCCACGTGCTAAAAACAATTGCTATACAACTGAGTATAGTTGCTTTTCTGTGACCGTTCCTGATGAAGTTGATTTGTGGCACCAACGACTTGGCCACACTAGCACTCGCAATCTGAGCAAATTGGTTAAGGGGGAGATAGTTAGAGGATTCTCTCAACTCCCTAAAATTGAGAAGCGAGTGTGTGGTGATTGTCAGAAGGGTAAGCTAACACGAACCCCTCATCCAGCACTTCCGACACTCATGAGTACTTCAGCTCCCTTCGAACTTCTACACATGGACCTGATGGATCCAATGGAAGTCAAAAGTATAGTAAAGAAAGAATATGTGTTGGTTGTTGTCGATGATTTCTCTAGATATACTTGGAAAAGATTTCTGGCATCCAAGGATGAAACGTTTAATGCCTTCAAAGGGATAGTGAAATGGATTAGAACAAATCATGAAGCTAATGATGGAGTAGTATACTTAATGTCTAGATTTGAGTATTCTGAACTCCTTGTACACTGTCATTTATCTATTATAAATAAACATTAATTTGCTTTTAATTATTATTAATTAAATATATGCAAATTATAGTCCTAGATTTTATACGTTGTAGTTAGTATGGTGTGCGGGCCCACACAGAAGATCATACTATCGGTTACTCGTATTTAATCAAACAGTTGCTCACGACCTAGATGGACACGGACCAATCCATCGGTATAGTCGTTGTGTGAGATAGAAAATAATTTGTCTTAATTATTTTATCACACTTGTACACTTGGTGTATTGAGCGGATCGCTTGAGATTTATCAATTAGGATTGCTTGTGATAATTGATTCAAGTCTCAGAGTATTTTATTCTTAATCCCCGATACTATTGCGGGTGTGTATATTTAATATAAGTGACTTTGATTTTCCAAAGGAATTAACCGATTTAATTATTGGATTAATTACCGGTTAAGTTGGGTCACTATATTTTATATATGGCATGCCGTGAATACTTGACGGGAAAGTGTATCCCGGAAGGGTTGATAATATCCCCGAGATGAGCTCATAAGGATTTATTATATAAAACTCGCGAGTGGATTTGTTCCCGCATAATAATAAGGTTGAGTGGTACTATTCTCGGATGTAAGAGATGAATAAATTTATTAAGCAATAAATAAATTTTATTCATGGATATTTAAATCTTAAATACACGGAATAAATAATACTAACCGGAAAAATATTATTTGATATAATATGGTTTAATATTGGGAGTGCAATTAATTTATATAGTGGAAAATAAATTAATTAATATTGATGGGATTAATAGATTTGGGCTTGGGCTCAATTTAATCATCATTATTGGAAGCCCAATATTCCACCTCCTTTAGATCCCCTACGTAGCCTATAAAAGCACTACATGGTCTTCTCTATTCTCATAACTTGAAGATCATAATTCTTCTAGAGAGAGAAAGAAGAGAGAAGAAGATCCATAAGCTTGGAGGATCGTCGCCCACCCGACGTTCATGCTAGTGCAAGGAATACGTGGGAAGTTCTCGAGGTCATCTTGATTTCGTTTCTCCGAACAACGAATCGAAGGTATAAAATCTAAACGCCCTTGATTTTATTTGATTTGGATTATCGTGAAATACCGTTGAACTCAAGATCCAAAGATCGAACCCCGGATTAGACGGACGATCACGCGGTGGTGGTGAAACCACCGGACCGCGGAGAATCGCCCGACTAGGGTTTCCGCGCGCGGAGGAAAGACCCGCGGCTGGGCCGCGGGCATGCGATCGATCTCACGATCGATCGCTGGGGGCGCGGGCTGGTGCCGCACCCCACCCCACCTAGACGGTGGGGACCTCCAGGCGGCGGCGAGTCACCGGACTCGCCGCGGGGGCTGCCCATGCAGCCCCAGCCGATCGCGTGGGACGCGATCGATCGATCGCTCGAACCCCGCGACGCGGGGGTTCGGCTGGGGGCGATCGCGTGCCTTCGGGTGCGTGGTCTCCTGGGCTGGACTCCGGCGCGTTCGTCGGCGTTCGTGTGATCTCCGGCGAAGGTTTTTCGTTCGGGTTATTATTTTCCGCAAATTTTAATAGCCTGGGATATCGAATTCCAACAGCTAAGGTGAAGAGGATCAGGAGTGATCATGGAACGGAATTTGAAAATTCTAGCTTCAATGAATTTTTCCTGATGAAGGGTATTCACCACGAATATTCGGCCCCAAAAACGCCTCAACAAAATGGGATCGCCGAACGTAAAAATCGAACACTGCAAGAGATGGCGCGCGTGATGTTAATCTCGAAAAATCTTGCCCGAACCTTTTGGGCAGAAGCCGTCTCTACAGCTGGCTACATTTTGAATCGAATAAGTATTCGATCTGGCACAACTGCTACTGCGTATGAACTAGTCAATGGCAAGAAACCTTCAGTTGCACACTTTCGCGTTTTTGGCTGTACTTGCTATATTTTGAAGGATCGTGATCCTCTGAAGAAATTTGAAGCCAAAGCTGATCGTGGTATTTTTGTTGGTTATAGCCAAAATAGCCAAGCCTATCGCGCCTACAATCTTCGAACTAGGTTGATTGGGTTAAGGAAGGCATTCTTGAATTTCGAACGTTTCCTTCAACACCTACAACTGTTGTTGGAGTTGTGTACTTAATGTCTAGATTTAAGTAACGCAAACTCACGATCCATTGCCATTAATCTATTTAATTAAATAAACAATTATTTGCATTTAATTATTTATAATTAAATATATGCAAATCATAGTCCTGGATTTTATACGTTGTAGTTAGTATGGTGCAAGCATGGGCGCACAGAAGATCATACTATCGGTTACTCGTATTTAATCGAACAGTAGCTCACGACCTAGATGGACACGGACCAATCCATCGGTATAGTCGTTGTGTGAGAGAGAAAATAATTTATCTTAATTATTTTATCACACTTGTACACTTGGTGTATTGAGCGGATCGTTGAGATTCATCGATTAGGATTGCCGGCGATAATCGATTCGAGTCTCAGTGTATTTTATTCTTAATCCCCGAAACTATTGCGGGTGTGTATATTTAATATAAGTGACTTTGATTTACCAAAGGAATTAACCGATTTAATTATTGGGTTAATTACCGGTTAAGTTGGGTCACTATATTTTATATATGACATGCCGTGAATACTTGACGGGAAAGTGTATCCCGTAAGGGTTGATAATATCCCCGAGATGAGTTCATAAGGAATTATTATGTAAACCCTGCAGGTGGATTCGTTCCGCATAATAATTAAGGTTGAATGGTACTAGTCTCGGAAATAAGAGATGAATAAATTAATTAGCAATAAATTAATTTTATTCATGGATATTTATATCTTAAATACACGGAATAAATAATACTACCGGAGAAATATTATTTGATATAATATGGTTTAATATTGGGAGTGCAATTAATTTTATATAGTGGAAAATAGAATTAATTAATAATAGTAAGGATTAATAGATTTGGGCTTGGTGGGCTCAATTTAATCACTATTATTGGAAGCCCAATATTCCACCTCCTTAAGATCCCCTACGTAGCCTATAAAAGCACTACATGGTCTTCTCTATTCTCATAACTTGAAGATCACAATTCTAGAGAGAGAGAGAAAGTAGAGAGGAAGATCCATGGAGTTCGGTAGATCGTCGCCCACACGTCGTCCGGGCTAGTGCAAGGAATACGTGGGAAGATCTCAAAGGTCATCAAATTCAGTTCTTCGTTTTTCCGAACAACGAGAACGAGGTAAATCGTAAAACCCTCTTTATGATTTTATCGTTTATTTATCGTGAGAATATCATGAACCAAGATCCAAGGACGAACCCCGGAAACGAGGAACGAGCCGAGCGGTGGTGGTCGAACCACCGAACCGCGGCAGCTCGTGGATCCCCGTGGGGATCGAACCACAAAACGCCCCGGCTGGACGCCGGGGACGTGCATGAGGAGCCCTCGGCCGAAGCCGAGGGGGCGATCGCTGCCCTAGGGCACGATCGCCGGGCGGGCGGCTGGCGCGCCCGCAGCGACTCACGGTTGAGTCGCCCCTCCACGGCGAGCAGCAAGTCGCCGGACTTGCTGCTGGGGGGCTGCCGGAACAGCCCTGATCGATCGCACCCCGCGATCGCTACATGCGATCGTGAGTCCTCCTCACGGGGGTGCGGCTGGCCGTGCGCGCGTCTTCGGACGCGGCGTGCGTTCGGTCGTATCCCGGACCGCGTGATGTGCTCGCGTATATTCCGGCGAAGGGTTTATTCGATTGGATTGTCGGTTCCGCAATTTAGACAATCCGGATATTCGAAGGATTTCGGTCGGAATTAATTAGATAATTTATTTATTTAAATTTATTAATTCCGGGATATCGATTTCCAACAATTGGTATCAGAGCGTTGGTTTTAGTTCATGATATTTTTCGATAAATTGTTCTACCTTGCAGGGTTTCCGACTATTATGGCTAGATATAATTGTTCTTAATTATTGTCATAATATTGTTCTTGATTATTAAACTCTCGGACATGTCGAGATTCGTTTTATATGTGGTGAATGCTTGTAATAGTAAAAATTCGGGGGTTGACCGAATTTAGGTTTATTATTATGTTCTACTTTTTTTTTTTCCGGAAAATGTATAGGGTCGATTTCATGTATAGAATCGATACCGGATAATGTAATTTTAATTCTTGTAATTTTATTTACGTTGGATCGATGCCGAAACGACCGCCGGAAAATTGTGACGGAGGAGACGAAGAGAGGGTTAGGGCTCGGTTCGGCTATCCCCATAGCCGAACCATGGATCGAGCGCGTGGGGGGCACTCGACCGCACCCTCGGCCGTGCGATGTCACCGGCGGTGGTGGCGCGCCGGTTGGGTGGTGGCGGTGATGGCGTGCTCCTCGGCCGAGCTCGGGGATAGACCGGAAATCCCCATTCCGTGTTAATCCCGGTAAAGATCCTATTCCTAATTTAATTCAGTTTTCCTAATTTAATTATTCCTATTTTTTGGGAATTTTTAATGGACTAGGAAAAGAATTATTTTTCCTAAATAAATTTATTTTTCCTTATTGATTATTCCTATTCTTGGGAATTTTCATAGATTAGGAAAAGGAATAAATTTATAATTAATTTATTTTTCCTATTTAATTATTCCTTTATGGAATTTTTAATGGATTAGGAAAATAATTAATTTGGAAAGTTTAGGAGTCCTAAATTAATTTTTCCTTATTTAATTATTCCTTTATGGAATTTTTAATGGATTAGGAAAGGAATTAATTTGGAAGGACTAGGAGTCCTAAATTATTTTATTTCCTTATTTCATTATGGAAATCATCTAGAATATTCCAAGTGGGTCTTGGATAGATTATTCTAGAGATTTAATGAAGTAGAAAGGGAAAATAAAATAAATAAAAAATATTAATAATATTTAATTTTATTTTTGATTTATTCGATTGACTTAATTTTCGAATTAAGTAACTTTTGGATTTATTAAAAATAAATAGATTTAAATATTGGAATTAATATTCCCGTCACATGGAGCATTCAAGAACGAAGACATGAAGACTAGAAGATGCGTACGGGGATGCGATAAAGCCATAATAGTCGGAAAATAATATTCTAGTATTATTTTGATTATGTGATAATATTCTATGTGCTTTATTTCATGTATGCATGCTTATGTGTATTTAATTATGCATTAGATAGCGTATCCCTTTATTGTAAAAAGCTAAGTGGGAGAGGGTATGGAAACATATCCATGGTCTCCATTGTTGTTCTCTTGGTGACTTTTATGGACTTTTTGAAGTTCGTATAGACAAGTCATTGGAGGAGAATTCTTGTAATTCCTTTTACGAGAAACATTGATTAAGTTTATCAAACAATGCCTAATTTGTCTTTCTGAAACTGATTTCAAGTCGACTCATTCTCACCCCGGGGAGTGGAATGGAGCCAAAGCCACTTGGTCATGTCGAGGACACAAATTAGAGACCTTCGTACCATCCTTTTGAAGGTGGATCGATTGTCTGCTCGGCTCCCTCATTTTTTAGAGATAGGGTCGTTCGCATGGTGAATCACTGGTTAGAAACTTCGAGTTTCACTTATGATTCTCCGCGTCTTGATTTACAAGATTGAATGATTCATGTAATTGGGAGTCAATTGTAAAAGTCTTTTGGTGTAGTAAACGTCCACACTATCGTGGCTTGTTGCATTGAATGGGATTTTGGAACGATTGATGTAGACAGTTATAGAAGGGAGTAAAGGAGCGTATGTTAACGTAAACGTCCACACTATCGTGGCTTGCGGTGAATATGCGTGTCCCAAACAATCTTCTTAGATACTGAGTAATGGTTTACACTTAGGTACGCTTCTTAGTATTCTTCCCATCGAAGTAACGCTAATGATGATGTACGACCGAAGGAAATCTAATTGCTAAATCATTTGGATAGGTAAACGTCCACACTATCGTGGCTTGCCATATCTGATGGGATTTTAGATGCGATTAGTGGTTTAATGATATTATTTGAGGGAGATAATATCGGAGATTAAATCGATTGTTTGTTGTTATATGTGCTCATAGATTAGGATATGGCTTTGAACCCACTTTATGTGATACGTAAGGATTTTAAACTCATTGGTCCCTGAATGTAATGATTGGAATAGAGATCTAGACATTACCCAAACTGTTGAAGAGTACAAGTTTGTACTCAGTGAGCTTTGTCCTCCCGAACCTACAAATGTCTTAACTGATGAGGAAAGGACTGATTTTGATATCACGTTCGAACTCAAGGAGATGTTTAGACATGATGTAGAGGCTAGACAAGAGGCGATGAGGATACTCATAAAGGCCAGTCGATTCAAGGAAACGCTTAAACACGTTTTGAGATGATTGACCTTTTAGACGAGTTGAGACGGAAATCGCAAGCTCTTGTAGCCAATGCCAGAGGTTTCGAACCTAAAGGCATGAACCGGGGGAAAGGACAAGAAAGCAAAGAAACCCAGTGGTTCTTTTTGGACCACGAGATGGGACGAGAAAGCCAATAGGCAAGTGTTCTCGATGCAAACAGTCTGGGTACTGGAAGTCTGATTATCCTCTCAAAGAAAGTACGAAATTTTCTTTAGTCGTAAAACATAGTCAGTGATATTATCTACCGGAACCTGGTGTGTAGATATGGAACCACTGACGGTATGTGCATTTTTTAAATGCAAGAGGTTCCAGGAAACCTAACGACTTGGAAAAGAAAAGATCGTAGTCTACATGGGCAATGCTGTAGAGGAGGCAGCAGTTGCAGTGGAGGACATTTTATAGGATTTCATTTTGGGTTATTGCTTTTATGTACCTTTCATATTAGAAAGAACTTTGTTCTGGATTTCTAATGAATGGATATTTTATTTCTTTTAATCATTTGATGGTTATAAGAAGAAATAATGATATTTTGGTACATTAGCTAGCAATATATAAATGATGAATCCTGAGTCCACCACGATGCAACGAACCGTAGTATGAAACTCGTTTTACTAATAAGAGATTTCTTTATCAATTATACTTGTGGATTCTTATGCTGAGTCATGTTTATTCAAATAAGAAGTTCAAATGTCGAAAATTGATATTTGATCAATTAAGTTGAAGGAGTGGACCTTCCGACCTAAGAATCTAATTTGGAAGATAATATGACTAAGCAATCCTTTATGGATATAAGATGTAAGATCCGGACAAATATAAGAATTGATTGACTCTGATGTATGCAGACCTATGTCTACTCAGACAATAAGGTACGAGTACTTCATTTGATGATTACTCGAGAAATGGATTAGAATACCAGATGTGCCACAAAGGCAAGTGTTTTGACAAGTCAATGGACACAAAGCTATTGTGGGGAACCATCATGGTATATCCATTGAAAGCCTGCGATTTAATCGCGGAGGCAAGTGCTTGTCTGAGGAATGCATGGCATACTGATCAGAGATTGGGATTTGATCCCAAATGACTACACCATACACTCTTGTGTGGAAATGGTGTGTCGGAAATAAGAAGTGGAACTCTTATGGAAATAGTAAAAGCATGAGTTATACGGAACTACCTGTGTTCTATGGATATGTCTGGAAACAACGGTGCATTCAAATGCGGTTGTAGAATATCCTAGAAGAACAAAAGATGTGTGTTCAATAGTTCTATGAACCAGAAGGACGTTATAAGTTCTAACGCCCGGTTCTTAGAGGAAGACTATTAGATGAACCACAAGCCCAAAGTGACGTAATACTTTGAAATGAGAGAGAAATATTAAGACTTAGAACCAGCCGAACCGAGTAGCGGTACACCACTAACTGCACCTACTGTTATCACTGTTTATACACCGGAACGCCATTGTAGTGGGAGGTTGTGGGACAACCGAAGATATTCATAAGACTAGGAGAGTCTTCGGACTCTGGACCTAGTATACATGAAATCAATCCCTAGATCTACATGAAGGCCGTACTAGATCTAAATGTGCCTTCTTGGAGAGCAATAAGGATTATTGCTAAGAGGCGAGATCATTTAGAGTACAAGCTTAGTTGATCCATTTATGGATTGAAACAAAGCATTGAATTCGTGGTACTTGCAAATTGATGAGATAGTCCATTTTATGGATTCATCAAAAGCATAGACGAATTGTGTGTATAGGAAACGTGATGGATAACAAGGTGGTGTTTCTCGGAGGTTTTATGTAGATGACACTCTTATCATTGGCAACAATGTAAAGATGTTATCAGACATAAAATGATGGTTGTCTAGATGAATCATTATGAAAGATAAAGGAAGAAGTTGGACATGTTCTTGAGATCTTGGATCTCTAGAAAGAACATTGTACTTCTCCTGGACATCTTACATAAATGATTATGGTTCGTTTTAACATGCAAGATTCCGAGAAAGGTTCGTTACCTTTCAGAGACGGAATGCATCTATCTAAGGATATGTGTTTTGGAACACAAAAGGAGATAGAAGCAATGAAAGCAGTTTCCTACACTTTGAGTGTGGAAAGCTTAATAAATGCATTGTTGAAAACAAGAACCTGATATCGGCTATGCGGTTAGCGTAGTGGGAGGATATCAAGGTAATCCTGGAAAGGAATATTCAACTGCTGTAAAAGTACTTTCGAAGTACTGTTCTAGACTACGAAGCAGACGAGCATTTCCTTTGGATTACATTCTCTTAGATTTCTAATCAAATGAGGACCGGTGTAAGTCGATATCAGGCTATGTGTTTCACTATTGAAGGAGAAGGAGTTTTAACATGGAAGAGGTGATAAGCACGATGCTTTTCGGACTCTGCCATGGGTAACCAAATAGCGGCCTCAGAGGCAGCGGAAGTTTTGGTATAACTCCGGGATAATCTCGGGGACTTAGATGTGATTCTTAATTTGTCAAAGGCTATGTAAATAGCGGTGCAATGGCAAATGGTAAGAAATCACTAGTCCATAAGTGTAAGATAACACATAGTGCAAGTACCACCTGATACAAATCATCGTCGAGGGAGACGACGTTGTAGTCACCAAGATAACTTCAGAGCGGCAACCTAGAGTTCTCATTCACATAGTACTTCTTGGAAGTACAACTTAAGCACGTAATGAGTATGGGAGTCGGGAGTTTGGAGGAAATGACTAGACCTTAGTAAAAGTGGGAGATTGTTGGAGTTGTGTACTTAATGTCTAGATTTAAGTAACGCAAACTCACGATCCATTGCCATTAATCTATTTAATTAAATAAACAATTATTTGCATTTAATTATTTATAATTAAATATATGCAAATCATAGTCCTGGATTTTATACGTTGTAGTTAGTATGGTGCAAGCATGGGCGCACAGAAGATCATACTATCGGTTACTCGTATTTAATCGAACAGTAGCTCACGACCTAGATGGACACGGACCAATCCATCGGTATAGTCGTTGTGTGAGAGAGAAAATAATTTATCTTAATTATTTTATCACACTTGTACACTTGGTGTATTGAGCGGATCGTTGAGATTCATCGATTAGGATTGCCGGCGATAATCGATTCGAGTCTCAGTGTATTTTATTCTTAATCCCCGAAACTATTGCGTGTGTGTATATTTAATATAAGTGACTTTGATTTACCAAAGGAATTAACCGATTTAATTATTGGGTTAATTACCGGTTAAGTTGGGTCACTATATTTTATATATGACATGCCGTGAATACTTGACGGAAAAGTGTATCCCGTAAGGGTTGATAATATCCCCGAGATGAGTTCATAAGGAATTATTATGTAAACCCTGCAGGTGGATTCGTTCCGCATAATAATTAAGGTTGAATGGTACTAGTCTCGGAAATAAGAGATGAATAAATTAATTAGCAATAAATTAATTTTATTCATGGATATTTATATCTTAAATACACGGAATAAATAATACTACCGGAGAAATATTATTTGATATAATATGGTTTAATATTGGGAGTGCAATTAATTTTATATAGTGGAAAATAGAATTAATTAATAATAGTAAGGATTAATAGATTTGGGCTTGGTGGGCTCAATTTAATCACTATTATTGGAAACCCAATATTCCACCTCCTTAAGATCCCCTACGTAGCCTATAAAAGCACTACATGGTCTTCTCTATTCTCATAACTTGAAGATCACAATTCTAGAGAGAGAGAGAAAGTAGAGAGGAAGATCCATGGAGTTCGGTAGATCGTCGCCCACACGTCGTCCGGGCTAGTGCAAGGAATACGTGGGAAGATCTCAAAGGTCATCAAATTGAGTTCTTCGTTTTTCCGAACAACGAGAACGAGGTAAATCGTAAAACCCTCTTTATGATTTTATCGTTTATTTATCGTGAGAATATCATGAACCAAGATCCAAGGACGAACCCCGGAAATGAGGAACGAGCCGAGCGGTGGTGGTCGAACCACCGGACCGCGGCAGCTCGTGGATCCCCGTGGGGATCGAACCACAAAACGCCCCGGCTGGACGCCGGGGACGTGCATGAGGAGCCCTCGGCCGAAGCCGAGGGGGCGATCGCTGCCCTAGGGCACGATCGCCGGGCGGGCGGCTGGCGCGCCCGCAGCGACTCACGGTTGAGTCGCCCCTCCACGGCGAGCAGCAAGTCGCCGGACTTGCTGCTGGGGGGCTGCCGGAACAGCCCTGATCGATCGCACCCCGCGATCGCTACATGCGATCGTGAGTCCTCCTCGCGGGGGTGCGGCTGGCCGTGCGCGCGTCTTCGGACGCGGCGTGCGTTCGGTCGTATCCCGGACCGCGTGATGTGCTCGCGTATATTCCGGCGAAGGGTTTATTCGATTGGATTGTCGGTTCCGCAATTTAGACAATCCGGATATTCGAAGGATTTCGGTCGGAATTAATTAGATAATTTATTTATTTAAATTTATTAATTCCGGGATATCGATTTCCAACAACTGTGATTCCTGAAAATGCGACTTCAGTCGCCGTTTTGAGGAAGAGTCGCCGGTTTTGGGACCGAGGCATGGAGTCGCCACTTATCCAGCGAATGGAGTCGCCAGTTTGGGCGAGTCTCCGTTTTTGCGTCCTCAGCTACGAGTCTCCGTTTTTGTGTCACATTTTGAGTTTCCGAAGAACTGTCAGTCGCCGTTTTGAACAAAGTTGAGTCGCCGAAATTTCGGCGAACGGAGTCTCCGTTTTTGGAAATTTTCCAGAATTTGGATTCTCCGTTTTTGATGTCTTCCGAATTTGATTTGCCAACAGTTGAACTTTGTCGTTGCTACACTCAATGTTTAAACTCCCGAGATAGTAAACCACATAGCACTGGATATGAACTACAGAGATGCAAAATCAAAAACAACACATCCCGAGTTAGTCATTCAAGTGTTCAACACACATCAAACATTCAAACACATTTTAGTGGAGATTCGAGGGGTGATATTAGGCAATGAAGAGCAAATATTTTCCCAGAAAAGAGTCCACTTTTCATCATTTTCCAAAACAAAAATTTCACACAAGGTGATTGTAACTTTGAGTTAATGAAAATCTCTCATATTAAAAAACCGGTGAGATGGACCGAAGTATGTTGATAGACATGTTTACTTGTCCTTCGTCACAATCACAAGGATGCAGTCGTGTTTCGTCGAAACATATTTGATGAGTTTGCACCGCACAAGAGATTTTAATTCATGAATGCAAGGTGAACTTTTAAGGCACTCCACTTGGGACTAGCTTTACTACATCAGAGGGGAGCCGGCGGACAATGTGATCCGGCGTCCTCCAGACGAGTTTTAGCTTTAAATGAAATGCAACAGATGCTCATTACAGCAGTCAGAGGGGAGCAAAGATCATCCTGCATCTCCGAAGTGTGATGGTAGAGCATCTTAAATTAGAGCGTCCATGTGCTACCTTTCGAAAAGGGGAGTCGGCGGACAAATGATCCGGCGTCCTCCGTTACTCGGTATTATGGATCTATGTAAATGATAGCTATGGGAGTTTAATGCCAAGTTCACATGTTTACATTCAGCGGAATAAATGCACTTGGGTTCGAAGACTAAAGCGGCCTCGAATCCATGTTTGTCTGACTAGACTAATCCACGACAATTCCGAGTGCGTATTCAGAAGTAAAGAAACTACTCTTTCAGACTTCAAAAATTTTCGTGAACTCTTAGAGAGAACACATGCAGAGAGAATTTCTTAGAGTTTTGAATCTCTCAAAGTCAAGAGGTTTGGTAAAGATGTCAGCAAGCTGTTTTTCTGTTGAAATATGATGTAGACTGACTATATCACGATCAACCAAATCTCTAATGAAATGATGTCGAATGTCGATGTGTTTAGTTCTTGAATGCTGGACAAGTTTTTCGCTGATTTTGATAGCACTCTGATTATCACAGTACAGCACTAATGGAGCACTCTCAAGAAGATTGTCATTCAACATTTGTTTCAACCATAGTAGTTGAGTGCAGCAACTTCCAACTGCAATATACTTCGACTCGGCAGTTGACAGTGCGATACCAAAGACCTAACTGCGAAGTCCCAGAGATGTATCGGAGGATCCGGAGGTACTCTTTCTTTCGTCCGTGTCCGTCGCCCAGTCGGCATCAGAAAAACCGACAAGGTTAGATGAAGTGTCGCGTGCATACCAAAGACCTAACTGAGAAGTCCCAGAGATGTATCGGAGGATCCGTTTCACAGCTCGTAGATGGTCTTCCTTTGGATCAGCTTGGTACCTGGCAAGATTACTGGCAAGTATCTGAATCCGAACAAGCGTGTCATCGATCTCCCTTGGTTTGAAACTGTTGACAGGAATGCGCTTCCAGAAATTTTAACTCCTCCTCCATCTCCACAGAAATCAAAGAAGCGTAAACCGGCAGCTAAGACAGCTAAGTCTCCACCGGCCAAACGTCAGAGAAATGAAACGACAGCTGCAGCTGATGAGGCGGAACCTCAACCTGAACAACAACCCAGAATCGTTCCTCGCGGTTTTGGTCCTAACTCAAGTATTCCGTCTTATCAAAATCCTTACCATCCTATCCACAGTCATCGTGTTGTGGTTCCATCAGCTTGTGTCCAAGAGTTCTACGCTGACACCCTAACTCTGGAAAAGCGCCAATCCGAACATGCTCTGGCGTACAACAGGATGATCGACGCGCAGAAGAAACAAAAGTTATCGTTTCAAAAACATCAGCGTGAGATCCAACAAGGGGGAGGACTCGGTGATGTTGGAGCCCACGATGCAAGTTTGAAGGATACTTTTATTTTGAAGATGGTTAGGGATGCTATTCAGGAAGCTCATGTGCAGCTGTCCAAAGGAAACAACATTGCTGTCGAACGTGTGGTGGATGACGGTGAGAAAACCGATGATGATATTTTCGAAGGAGTGATGAACATTCGAGACAAGGGCAAAGCGAAGGTTGGTGAAACTTCGAATCCAGAGGTGTCGAGAGCGATGCAGTCCGATGGACTCAAAGATCAAGATGATGATGATGATGTCGATATTCTTGATGTTGAAGATGAGGCTGGTAAGGATTTCGGCGAGTTCGAAATTTTTGGGTTAGGTGATGAATCTGATGGTGCGGATGAGAAGGATGACTCAAGTTCTGATGGTGATGGCTTCAGCTACGATGATGATGAAGAAGAAGTGATCGAGAGCCCAGAACGCGATCAAACTCCCACCGGCTCGCCTAAAGAATGAAGTTCAAGTTCTAAGTTCCAAGTTCAAGTTCTTTCAATTTCTGTTTTTTTTATAACTCTTGAACTCATTTTTCATATTTTGGTTTTGCATGCATACAACTCTAAACTCATTAGTTCATGCATTGGTTTTTCATATTTTTCTCTCTTGGATAATTGGTTTGACTTGAATTTTTATCTAAGTTTTTATCGTTTGGTTTTGAAATATTTGGCTAAGTCTTTTTATGGTTTTCATTGATTGTATGATTGATGTTTTTCCATCTTTTTACTTAGCTTATTTTTGTTGGTGTATTCGATTGAGGGGGAGATACTTCTATCTCGTGTTTACTTAACTTCGTTTTTATGAGTTGTGCCAAAAAGGGGGGGATTGTAAATGTTGATTTTGACGACAACGTTTTTGTGTTTTTTGTTTTTGTGTTGAGTTTCAGGTCTACAGGTTAAAAATCCGAAGTCAAGAATTCAGTGCATGGAAACGGAGACTCGAGTCTCCGCTTTTGGAGTGGCTTGGAAACAGCGAACCAAGTCACCGTTTTGGATGCTTGTGCGTGGAAACAGCGACTGTTGTCGCTGCTTTTGGTGAAAGGTGAAACGGCGACTAGAGTCGCCGTTTGTGGTGCAAGGGGAGAAAACCAGCGACTGGAGTCGCTGGATTTGTGGCAAGCGTGCCTTGACATGGAATGGCGACTTGAGTCGCCGTTTGTTGTGCGAGCTGGCGAAGACACAAAACCGACGACTGGAGTCGCCGGTTTGGACATTGACACGCCTTCAGCAACTCTTACCTTGCAACTATGGAACCGACGACAGATGCATTGAGTACTTTCAACATGATCTCTTTTTCACTAAAGTACTCCGATCAAGAAAATGAAGAATGGTTCCGTTGTTTTCTACTTCAATGATATCGAGGACCATGGAGACGATGAAATTCGAAGCTTCAACACTTAGAGTTTGTCACGAGAAATTGAAGATGAAGAATTGAGATCGATGGAGTCAAGATTGAATTGAAGTCTGATTTTGAAATTGAAGATTCAAGATTCGAAGATTCAAGAATCAAAGATTCAAGATTCCAAGATTCAAGAATCCAAGTTCAACAATAGTGATGTCATCCATGGAGAAGTGACATCAGCCAAGCATCTGACGAATGATAATGTGTCACGTCAACATCTCACATGTGCGGGCTGCCTATAAATACCCATGGAGTTCCATTTCATCACTTGACGATTTTGAGAGAACGAAATCTGATTTTTAGAATCGTAACCGACAGCTTCGAGCTTCGAGTTTGTGTAGTTTGCTTTTGCGCTGTGCGCCAGTATTAGAGTTAGGAGATTTAGCTCTAGGTGCACTTGTGCTAGATTACAAGTTAGTGGGAGTTGTTGCGACACTCGGGAAACTTCTTGTAATCGTTTTGCCTACCATACTCAGTGTAATAGTTTAGTTTCGTTATTCAATGAAATGAAACATATTACATAACTTTGTCTCCACTTTTTATTCTACGAACTAGTGTGAGTGTTTCTTCGACTGAAGCTGCTGTTTGTGTGTTTAAGGCCAACTTCGCGAAAAGTTGCTATCATACGTCGAAAACGTAATTTCACTTCGCTTGTTCACATCTTGAGTGGAACCGATTCTTGAGAGAAAAAGAAAAAGAGTGAATCTGTGTGAGGGAACTTGAAATTGTGACATGTGATGATGCTTAAGTGATCTTTATTGTGTCTAATTCATTGTGGGTCGATGGTTGTTTACTTTACCTTTTCCGTACGCATCGAGAGCCTATTTGTGGTTTTGAGAATGTGAGTAAGTGATTGGCATGTGTGTTGAACGTAACTCTTGCTTTTGTGATTGCTTGCTTGAAGACAAGCAAGAAACTAAGTGTGGGGGAGTTGATGTTCATGTTTTTGTGTCGATTTTCCGTTTCCTTTTTGGTGTGAGTTGTTTCTTTTGAGTTGTTTAATGGTGTATTCCTTGTGGTTTTGGTATTTTTAATGCGTTTGTCGAGTGTCCAGGTAGTTGAGCTTATATGTGTTGAGAGAGTCGAAGAAATGGGCGATAAAAAGCCAAGACGAGGACGAGCCGCAGCTCCCAGCACCAAGCGCCCGCCTGGCCTTCTAGCGATCGCCTGTAGCTGCCCCCAGGCGCCCGTCCTCCGGCTAAGCGATCGCCTGCCTCAAACTTCAGAGGCTCATCCCATGGCACCAAGCGACCGCTTGCCTCGCAGGCGGTCGCCTCCTCACTGACGCGCGCGAGCGCTTCCCTGCCTAGCGCTCGCTTGGCCCGAACTTCAGAGCCCCAGTTTTTGGACTAGGCGCCCGCTGCCCCTGGCAGGCGCTCGCCCCCTGCCTGACGCGAGCGCTCGCTCCCTTTGCCAAGCGCTCGCTTGGTCCTCTTTGCTGGAAGTTGACCCGCGATTTGACCCGTTGTCGAGACTACTTATTGGGATTTGAACCTAGGTTTTCAAGACACCTTTTTTTCCAGATTTTATTTTCGGTACTTGAGAGAACTTTGAACTCGTTCACTTAGCTTTGATTTCCGCTTTTCTTTTTCTTGGATTGGATTGGAATTCGGTAAAAGTCGGAGATTCCGCCGACGGGTACTTTTGTTTGATTTCGAATTTTAATCTAGTAAGTCTTCTTTGTTTTCAATTTCCATGTTCTTCAATTCCGTGTTAGATTATTGCTTCATTATTTTTACTTCTCAAAATTTGTTTCATGAATTCTACTTTGCAAAAATCCATTAATCTTTCGTTTAGAAATATGAGTAGCTAAACCCTTTTTCTAGGGCTAGGGATGATCGATTTTCCAACTAGGGTTTGAATCTAAATTTCGTTATTGAATGAACATCAACCGGTAACGGACGTGTTAGTACTATTTTATGAAATTGAACTTTAATTCGATTAAGAAAATCGTGAATCCCGAAACCCTAGATTTTTCCCAATTTATTCAAAAACATTATTTCTCGCTTTTTATTTGTTTTATCGTTTTTCAAAGCCCTTAGTTAGTTTTAGATTAATTTTAAAAACCCAAAAATCAACTCATGCATTATGCTATTTCTCTTCTTTTCTTAGTTGCAAACAATTAAACGCTTTTACGCCGATAGTAGTGTTCCTCGAGAGATCGACTCGGGCGAGTTGCTTTAGCAACTAGTTCGATTATTTTATTTGATTTGACGCACTACAAAACGACTTAATCATTAATCCAAACTAATTTCTTTTTTAATAAAAATACACAAACCATAGGCTCAGTGCTATTATAAAAAACATAGTAGAAAAGTGTGGTGGGCTTAAAGGGCCGTCCCCTCAAATTAGGGTACTTGGGAATGTTGAAAATCGCCACTATTACCGCCTTGTCCATCCCATTCTCCTTCGCGACCGTATCTGTCTGGTATCTCCGTTGAAGAATCCATTTTCTTTGTGGCCGGAATTCAAAATGTTGAAGGAGGAGTCTTTTCTGATTTACACAAAATTATGTGATTATAGCCTTGGGACCGAAGCACTTCCCTAGGGGAGCGAAGTAGTGGAGAGTGAAAGGACTTGCTTGCGCACCAAAAGAATTTGCGTAGCCACTTATTCAATAAGGATATTTGAGGCATATTTAGATTTATATTTGTAGAAAAGATTTATATTAAATTAGTGTGTAAATAAGATTAATCGTTATGTCAATAAGTGTAGATGACCATATTTTCACTTTAAATAATTTGGAAAGCAAAATTCTAACTTTGAAGGAATTTATATTTACTGCACAATCAGAAACGATGTCTTTTTGGCCTATACGACGTCGTTTCGTTTATCGTGTCAAGGAATACCACGCAACTTTAATCGATGATTTTTTACGTGTTTCTCACAGAATTAGATGCTTCCAAATGCTTCTTGATCCTTGTCAGCTCACGTTCACAATGTGACATCCAATTTATGTTCGTGATCCATAGTTCTATTGTAAAACTTCACAATCGCCTTAAGAGCGTGAATAAGATCGAACCACCTGTCGTGCATGTAGATCGAACTTTCTTTTGAACAAAGTACATAAAATGTTTATTTATTTTATGTGATTTAAGTTGAATTATGATCTTGAGAATTCGTTATTTAGTTCGACATCTGATTTGTTTTTCGCCATTGTTGTATCTTGAAGTTCGTGTTCGAGGTGTTTTAGCACGCCATTAGATCATGTATTTGATCTTTTGTATAAAATAAATAATTTAAAATGAAATTCAATAATCCTTATAATCATTATATGCTATAAGAATTTAATCGTTAAGAAAGATTATACTGTAAAGAAAATTTATTAAAAAAAGTAACATCATCAGTGACGATTATATTTTATTAATATACAGTACATATTATAAAATCTATTCAATGATATGAGTGTTATATTTTGAAAAACTTTAAAGTTACAAGAAAATAAAAATACAAAGTTACAGTATAAATGAACTATGATTATTTTTCGACTTTGATTAAAGTTATATTAATTATAGTATAGTATATATATTATTAAAAAAATTGAAATAAAAGTTCACTAACAAAAAATAAAAGAACAAAAAAATTATGATCATTCATATCAAAACAAAATTTGGATGTATAGTAATGTACAACGTGTTATTTAGGTCTGTCAATCGGGTCATATGGATCGGGTTTTGATTGGTCTTGACTCGGTCCATAGAATTTTAATAGTTATGAGCTTGAAAATTTCAAGTCCAAATTCGACTTATATGAAAATTTGAGCTTTAAACCGATATTTGGCTAAGCCATAATTTACTAATATATATTTTTTTTCAAAATAAATATACTCCTTATGTTCCAACAAAAGATGCAATACTTTCTTGTGTGAGTGAGTGTCAATTAAAATAATAAATAATAAATTATACTAAAATATTATTTAAATAAAAAATTATAAAATATATTTTTAAATACTTTTTACATGTTAATTATTGCGCCATCAATAAATTACAAATAAAATAAATTAATAAAAAATAATAATTTTAAATTTATAAAAACTCACTCATAAAATTTTAACAAAATAAAATAAAATAAATAATCTATAAAATATAACCATTTTAATTTATCAAAATATAAAATAAATAATCTATTTTATGTTAGGATTCATATAATCGAATAAGGATTAAAGGAAAGGAAAAGATAAACGTAGAAAACTTGTGGTATTAGAACAAAATAAGCATGATCTAAAATATACAAGAGAGAGACTTTATATAGCCAAAACACAAAGTAAACCCTAATCCTATAAATATAATAGCCAATATAAATATATGCTAACACCCCCCCCCCCCCCCCCCCCCATCAAACTCACGATGGTACAGCAAGAAGCATCGAGAGTTTGTCAACGAAAAATCTATTGAAATTACGTCTTCGACGTATGATACCAACTTTTCGCGAAGTTGGACTTAAACAACGAACACCAGCTTCAGTCGAGGTAACAATCACACAAGTTCGTGGAATGAAAGACGGAAGACAAAGACAAAGTTATGTAATATGTTTTCATTCCATTGAAACAACGAAACTAAACTATTACACTGAGTATGGTAGGCAAAACGATTACAAGAAGTTTCCCGAGTGTCGCAACAACTCCCACTAACTTGCAATCTAGCACACAAGTACCTAGAGCTAAATCTCCTAACTCTAATCTTGGCACAAGGCGCAAACGCTACTACACAAACTCGAAGCTCGAAGCTGTCGGTCACGATTCTAAAAATCAGATTTCGTTCTCTCAAAATCGTCAATGGTGAAATCGAACTCCATGGGTTTATATAGGCAGCCCGCACATGTGAGGTGATGACGTGGCACGTTCTGGTTGGTCACATGCTTGGCTGATGTCACTTCTCCATGGATGACATCACTCTTGTAGAACTTGGATTCTTGAATCTTGGAATCTTGAATCTTCGATTCTTGAATCTTCGAATCTTGAATCTTCAATTTCAAAGTCAGAACTTCAATTTAATCTTGACTCCGTCGATCTCCATTCTTCATCTTCAAACTCTCGTGAAAAACTCTAAGTGTTGAAGCCTCGGAATTTCATCGTCTTCATGGTCGTCGATATCATTGAAGTAGAAACACACGGAACCATTCTTCATTCCTTGATATGAGTACTTGGTGAAAGAAATCACGTTGAAAGTACTTAGTGAAAATCGTCGTTGAAGAATGTCATAGTCGCTGGCACCGTGCCTTGAGGACAAGCGTTACGAAACCGTGCCATAGCCAAAACCGGCGACAGGAGTCGCCGATTCCATGACATTGCCAAATGCCAAAACCGGCGACAGGAGTCGCCGATTCCTTGTCCATGCCAATGCCACAAACGGCGACTCCAGTCGCCGTTCCAATGCGTTGTCAAAAGCGGCGACGCTGGTCGCCATTCCTAGGATGCCAAAAGCGGCGACGCTGGTCGCCGTTCCTAGGTCATGCACAAAACCGGAGACTGCTGTCTCCGTTCCACGGCTTGCACCAAAACCGGCGACGCCTGTCGCCGTTTCTGTCATGCCATAAGCGGCGACGCTGGTCGCCGTTCCATGCACATTCCAACATGCCAAAACCGGAGACTCTAGTCTCCTTTTCCATGCACCTGCAATCCTGAAAATCGACAAAAACACAAGTACAAAAATGTTGTCGCCAAAATAAACATTTACATCTATGACGGCTGATAGAATGAGACTTCGTGAAGCAGTCAGCCAGCTGTAAGGACGACGGAGTAAACGGTAGAGAAATGGTTCCGTGATACAAATGATGCCGAGTGAAATGACAATCAATCTCAATGTGTTTGGTGCGCTCATGAAACACCGTGTTGTGAGCAATCTGAATGGCACTCTTATTATCACAGTACATAGGTGTGGGGTCAGAAAGATTGACTCCCATGTCAGCCAGTAACCAGCGCAACCATATAATCTCAGCCGTAGTGGAAGTCATAGCACGATACTCTGCCTCGGTGGATGAACGGGAAACTACATCTTGTTTCTTACTTCTCCAAGAAATAAGAGAATCACCAAGAAAAATACAAAACCCAGTAGTGGACTTCCGAGAAGTCGAATCACCAGCCCAATCGGCATCAGAAAAGGCACGAAGCTCCAATGAAGAAGTGGATGGAAAATAAAGACTCTGATAAAGAGATCCCCGTAGGTAACGTAAAATACGCACAACAGCAGCCCAATGTACAGTCGTGGGTGCTGAAACAAACTGACTAACAATGTGAACAACATAGGCAATATCAGGGCGAGTGATCGTCAAATAAACAAGACTACCAACAATGGACCTATACAGAGTGGGATCTTGTAGAGGAGTGCCATCATCTAGAGTATACTTTGCGTTCAGCTCGAGAGGAGTGTCAGTGGTGCGAGTGTCAGTGAGTCGTGCACGGTGAAGAATATCAGCAGCGTACTTGGACTGAGAGAGGAGGTAACCTCGAGGAGAGGAGGCAACTTCAATTCCCAGAAAGTATCGTAAAGGGCCCAAATCTTTCATCTCAAAACAACGGGACAAAGTTTCTTTCAAACCCCCAATACCATCAACATCATCACCCGTAATAATCATATCATCAACATATAACAAAAGGAGAACACGGCCGGCAGAAGTCGATCGAACAAATAAAACCGAGTCATAAGGGCTAGAGACAAAACCAAGGGAAATCACAACTCGAGAAAATCTATCATACCAAGCACGAGGGGCTTGTTTAAGGCCATACAACGCCTTCTTAAGGCGACAAACCTGTCCTGGAGCATGAGAGACGCCTGGTGGGGGAACCAAATACACTTCTTCCTTCAATTCTCCATTCAAAAAAGCATTTTTAACATCTATCTGAGATATGTGCCACTGTTGAACAAAAGTAACAGCAATGAGGACACGAACTGAAGTCATCTTGGCTACCGGAGCAAAAGTCTCCTCATAATCTAAACCATACTCTTGAGCAAACCCCTTAGCAACTAAGCGGGCCTTGTATCGCTCAATAGAACCATCAGATTTCGTCTTAACTTTGTACACCCATCTAGAACCAATAGCTTTTTTACCTGCAGGAATATCAACAAGGTCCCAAGTACCAGTCTTGTCTAAGGCAGACAGTTCCTCAGCCATAGCATTTTGCCAATCACGGGATCGGACAGCCTCCTTATAGGAGGAAGGCTCAAAGATTGGATCAATGGAAACAAGAAATGACGCAAATGACTTAGAATAACAAGAGTATGCAAAATCTGTTGGAAATCGACTATCCGGGACACGTCCGTTCGAACCCTCGAACATCCGGACGTCCCCAATCAACTTCTGGAGGTCACCTCCGAACAGCCATGGCCGCCCGCCCAAGAGATCGCGCGTCCGCCGCAGCCGAGGCCGCGGCTCGCAATCTGCCCAGAGCAAGCGGCCGCCTGCCCCCCCAAGCGGGCGCTTGCCTGCTTCGAACAGCAGCGCGACGCTGCTGTTCCGAGCGCGTTTCCGGGTCGATTTTCCTCTTCCGACTACCGATCTGGAGGTCCTTGACCCCCCAGTAGTCGAGGAACATGATCCACGACGCCCGGAACCCGATCTAAGATTCGATGCATAATCAACGAGAAAGAAATCAAATAAAAGCAGAATTAGGGTTTCTATTTCTTATACCTTTGTCGCGTGATTCGGAGAAGCCGAATCGTTGAGACCATGAAGCCTTCCGGTGTATGTATCTATCCCCGGCGTTCAGCCGTTGAGTGGGCAACGATCCGCTGAACCTTCCTCTTCTCCTTTCTCTCTTGAACCCACCGTGAATATATTTTTTCTCTGAGAGAAATATATTTGCGCATAAGAATTTATTTCTTCTGTCTCAGAAATATATTTGCGCTAGCAAATTTATTTCTACAGAAAAATAACTGCGCTAATCTAAATTAATTAAGCAGAGAAAAATAATTGCGCTAGCTTTTATTTTCTCTCCAGAATTAATCTAAATTAATTAAGCAGAGAAAAATAATTGCGCTAGCTTTTATTTTCTCTCCAGAATTAATTATAGCGGCGTTTCTTAGGTTTAGAGACAGAGAGGGTGGGGTATTTATAAAGCTACACCAGGGACCTTATGGAAATTAATTATTAGGCTAAATTGAAATTTAATTAACTCGGCCTCCCAAAAGGAAAACCTTAATTAAATTCCACAATTTTAATTAAAATTAATTCCACTATAAAATTATAATTGAATTCCCAATAATTAATTTATATTATTTCAACAATAATAATTCCGCCGAATTACATATACGACTTTCCCCGTTTTTAAGATATCGTATGTCCACGAATTAACTTTAATTACTAATAATTAAATTAATTCATTTCTTATTATCCGAGACTAGTACCACTCATCCTTATTATCATGTGGAACGAATCCACCTGCAGGGTTTACATGATAAACTTTATGAGCTCATCTCGGGTACATCATCAACCCAATAAATGGGACACGGTTTCCTGTCTATAATCCATAGCATGTCGTGTGTACAATTTCGATTCCCAATTTACCGAGAATATTGACTAAACAATTAGTCTCACTCACTAGTAAGTCAAGGAACCGAGAATTGGACACACGCACCTATAATTATATAGGGATTAGGAATTCGTATATCCGTAATATCTGAGGTCTAGTTCGATTGCTGCGATTAGTACAAATCGAACGCCCTCCCGTGGTCCTGCTCAATACACCAAGTGTACGAGTGTAACATGATAGTCAAGACCGACTATCTACCAATCACACTACGACGTACCGATGGATTGTCCCTGTCCATCTAAGTCGTGAGCTACTGTTCGATAGTATACGAGTAACCGATAGTATGATCTTCCGCGTGTCTCCTCACGCCATACTATCTACAACGTATACATCAAGGACTATTGCAATAAATGCAATCATGATTGAATCATATATAGAATTAAGGTATAGATAAGGAGTTCTGTATTTGCAGTAAACTAGACATTTAGAGTACAACTCCATCAATTTCCAATTATACTAAAAGTCTAGTCGCCATCTCCCAAACATCTGATTCCCATAACCTCATCACGCCTACCCAACACTTTCGCTAGAAGAGCCTCTGTGAACGGGTTTAACCAGGTAATCCTCTCGATGCTATCTAGGTGACAACTGCATCGTCTTACTAGACGATCTATCGAATCAGGTGGTACTTGCGCTCTACGTGTTATCTCCCACTGTGGACTTGTGGCATTTCAAGTTTCCCAATATACCGCTATTCAAAATAGCTTTGGGCAAACTAGAAATCACATCTAAGTCTCTCAGGAAGTTCTGGAGCCACGCTGACCTTTTAACTGCCTCAAAGGCCGTTATCCTTTCAGCTTCCACGGTAGAGTCTGTAATGCATCGCTGCTTTACACTTTTCCATGTGACTGCTCCACTTCACAGTGAGAACACATAGCCTGACTTCGACTTTCGACTGTCCCTGTTTGATTGGAAATCCAATTCTCTGTAATCCAAAGGAAAACAACTTGACTGGTTTGTAACTTAGAACATATTATATTAGTCCTTTACAGGTGCCTAAATATGTTCTTTACATCAGTCGAGTGATCCTTTCCAGGATTACTATGATATCTCACCACCATGCCCACGGCATAGTAGATATCAGTCTCGTGCACAGCACTGCATACATTAAGCTTCCCACCGTTAAGGTGTAGGGAACTGCTTACTTTTCATTTATCTCCTTATTGTGTCAAATACAAAACTTTAGATAAATTATTCCACATCTAAAAGGTGAAAACCTTTCTTGGAATTCTGCATGCTAAAACGAACAAGAATTTTATTTATGTATGAGGCTTGGGATAAGTACTATGTTCTTTCCTGGCGATCCCTTATAACTTTGATGCCAAGAACATGCCTAACTTATCCTAAGTCCTTCATATCGAATTGCTCGGACTACCATCCCTTTATGTCTGATAACATCTTCATATTGTTGCCAATTAGAAGAATGTTGTCTACACAAAGAATGAGAAAACACCACAACATCTTTTCCATCACTTCTTTGTTACACACAGGATCCAAACATGCCTTGATTGAATCCATAAAATGGATTTTCTCATAGATCCGCATGTGTACAAGATCTTGAAGCTTCCTTCAATCCAAAGATCGATTAAGTTTGCTTACAAAATGCTCTCGGCTCTCTTTGATGAATCCCTCTGGATGTCCCATACAGATGGTCCCGTCAAGACTTCCATTTAGGAAATCCGTCTTGACTTCCATCTTTGAATCCAAAGATTCAATCTCAGATTTCATCGGCTTTTGCCAAGACTGAGCATCTTGATCTTTCAGCGTCTCGTCATAGGTCCAGGGTTCGGCTTCATGTTCTCCAGGTAACAAGTCCGAAGACTCACCTATAAACATGATCCTGTCGGGTTGTCTAACAACCCTCCCACTATGACGACGCTCCGGTGTATCTTTAGTGACTAAAGATTATAGTAGTGAACTACTCAGTTAGGCTGGTTCTAAGTTTTTACTAGTCCCTCTAAGCTTATTAAGTATTACTCTACTCTTGGGTTTGTGATTCTTGCATATATAGTCCATGTCTAAGAACCGAACTTTGATGCAATCAACGAGCATCTGGTCCCTTTGACTATATTACATATCTCAATTCGTTTTCTTAGGGTATCCTATAAACAGCCGAATATCTGTACAAGTTTCCAAAGGAATCAAGTTCAGGATAAACGCCGCTATTTCCAAGGCATATCCCAAAACCGAATTAGGTAACTCCGAATAACTCATTGTCAACTTTTCCATTTCTATAAGAGTCCTATTCCTTCTTACTAACACATCATTTTTTCCGAGGCATGAATGGTGTAGTCAATTGGGAGTTAATCCCATTTTTCTGATAAGTATGCCTTGAACTCCATAAAGAGGTTCACATACATCAGAGAGAATCAACTCTAGTACTTTCATGGATCTTTGCCCTTTAACCGTAAAGGGTTGCTTGGTCATTTAAACTTCCAAGTATGATTCGAAGGTTGGAAGGTCCTTTCCCTCAACCTAGCTGAATCTATCAGCCTTCATCCTTTGAATCGTACTTAAGTTAAGATGATCTAGCCTAAGATGCCATAAGTACATTTGATTCATCCTAGAAGGATCTTTACTCTTATTGGGGTTCGACAATGTGTTATTTGATCCGGTGTGTTGCATCGTGGAATAATATGGATTTAGTATTAAATTGTCTATCAATGTACCAAAATAGATAATATCCCTGTTTCCTACTCTTATAGGTATGAAACCATCCAAAGAAACGGAATATCCATTCTAAGCCAATTTAGAAATCTGAAATGAAATTTCTTTCTAAATGCTGGCACATAAAGACAATTTATTAGAACTAAAATCCTACCGTTAAAACATTTAACATCTCCCACTGCAACGACTGTTACCTTAACAGTATTGCCCATGTAGGTTATTACTTCTTCCTTTCTAAGTCTCCGGGTTTCCTGGAACCCCTGCATTTAAGTGCAGACATGATTAGTGGTTCCCATATCCACACACCAGGTACTGGTAGATAACACCACTAAACATGTTTCGGTGACTAAGGAAGAGTCAACTTCTTGTTGCTTCAGAGGACAATCAAAACTCCCAGTATCCAGACTGCTTACAACAGAAGCACTTGCCCCTTGGGCTTGCTTGTCCCATTCCGTGGTCCAGATATATTAGGCCCACTGGGTTTCCGACTTTTCTTCTCCTTCCTTTTGCCGCCCGGAGGCCTAGGAAGAGCCAATTTCTCATCCACAAGTGCTTGAGAGCCCTTAAAGATTCCCTCAGCCGCTTGAAGTTCAATCAGGAGTTCCTTCAATGAATAAGACCTCTTATTCATGTTATAGTTCAGGCGGAACTGCTCAAAACTTCTCGGCAGAGACTGGAGCACAATATCAACTTGGGTTACCCCATTGATAATTTCTCCCAGAATCTCTATCTCATTATGATAGTCCATCATTCTAAGAACGTGATCCCTCACGGCGTTCTTTCCGACATTATGGCCGTCATGAGTTGCCTCATTGCATTTTGCCCGGCTGCCCTGTCCTGATAACCAAAAAGCTCCTTGAGGTGAAGCATCATATCATAGGTAATGGTCATGTCTTGATCCTGATGTTGCAGCACATTTTGACATGAAAGCCATAATGTAGCTCTGCGTCATCTCACAGTCTTGATCCATTTCCAATGAGCTTCCTTTCCTCAGTAGTGGAAGCATCATTTGGTTCAGCAGGTCCATTGACTTGGAGTACATATTTGTACTCCTCTGCAGTTAGGATAATGTCCAAATTTCTTCTTTAATCCATACAAACAGGTTCAGTGAGTTTGTTGACTTTTAATGGGAATAATACCATATAAAACAAACAATGAGTTTAATTCGATATCATTTCCCTCAAATAATATCATTAAACTACCAATCATTTCCAAAATCCCATCAGACTAGCATGCCACGTTCATGTGGACGTATACTAATCCAAACGATTTTATAATTGGATTTTTACTTCGGTCGTACATCATTATAGCAGTGACTCCGATGAGGAGGATACTATAAAGCGTACCTAAGTGTATACCATTTCTCAGTACTAAGTCAACCGCTCGGGAACTACATATCTACCGCAAGCCACGTTCATGTGGACGTTTACGTTGACATGCGGTCCTCCACGACTTTCTATAACTGTCGAGCCTCAATTAATACCAAAGTTCCGTTTCCATCTAGCAAGCCACGTTAGTGTGGACGTTTCCTAAAACAAACAACTTTATTAATTGAATCACACTTATTTAAATGTCATAGAGTCTCAATTAACCCAAAGTATCGTTTCCATTTAGTAAGCCACGATAGTGTGGACGTTTACTAAAACAAACAACTTTGTTAATTGACTCTTACATTTATTAAATTTCACAATTTTATTAATCAAAGCTTGATATCTCGTAAGTGAAACTCGAAGTTTCTAACCAGCGATCAATCATGCAATTGAGCCCTATCTCTCACTAGGTGAGGGAGCCAACCAGACAATCGATCTAGTCATCGAATGACTCGAAAGTCTCTAATCTGTGTCATCGACATAACCAAGCGCTTTGGCTTCATTCCACTCCCCGAGGTGAGAATGAGTCGAGTTGAAATTAGTCTTTGAAAAACAGATTAGGCATTGCTTTGAGAAATATAATAGTTCAATTCTATAAGTGGAATTTTAATTCGAATTTTGATCCAGTGATATCCGTGTATCGACTTTATCCGATAGGGAGGATGACACTAAAGCCAACTCGTAAGTCAATACACATCACATTCAAAACAGAGAATGGAGACCGCGGGATTGTTTTCAATCCCTCTCCCACTTAGTATTTTACAATGAGGGATAACATGCATAAATTATTTAAGCATAATAAAAGCACGTAAACACATAAAAAGCATTTAACGTGGCCCCGATTATTATGGCCTTAAGTATTCTCCAATGCACGTCTCTTGGAACTTCATCTCGTTGCTCGTCTCGGTCTCGATCCACCACCGACTCCCCCGAGGGTCAAGAGACGAACTCCTCCCACTGGAGTCTCGTCTCGAGCCTCGTTGATTCGTCCGTGGGGTCGAACGAACCCCAGCCCCGCTGTTGCCCGTCACAAACACGGGGTGTGTTCGATGGCTGCCCGTTGCCGGTTCGCTCTCCTCGACTCTCGTTTCTCCGGGTTTCGGTCTCGTCTCGATGCACCAAAAATAGCAAGAAAGATTACAAGAACAATCCTACTAATTCCGGCATCGATCCTATACAAGGTGATCGACCCTATACATGCCCGGAAAACGGAAATAAATAAATAAACCTAACGACTCAACCCGTCGTTTTTATCTATTACAAACAAGCAACGTTTCCAAAATAAAACGATCTCGACAAGCCCGAGAGTTTAATCAAACCACAACAAATATTAACACACAACATCCCATAATGTTGGCCATAATAATCGGGTTCAACCTGCAAAACAATTCTCGCAAAAATACAACGAATCGACAAAACCGGCTCTGATACCAATTGTTGGAAATTGACTATCCGAGACACGTCCGTTCGAACCCTCGAACATCCGGACGTCCCCAATCAACTTCTGGAGGTCACCTCCGAACAGCCATGGCCGCCCGCCCAAGAGATCGCGCGTCCGCCGCAGCCGAGGCCGCGGCTCGCAATCTGCCCAGAGCAAGCGGCCGCCTGCCCCCCCAAGCGGGCGCTTGCCTGCTTCGAACAGCAGCGCGACGCTGCTGTTCCGAGCGCGTTTCCGGGTCGATTTTCCTCTTCCGACTACCGATTCGGAGGTCCTCGACCCCCCAGTAGTCGAGGAACATGATCCACGACGCCCGGAACCCGATCTAAGATTCGATGCATAATCAACGATAAAGAAATCAAATAAAAGCAGAATTAGGGTTTCGATTTCTTATACCTTTGTCGCGTGATTCGGAGAAGCCGAATTGTTGAGACCACGAAGCCTTCCGGTGTATGTCTCTATCCCCGACGTTCAGCCGTTGAGTGGGCAATGATCCGCTGAACCTTCCTCTTCTCCTTTCTCTCTTGAACCCACCGTGAATATATTTTCTCTCTGAGAGAAATATATTTGCGCATAAGAATTTATTTCTTCTGTCTCACAAATATATTTGCGCTAGCAAATTTATTTCTACAGAAAAATAACTGCGCTAATCTAAATTAATTAAGCAGAGAAAAATAATTGCGCTAGCTTTTATTTTCTCTCCAGAATTAATTATAACGGCGTTTCTTAGGTTTAGAGAAAGAGAGGGTGGGGTATTTATAAAGCTACACCAGGGACCTTATGGAAATTAATTATTAGGCTAAATTGAAATTTAATTAACTCGGCGTCCCAAAAGGAAAACCTTAATTAAATTCCACAATTTTAATTATAATTAATTCCACTATAAAATTATAATTGAATTCCCAATAATTAATTTATATTATTTCAACAATAATAATTCCGCCGAATTACATATACGACTTTCCCCGTGTTTAAGATATCGTATGTCCACGAATTAACTTTAATTACTAATAATTAAATTAATTCATTTCTTATTATCCGAGACTAGTACCACTCATTCTTATTATCATGTGGAACGAATCCACCTGCAGGGTTTACATGATAAACTTTATGAGCTCATCTCGGGGACATCATTAACCCAATAAATGGGACACGGTTTCCTGTCTATAATCTATAGCATGTCGTGTGTACAATTTCGATTCCCAATTTACCGAGAATATTGACTAAACAATTAGTCTCACTCACTAGTAAGTCAAGGAACCGAGAATTGGACACACGCACCTATAATTATATAGGGATTAGGAATTCGTATATCCGTAATATCTGAGGTCTAGTTCGATTGCTGCGATTAGTACAAATCGAACGCCCTCCCGTGGTCCTGCTCAATACACCAAGTGTACGAGTGTAACATGATAGTCAAGACCGACTATCTACCAATCACACTACGACGTACCGATGGATTGTCCCTGTCCATCTAAGTCGTGAGCTACTGTTCGATAGTATACGAGTAACTGATAGTATGATCTTCCGCGTGTCTCCTCACGCCATACTATCTACAACGTATACATCAAGGACTATTGCAATAAATGCAATCATGATTGAATCATATATAGAATTAAGGTATAGATAAGGAGTTCTGTATTTGCACAAAACTAGACATTTAGAATACTACTCCATCAAAATCAAGTAATTGAGTAGACTTACGTATGCGTACTGGATAGCGTGGCGCAGCAAGATCCGTAGTCACAAGCGGTGATTGGGTAGCCGTGTCAAGGGTCAGAGAATCGTCAACAATATGTCCAGTAGGAGGTGAAGAGTCAGAATAGAAGGGATCAATGTGAATAAAATCAGATTTAGTCAAGTTGTGTGTGCTGGAGGGAATGGTAAAGAAGGGGATATGCTCAAGGAAGGAGACATGGCGAGACACATATAATTTTCTAGAGGAGGGATCATAACAACGATAACCTTTTTGACCTATACCATACCCAAGAAAAACACATATAGCAACCCGAGAGGAAAGTTTGGACAGTTCAACATGTGGACGAAGAACAAAGCAAGTGGAACCGAAGACTCTTAAGACAGAATAATTTGGTGTTTGGCCAAATAACTGCTCATAAGGAGAAGTGCCAGAGTTATGAGCAGTCGGAATACGATTAATAATGTAAGTGGAGGTACGGACAGCTTCTCCCCAAAACTCATTTGGAACACTAGCGGATAACAACATAGACCTGGCAGTTTCAACAATATGTCGGTGTTTTCTCTCAGCAACACCATTCTGCTGAGGGGTATCAGTGCACGAGGACTGATGCACAGTACCTTCAGACAAAAAAAGATCAGAAAGAGTTCCACTAGTGTATTCCCCACCCAAATCAGAACGAAAACACTTAACAACAGCGGAGTGTTGGGTTTTAACATAGGCTTGAAAATCTGTATAAATCTTAGTGAACTCAGAACGATTTTTCATCAAAAACACCCAAACATAACGAGTATAGTCATCAATAAAGGACACATAATATCTAGACCCCCCTTTAGTAGGAATAGGAGCGGGTCCCCAAACATCAGAGTGGACTAAATCAAAAGGTGTACAAGATTTTGATGAACTATTATGAAAAGGCATAGCAGAAAATTTCCCAAGTTTACATCCACGACAATCAGAAATATCATGAGATTTTAAATCACCCAAAACGCCAGTATTACACAAAAATTGTAAACGAGAGTGTGAAACATGACCAAGTCTAGAATGCCATAAAAAATACTTAGAGGATGACTTGGTTAAATGAAAGGAAGATAAGTCAACAGAGGTGGCAGCTGCATACCCAGGAGTGCGCAGCTCATCCAAAACATAGAGACCCCCCTGTCTACGGCCTGTCCCAATCAGCCTCTTGGAGTCGGGATCCTGCACAGAACAAGAAGTGGAAGAAAAATGAACAGAATATCCAGAATCACATAATTGACCAACAGATGCAAGACTTAGAGTAAGATTAGGTATACAATAGACATTTGAGAGAGATACATGAGGAGTTTTAATAATGCCAACGCCAACTAATGGTAAGGATGAACCATCAGCAGTAACGACAGTAGGGGAACAAGACTCAGAAGACAAGGATGTAAAATTAGATGGATCAGGAGACATATGAAACGAAGCCCCAGAGTCCAAGACCCAAAGGGATAATGATATACTTGAGGGATTTGATGAAGGAAAACCTGATGGAGAACGAGTAGTCATGGCAAAATGCTGAGGCGGGGGGACTGTCTGACCTGAGGACGAAGACTGAGTAGCAAGGAATCGTTGAAATTGTTCTGCAAGAGCATCCATAGAAGTATTCTGAGAAGAAGCCACATCCAAATCACCCGCAGATGCAGCTGCAGCCATATAAGATGACCCACTACGGGTTTGTCCGATACCCAATGTGCGTTGATGTCCACCACTTTTCTGTTGCTGAGACTTATCACCATACGAGTTCTTCAAGGCTAATACAAGACATTGACTTTTCCAATGTCCAGGCTTCTTGCAATAACGACATTCATCAGTATTTGTTCGAAACTGTTGAGATGGTGCTGCCAAAACGGATGCAGAAGGGGCGGTTGGTACCTTTTCAGTTTGCGTTTTCAGACGAGTTTCTTCAGCTAGTAACTCGTGAACCACTGAATCGACAGAGGGCAAAGGATTACGATACATAATCGAAGCACGACAGTGCTCGTATTTCGGACGAAGCGAGTGCAGAAGCTGAACAAGACGCGATTCCTCCCGATGAACAAGATAAGGTCCAAAGGCCTTTAATTCAGCAGACTCTGTCATAGCCAACTGATCCCAAAGAGCAGTGATTTCAGCATAAAATTCCTGAATGTTGCGATCATTTTGTGACAGAACACGAATTTCCCCTTCTAACTGAAAGCGAACAGATATATTGGTGCGCATAAATAGTCTTCCCAAATAGTCCCAAACCTCCTTAGAAGTTTCATATTTAGCCAATTGCACACCAATCTTAACATCGACAGAATTATTGATCCAAGTAATAATTTTGGAATTGGCACAATCCCACTTATCAAGCAAATCATCATAATTATCAGTACCTGTTGTGGGAGCTTGAGCAACCCCAGAAACATATTTCCACATCTCTTTACCGCGAAGAAAATTTTTCATAACGTAGCTCCAATACGAATAGTTTTTACCATCCAAACGAACACCAATTGACTGCAACGAGTCCTCACTAGGAGCCATTGGAAAACAAGCGAAACCGAAATCGCCAACAACCAAAACGAACAGCGAAAATTAACCAAAACGAACAGAAGAAGTGAGATTTAGATGATTAATGGCTCTGATACCATGTTAGGATTCATATAATCGAACAAGGATTAAAGAAAAAGAAAAGATAAACGTAGAAAACTTGTGGTATTAGAACAAAATAAGCATGATTTAAAATATACAAGAGAGAGGCTTTATATAGCCAAAAACACAAAGTAAACTCTAATCCGATAAATATAATAACTAATATAAATATATCCTAACATTTTTAACCCTTTCAATCATATATAAATAATCATATATAAGTCCAAACTCGGCTTATATGAATAAATTAAAAAAATAAAATTATATATACAAATAATATGATTATTTTATAATATAATTATTATAAAATGGGTCGGGTTATATAAGGGTAGCTTAGCAAATTCCAAGCTCAGCATTACATATAATTTGAGCTTAATTTTTGAGCCCTAGCTCGAATTAACCCTTACAAAATTTAAACGAATAAGATTTTTTTTAAGGTTTGGGCCGACCGAGCCTACTTGAGCCAGTTGACCGTCCTAATGTTATTGAATAATATTAATTCTTTAAACGAACCTAAACTCCTAAACTCAGTGACATATTTATTGAAATAAATTTTGTTGCAAATCTCAACAAAATTTCATGAGATGATTGTTCATCCCTAAAATTTGTTACTAGTACGTATTAAATGTTTCTTATCAATATTGTAGTATGAAAATACACATAGGAAATCATGTTTTTGTGGACCAATATTTGTTCTTTTTGTCGATCAATTCCTTTGTGGAAATTAATGTCACCCAACATCTTAACTAAAATCATTCCTTTGATTATTTGTTGAACTACTTTAATTTCTGTATTTTCTTTATTACAATAACAAGTGTACAGCATTTCTAAAACTATAATGATTATATTGTTGAACTTTTCGTATTTTTAATTAATATTCTGTGCGCTAACTTTGGTTCTATAAATAAATTTAATTTCCTCGGACAATTAAACATCATTTCCACTCATATTGCTTGGAAAATAATGGCTACTTATTATAAGATACTTACAATTACTCTTCTCACGATGATGATCGTCTTCTATTCGGTTGGTGAGTCTCTGTCTTCGTCATATTCCGGTTTCTATATCTCAAAAACTTACGTACGGTACGCTTTATTTCTCAGCAATTACATTAACGATTGTTAAACCTAATGATCAGGCTCGAGTAATTTAGACAACATGCGTTCGCCACAACGAGTAACGTCTAATTGCAATAATGATACGGAATGTAATACGACTTGCGCACAAATTCATATGGCGTCAGGTGGATGCAAGCACGTGTCTTACGGTAGACTTAGAAATTCCATGAGCCACTATTGTCAATGCGTGACTTGTGCTGTGCCCGACGACTCATGCATCGATAGCCGGTTGCTCCCTAAACCTTAATTTTCTAAACAAGAGTGAAAATCCATAAGTAAATTGTGAATGCAATACATACTCACAATAATATGGATTCGATCACTATTGTATTTACTTGAAAAAAATATACTTCTTTCTGTCTCATGAAAATGTTTCAATTTTGTTTTTATTACTGTTAATTTTATGCTAAAAATGCTAAAATATTCCGAGAGGTGATTCAAAAGACAACAAAAATCTTGAAAGACGATCAATATATTTTTATGCATGCTAAGGCCCCCACCTTTCGTAACTTAAACTAAAGGTTAGATTTTATTTTGAAAGAGTATTTTATTTTCATAAAATCTAAGGGCCTACAAACTTAAACTTTAGAAACATCTCTATATTTGCAAGTCATATCCTCACACAAAATTTGAATACTTTAACAACTCAGCAAAAATAATCAATTTTCAAATTTAAGTTTCATATCTATAGCAACATCTCTGCAATCTGGACAGCGTTAAGTGCTGCACCCTTTCGTATTTGGTCGCCACAAACAAAAATGTCCAACCTGTTCAAAATCAGGCACCTTCATTAGCACTTACTTTGACTCACATATACATACAAAATAAAAGGATTGTTGATTGATTATTCTTTACCCATAGCTCCCCTCCTGAGAAACATCTTGCCTTATTCTTCCAACTGCCACATCATCTTTATTCGAGACTTCCAAGGGGGTTGGGAAGTTATTGGCTGCACGGTCATCTATAACCACTACACCTGGGGCATTTTTGAGAATCTCTCTTGCCGTGTTCTAGCATGATACAACGAATGAAAACATTTTAACGAAAAACTTTCAATAGTAGCGATTTAGATTCAATTCAGGAGGCATTTTTTAGTACTCTCTCCGTCCCACACTCACACTCTATGTTATCATTTCACGTATCTTGTTACCGCAGTTAGTATGAAATTAGTTTTTCACTTCCATGTATAAACTAATTAACTAGGCATAGGGGCACTAATTAAAATGTAGCAAGATTTTCATAATTCGTGTGAAATAACAACAGGACTATCTTTAAGGGGTTGAGGTACAAACAAACATTACTAGCAAACGGTTCTACCGAATGCTCCTATCTCTCGAGAGTTAATGGTAATAAAAATATGTAAAGTGTTTTAAAAAAAACAACATTCGTAGAGCTGAGAATTTTATGAATTGAACACTTTAAGCACAAAACTAACTATTAGTACAATTTCTTTTGACATTCCTATCACTACTGCACATTGGCATTTATGCCTAGATGGCTAGATACATAGCACTCTTTTCAATCCAAAATAAAATTATTCAAAATGCCATTATCTTTTTTAGATGGATATTGGATTAGAAAACTCATTAGTGGTATGGTATTAAGTTGTGATTTGGAAAAAATAACAAACCCAGTATACATGAATAAATATCGAGGTATGCGTGGGATTTCCTAACTTGCTTATCTTATCCCAAATACAGGTAAACAAAATAAAACAAAAAATGTATGGCCTAACCAAAACCTTGAATCTGAACATGAAAATAGTGATTTAAAATTCAAAAAAATCACCTCATCTAACGGTGTCTCAAATTGAAGATTGATACTCTCAGCATGAGCACGCATGACAGGCACTCGAATACAGGTAGCAGTAACCTTGACAATATTATCGCTCTGAAGTGCATAGATATATACATTATAACCAAATGTATAATAAGCAAGCTTAATTTAAGAGAGAAAAAAATACCCATATCTTTCTCGTTTCTTTAACCAATTTCATCTCCTCTTCATTGTATCCGTTTGAAAGGATGGGTGCATTGTGTGAGAACAAGTTAAAAGCATACTGCAGTTGAAAAAAGCATCAGCTGCAGTTTTGTTTTTCAGCTGACAAGTTTATAAGACAAACAAAGAAGAGTTGCTTCAACAGACCTGTCGCTTGAAAATATTACAGGTGGGATGTTTTCCCTCCAACACCTATGAAAAATAACACATTTAATTACTCTACAAATGACGTGATAAATAATATGAATACATTTGAATTTTGAAGAAACAAAAGGTAAATAAATACCTCACGAGTTTGCTGTTCAAGTTCTTCCATTGCTGCAGCACCTGCACCACTAGCAGCCTGGTATGTACTAACAACCATTCGAGACACCTGGATATTCCACAATAATAGTGTTCAATCATATTAGGGATATAAAATGAAGAACCATAATAGTGTTTACATGTGACAGAATAGAGTAACATAATGAGAGGAAAATTTTGGAACATATCTCAGCTAAAAAGGAATGTTCTTGGAAACCAACTAATAACCCAACATGGGCCTAAAACAAAAATCTATTGAAAAAGGATTCCCTAAACAGTATTTTAGAAATTATCTTGAGGAATACAGAAAGTGAATGAGTTTTAGGTAACCTCCCGAACTATGATATTAAGGAAATATTGCTTCTGGCTTATCT
This sequence comes from Euphrasia confusa, assembly GCA_954870475.1. Classification (NCBI taxonomy): domain Eukaryota; kingdom Viridiplantae; phylum Streptophyta; class Magnoliopsida; order Lamiales; family Orobanchaceae; genus Euphrasia; species Euphrasia confusa. The sequence goes on from OX940960.1 coordinate 12,668,701, forward strand.
TTCTTTGATTATTTATTTAAAATCAGCCACAGTTTGAACAGAATGATTCATTTCATAGGTATCAATAAATCTGGTTCATAGGTATAACTTATAAACGAATACTGTCTTTACAAGTGCTTAAAGAAAGCATATTACAGAGCCAGATATTTAAAGTGCCCAAGATAGAATTAACTACAATAGTGCCTCGTCACAGTTTAGTTCATATATCTAGTGATTTCCTGTAAAATTAATTGATATGATGTGATCATACTCATAAGATCCATAACTGTGATAAATAGCGATTTTCTTGGACAATATAATTAAACCTCAGTATCAACTATGAATTAGTTAGAAGTACCCTACTTACAATACCAGAAGTTCTACATTTACTTTTCTACTTTTTTTCTTTGAAAAAGGTATGGTTGAGTTGATCATTCCAGAATTCACACACACTAGAAACGAAGATGGATTGGTTCCTCATATATGCAAATGCACAAACAGACAATAAATGGCAGCTCAAGGAAATTCGTACTTTTGCCCGGCGGTGCAATGGAGTGGTGGCGACAAGGCAAATAATAGTCGAGCAGTTTGGATTAGCAATAAGCGCCCCTTTCCCACTGCGGAGCTTAATCCCCTCCATGGCCTCCGGGTTCACTTCTGGAATCACGAGGGGAATCCCATCGTCCATCCTGAAGGCAGAGCTATTGTCCACCACAATAGTCCCCTTCTCAACGGCAATAGGCCCAAATTTCTTGCTTATACTCCCGCCGGCGCTGAACAGGGCGATGTCAACCCCATCGAAGCTGTCTTCCGTCAGCTCTTCGACCGTGTAGTCTCGATTTTCGTACGCGACCTTTTTCCCGGCGGAGCGTTTGGAGGCGAGCAGCTTCAGGGCTCGGTATGGGAAGTCCCGGTCGGAGAGTACGGAGAGGAATTCCTGCCCGACGGCTCCGGTGACTCCGACGACGGCGACGGAGGGGCCGTCTTCTCTGAGGGACATGCGGACGGCGAATGGGGCATTGGTGGGGGCGCGGGCGACGGAGATGCTGGCGGCGTTGTGGAGGAAGGGAGTGGTGAGGTGGTGGTTGAGGGAGAGTGTGGGGAGTTTCATGACGGCGGCGACGGCGGCTGGGGAAGTGGTTGCGTACTTTGTTAGTAGGGTTCAGAAATGAGTTGAAAGATTTGGGGGAAGTGGGACCCACCTGTGTTGGAGCCAAAACCAACATCAAGGAAGATGCGAGCATTTTGAAAAATGATTATATTAAGCCTGCGTCCCTGATCTATGTACAAATTGCAATACGGCCCTCAACCTTTGCGAATTTTCACATCCGACCGTTTTCAATATTTCAGTTTAATGCATTATTTTGTCTTGTGATCCAGTAATTCCCAATTTATTTTACACAGTGATAAATGTGATTATTCGTCGAATAGAGTATGTCGTTAATAAGGTAGATTAGATCGTATCAAGACAACATTAGTTCCAGAGACGAATTAAGCATCACATATCGATGGGGTTAGTTGAACATCTTGAAGAAGCACGAGTTTGGCTTGCCCACCATATTCTTCGGGCAGAGCTTCTTCACCGATATCGTTAATGAATTTTCTTCTTTCCTCTTCGCTATTCACAATAACAACCTGACCAAGAAGACGCATTTGTCAAAAACAAGAATCGACGTTTGAGTTCTTTGAAACATAGCTGATTATTAATCATCAGCTTACTAATACTCTTGTCTCAATGGAACAATACTTTGCAGGGGAAATTAGTAATTTTATAAGAAAATGCGGTACTTTCGTTATTAGACTAAACCACAAGGACGGTTTCCGCTATTAATTTTCTAGAAAAGTTATGAAAACAACACCCCTGGAGTTTAGTCTAGTAACAAAACAAGTTGTCTGTATTTCAAAATTACAAATACGTACCCACATTCGTGTTACATTTGTTCTACAAATGCAACTGAATGACGGCAAAAAGAGATGATTCTGTAATTTTGAACTATAACAGGATTATTTTGTAATAAAACTGAAATTGTACGATAGTTGCAGTAAATTTTTTATGTCAAACTTCAACGGTTCATTTTGTAGCCTAATATCTATGTGCAACCCTTTGGTAATGAAGTAATTAAGAGTATGTAAAATTAATTATATTTTCTCATACTTAGATAATACTACTACTATATGACATAGTTATGTGTTACACGATCTGTACCTTTTCTTGAGTAGATTTTTCTAGGAAGCGTGAAACGAATCTCCAAATACGCACGAAAAATCCAGGCATATGTAGCATATACAACTTTGCTAAGCGGTCGGGGTAATATGCCTATGCACACAAAACACAACACAACAATACTTGAATGTAAATAGCCTATATGTGTGTATGTGTTAGTATATGCAATATTCATAGATAACTCACATTTAGTTTTAGCATAACTAATCACCCAATAGCAGACATCTCAGTCCTTGGAGATTTTCATTGCTTAACAAAACAATAGAATTTGCATTAAAAGAAAAGCTAGGAATCGGGTGGCTTACTTGCAAGAACTGAAAGCCAGTGATTAAACCACGAGCATCGACGTTTTTGTAGGAAAGTTTTTGCAGATCGATAATGCCAATTATCTTTTCATTTCCTATTTCTCTGCCTCTAAAGGAGCTGAAATCAAACAGAGGCCACGGTTCAAGTTCATTTTTTGCAGATCGATAATATCAGTACTTATTTTGTTACCAGATATACAAACGGTAATTAAAGATTGTGCTCGGAAGAGAATGTCTTTTCTATCCCAAATTCATGATATTAAAAAATAATTAAACTATTCACTCATTCTGACATTATTCGTATTCGCAAACACGCATCGCCACAGTTGGGAAGTTCAATGTACCTTGCAATGGCTTTGTCGAGGAAATGAACCACAAACTCTGCACCATGACAGAGAAAAAGTATTCATCAGAAAACAAATATTTCTATATATCTGTTTTTATCGAAATAGCACATCTTGTTCTGTTCAACTGAAAATATTCCAAACCTCGTGCGCATCCATGATTTTATCGTTCTATTTATTTTTTGCAATGAGCAATTTTGTTTTTTGGAAAATGAAACTCGATATGCATCTAGTATTGGAGTATTCAGAGCATAATCTTTGACACTTAGAGCAAAAAAAAAACCTTAACGGGGAGGGCCCATCAACAAAAGTACATGTAAAAAACAATCCTATAACCATTTAACTAATAAACTACTCCTAAAAGCCACCAAAGAAAGTTTGCAAAGAATTGAGAGACAGACGAAGATATAGAGTATTACTTTTGAATTGAAGCTGATCCTTTGAAGGGGAATGCTTGTGGGCTATGATAACGACGACAGGATTTCCTTTAGTCGATAAACCCTGCAAACATATTTTATGAGCACTCAATTCATCAGGAACCTCTGAATCAGGTATGTGATCAAGTGGCACGAATGAATCCCTCCATTTTCGCCACTGCACAAACATATTTGCAGCCTTTTCTTTGTCCAGTGATCTTGCTATCAAGAATCTCATCAGGGTATGGTCTTCATAATTCTGAGATTTATTAAAAATTTAAAAATAGAAATAAAAATGAAATCTTTTTTGCTTTAAAGAATAGAAATTGACCTGAGTAGAATAACCAAGCTTTTGAACAGATTCTCTCATCTGGGCTACTACAAGTTCTTGATTCTGATCCATTTCTCGTTCGTAAGAGTGTGAAGAATCAGTTGAATAGGATATCTTGACCAAACAACTTTGAATGTGTGGGGGAGAGAGAAGGTGCGGATATTTAAGAGAATTGAATGCGGAAGCGGAAGATGTATACAGTATATTGATATTGTCAACGTGGCTTTTTTGAATGAAGTGTAACTAACACTACAAATTGGAGACCGGAGAGTGCAAATAGGGTCAACACCAAATAAAGTAGTACTCTCTCCTATTCAAACTTGTTGGTGTATGACTTGTATCCAAGATAATTAAGAAAATATTTATAGGGATGATATCAAAATCAAACAATTATATTCCAATTGTAACAGCAAATTAATATATATACTGATACAATTATATTAAAATATATCAAACAAATTATATTCTAATTAAATTAATTAAATTTTAATATGTATATAGTATGTTTAAAATTAATATGATATAATTTCAGCAAGAATAAATAGAGGTGGGTTAATATAATAGTACCTTTCTTTTTTAGTAATTCCCTTCATAAAAATATTTAAAAAATTACTTTGTCATACTACTTCGTTACATAATTATAAGACCAATTTTCAAAATAAAATTTAAAAACAAATTGACTTTTTTTTATTAAAAAGAGAAGTGTGTAAATGTATTTTTATTAACAAATTAAAAAAAAATTGTGAGAGCCTTATTATTGTAAAATATTCATTTAAGAAAAATAGTTATATTATTATGAAATAGAGTAAATATTAATTCATAAAAAATTAATTATATTAAGAAAAATATTATTTTTTGACATATTTTTAACAAAATGTGAGGGGAAATGTATTTTTTAGTTAAAAATTAAAGTAGTTGGGAGTAAAGTTCAAATGTAAATGAATAAAATAAGTGTAAAATTATATTTTAAATTGAAAAACTAAAAAAATTTCATTTCATTTTTAAATATGTGTATATTAAGTTGAGATTCAAAAAAAAAGTTTGTACATAATTAATTAGGACACATAGGGTAATATATATAAATATACAATTAAGAACAAAAAATAATCGTTCAATTCCTTTGGTGAAGTGGCAAATCTCTTTAATATCCTCACAAGAGGTTAAGGGTTCAATTTGTAATATTTTGCATTTTCCAAGATGATTGTGAAATGGGCCAAACCTGATTTTAATGAAGTGTAACTAATAGTGCAAAATGATTTCCAAGATGATTGTGAAATGGGCCAAACCTGATTTTAATGAAGTGTAACTAATAGTGCAAAATGAGGACCGGATAGTGCATACAAGGTTAACCCACCCGCTCGTATAAAATATTATTTTCTTCAAACTTTTGTCATTATAGGGCGTGTTATCTGTTCAAAACCGAACAAAATCGGACCGACTGTTAAAGTTTGTAAATGTATGTTTTCACACCAGCTTGTTGTACTTGCATTTAATCACAATTTCAAGAAAATCGACTTAAAATTGTGTTATGCACATAGACACACTTAATGGAGCCTTGAGCAATGGCGCACTGACGCGTTCACTGGAGCAACCCTGGAGTAAGGCACAGTGGCGCATCCCCGGGGCAATCCAAGTGCATCATCTTGGACTTGCAGAAATGGCGTCATAAGTAGGGATGTCAATTCGACCCGAATCTGTGAGTTGGCTTGAAGTCTGCCCGAAAAATGAAAGGTTAGAGCCGATATTTTCGACCCGAAAAAATCGAGACTAAATTGGCTCGAACAAAAGGAGCCCGACAAACCGATACTAAATTAATGTACATAATTTATTAGAATTCAATTTATTTTATACAAATATTTTTAATAAATAAAAAAATATATATTTAAATAAAAGAAAATTGTCAACTCATAATATATTTTTAGGAGAAGTCTAAGGTACATTTTACAATTTTAAATGTATGGTACATTTTACAATAGCCAATAAATGATGGACACATCATTTGAGATATGTGCACCTTAATGCATGTGATTAATTCTTATTTATCATGGTAATGCAAATAAATAATTTTCTCTATTTATATTAATGACAAATAAATTAATATACTAATTATTTTTTTATTATTATGATTAAATAAAATAAAATAAAATTTATTAATTAAAAATATTACTTATTTCCTAATACTTTCAGTCTAACATAATTAATTGAAAAATAGTTTTATTAAGAAGGTAATAATATGTTACAATTAAAATGTAATACTTAAAATAAAATTAAAATATTACAAAAAATAAATTATCAGTAATTCAAATATTTAATTAGTTATTCAAATTTTATTTAATAAGACTTTAGCTAATATTAAGAATTTTTTTATTAAAATAATATTAGTTTTTTTAATATGTATTCAATATATAGAAAATTCAATATTGTTTGATAAATTTTGATCTTTCACATGAATTTTTTTTTGCAATTTTATAAATATTAATGTTTGCTTAAATGTGATTAATACTGTTAATTTTAAAATTAATAATATATAATATATTTTTTTAATTCATTAGTATAAATTTTATTTTTTATTTATTAATAGTTTAGTAAAAAAAATTAAAAAGAAACGTATTAAGTTTATTATATTTTTTAATAACATATTTTATAAATAAAAATAACTAGAAGATGTTTAGTTTTTTATTTTAAAATATAAAAAGAATTGTTGAGTAAAAATTACATGTATGATACCACACTTTAAGATTGTGGACTTTCATTTGATCTAAAGGTTAATATTTGACTTTAAGATCTAATGGCTAAAATTAGAAAAATGTATGGTACCTTGTATGTACCGTAGAGGCTCCCTATATTTTTAAATATGTTCTTTTTATTTTTTCACAACTTTTAAATAAATTATACATTTTACTTTCTTTTACGTCATAACATATCACTCGATTTAATTTTTCAATTTTTTTATACTTTATCCACAACCTACGACCTACAACATATTATTATTAAAATACTTGAATAATTTATCATTTATCATTTATCAAATGATTGTTATTAAATAATTGTTTAATATTATTATTAAACAATTCAATTTATCATTTATTATTATTATTAAATAATTGTTTAATATTATTGATTTTAATTATTTTAAAATAAATAAAAATATAAGACAATATTAAATTAATAAAATACTTCAATTAGTAATTATAAAATAAAAAAACAAGTTGTAAAAAATAGAAAGAACAAATTGTGGCAAGTAAAAGTATATGAATACTTTTAATTTTTACAAATTTTGTTATTAATTAATTATCGTTCTTCTTGGAAAAAAAAGAATATAACAAAAATATAATTTGAATCAAAAGTATTTAAAAAATATTCAAACTTTTTTTTTCTTTTTTTTTTATATAATAGTAATAATTACATTTTCGAAAATAAAATATATTTTATTAAAATATAATTTGAATGAAAAGTATTTAAAATATATTCAAACTTTTTTTTCTTTTTTATATAATAGTAATAATTACTTTTTCGAAAATAAAATATATTTTTATTTCAAAATAAATTTTGTCACTAATTTTTTAAATGTTTTTTTTTACTTTGAACTAATTCGTAATTTAACTTAATAATTTTTTTTTAATACCAAATCAAAAATACTACTACAATATTATCAAAACAAAAAAGGTGAAGAAGTTAATTTGAATGAAAAGTATTTAAGAAATATTCAATTTTTTTTCTCTTTTTATATAATAGTAATAATTACATTTTCGAAAATAAAATATATTTTATTTTAAAATAAATTTTGTAACTATTTTTTTTAATTTTTTTTTTTACTTTAAACTAAATCGTAATTTAACTTAATAAATTTTTTTTAATACCAAATCAAATATACTAGTACAATATTATCAAAACAAAAAATGTAAAGAAGTCAAAACAGAATAATTAAAAAGTATTTTTTTTAATACCAAATCAAATACTGTATACTAGTACAATATTATCAAAACAAAAAATGTAAAGAAGTCAAAACAGAATAATTAAAAAGTTGCGTCTGCCGGGAGTCGAACCCGGGTCTATTGCTTGGAAGGCAATTATCCTAACCGTTGGACTACAAACGCTTTTTGTGATAAATGAATGACCTATAGTATTAAGTCACTCATAAAAATCTATAATTAATTTTATCCGCACATTTTTTTCTTATCTAATCTAAACATTCAAATAATTTTTTGTTTATGGACAAAAAATTTTAATTCTATTTTATGACTAATATATATATATAATAAAATTCGGGTAAATTATAACTTTTATCAAGACTTTGAGTATTTAACATATTTTATTAAAGGTTTCGGGGTAAAGCGCAATATTTACGAAAATTTTAGGAGTTTAAAACATTTTACCGTATTAAAAAATTCAATTAAGGTTAGAAATGTAATTGAACATAACAAAAGTAAATTATGGATATTATAGATATTTAGGGTCGCCCATGTACATACATATATGATAAGATATGTTTATGTACATCCCCAGGGGCATAGTCGAGTAATAAGACATGTGATGATGTGAGTGTAATTCCCCTGCGATGCAAAGTTCGAATATCGGGTGAGACAAAATTTTCATTGAAATATTATGAAGCTTGTCCTGGGGTGAGACCTGCTACTCGGGCACACATCTCTCGATTTACATTCTACCCGATCGAGGGACCTCCGATTGGATGTGAGAAGAGTTTTTTAGGATACATCATTTAAAAAGTGATTTGAATTAAAAAGTGATTCGATATTAATTGGTTGGCTTAAAATTTTATTTTAATTTCCCCCCAAGTATGACATAAATTATGTTATCATTCACTTACGTATGCATATTAATTTCTATAATTCATATAGTATGTTCACCCCCAATTAATATCGGTCAATCGGTGCAGCCGTGCAGCAGATTTTGAGCGTGGACTATCCGTGTTTATCACGTTTTCTTTCCGATTCAAGTCATAATTATCAAATCTCCACTTTGACGAGAATCCTTGCGACTCCAAGTCGCCGTACTCCAACGATCATAGACTAAATTTTCTTCATTCCTCCAACGCCGAAGATTTCACTCAATAACATGAGCAATCTAAGTTTGATTCGCACCCGAACTTAGTACAAGAATATGAAGTTGCACTGATCATCCCTTGAGTACCACCAATTAAGCTCCACAACCTCCACACAATCTCTATACTCAAATCTCGCCTTCACACGACTATCAACCGCACTTGCATTCGCTAATCTTCAGTGCTATATATAGCATGCTTAGGCTTGATCTCCGATTTTCGAATACTATTCGTGTTAGTGTTGGAAAATATAGAGCTCTAAGAGAGTTTGAAAACGATATCTCATTTGCTCAAATCGGAGTAGAAATGAATGAAAAAATAATTTTCAAACTTGTAACAATAATTGAGAATTTGAAGACAAATCTAATGGGATATTGTGTATCCCACATAGGAAAACTTTGCAAAAGCTAAGTGTATAATGGCTAGTACTCTACTAACATTTTGAATTAATATTATGATTATGCTCTGCTTCCTACGTGCGCGCAGGAGGGTGCAAATCTCCGAAATTTAGCCTACGAATTCCGAACTTGTATTTGCGGGCGTACGAGCCAACCTTTTGCAAATTTATTTTTTTAATTCCTATCAAAATGTTTGTCAATTTAATTTATTTTTTTAATTCCTATCAAAATGTTTGTCAATTTATCGTGAATCCTTTCTACCGGAAGATCCGGACGTGCAACCGGTAAGCGCGCTTGATGAATGATCAAGAGTTCAAACCTTAGCCCCTCATTTTTTTACCAACATTAAAGGTAGTTCAAGTGGTCAGCTTATCTAACTCTTGACCAAATGATCAAGAGTTCAAACCTTAGCCCCTCATTTTTTTAACCAACATTAAAGGTAGTTCAAGTGGTCAGCTTTATCTAACTCTTGACCAAATGATCAAGAGTTCAAACCTTAGCCCCTCATTTTTTTAAAATTTTTCCTAGATCCGCCCTTGCTTTCACCCCTCGTAGTCTGTTTCTCGTTTTCTTCTGCTGAATTTAATCGTTGATTTTGCTTTGGACTCGAAGTAGTAGTAATGCATGCAAGGCTTTTATTTCAGCTTTCGTCGTCCGACTTGACAACGTGTATTATTTTCTCCAGGACATTATCGAAGATGGTTTTCTTCGTCTCGTTCCTTTTGACCCGGTGTTTGATTACCGACTGAACTGATGAAGGGCTTTTTTTGGGGAGCTCTTGGCGGTTTTCGGGGAGCTCTTGGCGGTTTTCGGGGAGCTCTTGGCTGTACGAGCCTTGTGAGGGCTTTTTATTGGATGGCTTTACGTCGATCGTGATTTTGACTTTCTCTCGTGTTTTACCCGAACTCGTCGAGGAGGATGCGTGGTTTGTATGCGTCGGGCTCGACTTGCGTCTGACTACATTTGGTTTAAGAGGTTTTGGTTTTAACAACTCTTTGACTTGTTGCCTCGAAGACAATGGCATTAACTTAGGAGACGATGAAGCCTTCCTCCGAACGACCGAGCTCCATGGTTTGTGGTCATGCGAATATCAAGTTAATTCTATATTTTATGAGTAAAAGTTTATTGGGGTGTATTTTTATTTTTTTTATTTAAGAGTATAATAGGTATATCAAATGGTGTATTAAGCAAAAATATAAAATAAATATAATTTATAAAGGTGTATTAAGTAGATTGGTGAGGTTTTTGAGGTGCAAATAACAATACCCCTTTGTAGTATCATTATATGATCACATTCAATATATATGTAAGTATCAATTCATTTACAAAGACCGATTATTTTTACGATTATTATATTAAAGTGTGCCATCATCGATTATTCAAAAATCACTCTGAACATTTATGAAACAATTTACTTATACGAAATAAGTAAACGCTGGGCGTTTGAGATCGAAAACCCGACAAAAAACCCAACACGGGCCGAGCCCAAATTTTTTAAGGACAGGCCCGAGTATAGCCCGACCCAAAATTAGTATTCTCATCCCGAGCTCGGATTTTTATAAATTTGGGACCGAAAACCTGGTCTGGACCGAAGATTCAATATATATATTAAAAACACTTTTCCAAATTAGGTTTTAGGCTTTTAGCAAGTATTTGATCAACCTTCATTTTGCCTTTGTCTTTTTAGCTAGGCTTGGAGCTCGCCTCAACCACATTCGCCTTGGGTTCATGGCCATAGAGACGAGCATTCTTTTTGTTGTCCTCTTCAATGCGAAGACGAACAATCATCTCTTCCACATTCATCTCCTTTAGTTTGTGCTTCAGATAATTCTTGAAGTCTTTCCATTCGGGGGAAGTTTTTCGATGATGGCAACAACATGAAAGGTCTCGCTGATCACCATCCCCTCGACATGAATATCATGAATAATGACTTGAAATTCCTGCACTTGAAACATAACAGATTTAGTGTCAACCATTTTATAGTCCCGAAATTTGCCAACTATAAATTTCTTGGCACTCGCATCCTCGGTTTTATATTTTTTATCCAAAGTCTCCCACAACTCTTTAGCGGATTTGACTCCAATGTACACATTGTACAAGTCATCTGCAAAACTATTCATCAAATAGTTCCTACACAAGAAGTCGTAATGCTTCCATTCATCAAGCGCGCTCACCGGTTGCACGTCATCGAAAAACGAGAAACAGACTACGAGGGGTGAAAGCAAGGGCGGATCTAGGAAAATTTTTAAAAAAATGAGGGGCTAAGGTTTGAACTCTTGATCATTAGGTCAAGAGTTAGATAGCCTGACCACTTGAACTACCTTTATTGTTGGTAAAAAATAGTACAAAAATATATTTTAGGGCGGGCTAGAGCCCGGCCTGTCCACCCCCTAGATCCGCCCTTGGGTGAAAGAGTGATTATTTCAGAAGAAAAAAAGTCGTCGACTCCCTGATACTCGAGAGTGTGAATGTTTATGAGACCGAGAATGGGAATGCATCTTGTTCCAAGGATGGGAGTTTGAGGATATCGGATTTCGAACGGAAGTTAAAATTGTATGAAACTTACTTGATATGTATTGACAGTATTGTACATTAATAAAAAAAACTTGTAAAAAACTTGTTGGAAAAGAAGATAAAAAAAAACAATCAGTAAACTTGAATTTACAAGGAAAAGGAGTGTATTAGTATCTAAATATTTATTTAGGTTAATAAGGATAAATTAAACTTTTAAATAAATGGCATAATTGTAAATATAATAAATTGGTGTGCTTAGAAATTTTTGGGGTGGAAATAAAATTATTCTACTACAAAATAGGGCATTCTTTTATTTTAGATAATTTGTTTCTTCTTTTTCTCTCTAGTTTAATTTTTTCTTCACACATTTAACTAAATTTTAGGAAGCAATTAAAAGATTAAAAAATATTCATTATTTTTAATTATAAAATACAACCTAAATAAAATAAAATAAAATTAAAATATTTTTATATATCTAAATTATACTTTATTTTTAAATACAAAATAAAAATTCTTTGAAAGTTGAAAACTGAAAAAGGGCGATGGAATTGGCCAACTTGGAGGTCAAGTAATAAATTAATACAGTAAACCCTTCTACACTTTCCTTTTTCCTTTTATACTGAGTAACTGTCCTTATAAATACATACATCTAACATCTGATTGAGAATCCGAGATAATTTGCAATTCGAATGGCGATGGAGATAGTTTGTGAGCAGTGCGGCGACGTGGGGCGCGGATGCAAATCCAACTCTTCCAAGAAACGCCAGCCTTGCGCCGCCGCGGAGCCTCTCCTCCGGCCAGCGTGGAGCGGCTCTTTCGAGATGTACCACGGGGACGATTCGGCCAAGTTGGACGGCGTGCACGCTTTCCTGTCCAGCAAGGCGTGCCGAAGGGTTCGCCACGTGGCCACGAACGGGTTGTGCAACACGCTCATGCTGGAGGTGCAGCCCAGACACGCCGTGTGGCCCCAGAGCTTCCGCAAGTGGCGGGCCCCCACGGACGACAACATCTGCGTCTACTTCCTCCCGTCGATTGAGAAGGAGAGCGATTACGATTGCTTGTTGATGGAGATGATAAGGGACAACTTGGCCATGAGTACCTGTTTACTGGGGGACGCCGAGATCCTCGTTTTCCCGTCTACCGTTTTGCCGTCGGAGTCGTGGAAGCTACAGGGGAAGCTCTATTTGTGGGGCGTTTTTAACGGGAAGCTGCAGCAGGATGACGACATCTGATCGATTTATATAATCAAACTTATAATTGTAATCTGCAGTTTTATTTTTAGGTCTGGAATTGAAAGGATCGATTAATGTAATCTGCTCTGCAGTTTGTAATAGCTATTTCTGTTCTGTTACGTCTTCTTCTACTCGAATTTCTAATCTCTCTCTCTCTCTCTCTCGTCAAACCCTAATTTCAAGAATTACTCCCAATAAAATCTTGCGAATTTCAAAACCCACAAATCGAGATAAGCTTTCTATAAATATCGTTATCTTTCTGCAATTTCTGGTTTGAATTATTCACCCTGTTTTTCGTCACATTCCTCATATTCATTACGGGCTTTAGCTCTTTCCCACCTCCGCACAAACAGACGGTTGATCGCCCGATTAGAATACCTACATGGTGAAATCCATGCCGGTGGTTTTGAGGGCGGACGCAGTTTTCCTGAAGGTAGATGGCGGGTGGGATTGGTTTATCAATTTAAGTGCCATGGATTATCCGCTTATTACACAAGATGGTATGATGTTATCTGTTGTTTCTTGGGTTCTTAATGTCTGATTATTCGGTTTCAGAGTCCGTTGAATTGCTATTCATTATCTTAAATTGCATTTTGTTTAAGTACTGCTCATTCAGGGTGATTGCTACATTTGAGTTGGTTTTTACTTTTGTTCGCTTAAGATTTATGCCACTGCTTCTGTGTTTCCTATGCAGCTGAAGAACTTTGAATAGTATATTAAATTATCTTGATATCTTTTGCTTCTGGTTTCTCATGGTTGTGGTGAATTTTAGAAACTTGGAACTGCGGCTGAAAACTCTCCGTTGTGTAAATATTTGCTTTCTGAGGATCTATTTGCCTCTTGTTTTCATGGTTGCAATGAATTTGAGTAACTTGGAACTCGGCTGAAACTTTCTGTGTAGTAAATCATTTCTGAGGATCTTCTTGCCTCTTGTGTTTCATGGTTTTTTTTTTTTTTTTCCTATGTAAGTTAGATTTCTGACTAATTCTAACGGTAATAAAGTTCAGAACCTAGAATGTTATTGGTGCTGCTATGTATTTTTCTATCAGTTACTAAAGTGAACCTATTTTGACGTGGTTCTTAGATTCTCAGAACATCTTTTGCAACAACAGGATGATAATTAAGTTAAAAAGTAAAATAGTTGTGAGTGGAGTTGAAAAAGTAGTGAATAAAGTAGGGATGAAATTGTATTTTAACGTGAAAATTAAGACTATTTATTTTCTTGTTTGGGAGAGTCCCTATTGTGAAATTTCCATTTAAGAAAAGTTGTCATATTATCGTCAAATGTCCATTTAAGGAAAGAGTTTGAAGTAAATGTAAATAGAAGTTTTTTTTTTTAAGTGGTTCATCCCTCAAACAAAAAATGAGATTGTGTTTTGGTACCGGTCTTCTCTAGAGTTGCACATCCGGTCCGGTTCGACCAGGAACCGGACGGTTCGAAACCTGAACCGGAACTTAATAACACTGAACCAGTCGGTTCAGAACCTGAACCTTGGGTCAGTTTTAACTAGTTCGGGTCAGGTTCAAGGTTGATCCGGTTCGGTTCCGAACCTGAACCAGACGAGTCGAACCGGATAATATATATTTTTTAGTTTTATTTATTTACACTAATTATATTTTAAACTTATTTACAATTTTCTTAAAACCAAGTTCCATTTAAATTTGATTTTATTATAAATTTAAATTTGAAAAAAATAACAGTTATTTGATTCAACGGTCTAGATTCAACCAAATTTGAAAAACTAGACCCCATCTAAGCATTCCAAGAATATGACACATCACCCGACGAATGATCTCACATTGTCAATCTCCGACTAGGTAAGTTAGGTAAGTAAGATAAGTACAAACGATAAGTAATACTTACGTGTACTTTGATTCCTCAACGAGAATACATAGACATTTTGTTTTGATATCGAAAATTAAAGATTTTATTTTATGTTTCGATATTAAAATTAAACTCAAGTCCAATTTTTATTGAACTTTCATTTTAAGAACGACGTGGATTTTGATTTCTCAAAAAGGATACGTAGACACTTTAATTTGGTATCGAAAATTAAAATTTTATTTTATTTTTTGATATTAAAATTAAACACAATTCCAATTTTTATTTAACTTTTATTTTTTTCACATTAATTCTAAAAATAAGTTAATTACAACAAACTTATTGTTTTTTTAAAAAACCTTTTAAAATTAATTTTTTTTAAACACTCGGTTCCCCGGTTCGAACCTGAACCGGTCAGTTCAGAACTTGAACATGAACCTTGAACCAGTTTTCACCGGTCCGGGTTCAGTTTATCGAAACCCTGAACCGAATAGCCCGGAACCAGCTGGTTCGGGCCGGATATGTAGCTCTAGTCTTCTCTATTCCAAAATAGTCCAAAATTGAGTTTTATTAAATTAAGAAATCTGTTTATTTGAAATTGTAAATGAAAGTGAATTTGATTCTATTTTAATACCGAATTTGATTTACACATTCAAATATAAAGTTGAAAAATAATTAATATTATTAATGTATATTTTTTTTTAATAATTAATAAAAAAAAGTGAGATATTTTTTAATAATTTTTTGTAGATAGAAATTTTTTGTTGGTCCTCGAAAGTGTCGAGTCCCAATAACTTTACTATCTTTTTGTTGGTCCTCGAAAGTGTCAAGTTCCACACTAGAAGGGGGATGTATTCAATTAAGAGTCTATAGGATTTTAATGGAATTTTAAAGTCTAGGTGTATTCAATTCGGATTTTTAAAAGTCCATTAAAATCCGAAAGTATTCAATAAGGATTTTAAAAAGTCTTAAAAAATCCGTAGGTATTCAAAAGTCTATGGATTATAATGGATTTTAAAAGTTTATGGATTTTGATGGATTCTCTTTACAAAATATAACTAAAATTTGACTTTTTGAAATCTCTTATAATTATGAGAGATTTCAATGGACTTCTTTACAATACGAAAACTCAAATACAAAAATATAACTAAAATTTGACTTTTTGAAATCTCTCATAATTATGAGAGATTTCAATTAGGGCTGGGCGTTTCGGCCCGAAAACCCGAAAGCCCGGACCGAAAACCCGAAAAAAGCCCGTCACGGGCCGGTCCCAATTTTTTTTGGGACCGGCCCGCCAAGGGCCCGGACCGAAAATTTAAAAGTCGGTCCGGGCCGGTCCCAAAAAAAATTGGGACCGAAAGCCCGGACCGGCCCGTTTTTTTATTTTTATATAAAATTTTAATAAATATTATATATATTTTGTATAATTTTTTAATTTTTTAATTAATAATTCAATTTAAAAAATTTTAATTATAAATATTTTATATAATAATATCATTTAAAAATTAAAAATTTATTTTTTTTATAAAAAATATTAATAAAAAATTAATTTTAATAATAAAAAATATATTTTTAAAATTAAAAAACCGAGCCCGAAAAGCCCGAAAACCCGGCTCGGACCGTCGGGCCCGGTCTCAAGCCGGTCCTTCACTTAAAAAAAACCCGGACCGGCCCGGACCGAAAAATCGGGTTTTGGGCCGGTCCCTAAAAATTTTGGGACCGGCCCGGCCCGCGCCCAGCCCTAATTTCAATAGACTTCTTTACAATACGAAAACTCAAATACAAAAAATAAAAATAAAACAATTGTTAGTTAGTTACACTAATTATTCTATTAACATTTTTATTTGAGAAAATTTATCTTATTATATTTTCGTTAAAAATAATTATTTATACATGATATTAATAATAAATTATTTTGTGATAAAAAAAATTAGAATAATTAAAATAATAATTTATTTTTTTGTTTTTTTAAAAAATTGATTTTTTTATATAAAAGTAGTTCATATACATTTGAATATAGTTGATATTTATGATATATCACTTGAATAAATCATGTATATTTTACAAATCTTTAAAATCTATGAAAATCAATATAAAATCAATAATAAAATCAGTTAACTTCTCCATAAAATCTATAAATTTTCAAAAAAAAAAAAAAAAAAAAAATTATAAAATCCTAATTGAATATACTCTCCTAATTCATGGAGATTGAAGAACTTGTATTGCTAATGCTATGTGCGAGATGAGACTCGTGCATTATAATAATATAAATGAAGATGAAATAATAATGATAAATAATAATATTTATTTATTTTTGAAAAAATCCATATTTTGATAAATAATAATATTTATTTATTTTTAAACAATTTGGATTTTTTTTAAAAAATTATATTACAATCATGTAAAGTTTATGAAAATCTATCAAAATCAATGGGAAAAAGTCAGTCAAACTCTACGTAGACTCCGTAGATTTAGAAAATATATAAAAATCCACGGACTTTTAAAAGTCTAAAAAAATCAATCAAAATCCCAGTTGAATACACCCCCTAAATAACATGGTCAAGTAAAATTAAATCAATGGCATACACAATATTCCTTCTTTTTTTCCGGCATATTAACTATGGATGCTTACACAATACACGTTGGGTGTGTGATTGTGTGTGTATTGAATATAATAATATTAAATCAACGGTTAAGATCTATACGGTGTACTCCACCACCGGAAGTAGCATAAATAAAACCGGATAATGGAGAGAGAGGAATCTGATAAATTATCTGAAAAAAGAACCAAAAATATTGACAAACACCAATCACACTAACTGCCCATAATAGAATAGAAAAAAAGGAAAAAAAACAGTAGGCAAAAGGATAAGCCAAACAAGCTAATACCTATACAACACATTAAAAACCGCCACTCAATATACTGCCAAAAGGTTAGCTCAACTTTGATATCCTCACGTTCTTTTTATGGTTTTATAGTCTATGTCAGAAAGCGCACCGACCATTTTTTATCCACCAGAGTTCGTTCCATATGAATGATTTCTGCTTCTTCTCTCACCCCAAACCAAAGAGCCATTCGAACGATCGTTATGATTTTACAAACTGTGTCAAAAGGGTAAAAACTTAGGATGGTGAAGGATAAAAGACCAAATAAAAGGCTTGTGCAGAAAGCATCCTCAATGTTGCAATTGCCAATTGGATTAATTTGCTATTGTGTGCTCCGGGCCAACCCACTTCTTGATACACTCCTGCAGATGAAGATTGTGTGTTAACACAAATCATTTGAAATGATCAATAATATAAAAAATAAAAATAAAAACTTGTTTTCTGTGTCAACCACACTAAATTTAATATGAGAAATATTAGAAACCATTGTTTGGCAAAATATGGACCATGGGCGATATATTAGAATTTTTCAATGAGTCGTGAATTTTAACATTTCATCCCTATCCATAGTATTCAAATTTC
The DNA here is from genome assembly GCA_954870475.1 of Euphrasia confusa. Lineage (NCBI taxonomy): Eukaryota > Viridiplantae > Streptophyta > Magnoliopsida > Lamiales > Orobanchaceae > Euphrasia > Euphrasia confusa. The sequence goes on from OX940960.1 coordinate 12,686,796, forward strand.
AAACAGCTACAAAACATCCAAGCAAATCAAGTGTTTTCCACTTGATATCCAATATTGATTGCACAAGGATCATGCAGAATTCAGTAGAAGGATACCAGGAAGTCAATCACAGATTGAGGAGCAGTTGAAAATGAATTACGTAAAATGGGAATCTAGTAATGGCAGGAGATTAAAAAAAACAGTTGTTTATTTGTCACAATTGCAATGTCAAAGAAAAATCAAGAAGTCCGAACGCATTCATATATGGCCATCAATGTCAAAGAAAAATCAAGAATCTACTGCTCGTACTGAAATATGCATTTTAATTGCAGCATTAAAGTTCACAGGAAAATATGAATTTTTATCTGACAACAAGAAAAGAAGGATAGAAGAAAATTAGTTACTTTGTGATCTGAAAGAATTGCCTTTCTTCCTCCCTGCTCCAAATCTTACTTTTTAAAAGCAGATAATGAATAGATGAGTGAACTAAAAACATTTTTTATATTACGAAACAGATGACTGCAAACTGCAAAGAAGCTAACGCAAGAAGAGCTATAGTTGAACTGAACAAGTTACATTCAAGTATTAGTTTCTCATTTTCCTTTCCCAAAGGAAACATACAGATACTAAATACAAATATTGGGCACTTAAGATGAGTGTAGAAAACAAATCCTTGTCGGGAAGAATTTAGAACACGTTATGTACTTATGCCATTGGAAAAGGAATGTGGAGTTGCTTTAAATAAAAGATTGTGAACTAACAACAACATATGCACATATGAGACACAGCAATAATCAATATTCATACTACATACAGGATATATTTATGGCTCATACATTGAGTATTTGAAAGAAAAAAAATGAAACATTATATTGTAGCTTAATCATGCATGCCATTAAATTGAATGAAACTGAGTTTTACTTACAATTGGATTATTTAGCTGAAAACTAATGCAAGTGCAATAATGGATAGTACACTTATGGTATCAATTTCTCTCCTTGTATTAATTTGTATGGTTGTAGAGGTTAATGGCATAATTTTCATGTCAATATCTTTAAACATCTGACCCAATTATGTCATAAATTCTCTAGAACCATAGACTCAACACCATCTAAAGAGAAATAAATCAAGAGTAGGCAGAACCACCGAGTTTATTTCAGAAACCACTTTTTAGATAACCAAAGATGTGAGGCATATTGTAAATTAAGTCCACACCTTCTACTAACACATTCTGATGTTCAGCATACCATAGGTGTCTATTACGGAAATAAAAGCTACACACACACACCATCATATTTTTCATGAAAAATTTATAAAGAGGCAAACCTTCCAGAAAGCATCTGGGAATTGTTGATGGAACCCTTTGAATTCCCAAGACGTTTGGACCTAGTTTCATGATCCTTCTCCACACGCATAGCAGCCACCTCCTTCTCCATAGCAGCCACCTCTCTTCGCATCTTTTTGGCCTCAACTTCCATCGCTTTAGTCAAAGTTTCCACCTTCTTTGCTAACATCTATTCGTGATCAAACAAGGATCTTTAGCATTATGGAAAATGCAAGTAATATGAATTAATATAAGAAGTAATAAACTAACCTCAATTGCATCATCCTTGTCTTTAAGACCCTGATCCTTTTCATGACCAGCTTTCCTTAAAGCAACCACCTCTTTTTGTAGTAGATCGTATAACAGCCCTGGCACAGTATCCTCTGTATCTGGAACTTGTATATGGCTGATTTTTACTTCTTGAGGTGCTTCGCATGTACCAATTTGTGTCTCAATTTCCTTAGTTCCATCACATGAATGGCTTTGGTTAAAATTCGGACCAAGTCCATTTAAGAGAACTTTAGCCCTGTTCGAAGATCTTGACCCACCATCAAAGGACTTGGATGTTCCTTTTGCATGTTTTAACACTGTACTGCTACCAGAGGATCTCAGCTGAAATGATGGAGATCTCTTGGGCAGAAAGCCATTGGAGGTTAATTTGGAAATATTATCTGCTCCACCGAGTGATTGGCGGCGTGAAATACCATTGCTTGAGGTCCTTAGATCGGCCGGACAACGAGTTGCTGTATTTGGTAATCGCAGAGTCTCTTCAAGAACTTTTAGTCGTAATAGATATTTTTCCTGTACAATAAAATGGAAGTTTGTAATAAATTCATGAAATTTAATTGAATATGCGTAGTAAGTTTGCATCTTATTAAAAAGGAAAAAATGAAATAACTAACTTACTTTCAACTGCGCTTCAGATTTTGCGGTTCTCTCAGTAATGGCAAGCTTGTCCTTAAGTTGCTGCATCTCGCCCTGTGACGACAGATTACATTCATCATGAAATTTTGTCCTATTATAGAAATCAGATCTGCTATCTTTTCATCAGCTAGAAATCGAGAAACAAGTGGCAGTGAAGATATGTACCTGCAAGCATCTTCTTTCCTCTAGCCATTGTTTGACGGGCATCACTTTGTCATTAGCATCTTTCCATTCATTCGCTACCACAGTTGCCACCCTATTTGCTGTAACTTTGGCACGTGCCAGCTCCCTATCAAGAGTTTTTCTTTCTTCCTAAAAATCATAAGAACAATCATTCCAGTTGTTTGAATTTACGCATATTAGTCAATAGTTATTTCAAAAGATGAAAGTTCAGTATGTATTATTACACTCATCTCCTGAACTTTCCGCTGGTAGTCACGCACAGCATTGGCGGCTGCACCACCAGCAAGCACAGCCTCTTCAAGCTCACGTACAGTTTGGGTAAGCTTTTCAACCTCTGCAACCTTCTGCCTATGCATTTTATCCAATATTTTATTCTCCTCCTGATAAACCAACAAATTTCTCATGTCAGAAGGGAAAAGGTTTGGAATTGTTGACCTCATAAAGATTCAGCCGAGGAGATCGCAATACCTGGCAAATTTCTATCTGCTTCATCAATTCTTGGTTTTTGTTTTGGAGATCATCCACCATAGAAGCTTTTGCTAATGCAATCTCTACAGTTCTCTCAGCCTCAACCAGAGCAGCTTCTTTTGATTTGGTGAGCCGGTCCAATGCTTTGTTATCGTCCTGCAACTTTGCAATCTAAAAGAAAACAATAGTTATTTCAGTAATGCCTCAACATATACTGCTATTGCACTAGATGAGAGAATGCCTTACTTCCTGCCGGGCAAGCTTGAGCTCAGCCTCCAATGGAGCCAGTATAGCTTCAATCGGAGGCATATCATCATCCTTTTGAGCAGCATGAACTCTTCGAAGAGTAGCTTCTGCTGCAAATTGAGCTGCCATGGAGGCCTTCTTTTCATCATTAATCCTCTTGATTTCCAAATTCTAGAAAATGTAATAAAACACATTTGTCAATAGCTGTACAAACACAAGAAGATGAGGGAGGAGAAAACTACAGCCATACCTTGCTTTCAAGAAGAGATTCTGTTAATTTGAGCTTCTCGTAAACCTTTGTTAACTCTTCAGTGAGCTAAAGCAAACAAAAAAATACATATAATGTAGCTTCTTAGAGGAAGAAAACCATGTATATAACAGAAAGACTTAGAAAGGAGCAAGCAAAGAAAAGGAAAATACAATATAAGTTTCAACATAAGTACTACTTCTACATCAAGAGAAATAAATTCCTAAATTTAATCCATGTCAATTCATGACTTCCATTAAGTTATTCAAAATAAACCCACATTTAACAACAATAATCTATTTTCGCCATATCGAGTATTAAATTAATGCTGGTATGAAAAATATATGTAAATCGAAGACATGCCATATATCTATAGATAATGCAACTTTAACCAACCAAAACCAAACCGCACTTCAACGTATGTATTTGGAACTTTTAAAATCCTGACAGGCTAGCAATGCATCATATTCTAGTGGAGTCTAAAAGAACCAAAAGAGATTATGACTGACTTAATAGAAGAAATATAGCAATTAAATCATGATCACGGAACATAACTTTTCCCAGTTCCATTCATACTAGTAGTAGTAATTACTTTTCACACATGAGGCCTAGAACAGGAAGAGTTAAGACATTTAGCAAAGACTGAAAACTCAATACTCTCATAGGGAATGTTTACAAGGGCAGGTTGAGTGTTTCAATGAATCATGGGGGTGTGAATAGGCCGCACAGCTCACAAGAGTTAAAAGAATTGAAATGCTTTCAAATTTGTGAATGTGGATTTTATCTTATAACTGAAGTCAGGTATTTGCATGTAAACATCGTGAGCTATGCAAATAATTCCAACTCCTCCCCCACCATCACCCTAAACCCCTTCCCAACCACTCCATCCTACATTACAAAAGGGTGGACAACGGAAAAAAAGAAAAAACAAGCAAACCTCTTCAACAGCTTTTTCCCGAAGTCTCTCAGAAAACTTTAAAGCCTTGATCTGAGACGCGCACTCCCCTAATTCCCTGTCCTTATCTGCAAACAAGATCACCCACCGACTCACATTATTTCATCCTATTATACTTTGACATGAGAAGGGTGGGAATCTCGCACTGAGCTTTACCATTTTTTAGAACAAATCCACACATCAAACCGCCATGTTCTTTAAATCACAATAGAGCTATCTAAAGTATTGGACACGATTCTACATCATAACATCCTCTAATTGAGCAAACGCATCACCAAATCGGTGCGGGAATCTAATGGATCCAGCTGAAGATACTAACCTCTGACTTCGTTCTCCAGTCGATTGAGCTCCAGCTTCACCGGATCCGAGCCGTGGAGCAGGTTTATAAAGTCATCAGCGTCGAGGCTTGGCCGTACTGACGCCCTCCGCCGCGACAACGAACCCTTGCCTCCTTCCTTGAACGACGCCGACATCGTCAACGGATTCTGGACCTGAGAATTGGCGCTGCTCTCTCCAGGAGCCAGCTCCGGCATCAAGCCAACATTTCCCTCGCTGGAAACCTCCGCCATCGGTGATTTATTCGCTTTTTGATGTGCGCATCCAATGTCGAAAAGAGCTCAGTAAATTACTTGTACCAATGTGTGTGAGTATCTACCGATATTTGTGAAAGTGTAGGTTTAGGCTGCGAGCGTTCCGGAGGGTTGAGTTCTGAACAAGTGCAGTGGTAGTGTATATGAGTGAGAAGAAGATAGTTTTTCTTTTGATTTTTCTTTACTTTTCTTTTTTAACATAGAGAAAGAAAGAGGCGACTTAAGTTCAAATTGATTGTTTCTCTCTCTTGTAATAATTAACACTTTTCATTTCAATACTATTACCAAATTTTGCTATATTGTATCTCAATTGTTTGTTTATTACTGAGTATTTGTACTTGTAATGTTAAAAATTAGTATTGATAGAAAATGACACATAACACTGAGAATGTTTAAAAATACCATAAAGTTTGTCCCCAGAGCATAGCCGAGTGGTAAGGCCTGTGATGATGTGGGTGTAATTCCCCGGCGACGCAGGGTTCGAATCTCGGGTGGAACAAATTTTCATTGAAATATTATGAAGGTTTGTCCTGGGGTTCGACCTGTTGGCTCTCTCGCACAGGTGTTTGCTACTCGGGCACATTCCTCGATTTACATCATACCCGATCGAGGGACCTCCGATCGGGTGGGGTGGAGTTTCTCGTCTCTCCTCCTTATTAAAAAAAAAAATATCATAAAGCAAATAACAAAATTGTTTTTCAACCATACAGTAGCATTTAATAAATGTGCTTTTGTACACAAAAGTACCAAAATGACTGACTTTAATAAAACCTATTTTTACTTGAATTTATGAATTAAAATTGTTTTGTCCAATAAATGGAACATTTGTCGAATCCTCTTTTATCAATGGTTATCGAATGTTTGTCGAATAAATGGAACCTTTGTCGAATTCTCTTATATTTGTCGAATGTCGAATAAATGAAACATTTGTCGAATCCTTCTTTAGTAATATTTGTCGAATAAATGGAACTCTTTTTAGATAAAGTAGAATCAAAAGTTTGTTTTGTGGAATATTTGTCGAATAAATTAAATGTTTGTCAAAAATCACTTTTATTAAACTCTAACACCATTTATTTCGAATCAACGGCAATCCTTATTGTATAAGGTCGAATCAGAATATTATTTTGTCGAATCCTTACTGGATAAGATCAAATCAATATATTATTTTGTTGAATAAATAAAATATTTGTGGAAACTACTTTTATTGAACTTCAAATGGTTACTTAAGGTCCAATCAGTATCGAACGGTAGATGGATAACCTCAAATGCTAAAACTTTTGATTCCAAAATGTTTGTCGAAACCTTTTGTCGAATTGTGGATGTTTGTAGAAACCTTTTTATTCATTGTTAATCCATTTAATTGTATTGTTACAAAAAAATATATATAAAACAATAAGATATAAAATTAATAATTCAAAACAAGTAACACCTCCTCGATGTCGATTGGACTCCACCCAAACTCTTGGTTGTCGACTCGCCTCCACTGCAGCCTCAGACTTGATTTAGCGAGTCGCTGCCCTCCATATGCGACTCCTTCCGACCACTACTATCGACTCACCTCCACTGCCATACTCTCCTGCCGTCTCAGACTAGAGTCGGCGAGTCACTGCCCTCCATGTGCGACTCCTTCCGGCCAGTACTATCTAAATCTTGAACCAACCAATCGTCGAGGACCTTGGCTCGTCTGCTTGTCGGTCATCGCCGTGAGCCCATCCTCCGAGAAGAAGGCTCCTTTTGACGAGATGGCAAATTTTGTTGTGATGATTGATGGTGGCGAAGACGATGGTAGTATAGATCTCAGATCTAAAATTTTAGTGGTTCTGCGTTTTTTAAATGAATCTGGTGAGTTTAGTGTAATTTAACTATTTATATAACAGAATTATGTCAAATTGTCGAATTGTGCATTGTCGAATCATGTAATATCGAATTATGAAAGATTAGATCTGAACAATGATTCAGTGGACAATTTTTTAGGATAATTTCGATAAATTGTAATTTTTTAGTGTAGAAAAGTAGGTTTTTTATGTCATATGATATGAAAGCATGTGTCTTATATACTTTCGTATAGTTTAATTTTTCTCCATGTATATAAATTGAAATTTATGAAACATATATTCATATTCTTTTTATTTTCGTTAATTCTATAACAATGGTTAATTCAATACCATGATCCTACTTCGTAAAAAAATCAATTACATTATTATTTTTTTTAAAATAAATTTATTTTAATGTTTGCACTTGTTTTATTAAAATATACTATCAATTATTTTACTTTTTGTATTTTAAATTAAAAATATGCTTATAATATTTTTTATTTTTTGTTTACAGACGGACACATGTGATCAATAGTTCGGCACTAAGGGCACTAAGATCGTATTTTATCCTTGTTTTCTTAATATGTGTGTGTTTAGTGCATATATTTATTGGTTATAAGATATTAAAATAAATACGATACTTTTATTTTTATTTTAATAAGTGTATATTCAGTGCATATATTATTGTACTTCTTCACTTCAACCATTGAATTGATGATTTCTTTTACTTGATTGAATTTTCAAATCATCATTTCTCAACTGTAAATGATGTTGTATTTTTTATTAACAAAATAATGTTGTTAAATAAAATTAATATAATAATTTTTTAATTATTATTAAATATAAATAAATATAATCTTATTTTTTAATTTTATATTTTTATAATTAAGATAAGTATTATTTTTACATTTTATCAAATCAAATTAAAACTTACATTTCATATATTCTATGATCTCATACAAATAATTATATATATTTATTACTTTAATAGTTAATACCATTTTTTTAATATAACTTTTTTTATTTTAAAAATAAAAGAAAAAAATAGTTTGGTTTTGATTATTATAAAAATAACATAAAATTGATTCATGATAAAAAAAAAAGGTAAATTATATTTTTTATTGTAATTTAAAGTAGTGATATGTTTTATAATTATATTTAAGTTTGTTTGGTTGCTTAAAAATAATTATTTCAAGATAAAGTAGATAATTTTTTTTTTTACTGTTCAACCAAGATTATTTATTACATCCAAGTAGACAGATAAAATATATGAAAGAGAATAGTAATTAGGAGCGGGTCTCCTTCCCATTAATAACAAACCAAACAACTATACATATAGATAACTTAGTTATCTTATTTTTATCTAAGTCACCGAGCTAAGGTATATTTTTCAAAATCAAAATGTCTCATATACTCTTTATATTACAACAAATATATTTAAAACTAATAAATTCTAAATACTTTTTTTACTCTAAGCGTAAATCAAACAACTCTCCACAACGTCCCCTTTTTTATTCAGAGATTTCATTACGAAAATTGGTTGTTTGAAAAACGAAAGGCATAGGCTTGTTCAACCGTTCACCGGTCATCCGAATAGAGATGGGTCTGTGGTGGAGGTATTGTCAGCGATGACATCGACACACCACTGAACGATGATATGATTTTCGGCCATTGTCCTGAGGCGAGGTTTCTGATCGATTGCTTGAAGTCCATGAGGAAGGTGGTGGTAAGCCTCCGCGGGGTTTTTTTGGTCGACGATCGAAAGTAAGATAATCAGATTTTTTATGTTAATGATCAAAAGGTTCAGTTTTTCCCTAAATGATGTTCAGTTTGCTCTGCTATTGGGGTTCAGTTTTTTTAATATTTTTTTACTGCTTAACATGAAGTTGGCATTATTCTTTAATATTTTCATTACCGTCTTAATTATTAAAATCTTGTATTTTCTTGAACAACTTTAAGATGATGATGCTACTGCCTTTTCACACCAAGTCTTATGTGGTATTTGCAATGGTTCTTTGATCGTCACAGTAGTTCGTCTACCAATTTCGTGAGTTTTGGAAAAAGAAATCTTAAGGTTCACAAACAAAACAATTTTTGTTACTATTTGTACTACTACAATTAGTTGTAAATTTTATACTTACTATTTATTTCTCTTTATATGTACGTGTGTGTTTATCCTTTTCCTTATTTTTTTTAAAGTGTACAAGAAGCACCACCCTCCATCTCTTATAGGAGTATGTATATTGATACAGTTCGGAGACTTTTTGAAAAAATCGGTAAAGATGAGACTTAATTTTCACAAACGCACGAGGAAGGAATGATACGTACAGTGCAGGACTTTCTGATGTTATCCTCCTAATTTTGTGTAATATAATTACCAGTTTTCTACTAATTTCGATTTTAATTTTGTGTAATACCAATATCATCTTTGTGTTAGTTTCGTTTATAGTTTTGTGTAATACAATTATCATTTTGTTACTTAGTTTCGTTCCTAATTTTGTGTAAAACAATTATTAGCTTTGTCGTAGTTTTGTTTCTAATTATGTGTGATATAATTACCAATTTTTTTTTTCTGTTTTGTTCCTAATTTTGTATAATATAATTACTAGTTTTCTGTTTAGTTTTGTGTAATATATATATATATATATATATATATATATATATATACTTGAAATTAATAAGTAGAGATTATATCATTAATTTTTTCAATTAAATTTTTTATTAAGCTCGAAAAACCCTAAAAGAGATCAATCCTCCCTCCACTTGTTAGCAATGTACTACCTCTGTCCCAAGGCAATGGTCACACTTCCTTCACAAATAACAAAGGAACCATTAATATGGGACAGAGGTAGTAAGATTCATTAGTTTAAGAAAAATTAGTTTTGTATATTATGTAGTTCTATATGATTTATAATATAAAATAAAAAATAAAAAAGTAAAAAATCCTACTAAGTCAAATTGAGATCGACAAAATTGCTTATAGTCTTTCTTCTGATGAAAAGAAATAAAAGTGAGTTGTTATAGAGGTTTTTTTTATTTATGTAGATACGACATCAAACATATTTTGTTACGACAAAGGGAATAGGCCCTCCTTCCGTTTCTTAGGATTCACCGCTGCTTCTGGGTTGCCTTTCTTCATCATGGTTGGAAATTCGTCTTAATTTATGTTCACATCCTGCACGAGACATTCAAATAATATTTTCAACTTGCTAATGAAAGAAACTATTGTCAAGTCATTTAATGGGCAATTTTTACCGTACTATTATGTGTACCAAGTACTATACACATAGTATGAATTATAATGATAATTGAATGATTATTAATGAAGATTATCAAGTATTGTACACATAGTAAAGATTATATTGATAAATAATGAATATATTTGTAAATGATAATTTATGCTTTATCTAATGATTATTTAATTTTATAATGAATATTATGAGCTTTGTGTACCATTTATCATACACCTATGTGTATGATAGAGGAATTGCAATTAATGTGTGTGCGCTAATTAAAACGTAAATTTTAAAATACAAAGCAACATAATGAAGAAAATTGCAAAAGATTGATGCTGGATCGATAGCGTAAGCAGCGTAAAACTATAAGACGAATGGCAAAAAACTGCTGCTTGTAGCAAGTAATGTTTTGTTAATGAATATAGGAAATTAAAATAAATATGATAGTTTCTTGTATTTACAAATAAATCACAAAAATATAAGAAAAAATTTGTTAATTCATGAGTTTTTTTTCTTGTGCTGCCAGATTTCTAATATATGTTTGAAACACTGTACCGTAGTCTGTTACATAATAATGCAATTGAACAATTGAGCCCTTCGTGAGTGAATGTAAAACAAGAGTACACTTTCTCCAACATCACACAATCTAACACATAAATTACTCCAACATCATACAAATAAAATTCCATGAGTTAACTAACTAGTTTCAGTGCAATTAAACGTGCCGCTCGAATCATGAAAAATGACGCTGCCGTCGTTTGAGTAGCGAGCAAAATAAATTTATAAAACTTAAACTTCACACCAATAAGTTAGTGATAAGTATTAGGTGTCGATCCCACGAGGATTTTATTGTTATTTTCTCACGGCTTTATCCAAAGTGGGTTGTCACGATTTTAGAAAGAGTTTTATCTGAATAATCGAACAACTAAAATAACTAAAAATAAATAATAAATCAAAACTAAACCTAATAGCAAGAAATAAAATACTAAATTACTGAACTTGACCAATATCGGAATTAAACTACTAAACTACTAAACTTGACCAAAATATAAAATAGAACAACTGGTCACAGTCGTCACCTTGCCTACCTGATCAAGTGTTTAATGTTCATCAGCACGTAAGATTTTGCTAACAGGTTTATCTTTCGGTTATAGGTTGTCCCATTAAAGTATAAACGCTCATATGATCAGGGACGCACCCACTTAGGGGATGTATTCAATTAAGAGTCTATAGGATTTTAATGGACTTTTAAAGTCTAGGTGTATTCAATCCGGATTTTTAAAATTCCATTAAAATCCGGAGGTATTCAATTAGGATTTTAAAAAGTCTTTAAAAATCTGTAAGTATTCAAAAGTCCATGGATTATAATGGATTTTAAAAGTTTATGGATTTTGATGGATTCTCTTTACAAAATATAACTAAATTTGACTTTTCGAAATCTCTCATTATTATGAGAGATTTCAATGGACTTCTTTACCACACGAAAACTCAAATACAAAAAATAAAAATAAAACAATTGTTAGTCATTTGACAATAGTTACACAAGTCACTCTATTCAAATTTTTATTTGAGAAAATTAATCTTATCATACTTTCGTTAAAAATAATATTTATACATTATATTAATAATAAATTACTTTGTGATGACAATAAAAATTAGAATAATAAATTATTTTTTGTTTTTAATTTTTTTTTATATAAAAGTATGTTTATATACATTTGGATATAGTTGATATTTATGAAAGTTTACGTAAATCATATATATTTTACAATTCTTTAAAATCTATGAAAATCAATATAAAATCAATAATAAAATCGGTCAAACTCTCCATAAAATCTATAGATTTTTTAAAATAAAAAAATCCTATAAAATCCTAATCGGATACACCTTCACGGAGATTGAAAATCGAGTATTGCTAATGCTATGTGGGAAATGAGGATAAAATAATAATGATGAATAATAATATTTATTTATTTTTGAACAAATACATTTTTTGATAAATAATAATATTTATTTATATTTGAACAAATGCATTTTTTGATAAATAATAATATTTATTTATTTTTAAACAATTTGGATTTTTTAAAATAATTAAGATTTTTTTTATATATAAAAGTTTATAAAAATTCAAGTAAAACAATTTAAAAAATTATATTTGAAGTTTATGAAAATCCGTCAAAATCAATGGAAAAAAGTCAGTCAAACTCTACGTAGACTCCGTGAATTTAGAAAATCCATAAAAATTCACGGACTTTTAAAAGTCCAAAAAAATCCATTAAAATCTCAGTTGAATACACCCTTCTTAGTCCCGAAGGGATGCGATCGCACCCCTCAACTTTTTTTAAAAAATATTTTTATACCTTAATTTTTATATATTAATGTAAATAATTATAATTTGTTTAAAAATAATTAAAATCTAATTAAAATTTTGTTGAAATATTGACATGCCCTTATCTAAAAAAAGATAATGAATTATTTATTAATAAATATTACTTCTAAAATACTAATTTATCATGTTTTACAAAAAATTAGATACTGATCAATTATTAACGCCATGACAAATTATATCTTGCTCCTCAATGTAAGATGCACATCTTACACCTGGTCAATCTTATAAAATAATCGGTCAAAATTAACCTAATTATTTTTTTCTTTTTTTTTCATCGTTTCCCCTCTCTCACAGCTCCCTCTCTCTCAGCTCCCACTCTTCTGGCAACGCGATATTTTTTCCTCCTGTCTTCTGTATGTTTCCGCGTTCGTCGTACACCTTCCATCCACCGTCTTCACCGTCGCCCGTTCGCGTTCGTGTCTTCGATTCCGCGATTGACCGCGCCGTTCACAATAGCATAATTGCTAGGGTTTTCCAGCAACACGTCATGTGCCAAATCAATGGAGATCACCCCGCGCTTCAGCCCATCCCCCCAAATTGAAGCTTAGAATGCTCCCCCGCATCTTGTAGTAGTTAATTACCATGGCGGAGAGAGCAACGACGTCGGGTTAAAGAGGATGCAGTTAAGCACAAGCACCCCGACGTCTTTCGGCCGGACTCTGGATTTCTCGAAGACCACGAAGGAGGCCTCGGCCCGCCCCTCTTTCACGTTTGTGGTGTTTCTGTCGAGCCAATCGATTTGAGGACGTAGGTCTCCTCGGGCATTGTGATGCGAACCGTGACTCGAGGACCGTAGCTCGCTACGAGTCAACCACCCGAGTCAGGGTAATCGAGACACCCGCTACGAGACCGTACGAGGCAGCGTACGAATCACTAGTGGAGGCTTCGATTAGCACTCGTATCAACGAGTCACCAGGCCAAGTACGTGAGCTAAAGGACGTACTAACGTTAAATCATGGAGTAGTATACGAGACATTCGTCGAGTTACTAGCCTTGATGCGGAGCGATGATGCGCTCAAAGATTACTATGAGACACAGAACGAGCCAGCGTTCAAGTCTATCATAGCACCCCGTAGCAAGTCACTTAAGAGGTTTTCTATGCGAATCCGCACGATACCTATAAGGCGACGCGGGAGTGGACACGAGTTGTCAACGAGCAATCGGAGCGAGACAGCGCTCGATGCTAGTGACTACGGTAGTACTCGTAGCATCTCGCAGCGATGTACGAGCCTAGTTACGAGAGGTGATCAAGGTCACCATAAGCCCGGAATACTTAGTAAATATCCAGCGGCGGAGATACGAGACTCGCGTATATGCGTCGTAGCTCCGGCGAATCATCCGGGAAGGAGAAAGAATTCTCCGGCGAACCTCCGGCCATTGGGACGGCGATCTCCGGAGAATGGCAGTGGTGCACGGCGACGTACGGCGGCGATCATGCGGCGGCGGACGGCGGCGGTGGCGAGCCACGGCGGCGGTAGTGGGCGACCGAAGACTTCGCGTCCACCCTATCCGATTAATTAATATTAATTAATAATATTAATTAATCTTAGTTTATTATTTTCTTTTATTTATTTAATTAATTAGTTAGTTTATTTAATTAAGTAATTAGGGAAAATAGTAGTCTAAAAGAATTAGGATTCTTTTAGATTTGATTTGATGGAGTTTCCAAGTGTTGGGATTCTCTATCCATTATTTTATTATTTTCTTTAGCTTAGGGACCAAGGAACTACTCCTATATAAGGAGCCTCATACCATTGTAAAAATCATTCAATTGGAATCAATAAAAACCGTGTGGTTTATTGACAAGCAGTGCTTGTATAGTTTGGTGTTATCTCAAACACTCGAGCCGATTACAAGGCTATAAAACCGTTACCCTTTGCCAAGTCAAGTGCGTGATCACTTTGATTTGAGGAACCACAAGTTGATCGTAATAATCACTTGTTGGGACACACGTGTGGTGTAGATTGTGATAATCGAACCCACGTTCATATCTCGCGAGTCGAGGCGGACTGAGAATCGCTCGATTCATCCATCCAAAGGAGCCAACGTATCAATCAACTCGAGTAAAGGTCGATCTACTCTACCCGAGGCGTGCGGTACCGTGAAGAACTCATTGTACTCTCGAGCCAAACAAGCTTTGAAGACCGCGCGAGCGCCTCAACAAACTTGGCTGGTTAGGTGTTTGGTGCAAGGACCTGTTCGATCGACCGGGGTCCCCATCACATTGCCCGATAAGTGTTCGACGAAATGTGTGTGACACCATTCCAAGCTCTTCTTGAGCATAAGCTCGAGTAATTCCCGTCGCCGCTGATCTATGTCTGCTGAGCTATTATTGTAGAGGAATAGATAATGCAAATTTGTATGTAGGCCTATCTCGGGTGGAATATCCCCGGTGAAACCATTGTTCTGAAACTGCAATGATGTTAGATTTATCCAGCCGGCGAAAATGCTAGGCGAAATATCGCCGGAGAGACTATTGTCGGATAACCCCAAGTCGGATAAGTTTATAAGATTCGAAAAGGATAATGGCAAAGGCCCAGAAAGCGAGTTCCCAGCTAAATCCCAGAAGATCAGATATGTGCAGTGGCCGAGCTCAGGAGGAATCGTCGAATCCAGCGCGTTCATACGAAGATCCAACCAGTGAAGATTCTTGAGTTGACCTAAAGCAGATGGTATATTTCCAGAGAATGAATTGTTTATTAATCGGAGTTCCTTCAAGTTGGATAGTTTGGTGAAGTTTTCCGACAATGGCCCTCCGAATGAGTTAGTACTGAGGTTAAGATACTCGAGCTTGGTCTGATTACTGAAGAAAGAGTCGGGAATCGGGCCTTCCAGCAAGTTATCTGAAAGATCGAGAAAAGTAAGGTTGAGATAGTTGGATGATGATATTTTTTTGATATTCTTTCTCTTCATCGACTACTACAAATATTTTTGTAACATGTGTTTTATGGTATTTTTCTTCATTTGAGGATGATGATAGTTGATTAATAGTGAATGAAATGAAAATAACTTTGATCGTTTGATGCCCTCGGCCATGGTCATCCTTCATTTTTAAAGGTGTGATACTTCAATGTTTAAGTGATGATGCTTCATTTTTAAATAATGATGCTTCATTTTTATATAATTGTGAAACTACATTTTAAAATGATGATATTTCATTTTTAAAGGTGTTATACTTCAAATTGCAGATAATATTTTACCTTCATTTTCGTTTTTGAACAAACATGCAACTACTTAAGTATTTTTTACAATGCTTCATTTTTAAATGTCTGATACTTCAAATTGCAGATTATTAACCTTCATTTTCGTTTTGAACAAACATGTAACTACTTAAGTATTTTTTACAAGATTACCTGAATCTCAACAAAGCATGACCAATATATATCATTCAGACACCAAATATATCAGAAATAAACCAAGATTCACCAATCATCGTCAAATGATGAACAAATCAGTTTTAGCATCCAAAACTCTTGTCTAAGACAAATTATCTACCATTCTTGTCTATGACAAATCATCTACAAGTCAACAAAAATGTATCAACCATCTACGGTCATCTGCCATCAGTTATATATATACCAATCATGAACCATTTTGGTCTTGAGTTCATACACCATTGATGTCCAGTACTTCATACACCATTCTTCAATACTGTTGTAATTTTTTTGGCTTCATCCAGTACTTCGGCCTTGAATAGATTTTTTGGCTTTATCGCGTTCCTCTTCTTCAAGTCTTTCTTTTATCAGAACTGGAGTCCAATTTGAGCAGATTGGGAACCTACGTTCTACACTTCTAAATTTGTATATAATCTTTCTATGTAAATGCAAAATAAAGGAAAAAATAGGTCAAAACATAATATGTGATTGTTGAATAAATACAGCTTATAATGAATAAAGCTTACAGTCAAGAGAGAGCAAGACTCAGTGAAGTAGGAAGATTTCTTTTATAGTTTTACAGATGCAAAGGATCAAGTGTACTTACATGTCATTGTGGAGATTCGCTGTTTCTTTTCATTAGAAAGTTAATCATTTTCTGAAGAACAAACACGGAATTTAATAAAAAAATTATGAAGTATGAACTGCCTCTTAATGAAAGATGATATACTATGGTTATGAAGTATGAGTAAACACAGAACTTCTCCTTATTCTGATTTTCTTTGGATGACTCCATTTTTTAACTTCAAATGTGTAATAATCTGCAGAGGAAAACAAATAGAAAATTCAGGCTCAACTACATGGACTATACAAGGGAAAAAATACTATTATACATATAAGACGATATTTTGATACATAAAAGCAAAAGCGAAAAGGAGAAGCAAGTAACCATACTGCAAGACACATTGTCAGGACAATTAATAAACCATTTTCCAGAATGTGCATATCATTATCATGAAAAATGTGCATATCATCACCATAGGATTCTTTTGTTGATGCTTTTGTTCAGAAGTTGCACTTTTTTTCGAAGCATTAGTAAAGTGTGTATGTGTGTTTATGTACTACATTATTGTATTCATTTGTATGTCGAAAGAACTTCATAAGATTCATTCTAATTAATGTGGTCAAGTAAATTTCACATCAAAAAAATTAAGGAAGATTGAGAAGACAATGAAAGTTAATACTATAAAACGAATGCATATAAGAAGATAAATATTATCCCCTTCCAGACATTTAACCTTCAAATATCAGTGGGTCCACGATGTAGCTATAAGGTATTTTCATGTACATCTTTTTTGTCTTTTAAACATCAAACAAAATGTCGATTTCTAATCTATTGTCCCACTATCCTCCAATCTAAACATAAGAAATGATAAAAGTGAGTGTCGCTTAATTCTAGCTTTTAATTGTATAAGCAATCCTGTGTAATTCAACGTAATGGATGATAATAATAAAACAGGTTTGAGTGTTTCGTAATCACTACTGTTTCTTCAAGCAGCCAAAGCCTGAGAACATTTGCAAGTTTGTAGGCATTCTATAATATGTAAAAAACTTGGTACAAGCAAAATCATCTTCACAGATGAAGATTGAATAAATACCAAATCAAAAATTCGGCCAAATACCGAGGGTTATTAATTTTAAAAACTAAATTAACTAGAGCTTGTATAATTGAATTACCTAGTTTCTTCCGCGAAGGAAGCTTGGAGACAAGTCAATAGTGTAGATTGGAGACGAACCAGTAGTGAAGCTTGGCGCCGGCGATTGAGGCGAGCTGGTAGTATAGCTTGGAGACGACCCGGTAGAGAAGCGTAGATGAAGAAGGCGACGACCAGCGGGGCGCGGTGCTTTGCAGAGTGGTGTGCGCGGTTGTTTGCAGGCGGTGTGGGCGGTGGGAAGGATCGAAGAGAAGAGAAAAGGCGTGTATGAGGAAGCAATCGGTAATTGGGGGTGAGACAAATTAAGCATGACGTGACGTAAGCACGAGTAATTGGGTTGGGCCTGGAGCAAGATGAGCATCTTGCTCATATGGAGTAAGATATGACGTCTCTAACGCCATATAGTAATTTATCACGCTTTACAAAAAAAAAGTTAGAATACAGTTCTCCCTAAAAAATTCTCCTTTAATTTGATATTTATATCTAAATCTTCACAAATATTCTGATTTTATGATTTTAAAATACAATTTTACCTCCAATTTGTCTCATACTTTTTCAAATTTACTAACAATTACATTAATTTTTAACATAAAAAATATATTTATACTCTTCACTATTTGCTCAAAAAACAAAAAAGTAACATTTTTCATAATTTTTATTCCTTACTTTTTCAAATTTACTCACAATTAATTTACTTTTTAACTTAAAAAATACATTTATAACCTTCACTTTTTGCTCAAAAAATCAAAAAAAAATATTTTTCTTAATACAGTATGTGGAAAAAGGGTCTTATAATTAGGAAATGGAGAGAGTATTTTTTTTTCAAATATTGCACCACATGACTAGTATTTTTGAGTACGTCTGTGACGCACCAACTTTCATATATTAATTAATACTATAATTTATTCATATAGTATTTTAGTTTTAAAAATAAAAATATTAAGTTCAAGAAATACTTATATTATGAATACCACTTAGTAATTCTTTTTTTTATAATAGTTAAAAATACTATATCTATTTATTTATTTTTGGTTTAAAATAAGTTTTATTTATAATTAAATACTAAAATTTATAAAATAGAAGTGAATAAAACACTATACTATTTTAGTGTAAAATTAGTAATTAAAATACTACATTAAATAATATAGTAAAAAAAATAGTAAGATTTTATAGTAAAAACGAGTACAATATTTTACTTAGATTTTTAGGAAACATAGGCATATTTTACATTTTATGTTGCGTCACAAAATACACTAATTTCATCATTTCGGTGTTTAATTATCAACCAAACCATTTGTTCATAATTTTTCATACTGGATAATATAATAGACG
The DNA here is from genome assembly GCA_954870475.1 of Euphrasia confusa. Classification (NCBI taxonomy): domain Eukaryota; kingdom Viridiplantae; phylum Streptophyta; class Magnoliopsida; order Lamiales; family Orobanchaceae; genus Euphrasia; species Euphrasia confusa. The sequence continues at coordinate 12,705,572 of OX940960.1, forward strand.
AAAAATTAATTGTAATACTTGTAAGAGATTTTTATTCCATTGTCCCGTCGTACCTAAAAACAATGTGTTGAAGGGGTGAGCTCAACGACTCAGTAGAGAAAATCTATATCTAGTCTAATGTCGATAATTCAAACATACCACACATAAACATGTTCACAAATGCGAAAGACATTAACGATAAACATAACATATTTGAAACATGTGGTGCGCACATTGATGCAACCCAAGATCCGAGAAGACGAAGAAAGCATCGAAATGGGAGCCGGGAACGTGCCGAGAAGGTTCCGCGAAGTTCGGAGAGGATTTTGGACTTTTTGGGCGAAAAATGCACTGCCGTCGGCCGACAGAGAATTTGCACTTTGGCAACGTCGGGCGACATCTGATTGTCGGGCGACAGCGGATTTGCACTACGAGACCGTCGGGCGACATTTGGATGTCGGGCGACAGCAAAATCCTGTCGGGCGACAAGTCCTGAAAATTTACGTACGGAGCAGATTCGAATCGCAGGTTGAGCCTGCGATCGACGGAGGTTTGTCGGACGACAGGATCTCCTGTCAGACGACAAGACCCAAAAGAGGGCGGCGGAATTTAGGTCTCCGCGGGAATTATTTGTTTATTTCCTTTTTCCTTTATGTTTTTGTTATGCCTATATAAAGGCTTTGTTTTTCATTATAATAAAAAACCAACCATGAATTGATAACTAAAAAAGTATGTTATGTGAGTTTTACTAAATCTCTCTCGGGTTCGAATTCTATCCCGATTATCCAAAAGAGTTCAACCGACGAATCAACGAGCCAGTCAAATCTCGTCTGTGTGTCTTCATCATCCCCGAGTTGCTGCATCGATTTCGTGTTGGGGGTTAGGGTTCCGTCCTTAATTGATTTCACGAATTCAGGTTCAGAGGTTTTGAGACTTCCGCCGGTATCTTTTATCTTTCTTGTTCTTCGTTCATCTTCTGTCTTTCTATCCCCGACGAGGTACGTATCATTTGGTATCAGAGCCCAGGTTCGGGTTCAAATTTTTACGTAACCTCGTTTCGTTTTCTTTCTTTCTTTCGTGTTTTCTTCTTTATTTTTCGTTTCTTCTTCTTCCTTGAGTTTTAAAAAATAAATTTTTTTTTATTTCGAATTTACTGTTCATCTTGAACAGTTACTGTTCATCCGAAATTAAAAAAAAAATATTATTTATTCTCGATTATTCTTTTTGTTGCTGTTCATCGATTCGTTCAGCAATTTAAAGTTGTTTCGTGGATTTTTATTGGAGCTGAATTCGACCGGTAGATTGGGAGAGATCGATTCTTGAGAGAGAGAAGTGAGAGAACACAGTATTGAGAGACTTACCATATTTAGTGATACACGAGAGTGGTGAGGATCTCTATTTTTGTTTCTAACACTTTTGCAGGTTGACTGAGATGGATCATCCCCAAGCTAAGCTTATCGTGGAGAAGGCGATTGCACGGTTCGAAAGGATGATTACATCGAAGATGAAGGGGGTGAATGAGCGACTTACCGCCTTAGAGGAGAGAGCTCATCGTGAAGATGCATGGAATCGAAGAGGTGGCAGCGGATACCGAGAAGTTCAGAATGGCCATCATCGAGTCCGTGATCGTAGTCGGGAGTTTCGTGATGAGAGGAGGTCCAGAGCTGAGCGTTTGGACGACGAGAGGAGGGCCAGAGCTGAGCGTTGGGACAAGTGTTGGAGCACTCTTGAGCGTCAGTTAGAGGAATGGGTACAATCGCCAATGAAGCCTGAGAAAGTGGCGACTGATGACGACGACGAGAAACCAGAACCGAAGGCCTTGGTAGGATCCGAAGAAGATTCGGTCTTGGTATATTCCGAGGAGGATTCGACTTCGGTGGAGCTCGTTGACGAGTACGACGAACCGACACCGTCGGTTTCGGTGGATTTTGACGTCGCGGAGGCTTCGGTAGAGTCCGAGGAGGAGACTTCAGTAGGTCCAAGGAGGAGGTTTCGGTAGAGTCCGAGGAGGAGATTCTAACCACTAATGAAGTTGGTGCAGCCGTGGTTCGACAATTGGAGTTACCCATGGTGAAGCATCCTGAGCCGAATCAATTGTTGTGGTTGAATGGGACTGGTGCCATTGCGGAGAAACAAACAGTGAATGAGGGGCAGCCGATGTTGGTGATGATATCATTTCTACGACCTTCTACTCTTTCTATTTTGCAGGAATTTAATGGAGTCTTCCCTGAAGAAGGATCTCCTAGATTACCACTACATCGAGGGTGTGAGCTGCCGACTGACATTGTTCTGAGCTTCTTCGTGATAGTGGTGTTTGACCCTGGCATCGACGTGGATTTGAGGACAAATCCTCTTGAAGAGGAGGGGAATGATGCAACCCAAGATCCGGGAAGACGAAGAAAGCATCGAAATGGGAGCCGGGAACGTGCCGAGAAGGTTCCGCGAAGTTCGGAAAGGATTTTGGACTTTTTGGGCGAAAAATGCACTGCCGTCGGCCGACAGAGAATTTGCACTTTGGCAACGTCGGGCGACATCTGATTGTCGGGCGACAGCGGATTTGCACTACGAGACCGTCGGGCGACATTTGGATGTCGGGCGACAGCAAAATCCCGTCGGGCGACAAGTCCTGAAAATTTACGTACGGAGCAGATTCGAATCGCAGGTTGAGCCTGCGATCGACGGAGGTTTGTCGGACGACAGGATCTCCTGTCGGACGACAAGATCCAAAAGAGGGCGGCGGAATTTAGGTCTCCGCGGGAATTATTTGTTTATTTCCTTTTTCCTTTATGTTTTTGTTATGCCTATATAAAGGCTTTGTTTTTCATTATAATAAAAAACCAACCATGAATTGATAACTAAAAAAGTATGTTTTGTGAGTTTTACTAAATCTCTCTCGGGTTCGAATTCTATCCCGATTATCCAAAAGAGTTCAACCGACGAATCAACGAGCCAATCAAATCTCGTCTGTGTGTCTTCATCATCCCCGAGTTGCTGCATCGATTTCGTGTTGGGGGTTAGGGTTCCGTCCTTAATTGATTTCACGAATTCAGGTTCAGAGGTTTTGGGACTTCCGCCGGTATCTTTTATCTTTCTTGTTCTTCATTCATCTTCTGTCTTTCTATCCCCGACGAGGTACGTATCACACATAAAACACGGCGGGCTCTCCCCGATGACCCTTAGTTCGGTCACTGACCCCTCATGTGATCACAGGTCTTATAACATAATATCTTTCAGTCGCCTCGAAAACAGTTCATGTACGTCACATTTAAATTTACAACATTAAAAGAGATAAGAAAAACCCTACCTTTGATGTGCGAGAATACAGTCGAACACGTGCGAGAACCTTACTTTCCGAGAGTTACGCCTCCTAAACAATCACATTAAAGTACTCATGTCTGGACGAACTATTCAATATCACCTTGCTATATGTACTGTAATATTTTTATCACTATTGCTAATATTTGAAAACAATCCCCTAATTTCATTAAGTCCAAGTATTTTATATATATATATATATATATATATATATATATATATATATATATATATATATATATATATATATATATATATATATATATATATACACGGTATTTGGGTATTTAGACTTTTGAGTTTGAAATGAAAATGTGCTTCTGATTAGAAATCTTGGGCTTACGAGTCTTGTTTGGAAAATAAATTTTGGGTCAATATTTCTTCTTTAGAGGGTTAAGGAGCAGTAGTGTGAATGGAACGGGTCATACAGGGCTCAAAGTTTTTACGAATCAAACTTGTCCCTTTACTTTACACACACAGACAAAATAAAATAAAGTGATAGAGGGGGCGACGAATCTTCTTGAAGTGAGGATGGATCTCGGGATTTAGTTTCCTTACGGCTGTTCGGTGAGTTTTTTTTTCTAGTGTAATTCAAAGAAGGGTTGAAATGGGTACACAGTTTCAATTTTGGCTACGGTTAAAAGAAAAGGTTTAGTTTCAACAAAAAAAATTTTATTATAACAATAAGAGAAAATAGGGCTGAAACATGTTTTCAAGAAACATCACATATAATTTGATTTTAATTATTTTTCTGAAGGTATAACTCAATTAATGGTTCATATATATTTTATCTATTTTTTTATTTTTTTTAAGGTATAAATCTATTAAAAGTACAAAAAGGGGAGGAGGAGAGTAGGATACCTTAAGCTGCAGGAGAGGGAAGAAAAATTGGAAGCTTGATTTGCAGAGGATGTATAAGTAAAATCTTATATTATTTATGAATATTCTTTTTGCTGTGTTTTGTTTGGCAGGTGTGGTAGCTATTTATAGTTGAAGACAAAGGGGAGGAGTTGTATCAATAATTTGAACACAAAGGAGTAGGATCCATAATTTGAGTTAGCGAGTGGACCGACAATTCCCTGCATATCAAGATACTTGGCAGTAGGAGGATTTGCTCAGATAGAGGAGAAGAGGCTCAATGATTTGAGTTTGGCTTTAGGTAGAAAATGTATTTTTAATTATTTGGACTTTGTTTTCTTATTTGTTTGAGGTAGGCATTGCATAAGGTGTAGTCTTTTTAGTTCCCCCTTATTTCAATTGTACATAATATCAAAGAATATTATTTATTTATGTGATTTCTATTTAAATTTCCATGTTCTTTAATATTTTAAATTGTTACGTTTATATTTAAGATTTTAAAATAAAAAAATTGACGCGATCGCTACAATACTACCCACCTTCAAATAATTTCGTCCTCGAAATTGAAAACATACCTGTAGTGAATAAATTTGGGTATTTAGCGTGGAACTCTTCCTCTCTTTCCCATGTGGCTTCTTTCTTGGTGTGACATTTCCATTGTACCTTGATTAGTATAATATCTTTATTCCTTAATCGATGGACCTTCCGATATAGGATAACATCTGGAGTTTCTTCGTATGTTAAATCTTTATTAACATTCAGTTCCTGGTAACTCACGACATGACTCAGGTCATGTACATACTTTCTTAACATGGATCCGTGGAAGACATTATGTACTCCGGACAGGCTTGGCGGTAAAGCCAGCTCGTACGCAAGATCCCCGATTCGTTTGAGAATTTTGAACGGTCCAATAAATCGTGGTTTCAATTTCCCTTTCTCTCCAAATCTTATAACTCCCTTTACCGGTGCTACTTTGAGAAAAACTTTATCCCCAACCTCGAAGCACAATTCCTTCCTGCGACGATCAACATACGACCTCTGTCTCTCCTGCGCAATCTTGATCCGGTTTCGAATGGTTTCAATATGCTGAACCGTTTGTTAGACCAACTCGGGTCCTAAAATTTTTCTTTCTCCTACCTCATCCCAGTATATGGGAGATCTGCATTTCCTTCCATACAAGGTTTTGTACGGTGCCATACCAATTGTTGCTTGGTAAATATTATTATATGCGAACTCAACTAAAGGTAAGAGTGTCTCCCACTGACCACCTAAGTCGAGGATGCATGTTCTCAACATATCTTCTAATATTTGGGTCGTTCTTTCAGATTGTCCATCGGTCTGAGGATGATAGGCGGTACTAAACCTCAACTTTGTTCCTAGCGCGCTCTGTAAGCTCTTCCAAAAGTTTGAGGTAAAGCGGGTGTCCCTGTCAGAAACTATTGAGACGGGCACACCATGTAACTTGAAAATTTCCCTAATGTAGATCTGAGCATACTGTTCCATGCTGAAAGTCATCTTGATGGGTAAAAAGTGGGCAGATTTCTTTAATCAATCTATGACCCAAATAGCTTTATTACCCCTTGTCGACGGTGGCAAACCTACTACAAAATCCATAGTTTTGTGTTCTCACTTCCATTCTGGTATCTCTAACGGTCCTAGCAGTCCATATGGACGCTGGTGTTCAGCCTTCACTTGCTGACACACTAAACATCTCTCCACAAAAGATGCAATGTCCCTTTTCATGGCCCTCCACCAGAACATGGACCGTAAATCTTGATACATTTCGGTCCCACTAGGATGTACGGTGTAAGGAGTGCAATGAGCTTCACTCATTATTGTCTTCCTCAATTCCTTATCCTTAGGGACACAAATTCTTCCTTCATAAGTTAAGGTGTCGTCGCTTGCGATAATGAATCCTTTGATATCATTCTTTTGAGCTCTTTCTCGCATTTTACTCAAAAAGACATCTTGATATTGTGCTTCTCCGATCCTCTCTTTTTGCGTCAGTTTTAGCGTTAAAGTCGCTAATATCATTTTAGTATCTTCCGGTGGTATAACTACCTCAATCTGCATCTTAGCAAATTCCTCAATCAATTTCCTTTGGTCAAAAAATAATTTTTTCAACTTACCCTTACGACTTAAGGCATCAGCAACCACATCAGCTTTACCTGGATGGTAACTAATTGTACAGTCATAATCTTTTACGAGTTCCAACCACCTTCTTTGTCTCATATTGAGTTCCTTTTGGGTAAATAAATACTTCAAACTCTTATGGTCGGTGAAGATCTCGCACTTCTCTCCATATAAGTAATGTCACCAGATCTTTAGAGCGTGTACGACTGCAGCCAATTCCAAGTCGTGTGTTGGGTAGTTCACCTCGTGAGGTTTGAGTTGTCTCGAAGCATACGCGACTACCTTTCCTTGCTGCATCAGGACACAACCCAAACCGAATTTGGATGCATCGTTGTAAATAACAAAATCTTTTGTCGGATCAGGAATTGTCAGCACTGGTGCTGTAGTAAGCTTATTTTTCAGCTTCAAGAAGCTCTTCTCGCATTCTTCATTCCACACAAAATTTTCTTTTTTCCTTGTTAATAGAGTCATTGGCGTGGCTATTTTTGAAAATCCTTCTATGAACCTTCGGTAATAGTCTGCTAGACCCAAAAAACTACGTACTTCTCCTGCATTTGTGGGTGTACCCCATTCCTTTACGGCTTCGATCTTACTTGGATCAACCTCGATCCCTTGAGCGGAGACGATATGTCCAAGGAATACAACTCTATCCATCAAGAATTCGCTTTTTTCAAATTTTGCGTACAGCTTCTCTGTACGAAGTGTCTCCAGAACAATGTGCAGGTGTTCTTCATGTTCGTTGGAGCTTTTGGAGTAAATAAGTATGTCGTTAATGAAGACTATGACAAACTTATCCAAGTACGGATGAAATACTCTGATCATTAAGTCCATAAAAACAGCCGGTGCGTTACTTAGTCCAAACGGCATTACTACGAACTCGTAGTTTCCATAACGAGTTCTAAATGCTGTCTTTGGAATATCACTTTCCTTAATCCTTAATTGGTGATATCCTGATCTTAAGTCGATTTTTGAGAAGGTGCTCGAACCACGCAGTTGGTCGAACAAGTCCTCGGTCCTTGGTAGAGGGTACTTGTTTTTCACAGTGAGTCGATTCAGTTCTCTGTAATCGATACACATTTGAAGTGATCCATCCCTCTTTATCACAAAGAGGACCGGTGCTCCCTAAGGAGAAACACTGGATCGGATGAATCCTATGTCCAATAGCTTTTGGACTTGAGTTTTTAATACCTGCAACTCTTTTGGCGCCATACGATAAGGTGCTTTGGATATCGGTGCTGCTCCCGGCACCAAGTCGATCGTGAATTCCACTTGTCGGTTCGGTGGTACTCCTGATAAATTTTCCGGGAAAAAGTCAAAAAATTCTTGAACAAATGGTACATCGGTTGGCGAGACTCCAGGGTTTGGATTTTCTACAAAGCTAACAAGATAGCCTTGACAATTTTTCTGTATCACTTTCATGGCTTTTAATGCGGATATTACTCGAGGCATTAGCTTGACTTTTTCCCCATAGTAATTGATATTTTCCCCTTCAGGTAGAGCGAAAATGATCTCGCGCTCACAGCATTGGATTTTTACTTGACACTTGTCGAGCCAATCCATCCCGAGGATGAGGTCAAAATCCTTCATCTCTATAACATATGTATTAGCGTTAAGTTTTTTACCTTCAATGTCGATCTCCATTCCTTTGGTTAGTTTGTTCGTTACCATAGTACTTCCTGAAGGCAGGCTAACCTCTAGTGGGTTATCTACTATAGTACTATGGATTCCCGCTAAGTCGTGAAACTTCCTAGATACGAACGAGTGTGAAGCACCCGTATCAAATAGTATAAAAGCAGGAACTCCTGAAACGTTCAACATACCTGTCATCACTCCTGGGTCTTTATCGGCATCGTTGTGTGTCATCGCATACATACGTGCATTCCCTCCAGCAGTCTGTCCAACCCTTGCCATGTTATGCCCTTGAGGTAAACCAGGCTTCTGGTTATGCTGAGGGCAGTCACGAATATGATGCCCTGTCTGATGACACTTATAGCATTTGCCTTGTCCCCGGATGCATATTTCTTGATGCTTCTTCCCGCATTCACGACACACTTGCTAGTTGTTCGGCCCTCCAAAGCGGAAATCTTTTCTAGCTTTCAATTGTTTGTTATGGCCTTGGTTATCTCCATTCCATTTTCGTTTCTCATAGCCCACTGGCTGCTTGAGTCTGGATTCTCCCATACCCAAGCTTGTCTCTACGTCGTGGGCTCTTCCAACCATATCAGCATATTCCAGGTTACCCTGGGCCGATAGGATGCCATCTAGCTGAGGTCGGAGCCCCCTGCGGAACCTTAAGGACTTCTTAGAGTCCGTATCAACTAGGTGGGGAGCAAAACGACTCAGCTAGTTAAATTTCCTCTCATAATCTGTAACTGACAGATCTTCTTGCATGAGAGTTAGAAATCCAGTCTCCTTACGATCCCTATCGGACTGTGGGAAGAACTTGTCCATGACGACATTTTTGAAGTCGTCCCAGGTGAAAACATCTTTCTACGGTTGAGTTTTGTTTCTCCAGATTCTTTCCCACCAATGGTCTGCATCTTCGACCATCTGGAAAGTTGCACACGTTATCTTCTGCTTGCCGTTGAAGTTAATCATTCAGAAAATTCTTTCCAATGATCGAAACCACTCTTCTACCACTAGTGGCCCATCTCCCCCATTAAAGCTTGGGGGTGATAGTGTCGAAATTGCTCGACTGCTCTTTCGTTCCCATTTCCATTGTTCTGAAAATGGCGTAGGAAATCGGCAAACGTCATGTTCGTCATAGTCCCAGTTGCTAGGTCCACCGTGTGCGATACTCCTCCAGCCGTATGATTTCCATTTCCAACTCCATTTCTTACACCATTCCCGTTTCCACGTGTCGTAGCCATTTCCTAAATCCATATCACAAAGTATTTTAAAAATTTTAATACCAAAATATATTAATCTTCAATATGCCTAATAAAATTGCATACGAGCCCCTAGTTATTACAATATGATTCTATAGTTTAATTAGTACCATCTGATGACCAAAACATATAGTCCCAAAATAGGTCAGTAGTGTTAGCAAACTAATAATCATATATATATAGCAAGTAGAAGAACTCGAGGTAGAGTATACGTCTCTACTCGATAATTGTCACGTCATCCCCCTTCGAGGAGGGACCAGCTCTATCCCGCACAGAGTCCACCTCGAGATAAGTATCAGGATCCTCCTCCTCAACCTCTGGAGGAATCAATCCTAGCTGCTCTCCCAAGCTGTCGAGCCATTCATGAACCAACATACCGGTGAACCTACCATAGTCGAGCAGGAGATAGGGAATCCCCGGAGCATCCTCTGAAAGAGATAGACACAAGGCGTCACCCTTCAGCTTCCAGTGGTTCGGGAGTGTGGCGAGGGTCATCCTCGCTGCGTCATAACCGCTAATAGGACCGGTAAGGGGATCGGGAACCACCTTCTCGCTGAGCCACAACTTGTGCTTGTTCAGAAAATAGGTCCCGATGGTGTCCTCGGTAGTGTAAATGTAGCTGAGGAAGCTAGTCTAAAATACCACAGCAGTAGTGGAAACAGACGGTACACGGATGACCGTAATCGGACCGCAACCTGGAGGAAAAGTCTTCAATGCAAACACACGGGGTCTAAAAATCTAAAACAAAGCACACAAAAATTATCAAATACACACATAATTATATACATACCTTTTTTCGAGGACGCCGGCAAGGAAGGACGAGGACAAATGAAAAACCTTTTTAACTTAAATAACACATATATAACCGAGCGAGTCTACAGAACCGTAAAAACCCGGGCTCTGATACCATACTGTGACGCCCCGACTTTCATATATTAATTAATACTATAATTTATTCATATAGTATTTTAGTTTTGAAAATAAAAATATTAAGTTCAAGAAATACTTATATTATGAATATCACTTAGTAATTCTTTTTTTGTATAGTAGTTAAAAATACTATATCTATTTATTTATTTTTGGTTTAAAATAAGTTTTATTTATAGTTAAATACTAAAATTTATAAAATAGAAGTGAATAAAACACTATACTATTTTAGTGTAAAAATAGTAATTAAAATACTACATTAAATAATATAGTAAAAAAAATAGTAAGATTTTATAGTAAAAATGAAGTACAATATTTTACTTAGATTTTTAAGAAACATAGTCATATTTTACATTTTACGCTGCGTCACAAAATACATCACTTTCATCATTTCGGTGTTTAATTATCAACCAAATCATTTGTTCATAATTTTTCATACTGCATAATATAATAGACGAAAAATTAACCGTAATACTTGTAAGAGGCTTTTATTCCCTTGTACCGTCTCCTTCTCCATTGACATCCCTGTTCGTACTTAAAAACAATGTGTTGAAGGGGTGAGTTCAACGACAATTTCCACACATAAATCTATATCTAGTCTAATGCCGATAATTCAAACATACCACACATAAACATGTTCACAAATGCGAAAGACATCAACGATAAACATAACATACTTGAAACATGTGGTGCGCACATAAAACACGGCGGGCTCTCCCCGATAATCCTTAGTTCGGTCACTGACCCCTCATGGGATCACATGTCTTATAACATAATATCTTTCCGTCGCCTCGAAAACAGTTCATGTACGTCACATTTAAATTTACAACATTAAAAGAGATAAGAAAAACCCTACCTTTGATGTGCGAGAATACAGTCGAACACGTGCGAGAACCTTACTTTTTGAGAGTTACGCCTCCTAAACAATCACATTAAAGTACTCATGTCTGCACGGACTATTCAATATCACCTTACTATATGTACTGTAATATTTTTATCACTATTACTAATATTTGAAAAGGGAGAATATTTATTTTGGTCCTATAAAGATGGGCTATTCTCGATTTGGTCCCACGTGGATACACATTTTCAATTTAATCCCATATAGATTAAAAAGTGCGTCAATTTAGTCTTTTTTCATCAAAAAACTCAATTTTGACCAGTCAACGGATGACATGCCAGCTTAGATTAATTATCTTTGATATGCTTATCCATGTGACGTTTTTTATTGGCTGAAAATCAAAAAATTAAATTTAATATGAAAAATAATTTTCACATCATTTCAATAATTATAATATTCCATTATAAATCAAAAAATTAAATAAAATAAATCTATTTTTACATTTAAATAAGAAAGAAAAAAAAATCAAATGGGTGAATGAAGAAATCAGATTTACGGCTTTAACCCAAGTTCTTTCCCCAAATTCTCCACCGGTTATCCTACAGAGTTCAATCCGACAACCCCACAGAAAACCCCCAAATTAACAAATAATCTTGGGCTTCTTATGCTCCGGCGGCCTTGTCCTCCTCGACCTGTACCTTGATGTCGCCGGATTTCAGCCTGGCATGTCGATCACGAAGACGTAAGAGTCGGGATACTCCTTGACGTCGGCGGGGGTCGCCGCCATGGCCCTGGCGTCGTGAACGTAGGTCCTGGTCGGGGCGGTGTCCGATCTGGCGGCGGCGTCTGAATCGTCGGAGTCGATTATGTTCTGGAGGGTGTGGAAGAGAGGTGTGTCGAGACCAGACCCATCAATCAGAAGTCCAATTTTCGTTTTCTGAATTTTTGGGATGTGATCTGATTGTTGTTCATAGGAAATGAGAATTGATGACGACCCTGGAGAGGGGAATTGGGGGAGAGAACTAGAGTTAGGACGAAAATTTGATTTCACCTTTTAAATATTTTTTTTAATCTTTTTTATTAAAATTTAAAAATTGATTTTTTTTAATTTATAATAAATTATTATAATTGTTGAAATGATGTGGAAATTAATGTGGAAATTAATTTTATAAATTTGTTTAATTTTTTTATCTTCAGCCAATCAGAAAACACCACATGGATAAGCATATCAAAGATCATCAATTTAATTTTCCACGTCATGCGTTGACTGGTCAAAATTGAAATTTTCGACGAAAAAGTACAAAATTGACGCACTTTTTAATCTACATGGGACTAAATTGAAAATGTGTATCTACATGGGACCAAATCGAGAATGACCCATCTACATGAGACCAAAATAAAAATTCTCCCTATTTGAAAACATTCCCCAATTTCATTAAGTCCAAGTATATATATATATATATATATATATATACACATACATATTTCGGTATTTATATTTTTAAGTTTGAAATGAACATGGGCTTCTGATTAGAAATCTTGGGCTTACGAGTCTTGTTTGGAAAATAAAATTTGGGCCAATATTTCCCCCCTTATTTCAATTGTACATAATATCAAAGAATATTACTATTTATGTGATTTCTATTTAAATTTTTATGTTCTTTAATATTTTAAATTGTTACGTTTATATTTAAGATTTTAAAATAAAAATTTTGACGCGGTCGCTACAACATCACTGCCTATGATGTCACGCATGAAAATACCCAACCATTAATCACTCTTTTGGTTTATAGTTCTACTAAATGCAAAACTTCTAGTATTGATCAATTCGACACTATGTAGCCGCATGAGTCTAAGTTGATCAAACTGCCTTAATCTCTAAGCGAACCCAAAATGGCCAATAGCATGCCCAGGACAGTCGATTCATACGAACACATCTCCAACAACATGTAATACTATGCAGACGCCTAATCTCCTAGTGTGTTGATCCGAGTATGTGTGTGTTAGGTGAAAAGAGGTTTCTACTGGCTACTGTAAGTTGTCCAAGTCCCCAACATGCTTGTAGATACTACCTTGTTGAATCGAGAATAAAACTAAGTTAGTTTTTATAATCAATAAGCCTCTCAGTATTTTACGTAGCAGACAGACCAGGTTAAGACCTTGCCCAGACAGAGATTAACTAGCTACACATGAACAAAACTAAAATAAATAAAATAAAAAAGAAACAAAACATGCTGATATTAAACAAAAAATTAAAGAACTAATTTTCTACAATAATCAGAAATTAAAAAACGTAAATAAAATCATAGGATCGAATCTAGTTAATGCCCAGTTATGCCCGAAGGCCTAGCCGGCGAGAACTCGTCTTCGTCTTCCTTTGATCTTCTTTGGTGGGCTGAATATTCTCTATGTGTTGTCGTATGTGTATTCACTGTTAGCCCGGTGATTTTCTAAGGTCTTCATGTGTATTTATAGATGTTGGGAGTCTTGGGAAACAAGTACAATTCGCTGCCTTGATCTGATTAATTGAGATAAAGAAATAATCTTTCTTTCCTTATCATTTCCTTAAAAATAGGGATCATGTCGCGTCCTTAACCAACTCCGTGTATAAATAGGACTCAATCTGATGTAGAGACGTGTGGAGCAATGACTTTAAAGTTGGATGAGAGTCTATCTTTAATACTTTTCTGAATCTGGTCGCCTTTGAAGACTCCATAATTCCAATACTCTTCGTACTCTGCTTGCTCATCTTTCCGCCTATGGTCTCTATTGTTTCTCTTGTCAAACTTCTTTACTTCAGGTCGTGGATCGTGTGCCGTTCTTGGTCATGCTTCGGTCTTGATCACTTCCGAACTTTGCCAATATGACATGGGTGTTCGTGTCAGGCTAACTTGCTCAACCAGCATATTTGCTCAATGCGACGATTTCTTGCTAAATATGCGTCTTTTCACGTTTCAGCTGCATACCTTGACCATATACTCCAAATGTGTCCTCTCAGACACAAACAAAGTAAAAACAACTAAAAAAACTCGATTAACTTGAATAAAAAGACTTAAAAATGAGCCAAAAAATATGGCTCATCAAAATAAAAATAAAAATTGAACACCTCTTAAACATGTAGCAGTTTTTGTTCAGACCATCAAATTGTGTCACAATGATTCTTCAACTAACATAACTGGTCTACTGTTCTGTTAACGCAATGAAACAACCAATAAATAACTGGAAAAAAATGTCAAAGAGAGTAAGAAACCCAAACAGAAATCCAGAAGAATAAGGCCATCAATGCGGTTCGAGATTGAGGAAAACAAAGATCCGAAGGGGAAGCAATGAGTAGTGTAAAAACTAAAATCGTCGGCGGCAATCGGCGGTCAGACGAAAGAAGGGATAGATCGACGCTCCTCTACGATGAAGCTGAAATCAAATCTGGGAATGAACGACTTTTTTAATAATTTTGATTTTCTAAAATTTAATAATTTGGTATAAAGTACTCTATATTAATGTTAATTGTTAAAAACACTAAGAAAAGGAGTTTCGAAAATTTTACTTCTTTTACAAGTTTTCAAACGATTAGTACTATTTAACTATAATAAAAGATTTAAGACTTACTTTTTCTATAAAACCCCTTTAAAAATAAGTGTACTCTAATTTTTACACTTATTTTTAAAAAAATATAATATCATGATATTATAATAGTAATGGCTTTATTATTATATTACGGTATATTAACAAATCATCGGTTGTTTAATACTCCCTCTGTCCCAGAGCTATAGTCACAGGTTATCAACCCTGACTTTTTTTTACCGTCCAATACGTATAATAAATGGTATATTTCTATTTCTTTTCTCAAAATTCTTTTTTATTCTATTAGTATTAATTTAATTTCAATCCCGATTTTCATTTTGTAATATATAGCGGAAGCTTTTAAAATAAAAAGATATTATTTCAAAATAAATAGTTAAATGTGGGGGTTACGTAAAATAAACCTCATTTTTCAAAGAAATAAGACTTTCGAAAATTGAAAATAACAATTTAAACATTAAGTAAATAAAAATGAGCTTTAAATTCCACGTATGCATATTCTTAAATAAAAACATGTGTCACACTACCGCATCTTCGTTATTCCTCTCGGAGTCTCCGTTCGTACCTAAAAAAAATGTCGTTGATTGGGGTGAGCTCAACGTGCTCAGCAGGAATCACTTATCTTAAAATCATGAATCATATCATGAATACATGGCATGTATAGTCACATGAAGAACGTAGACAAATAATTCACATAAACATACTTTCACATAACTAAACATGTAAACATATATTTTTCACATATTTGCCGTCCCTGCCTACGGACGGACCTTGTTGTCACTCCTGCCTACGAGTGAACCTTGTTTAACATATACATTTTCACATATTGCCATCCCTGCCTATGGATGGACCTTGTTGTCAATCCTGCCTACGGTTGAACCTTGTTGTCACCCCTGCCTACGGGTGAACCTTGTTTAACATGCACATTTTCACATATTGCTGTCCCTGCCTACGGACAGACCTTGTTGTCACTCCTGCCTACGAGTGAACCTTGTTTAACATATACATTTCACGTATTTGCCATCCCTGCCTATGGACGGACCTTGTTTTCATATCATGTCATTCAAGCATATCATTTGAGCATAATACACGTGGCGATAACATATAACATATTACACGTGGCGTACACGTGGCGATAACATATAACATATTACACGTATATTTTCATATATCATACCAAGTCGACATCTCAACTAGCACACATATAAACATGATATTCATCAATCATTTAATTATCGACAAAATATCACATAATTCATTCATATAAATACACATACGCAAATAAGCATAACATAAGTCATGAGTAAAGGATAAGAAACCCCTACCTCGTAAACGTGTCGTGCTACTAAAATCTTAGTCCAAGAGGGAGTCCTAACTTCCTTGCGCCTCGTCTCCTATTAGAGTGAACCTCAAATTGGAACCTCAAATTGGAACATATACACTCTGTCAGTTTTATTTGTAAATTACATTTTCGATATCATGTGTTAGTTAAGAATCATTTACTATATATATTATATTTTTTCCTCCTACCCTTATCTCAATGGCAGAGGAGGTCGATCAGGGAATAGGACTAGAAATAGTAACTTGGATGATATACTATTTATTGAAAGACGATTTGGTTGTAGATTAAAATATTAGAGTACAATTTCAATAAATAACTATAAGGCTCAAGGAGGGATTATATTAATACTAATTAATCTTGTATTCGATAATTTGTTTCCACTTACTGAAACTTGTGAAGGCATATTGAACCAAAAGAGAACACGTTCACACATATACTCAACTCAACCGGTCTGCAACTGGAGTATATGCAATTATCTTAATTGTTTTCTTAGGGTCGACCAAGATTCGAACAAGAAAATTATATATTAATTAGGACAATTAAACTTGCTAAGAACCAATTGAATTTCTCACCCAAATTGAACAAAGAGGGCTTACTATAGCACTACGAACTAATAAGAGGGGCTGAAGAATTACCGAAAGTGAATCCGGTGGAGGTGCGGCGAAGATGAATTCTGGTGGATCGAACAGCGGCGACAACTTCGTAGGTACTCAGCCGCGAGGGGGCTTGGTGTGGCGTCGACAGGATCTAGACGATGGTCTCGAGTATGTGCAAGGCAAGGCTGCGGTTTGTTTTTCCGCTTATGGGTTTCGATTTGAGGTGATATTGGTTGAGAAAAAGATTACTGTATATATTTATTTGTATATTTATATTATGTGCTCCCGTGAAGAAGAAGAGAGTTTCCGTAAGTTATATCTCATCGTTCGTGCGAGATATTTAAGGTCAAGATTTGGTAGCGATTGAGCCGGAACTGGAACTGATTTTTTTCTTGGTTGACTAATTACAATATTATTAATATAAGAGAAATCTATTTACGTAATTAATAAAAGACATTTTAGATAATTTTAATATTTATTTAAAGATTCTAATGAAAGTATTAATTTTGCATGATTATATTATATTTAGAACGCTTTTAATTTCTATAATTTTATTCGAATTAAAAGAACATAATATATTATAATGTTTTTTTTATTACTAGATAATAATTTAAAGGTGAAAACTGGGTGTTACAATACTACCCCGCTTAAAAGAAATTTCGTCCTCAAAATTCAAAAAATAAAATACTAGCATTGAGTCTTCTTAGCGATATGTCGTCTCTCATGCCCTACCTCCATTTCCATACATGTTCCTTGGAGGTCCATTGTTTCTACCATTATTGTTGGGACAATTACCGGACTTGTGCCCTTCTTTGTGACACCGAAAGCATTCATCCTTTCCCTTCAAGCATATTCCATTGTGGCGTTTTCCGCATTCCCTACACAAAGGCTTGTAAGTCACTGCAACATGGTGATTATCTCTTTCGATTCTCGGTTGCTTGTACTCGTTTCGCTCTTCACCATCCCATTTTCTCTTTTCATTTTCCATGGTTGGCATCGGTTTCACTTCATCTCCTTTCAATCCTACCTCAACCTTATGAGCCCTTCTTACTAGCTCGTAATAGCCTAGATCGCCTTGCGCTGCCAAGATTCCAGCGAGTTGGGGCCTCAGTCCTCTCTCGAATCTCGATGCCCTCTTCGCATCATCATCCACTAGATGTGGGGCAAACCTGCTCAGCTCGTTGAATTTCCTCTCGTACTCAGTCGTTGTCATTGTTCCCTGCTTCAGATTCAAGAACTCCGTCTCCTTCTTGTTACGATAGGACTGTGGGAAATACTGATTCATAACCTCAGTCTTGAAGATATCCCAAGTCATAACTTTCTTCTCATCTTCGGTTAGACCGCGCCAGAACCCTTCCCACCAGTGATCTGCATGTTCCACCAACTGAAAGGTGGCACAAGCTATCTTTGAAGCATCTTCACATTGAATGGTGCGGAAAATGCGTTCTAGTGAACGAAACCATTCTTCAACCACTGCAGGACCATCTCGCCCATTGTAGGTTGGCGGTTGATAGCGGCGAAACCGCTCAACTGCGCGTTCGTGATCCGTCGCATTTCCTCATCCGTTAGCTTGCATGGTCTGGAGAAAATGATTGATGGCCATGCCCATGGCTTCAGCAGTAGCCCGATTCATTGTTGGTTGCTCCTCTCCGTTAGCTGCCATTTCTTTCTGTAATACGAGTATTTGGGTTTTCAGTTTAATTATTGTCTTTACGTGATTGAATAGTACGTGTCATCGTTGTGCATAACATCCAATGTTAAACGTAAACCTAAAGGCCATTTCTAATTTCCAAGTACTCCTATGTCCGTGAAGCCATAAACATAAAATCATACCTTTGGAGATCTCGACGAGGAATGGCGAAGGTAGCAGCAGTGACATTTTATTTCCTTTTATTTTGAAACATTAAACTTTTCCTTTTTGAAAAATTGTAAAGTCTACAGAATCAAAACTGGTGCTCTGATACCACTTTGTAACGCCCCGATTTTCATTTTGTAATATATAGCGGAAGCTTTTAAAATAAAAAGATATTATTTCAAAATAAATAGTTAAATGTGGGGGTTACGTAAAATAAACCTCATTTTTCAAAGAAATAAGACTTTCGAAAATTGAAAATAACAATTTAAACATTAAGTAAATAAAAATGAGCTTTAAATTCCACGTATGCATATTCTTAAATAAAAACATGTGTCACACTACCGCATCTTCGTTATTCCTCTCGGAGTCTCCGTTCGTACCTAAAAAAAATGTCGTTGATTGGGGTGAGCTCAACGTGCTCAGCAGGAATCACTTATCTTAAAATCATGAATCATACCATGAATACATGGCATGTATAGTCGTATGAAGAACGTAGACAAATAATTCACATAAACATACTTTCACATAACTAAACATGTAAACATATATTTTTCACATATTTGCCGTCCCTGCCTACGGACGGACCTTGTTGTCACTCCTGCTTACGAGTGAACCTTGTTTAACATATACATTTTCACATATTGCCATCCCTGCCTATGGATGGACCTTGTTGTCAACCCTGCCTACGGTTGAACCTTGTTGTCACCCCTGCCTACGGGTGAACCTTGTTTAACATGCACATTTTCACATATTGCTGTCCCTGCCTACGGACAGACCTTGTTGTCACTCCTGCCTACGAGTGAATCTTGTTTAACATATACATTTCACGTATTTGCCGTCCCTGCCTATGGACGGACCTTGTTTTCATATCATGTCATTCAAGCATATCATTTGAGCATAGTACACGTGGCAATAACATATAACATATTACACGTATATTTTCATATATCATACCAAGTCGACATCTCAACTAGCACACATATAAACATGATATTCATCAATCATTTAATTATCGACAAAATATCACATAGTTCATTCATATAAATACACATACGCAAATAAGCATAACATAAGTCATGAGTAAAGGATAAGAAACCCCTACCTCGTAAACGTGTCGTGCTACTAAAATCTTAGTCCAAGAGGGAGTCCTAACTTCCTTGCGCCTCGTCTCCTATTAGAGTGAACCTCAAATTGGAACCTCAAATTGGAACATATACACTCTGTCAGTTTTATTTGTAAATTACATTTTCGATATCATGTGTTAATTAAGAATCATTTACTATATATATTATATTTTTTCCTCCTACCCTTATCTCAATGGCAGAGGAGGTCGATCAGGGAATAGGACTAGAAATAGTAACTTGGATGATATACTATTTATTGAAAGACGATTTGGTTGTAGATTAAAATATTAGAGTACAATTTCAATAAATAACTATAAGGCTCAAGGAGGGATTATATTAATACTAATTAATCTTGTATTCGATAATTTGTTTCCACTTACTGAAACTTGTGAAGGCATATTGAACTGAAAGTCGTAGGCAGTAAATAAACGCAGTGAAATGCGCTGCCTAGACAAGGCAGTGTTCTGCGGCAGAACAGCGTATGCCGCAGCACGATGCCTTGTACAGAAAAATCGTTCGTTTTACGTGATTTACTTGATTTAAGTATTTTATCCAGATTAATCAGATTGTTTAAGTGATAAAATTATATATGATATATGTATATGAATAGCAGCGGAATTAATAAAAATAAATCACTTCGAACGAACACACACACACGTACGAAAAAGTAAAGAACACGAATTTAAATCTTTGTATGTGTATTTAAATTATACACATACGAAACGGCCTTACGGCCAGAAACTTTATTAAGAAACGAGTCTTTACAAAACGATACTCTTGGATTTACAATGATATTACCAAAGGCTATACACATGTATGCCTTCGTATTAATCGTATCCGAAGAGTATGAACAATCAACAACAAAACCTAGCTACTGAATTGAACACCTATTCTAAGCCTTCGATCATCAGCCGAACAAAAGGACACTCCCAGAAATGAGAGATACACGGCACGAAGAACTTCACGTTTGAAGTCTTCGGCTCTAAAGGCTGATCGATCGAACTAGAGTGGAAATGAAGTGTATAAGGTGTTGTGTTGTATTCTGGATTGTTGAGGAATGCAGCTGTAGACGAGCTCTATTTATAGGTGAGAGTCTTCAACTACTTTCCTTGAAAAGCTAGGTCAACAAGCGGTTGAGAGATTTCAGGGCAGGCTGCTTTGACTGCTGCCGCAGGATGCCTTCTGAAGTTCTTCTGGAATTCACTGCCACACTGCACTGCCTTCCATACTATCTGGACTTCAGCATTCCCTTGCCCTTATATCATGCTTCGCTTGATTCTCTGAACTCAACCTCTTGTCCAAGCCTTGCACTGCTTGCGGCATAACACTGCCTGGCTGTGCTGCGGCAGAAACCTTCTATGTTGATTGTTTTTCAAGCACGTTCCAACTAATGAACTATGCTAAATCAAATCACCAATATGACAAGTGATTACAACAGTTTAAATTGTGAAGAAAGAAGAAAACAAATAAATATGTTAGCAAAACAACTTCTGCCTAGATCCTTTTAAGGCATTGTAATGCCCAAACATATTTATCCTTACAAACTCCCCCTTTTTATCTTTCTTCACAAAACCATGAGGCAGCAGCGCAATGGAGCACTCCCCCTCAATGAAATACATCTGACTTAGAAGTATATGAAATTTATCTTGACAAAACAACTAAGGCAATGAAACTCCCCCTTAGTTGATACTTCCTAAGTAGAACAAAAACATTTATTTGATACCTAACTAATAGAACAAAAACAAGTTAAACTAAGTAAGCCTTTAAATAACACACAAATTTTTTTCTAAAGGAAATAAATACTTAAATTAAACATTGTTCAAACCAAATAAAAATTTAAACCAAATTGTCCAAAAACCAAATAACAGAAATATAAAAAGTGTTCAGAGTGAATAAAAACTTAAAGCAAAAGAAGAAATAATTTTTCTTCGGGTCTTCAGAACTGCAATCCTTCAGGTTGTTCAATCATCGTGCTCAGGGGACGATCCACGCTCTTCACCATCAATCTCTGCTGCAGTGTCTGCGGCAGCCTTCTCTGCTGCGGCAGCTTCCATCTCTGCAGCTTCTTCAGCTTCAACCTCCTTGATGTCCTCATCAATGCGCTTCTTCAACATCTTCAACACAGTGCTCCTTGCCACTTTGGCCTCGGCTGCTGGTACTCCCCCTTTTTGTGGAGAAATGCCCTCTTCTTCAAGGAAGAAAGTGATAGCATCCACTAGTGCCTTGGCCATGTAATCCTGCATAATGACCATATGACTTGCAGCAGTTTGTTCTGCAAATGCCTGGACACGAGCATGAATATTGGGCTGTGGGGCAGCAGATGAGCTTGGGGCAGCAGTCTGCGGCAGCTTGGGTGTCTTCTTTTGAGCTGGAGTGGGAGGCACTGCGGCAGTGGCATGAAAACCAGTCCAGGGCAAATCATTGTACTCTCGAACAGACAACTTGTAAGGTTGCGGCACGGAGGTCAGGAGATCAGCACTATTGTGTGGGAGCCCTTGGATCTTCAACATTTCCCAGATCAGTGATGGGAACGCAAGGCTCTGCGTCTGGGTAATGTTTTCTGCCTGTGATGCTATTTTCTCAAAAATGAGCTCTCCCAAGTTCACCTGCCTACCTGCACCAAGGTGAAACAAGACTTCCCCCATTTGGGTGTGCACGAAATGCACATTCGTAGTGGGAATCCAGTTGTGCCTGGCAACAGTGAACAAAAAGTAATAAAAAGAAGAGAGTTTTGAGCAAGGAATGTTGTTGGCAGCATCGGGTGGTGATCTGGTCAAGCGGTGAGACACTGCGGCAATGGTGGGATCAGCAATTGCGGCAGGATACTCGACATCAGAGCGCTCCAAGAAGGCATTAATTGCAGCAGGGGTGAAGTTAAAGATCTTCTCACGCATGTACACCTTGCCATAGCCTCTGGATCCATCATCACCAAAGCAGGGACGCAAGTTAGCATAAAAATCGCGCACCAAATCCTCGCAGTAGGGTGCTGCGTAGGATACTGCCTTGACCAACTTCATCTTCTTCAAGAATCTGTCAACTTTGTGTTTGGCACAGGTTGACAAATCACCACCACGGTCAGGTTGAATAGGCTTGTTGGAGTAGAACTGGGGCCCAATCACTGAACGGCGTTCCGACCAGAATCGCCTCGAATAACCCTTCCCGGATTTCATGTCAGAATCCGAGTCCTCCTTGGGGGCATCAATTTTTGGTGCCTTGCCACCTTTCTTCGCAGCGGGTTGTGCTGCGGCATCACCACTGTGTGAGCTGTCAGTTTTAGAAGCGACAACAACACTCTTTCCCTTGCGGGACTTCTTGGCGGCGGTGGTCTCAATATCAATGGGATTTTCCATTGAGGTAGGGGGCAGAGCCGGGCCTTTGCCTTTGGCAGTGGCGGATCTGGTGGACGGCCGGCGAGGAGGAAGGGGCACCTGCTTCTTCTTGCGCTTCCTTGAGGCAAGATCCTGCAGCAGTGGGTCAGATTCTGTTTCAGAGCCATCTGCGGCATCAAGCTGCTGCTGGCTGGAGTGGCCGGAGTCTTCCTCGTCAGAGGGTGGATTTGCAGAAGGGTAAGGGGTCGGCTTGCGATCCTTGGTCTTTTTCTGAGAAGGGTAGTTGTCGTAGAGCTCGCTGTGGTCAAAATCATCAGCATCATCCCTCCTGTTGTAAGGCATGCTCTTGCCTTGCTGCTGCACTTCAGTGTCTGCCTGTGGAATGGCAGATGATGCGGCAGTAGCAGAGGGCTCGGGAGTGTAAAGGCCCTTAAAATCAGAAGTGTTGAGGGATCTCTCATTCTGGGCAGCCTCGTAATCAAGCACATTGTCGATCCCAGAAACAACCACCGGTGATCGAGGAGTCTGAGATGGCTCAGAGTTGCTGAAACCAGGGAGTATGATCTGTAGGGGAATAGGCTCATCCTCTGCGGCAAGTCCTTCTTCTGCTGCAGTTTCTCCCCCTGCATCATGATCCGGGGAGATGTTCATGGGAGAAGCCTTACCTGATCCTTCACCGGCATCGAGTGGCGGTGACTCTGGGGAGAGAGATGGCTGTTGCGACGCGGCGGCAGTGGCGGCGGCGGCGTTGAGAGCCTTGAGGCGGTTGATGGCATCTATCGATTCACCTTCATTAAGGTCATCCATCGTTGCGTTGGGGCGAACCTCCCTGACCAGCTCCAAAAATCGAGGGTCCTCGAAGTAGCGGGCGAACGGATTTGGGATTGGAGATGCGCCAGCCATTGAATTTTGAGTTCGTGAGGAGAAAAAGAAATTAGGGTTCAAGGATAAAAACAGAGCACAACCACAATCGACGCAAGAGATGGGTAATTTATATTGTGCGTTCGATAGAAAAATCTAGGGTTGAAGAATTTCAGAAAAATCAAACTCTTGATCGGATTTGGATAGAGAGAATTAGAGTTTGAGAAGGATTAGGGCTTTTGAATTTCAGTAAATATTAAAAATAAAATTTGAGAGAGTTTTATGTCAAGTGAAAAACGTATGGCAGTTGATGGGATGGGCAACGGTTACTTTTCTGAAGTTGAACCGTCGCCTGCCGCACACTCGAGTGCTACCCAACGGTCAAGTGGGGCATTGCTCTGCGGCAGGTCGTTGCCAGAAAATGAAACACAAAAATCCTTTTTTTTTTTTTTTTTTTTTTTAATATATTCTTTTTCTGTTTTTAATATTCTCTTTTTCTGTTTTTAGAATATTTTCTTTTTCTATTTTTCATATGTATTTTTTTTTTTTTTTTTAAAAAGAAGTAAAATATTTTTGTGGTGTGAAACATCAAAGCTTACCAAGCAAAATTAGGAAAAGAGTAACAACTATCTAATCCTAATGGAACATCATGCTGCATCATAAGTACTTAGACTCTACTTGGGCATAATGCCATGTCAAAAATGAAATTATTAAATACTTAGTTCACCTAGTACATAGTATCTCAACCCATTGAGTATTAATTACATGTATATGGGTTTGACCATGTTGCCTAAAGTGGTTTGGGTATTTTCTCTTCCTTCGGAAAATTTTAATCTCATAAGTTGACTAAGGCAGAATGCTGTGGCAGAGGTTCAGTAGGCATGACAATGCGGCAGCATGATGCAAATCAGCATCTAAGGCATGGTGCACATGCACAAAGAATTTCTTAGAGCAATGAACCGTTCTGAGTCCAATGGCTTGGTGAAGATGTCAGCTATTTGCTTCTCTGTTGGGATGTGATCAATCCTTAAAAGGCGTTTTTCCACCAAGTCTCGTATGAAATGATGCCTTATGCTGATGTGTTTGGTTCTTGAGTGCTGCACTGGATTATGACTGATGTTTATGGCACTCGTATTGTCGCAGTAGAGTGTAAGAACATTGCTATCCAGGTGGTAGTCATCAAGCATGTGCTTCAACCAAATCAGTTGGGTACAGCAACTCCCTGCGGCAATATATTCTGATTCGGCAGTGGATAGAGAAATGCAGTTTTGCTTGCGGCTATGCCATGAAATGATGTTGTTTCCAAGAAAGCAACATCCTCCGCTTGTACTCTTGCGTTCCTCCGTGTCTCCTGCCCAGTCGGCATCTGAAAATCCGACTAAATCGGTGGTGGTATCTTTGGTATACCATATGCCTAACTCAACTGATGCGGCAACGTAGCGTATGATGCGTTTGACTGCCTTCAAGTGTTCTTCCCTTGGATCAGCTTGAAACCTGGCACATACACAAACGCTATACATGATATCTGGTCTAGTTGCCGTAAGATAAAGCAAACTCCCTATCATGGATCGGTAGAGTGTCTGATCCACTGCGGCAGTATCAGTGCCTCGGGAGATTTTGTCCGTTGAGCCCATAGGTGTTTTCATGGGCTTGGATCCTTCAAGTTGGAATCTATTGATGAGATTCTTAGCATATGAAGCTTGTGAGATGAAAGTTCCAGTTGATGATTGCTTGATATGGAGCCCTAAAAAATGAGTTAGTTCTCCTACCATGCTCATCTCAAATTTTGATGCCATGGCAGAGGTAAATGCCTTAAGCATGTTCTCACATGTGGATCCAAAAACAATATCATCTACATAAATTTGAGCAATTAAAATTTTGGAAGAATTGAATTTGACAAACAGGGTCTTGTCGGCAGTGCCTCGGGTGAATCCAAAACTGAGTAGAAAATCAGTTAGGCAGCCATACCAAGCTCTAGGAGCTTGTTTTAGGCCGTACAATGCCTTGTGCAGTTGATACACATGGTCAGGATGTTTCGGATCTTCGAAGCCCTTTGGTTGTGCAACATATGCCTCCTCTTCAAGTATGCCGTTGAGGAACGCTGCCTTCACATCCATTTGATGTAAGGTGATGTTGAGGTGGCATGCAATGGCAATGAGTAGACGAATGGACTCCATGCGTGCTACGGGGGCAAAAGTTTCATCGAAATCGATGCCTTCAACTTGCGTATAGCCTTGCGCCACTAGCCTTGCTTTGTTGCGTACAACCTGCCCATGCTCATTCGACTTATTCTTGAATATCCACTTTGTCCCGATGATATTCTTGTTTTGGGGACGAGGAATGAGCTTCCAAACTTTGTTTCTTTCAAACTCGTTCATCTCTTCTTGCATTGCCATAAACCAAAATTCATCGGCCAATGCTTCTTTGGCATTCTTCGGTTCGATCGTTGAGAGATACGAGGTAATGCCTATTTCAACGCATGTGGCAGACATGCTTATGTTCTTGGTCATGTTGCGGTAGTTGATATACGGATGAACTCTCATGCGTCTGGCCAACATTTGACTCGAAGGGTGGTTTCGGACAACATGCCTTGGGGGATCCCTTCGTCGTTGGTTTGGTTTCTCTTCACCATCTGATGAATCTGATTGATGTGGGGTGCTATCATCGTTTGATTGCTCAGGAGATGCTGTCGAAGGTTGAGCATCATCATTCGAGCCAGTAGGTGTGGCAGTAGGCTGCGCAGGTGTGATACTGCCTTCAACTTCTGCTACTGCGGCAGGCTCGAGCAAACCTTTCACATCTTCTTCTTTAGGTTTCCTGAGTCGACTAAGATCATCAAAATCAACATTCACAGATTCAATGATGGTTCTAGTTTGTATGATAAAAATACGATAGGCATGACTATTCCTAGAGTATCCAACAAATAATCCTTTAAGGGATTTTGGATCAAGTTTCGATCTAGGTTCCCTATCATTTAAAACATAACAAACAGAGCCAAAAACATGAAAGTATTTCAAATTAGGCTTTCTATTGTTAAGAATTTCGTAGGCCGTCTTTGATGTTCCTGAACGTATGCTGATGCGGTTCAGGATATGGCATGCGGCATTGAATGCTTCTGCCCAAAATTGCTTGCTTAGGCCCTTGGCGATCAGCATGGTACACGCCATTTCCTTGAGGGTTCGGTTCTTCCTTTCAGCCACGCCGTTTTGTTGCGGTGTTATGGGGGCAGAAAATTCTTGGGCAATGCCATGCGCGTCACAAAAACGAGAAAGCCGTTGGTTTTCAAACTCGGTGCCATGGTCACTTCTTATTCTCTTTACTGAGGCTTCATGATTGGTCTTTATCCACCTGATTAGCTTGGACACCTCATCAAATGTCTCACTCTTGTCTTGGAGAAAACGCACCCAAGTATATCTTGAGAAATCATCCACTACGACAAGTACGTAGCGTTTTCCAGAGTGGCTCCTTGTCTCTATTGGTCCCATTAAATCCATGTGGAGGAGATCAAAGCATTTGGTTTGCTTTTGATACAGCCCTGCCTTGGAATTGGCAGGTCCTGCGGCAGAGGCATCAGACTGTCCTGCGGCAGGTATTGCTGGATGACTTGTACGAGTCATTTTTCCTTGTTTGCAATGCCCACATGTTGTCTTCTGGATTTTTGGGAGAGATGGAAGTCCACGAACAGCATTGAGCTTGATTAGACGCTCTAAATTCCCAAGACTTGTGTGTCCAAGTTTTTGATGCCATAGGTCAATGTCATCTTTGACTTGTGCAGAGAGGCATGTTTCTCCAATGGAGTAGCAGTTGTTTGCCTTGGAACGCTCCTCCTGAATGAGTGGGTTCCCTGCACTATCAAACACTTCACACATTTGGTGAGTAAACTTTACATTCATGCCTTCATCGCATAGTTGACTTATGCTTATGAGATTCGTGATGAGGCCTTCAACATGAAGCACTTGCTGTAGCTTCGGCAGCCCTTTCACATTTAATGTGCCTCGGCCAATTATTGAACCACTGGACCCTCCTCCAAACGTGACCTCTCCTCCGTGAAAAACTTTGTAGTTGATGAGGTGATCACTATTTCCGGTCATGTGCCGCGAGCATCCGCTATCGAAGTACCACTTATCATCTTTGGTAGCTTTGAGGGCAGTGAAGATAACATTGCATGTTTCAACACTTTGGATGGCATTTGATGCGGCAGAGGAGTCATTGGAGGGATCTGTAAAACAAACATTAGTAGAGAGTTTAGTTTTGGGCACCCATTTGCGTATCGTCGTTGCCTTCTTTTTGATAGAATATCGTGAAGACATAGAGTGTGCGAAGTATTTGGGATGCCGTGGTCCAGTGTTGGAGTGAAAGTAAAATCCTCTTGCTTGGTCCTCTTCGCGTCTCCAACAGAAAGGTCGAATGTGACCAGGTACAAGGCAGTAGTGGCAAACATATCGTCTCTTCGATTTAAAATGTTGCTTAGGCAAGGGCTTCCTTGTCTTCATCCTGCCTGATGATGTCTGCCTTTGTTTTGTCCGTCTGCGGCAGTCTCTGGCTGAGGCAGTGGCTTTGCTTTCAGTTTGGTCATCCCTTTTTGGAGTTGAGGATTGTGCGGCAGTTGTTGAATCGTCATTTGATGCCTTTACAAATGCCATGTCCGTTGGGTTTTTCTTTGGAAAAACGGCATCTACAACCTTTTGATGTCCGAGGCCTTCCCGTTCAACATGTGAAATACTCATTATTGCATCTAATTTTGTTGTTGCCGTGTTCAGTTTTACAAAAGTATTGTTTGCAACTTCGAGTTTTTCATTTACACGATTAAAATCAATTTTTAGTTTTTCGGCCTCTAAATCTTTTCTAGTGAGCTGAACATCTAGCTTCTTCAATCGTTCTTCAAAGGTGTTCTTTTCTACGAGCATTTGTTCAATTGCCATGGCCTGCTTCTTCACTTCTTCTTCATATCCGGCTTTGGTTGATGTAAGCATCTTCATCATCTTGGTCTGCCGGGCAAATTTCATGCGTAGCTCATCGAAACTTTCTTTGAGCTCGATGAAAATATCAATGGGAATGGTCTCCTCTTCGGATTCATAGCCATTGACTGAGGCAGTGAGGCACAGGCAGTTCTCTGCGGCAGGGCTTTCTGTCGTTTCTGCGGCAGAGGCAAAGAATGCAACATGCCGTCGTGCATTCACATTGGATGGACTGTCATCTTCATCGTCAGATAGGGTTGTGCCTTCGAGTTGAGCAGTAAGCGCGGTGGTTGATTCTTCAAGGCAATATTGTTCCATATCTTCTTGCGCAACCATGGAATTCAAAATTCCAATGCCTCGATCTTTTGAAGGGCATTCGGTTGTGAAGTGTCCAATCCCTTGACATACGTGGCACTTGATCCTCGACCAGTCCTTTGAATTTGGACTTGAACTTGAGGTGGATCCCGTGCTTGGTTGGCGGATCACAAGTCGTCGATCTTGAGTTTGTGGTGACCTTGCCGGGAACTTCCTTCGTCGGGGATCGTACGGCTTCTTCAGCGAGCGAACAAGTACAGCATCCATTTTCCGGGCGAGGAATGCAAACTGGTCATCTCCACCATCAGATCCGAGTAGCTCGCAGATCTCTTCATCGGTCAAGTCATTGGTAGAGGTGGGACTGCTGCCTTGAGAACTATTGCCTCGTTCTCTGCCGTCGGGCTCTGCAACGGTGTAGGCAATGTTCCTCTCGTCGCTTCGTGGACGTGATTTCCCGTGAGTTTCACGATCTTCATGGTTCAGTTCATAGTTCTTGAAGATCGCCATCAATGACACATAGTCCTCCTCTGACATGGAGCTGTCTTCTATGGCAGTGACCTTCGGCAGGAACTTTTTGCTCATCGATCGCATTATCTTACTACACACTGCCGGATTGCTAATGGGTGAACCAAGGTCAGCACATTCAGTAACAATGGACATTAATTCTCCAAAGTACTGAAGGCAAGTCTCGTCCTCATTCATACGCAAGTTCTCGAAACGAGACATAAGCATACGGACCTTGGTTTTCTTCACTGTGTTGTTACCTTCACAATGAAGAGCCAGCAAATCCCACACTTGTTTGGCAGTAGTACATTGTTTGACAATTCTGTACATATTGCAATCGATGGATTCAAGGATGGCACACCTTGCCCTATCGTTGGCAGTAGCTGCGGCAGTCTCTTCGATAGACCACTTCTCCGGAGCTTTTTCAAGCTTGCCGCCTTCAGGGATTTCCTCCTGAGGTGGTTTCCATCCTCGAAGTACGGATAGCCACGCACTGCGATCAATTGATTTGATCCTTGCTTCAATGCGGGTTTTCCAAAATCCATAATTACTACCGTCAAGAACAACCGGTGTTCGTATGATGTAAGATGGATCTGCCATTGTAAGTGTTCGTGATCAGACGGACCTTAAACACTAAGTAAGTCTAGTGCCCGCTCTGATACCACTTGAAAGTCGTAGGCAGTAAATAAACGCAGTGAAATGCGCTGCCTAGACAAGGCAATGTTCTG
Organism: Euphrasia confusa; assembly: GCA_954870475.1. NCBI lineage: Eukaryota > Viridiplantae > Streptophyta > Magnoliopsida > Lamiales > Orobanchaceae > Euphrasia > Euphrasia confusa. The sequence goes on from OX940960.1 coordinate 12,735,704, forward strand.
CGGCAGAACAGCGTATGCCGCAGCACGATGCCTTGTACAGAAAAATCGTTCGTTTTACGTGATTTACTTGATTTAAGTATTTTATCCAGATTAATCAGATTGTTTAAGTGATAAAATTATATATGATATATGTATATGAATAGCAGCGGAATTAATAAAAATAAATCACTTCGAACGAACACACACACACGTACGAAAAAGTAAAGAACACGAATTTAAATCTTTGTATGTGTATTTAAATTATACACATACGAAACGGCCTTACGGCCAGAAACTTTATTAAGAAACGAGTCTTTACAAAACGATACTCTTGGATTTACAATGATATTACCAAAGGCTATACACATGTATGCCTTCGTATTAATCGTATCCGAAGAGTATGAACAATCAACAACAAAACCTAGCTACTGAATTGAACACCTATTCTAAGCCTTCGATCATCAGCCGAACAAAAGGACACTCCCAGAAATGAGAGATACACGGCACGAAGAACTTCACGTTTGAAGTCTTCGGCTCTAAAGGCTGATCGATCGAACTAGAGTGGAAATGAAGTGTATAAGGTGTTGTGTTGTATTCTGGATTGTTGAGGAATGCAGCTGTAGACGAGCTCTATTTATAGGTGAGAGTCTTCAACTACTTTCCTTGAAAAGCTAGGTTAACAAGCGGTTGAGAGATTTCAGGGCAGGCTGCTTTGACTGCTGCCGCAGGATGCCTTCTGAAGTTCTTCTGGAATTCACTGCCACACTGCACTGCCTTCCATACTATCTGGACTTCAGCATTCCCTTGCCCTTATATCATGCTTCGCTTGATTCTCTGAACTCAACCTCTTGTCCAAGCCTTGCACTGCTTGCGGCATAACACTGCCTGGCTGTGCTGCGGCAGAAACCTTCTATGTTGATTGTTTTTCAAGCACGTTCCAACTAATGAACTATGCTAAATCAAATCACCAATATGACAAGTGATTACAACAGTTTAAATTGTGAAGAAAGAAGAAAACAAATAAATATGTTAGCAAAACAACTTCTGCCTAGATCCTTTTAAGGCATTGTAATGCCCAAACATATTTATCCTTACAAAAAGTGAACACGTTCACACATATACTCAACTCAACCGGTCTGCAACTGGAGTATATGCAATTATCTTAATTGTTTTCTTAGGGTCGACCAAGATTCGAACAAGAAAATTATATATTAATTAGGACAATTAAACTTGCTAAGAACCAATTGAATTTCTCACCCAAATTGAACAAAGAGGGCTTACTATAGCACTACGAACTAATAAGAGGGGCTGAAGAATTACCGAAAGTGAATCCGGTGGAGGTGCGGCGAAGATGAATTCTGGTGGATCGAACAGCGGCGACAACTTCGTAGGTACTCAGCCGCGAGGGGGCTTGGTGTGGCGTCGACAGGATCTAGACGATGGTCTCGAGTATGTGCAAGGCAAGGCTGCGGTTTGTTTTTCCGCTTATGGGTTTCGATTTGAGGTGATATTGGTTGAGAAAAAGATTACTGTATATATTTATTTGTATATTTATATTAGTGGGAATACCACTTTTTATGCACAAAAATAAAAAGTACATTTATTTCGACACACTTCAAAAAACTACATTTATTTTAGACAAATTACAATGAAAATGTCTAACTTACCCTTACTTTTATTTTCACCCTTTTAATAAAATCAAAAACAAAAAAAAACCTTTGAAACTCTTAAAAAAAAGACTGGGGCCGCACTTAAACAAAAATCAGATTTTTTGGGTTGATGAGATTTATGCATCTCTACCATCTCAACCTCAAACGCTAAACCCATTTAAAAAAAAAAACTTGATACTCTGTCTCACAAAAATCCCATTTAAAAAAAAAAACTTGATACTCTGTCTCACAAAAATCCCCCCTCTACGCTACGTTTGAATATACGTGGGAAGGTTAGCCGAGTTCACCGCCCGAACGGTCTGTCGAAAAGCGGCAATTTTTTTTTTTTCGATTTTCTGTTAAAAATCATAACTACACGGTAGCTACACGGTGGATCTCTGACCGTGTAACCACCATGTAGTTATGAAGATTAATCGGTTGCTCGGTTACACGGTGCTTGCACTACACGGTGTTTTCCGGTAACCGTGTACAGAATAGTGTCTCGGTTACACGGTCACGTGACCGTGTAATGACCGTGTACAGAGCCAATTTTTACAATTTTTTTTTTAAATTGACTAATTATGCCTTTGTTTATGTGTTTGAATGATTTTGAATTTAGATTTAATTGTGTGCGTTAATTGGTATATTTAATTGTTTGCGTTAATTGTTTACGCTAAGTACTATGATTATAATTCACAAAATAAAATTAATTTGAATTAATTTAATTGTTAATTAAAATTGAATAAAATGGAATTATATAATGTAATTATGTGGGAATGTTTAAGTAAATCAGATTTATTAGAATTAAATAATACAATTATGTTAATTCTCAATTTGTGTGCAAGAACTAGAATTAAATAATATAATTTTTACAATTTTTACAATTTTTTTTTTAAATTGACTAATTATGCCTTTGTTTATGTGTTTGAATGATTTTGAATTTAGATTTAATTGTGTGCGTTAATTGGTATATTTAATTGTTTGCGTTAATTGTTTACGCTAAGTACTATGATTATAATTCACAAAATAAAATTAATTTGAATTAATTTAATTGTTAATTAAAATTGAATTAAATGGAATTATATAATGTAATTATGTGGGAATGTTTAAGTAAATCAGATTTATTAGAATTAAATAATACAATTATGTTAATTCTCAATTTGTGTGCAAGAACTAGAATTAAATAATATAATTATGTTAATTTTTAATTTGTGCGCAAGTTTAATTAAATTCGTTGATTAGAATTATGTTAATTGTCAAATTTGACGCAAATTAATTATGTGCGATGTTTTTTAATTGTGTAATTAATTAATGTGCGTATGTTTTTAATGTAATTAATTAATGTGATTAATTTAATTGAGAAATATTTAATTTAACAGTGTAAACGGCAAATACCGTGTAACCTGCTCGGTAAATAAACACCTACCGTGTAGACTCTTCTGCCGTGTAGCCCACCGTGTAGCCACAGTGTACTTTAGAACTGAAGTAGTTTTTTATGAATTTGAAACATTTCTCGAGAATTTTTGTTATTACGTTAAACATGAAACATCATTTTAAAGACTACATACATCTAATAAACATTATAAAACAAAAAATTTATGACTACAAACTTAGAATGTTGAACGTTTTTCAAACTTTCTACTAATATTGTCACAATCTTACCAGATATGTAATAAATTGTTCATGTGTAATCACTTAATTAGTCAAATTCAATAGTTCATCATGTTTTTTGAATTATTTTGATTATTAAAATGATGTTTTATACTAAAAAACAAGTTAACAATTGAAAAATAACTTAAAATCAATTAAATTTAAAATTTGTTATTAACTACACGGTAACAACCGTGTAAGCTACCGTGTAACCGATGACCACCGTGTTACCGAGTAATTGCCTAGTTTATTGATCGAGCAGTTCTTGGCTACACGGTGGCCACCGTGTAACCGGTTACTACCGTGTAGCAGAGGGTAGAAACTGTTTTTTTTACCTGTTTTTCATCCAAATCAATTAAAACATTCACCTATTAAGCATTTTTCACCAAAATCAATCAAAACACACCAAAATCCAAAACACACCAAAATCAATCAAAACATTTTAATTGTTTGCGTTAATTATTTGCGCTAAGTACTGGGATTATAATTGACAAATAAAATTAATAGAAATTAATTTAATTGTTAATTAAATTTATTAATTTAATTGTTAATTAAATTTAATTTGATTTGAATTATATAATGTAATTATGTTAATTCTCAAATATTTGCGCTAAGTACTGGGATTATAATTGACAAATAAAATTAATATAAATTAATTTAATTGTTAATTAAATTAAATTTGATTTGAATTATCTAATGTAATTATGTTAATTCTCAAATTTGCGCTGAGATTATAATTGACAAATAAAATTAATAGAGATTAATTTAATTGTTAATTAAAATCAATTTGATTTGAATTATATAATGTGATTATGTTAATTATCAAATTAACGCAATTAAATATGTGTTCATATTTACGTAATTAATTGTTTAGTGTAATTTATTAATATGATTAATATAATTGCGCTATAAGTAATTTATTAATATGATTAATATAATTGCGGTAGAATTAATTTATTAATATTTATTAATATAATTTCTCCAGTCGAAGCCCTCCTGCAAAAGAAGTTAAATAAATAAATATTACATTCAATTATATAACAAAACTCAAAATTAAAAAAAAAATGTAATCAGTTATCCGGTACACGGTGACCGAGAAAATCTCACCATGTTACCGAGAAAATCTCAGTCACTGCTCGGTAACACGGTGGACTGGCTACACGGTGAGCGCTAAAATCGCCACCGTGTAGCGAGACCGTGTAGCGTGGAACAGAGGCAAAAAACCCAAATTTTCCAGATTTTTTACGACCAATTTAACAAAATTTTCAATTCTAAACCAATTAATACACAATAAGGAACTCAAATACACTCAAATCCTAGTAATTAACGCATCAAATTGAACACTCTATTGAAAAAAAAATCAATTTTTCGAAATTAAAAAACTAGATTTCGGTCAAACTTACCGGAGCTTGAATCGGCAATTGTGGCTCATCTTATTGTTGATCGTTGTCTGCCATTGAGTCGCCGGAATTGATGGCCGGATTTTCACGTATTTGATTCTAAAAGAGGCGGCGGTTTTTGTGTTTGGGTGGGAGATCGACGAGAGGAGAAAAAGATTTTTTGGGGGGACCGATTTTTTTAATATTTTTTGTCCTTTTCTTGTTTTTTAATTCATTTGTTTTGTTTTTTTTAAAGGTAAGGGCATGTTAGACAATTCCTTTACAATTTGTATAGAATAAATGTAGTGTTATGGAAGGTGTCAAAATAAATGTATGTTTTATAAAAGTGTTTGAAAAAAATTTTCTCTCTTTATATTATGTGCTCCCGTGAAGAAGAAGAGAGTTTCCGTAAGTTATATCTCATCGTTCGTGCTAGATATTTAAGGTCAAGATTTGGTAGCGATTGAGCCGGAACTGGAACTGAGATTTTTTTCTTGGTTGACTAATTACAATATTATTAATATAAGAGAAATCTATTTACGTAATTAATAAAAGACATTTTAGATAATTTTAATATTTATTTAAAGATTCTAATGAAAGTATTAATTTTGCATGATTATATTATATTTAGAACGCTTTTAATTTCTATAATTTTATTCGAATTAAAAGAACATAATATATTATAATGTTTTTTTTATTACTAGATAATAATTTAAAGGTGAAAACTGGGTGTTACAAATCGTATCTCATAAAAATATTTCCTCCTATACCCTAATTCAGCGGAGTTACAAAAAAATTATCAAACTTTTTAGTTATATTATTTTCTCTTGATGTAATCTGGTTTCATGTCTTTTTTTATTTTTCTGAACATTGAATCGATTTAATGTGTACGTTCTTCTATTCGTTCATTTTTTTCCTTCATTTTTTTTTTTTTCAATTTTATGTATTAATTATGATTTTTTTCGCATATTCCAGGATCAAATTGTCGAGTTATTAATTATGTTCGACTAGAATTTTTTCTTAATTTTTATTTTATCCCTAATTCAGTTCTATAAAATTTGTTTTGCAGGTTAACGTATTTTTATTAATATTATTACCGATATAGTAGTATTAATTTATGATTGCTCAAAATCTAATTTATAAAACCGAAAGATTTACGTATGTAAATCCCCCGAGTCAATCTCAAGGAGCAATGCTATCGGCTTGTGAATGTCACTTTGTATATGCTAAGTAATAGTTCCAAGAGGGGGAAGAAATCATTATAAACTAAGGGGAGTTGCAATGAGTGTTTGATTATCAACTAAAGCAAGTATTTAAAGCGAGGAAATAAAGAGCGATTGGTAACAAATGAGTTGGAGAGCAAGGGTGTTCCGATTACTCTTCCTAACGAACTAGAGTTGAATTAGATTTATAAAACTCCCAATTAACTAATAATTGGACTATAGATCAAGGTGTTGTCACGATACTCCTCACCAAAGATCGTCTACACACAATCAACCGTATGGTCCACTAGCGATATACTACGAAGTTGTTCGACATGAGACCACAAATCGAAGGTGTAGTTGTCCAATTGATAGAAATCGAGCTACTAAAGAAGATCAACTCTAATTCATTGAGGAATTTCAACAAACACCCTCACACAAGTTTAGCTAGCCATTATCAAGCACTCAAAAGCACAATCCACAATCGAGTAAGCCATAATCGAGAGGAAACGAAAGAAATCTCACCACGGGAATAATGGAATCGATGGATGAAGGAGACGATCGAACCGAGCTTCCGAAATCGAGGTCGGACTTCAACTTGTCACCCGGAGAAACCGATCCGATGAAAACGTCGGGCTCGAGGAGAGGATGATTGTTTGTGAATGAGATTTTGTCGGATTCTCGACGTACGGAATTTAGATCGTGAATTTATGTTGAGGATTTGAAGAACAAAAAATGGAAATATGGAAAGATTGGAGAAGAAGCTAAAATGCAATCTCTAAAATTGGGAAATGAAAGTTAGTTACAATCTACAAGCCAACAATGCTATTTATACCCTTCAAAACGAGGGTCAAACAAAGTCAAAAGAGGAAAACTCAAATCCGGATGAATCAGCACAACTTGTCGGACGACGGCATCTTTCTGTCGTCCGACATCAATATATGTCGCCCGACAGTCTGCCCTTCGGTCGAAGAATAAACCTGCGATACGATGCCCAATTCCCTGACCTCAACTCTCATTTTGCCTGTATGTCGTCCGATAACTAATCGATGTCGTCCGACATGGCCTTTGTCGCCCTCCATCGTCTTCAAATCGCGAACTGTCGTACCCCAAGGGAATGTCATCCGACAGATAGCAGTACAATCAGGGTGTCGGCCGACAATCAGCTAGATCTCCATTCGAAAAGCATACTTTACTCATTTTCTTCCCGTTTCGCCTACATAACATGGAATATGCATCGATCACTCAATTCCAACTGATTATGATCAAAGGCTAACTAAAACAGAGAAAAGAGAATCGAAAGGAAGCGGAAAGGACCACGAACCGACCCGAAAAGCGCAACAAAAACATACCAATCAATTTATGAGATAACTTTTAATTTTTTCCTAACTAGTTTTTTATGTATGTTTTTGATTTCGTTTTTCTTTTTCAATTAGGCACAAGTCAGAAGTTCATATCTTTAACATCTTAAATTAACAACATCTTTAATGGTTTGTGCAACTATAAATTATTATTTTGTAATGTTTTACTAGAACTTTAAGTGAATGTTTTTTTTTAATTTGTGTTAGTTTTATTTTTCGTTTTCTTAATTCTTTTAATTTTTTTAATAATTTACAATTTACATATTTATTTAAACATGTCATTTTAACCGTCAAATCGTCCGCACCGACCGCACCCGACCGCACCCTTCTTCACCCGCACCATACGGTTGGAGTAAAAAATTGGGCGGATATGGTTGTTAAAATTGAAACCCGCCATCATTGAGTCAGTTGATTTTTTTATGTATATACCCGCTCAAATCCGCCCGTGAACACCCATAGTTGTACCCCATTTTTACCAAGGCCCAATAGGCCGACCCACGAGATAAGCCCAATGAAAATTTTGGTTTCTGAGGCCCATCAAAATAATTCTTGGAGCAATTAAGGCGAACAACCAAGGAAGGGACGAGTGACCGATTACTTACTCCTTATTCTTTCATTTGCACTTTGGTTGATGACTATTGGCGACCAAACTGGCATGACGGACACGGGAAAGCTGGTTCGCACAACTACATAACGTAGCCCTCCTGATGGTTTGCTAGTCTGTCCGACTGAAGACAGCTGAGAAGCCCTCCTGATGGTCTGCTAATCTGCCCGACCGAAAACAGTTGAGATATCAGGATAAGAGGTTGGTTGTCCAAATCCGGAGATCGAGCAAACAAGCATACGGGGAAGGGCAAAGGGTGTCCGTCCTTATAATACGACAGGGGTAAAAACGACTTTGTACAATTAAAGCCCAATAAAGAATGGGTCCAATAACATATTTAGAAATCTTAATCCCCTGCTATAAATAGTGGAGTCATTTGTATTTACGAGACACGACACAATTCTCGAAAAACGTGAAAATAATATAAACATTTATGCTTTCTACTTTATGCTCGTCATTTATTGCTTTGCTAGCCTGATCGTCATTTTCTGCTTGCTTGTTTGTCCAAACCTCGAAATCTCATTACTGTGTTCGATTAAAAGACAATCATATTTTTTGACCATTAACAAATCGACAAATACCGACCAAAAATCATTTCAATTACAAATTTAAATCAAATTGAATCTCGAAACAAATATTTTATTGAAATTAATTAAATAATATGAAATTTGTCGAATGAAGTTTCTAACTAAAAAATTATATTAAAAATAATACTACTGCATATTTTTAGATCACTCCATAAGTATGTTGAAATTGCGTTTTCAGCAATAAACTTCCTAAATTCGGAGTAATACAAAAATCCCGAGACGAGATGTTTCCCGAGACGAGATGTTGATGGAGTACATCGAAAATTTGAAATTACATTCATATTCATTTTCATCCGCCATCGCCAAGACCCTAATTCTCAGATTCCCTCCAAAACCTCTACAGAAATCTCGTTCCGCTGACTTCTATGTCTACCTCGATTCACACAAACCTTAGCGTTCAATTCAATTTTAGGGCTTGGATTTTCCGGTCTTAAATAATTTTCTTTTCTTTTCTTCTTCACTCGAACTGAGAATCCCAGAGGGTCTTCGTCTACAAGAGGGAGGGGACAAAGGGGGTTTACTATTTGGTATTTCACATATTATAATTGTTGCTTGAATATGGTTGCTTGGGAGAACGATGTAGTGATACGTGACGTCACCAATGCGGGGCTGCTCATCAGCGACCGCATTGGCCGGGAAATTGCGGGCCAGCTCGACCTCGAAGAAGCGTTAGAGGCCTCCAGATATTCCAGTCATCCCTACTCAACCCACCCACGCGAGGTAATTTTGTTGTTACTCTTTTTGTTTTTGTTTTTTTGTTTTGTTTTAATTGATTTTTTTTTTTTTGAATTTGTTGAGCATCCTTTGTTTTCTTGCTGTCCCGGGGTAAGCACACACTGCACTTTGATATGCATACCAATATGTTAATTTTGGTTTTCGGGTTAGGGTATTTTTTGCTGGAAAAGCACGAGTGATTGTTTATGGATTCAGGTAGCCATAGCTTGTAGCCATTGATTAATAAGAATCTGAGAAACTCTGAAAAGGAATGTTGTAAAACGGCCCAAACCTGAGAAAGTAGCATTTATAAGTATTGCCTACTTAACATTAGTCTTTTGGGGATTACAAAAGATGTTCATAATTGCGTTAGAGGCTCATTTATCCCTAATTGAATTCATTGCTTAGTGGGTTATTCATATTGTGATACTATAAATGGTCCATTCTCTAAATTTTTCAAGAAATCAAAATATATGACTCTCTATCACACGTTTTTATGAAGTACAACAAAGTGGATAAGGGGATATTGTGCTCTGAGATTGCTTGGGCACATAAATATAGGCCCATACTTGTTTTTTTTTTAATTGGAGTTGGTATTTTAATTATCTATTTTTAGAAGGAAGAAGTTATCTTTACCCCATATTTTAATTGTTTCCTGGTGCTTAATGTTAACGATAGGGCTGATGAGGTTGATTTAGTAATCGGTAATAGCAATGTTTGGTTTTCTTTCAGTGATCGTATTCGAATTTTGTTCAAATTTTCAGACGGTTTCTTGTAGTTGGAAAAGTGACTGAGTTTCTCTCTCTCTCTCTCTCTCTAAAAAAACATTGAAAATTAAAATAAATAAATATAAATGAGGACACATCACATTATTGAGAACATGAACATGCATACCTTGAAGCGTCAAAACTTGAAGAAGAGAATCCAAAGTCCAAACCCTCCCGGAATAGAGAAGATGGAAGAAGTTGTCCCTCCTTCCATGCCCTCCACAACAGATTTCAGCATGAATGAATGCTGTGAAAAGTTAGAAACTCTTAGAAGGAAGTGTTTTTCATCCCTAATTGGGCTTTTCTTGGATGGGTAAAATAATTAAACGGATTGCGGGTTTTGGAATTAGGAATTGGACTGTATATTAAGAAGTTGTATTGGAATTTGGAGTTGGGATACTGATCTGATATTATTGATACTAGAAATATACAGTTTGGACCGTTAGATTTTAGATCTGGATAAGAAGGATATTCATTGTACCACTTTGCTTAGATGCTCCTATAATGCTATACTTGCAATTAAGATTTCAGAATTGATTTTTTTTTCTTTCTATTAATATGTTTCATGTTTAAATAATTCTGCTCAATTTTTTTAAACCATATACATTCTCTACAAACGTCAAGCAAAAAATGTAATACTCCCTCAGTCCCGTAAGTGTTTGCCAGATTCCTTTGTAAATTTACAAAGAACCTGACAAACACTTACGGGACTGAGGGAGTACAATTTATAATCACATAAAATCTAAATAGTTTCACAGTGTCTGTGCCCAAATTTTGGTTACTTTTGGCCATGTCCACATATCCAAAATCTCAGATAAAAGAATGGTCCGACATCTTTGTACAATTCCAAGCAACATAGCTACCATTTTTTCTTCATGTGCAAGCTGAAACTGAAAAGACTGTAGTCACTTCTTCCAGTACCATAGTTGGTGTTGCACTATGATCTCTGATTTTAACCATTTCCTTTGTTTTTTGCCTTTCGGATATGTCCCAAAATGCACTTTGAATGTGTAGCAGTAGCATGTTTGAGAACATCGCCATACTGCTTTCCTGTGTGACATGGATGCTTGTTAGTTGAAATCTCAGACACAGACAATGATTGTTAAGTTTGATCATGTTATTATCATAGAAATTCAATGTTGTCCCTTCTTACGAACTCACATGCTTATGATTATATCCATCAAAGTGCTTAGGTTCTGGTCTATTGTTGGCACATGTGTTACATTAATATTTAGTGACTATTTGCTACTTATGGATATTGTGATAGCATGAGTCAATAGTCATAATAATTACTATTCAAGTCAGTTTAGTTGATTTCTCTAAAACTTAATTTTTTCACGCATGTATGATTCTATTACAGTGGCCTCCATTGGTTGAAGTTGTGGACACAAGGGAGTTGCCTCCTGTGTTGATTGAAAGATACAATGCAGCTGGTGGAGAGGGAACAACTTTATGTGGATTTTTTCCAGAAATACGACGGGCATGGGCATCAGTGGATAACTCCTTATTCCTTTGGCGATTTGATAAGTGGTAAGTTTCTTTTTTTGATGATAGTACTGGAAAACAAACTTTTCATCGCCAGCACAATTTCTAAACGAGAAATGAACATTTTTTACATTTTTTTTGGTTTTTTTCGATATTATTTAATTGACATTCATGATTCATCTTATGGAATGTCTTTGTTGTCATCATATGGGTGTGTATAGCTTCAACTACAACCGTAGGGTATCATTGTCGATTTTTTGTAAGCAAACATGTGGCACAACAGTGGCATGTGTTAAATTTAGACTAACAAAGAATGTCAGTGTGTATGTATGTCATGGAAAAGATAATATTTTATGATTTGATTTCTTTGTGAAAATTTTGGAATTATGGTGCGCGAACTAAAAAATTGATTAGGTATGGTACTCCCTGTGCTGGTTTATGTGAATTTTGTAATTAACAAAGAGCTTTTGTCTTGGTTGAGTAGGCATGATTCTTGTACCCCTGTCCTGATGTCCATATGAAAATGCAACAACACATGCTGTGGATTTAATGATTACTTGTTCCTGGCTCTTAGCATATTGGCGATCTTGGGACACTGTAGCCCTGCAGTAGAATGTGATTATAAATTATAATTAGTAATTACATGTTTTAAAAAGTTGAAAGGATCATTTTTACGACATTTATCATTGAAATAGTTATCTTCTGGAGCTTTTGCTTAAATTTCATATTGCATTAACTATACTTGCATCTCTATATATTGGAAATGCATGCTTTCTATTTATGTTTGTATCTGAACTCTGAAGACCCTTTCTATGAGAAAGTCAGTTTCGTGTTAATGCTTGAATCTTGATAGATATTTCTCGAGGATCCTTCTCTTGTAATGTAATCCACACTTATTTAATATTTACTCACCAAAGAACAGACTTATCTCTGAAGTGGTTTGAGTAATGAGACTCGGTTACATTAAATTGGAGCATAATGAAAAAACACGAAGTCAGAATGACATAGGCGTTGCTATATGTTTTTTGTTCATCTTCCATGTATTAAAAGCAGCTATGAAACACAGAAAATTCATTTTTTATACCACAAAAATAGAAGACTATTGTATATTCTCAACTATGCAGTCACCCCACATGCTTCATATTCTTGAGATAATTCTTGATTTTTCACTGACCTAGAATATTGTTATGCTAATGTATTAAGTCTGTCATTGGAAACCTTCTATTAGCAGGTTTTACAATATCTTCTAACTTTCAACAGTAATTGTACACTTGAAACAATACAAGTAGTTCTTTGAAGTTTCAATTAATGCCCTTTTCTGATACTTGAACGGTGTTCTGCTTGTTGCATCTAACCAATTATAGAACTTATTTCTTCAGCTACCATACTCTTCATTGATTGCAGATTCTGCAATCTATCTTGTTTTGAAACATTCTCCCTGGAATGCGTCTCTTAGTTCTCTGTACGCCTACTCAGAATGAGGAAAAAAATATTAGTTGGCCATTATTTCATTTCATTTTTTTCTTTGTGCTCCAGGGATGGTCAATGTCCTGAATATTGTGGGGAGGAACAAGCGATTTGTGCTGTTGGTTTGGCAAAAGCCAAGCCTGGTGTTTTTATTGAAGCCATCCAGTATGTCCTTGTTTTGGCAACACCTGTTGAGGTATTTTAATCCCACTACATTATGCATACTTCCATTGTTAGTGTGAAGCAGTGTTTAAAGGGAGTACAAATATCTTGGTTTCATTGCTATGAAATTTACAAACTTTATTTTTTATTTTTAAATATTTTAATCTTTCATCTTACAAAAAACTCTTTTAATCAGCTGATCCTTGTTGGAGTATGTTGTTCTGGAAGAGTTGATGAAACTGATCCATATGCAGAGGTTTCACTTCAGCCACTGCCAGAATATACCATTCCATCTGATGGAGTCACTATGACTTGCATCACTTGCACTGATAGGGGTCTTATATATCTGGCTGGCCGTGATGGTCATGTTTATGAACTGCAATATACAACCGGTTCAGGTTGGCAAAAGCAATGTCGTAAAGTCTGCCTAACTTCTGGTCTAGGAAGTGTTATTTCGAGGTAATTGGCGTCTTCCATACGTTTACCATTAATTTTCTGTATTACATCATAAATTGGATGGGTATAATTTTTCTTCTGCACGGATGTCACTGACCACGACTTTATGAGATATTCTTATAATTTTGTTTGAAGCCTTAACCTCAAGTCTCCTTTTGCTTGTGTCATAAAATTTTAAACTTTTTAGTATCTTATTTCCTTCTCTCTCTATCTCTCCAGGTGGGTGGTGCCTAATGTTTTTTCTTCTGCATGGATGTCATTGACCACTACTTTATGAGATATTCTGATTATTGTGTTTGAAGCTTTAACCCCTAGTCTACCTTTTGCTTGTGTCATAACTTTTAAACTTTTATAGTAGGCCAGTAGCTTATTTCCTTCTCTCCCTCTCTCCAGGTGGGTGGTGCCTAATGTTTTTAAATTTGGAGCTGTGGACCCAATTGTTGAAATGGTTGTTGATTCTGCGAGGAATGTTTTATATGCACGCACGGAGAAGATGAAAATTCAAGTATACTCTCTTGGGTCGAATGGAGATGGCCCACTGAAGAAGGTCGCTGAAGAAAGAAACCTGATCACTCAGAGGGAGGCCAACTATGGTATCAGACGCCAAGCAGGGTCAAGGGACCCTTCTCGACCAATCAAACCATCTATAGTTTCTATATCACCTTTATCTACCTTGGAATCAAAGTGGTTGCATCTTATTGCCGTTTTGTCAGATGGGCGAAGAATGTACCTTTCGACTGCTACATCTGGTGATAATAGTGGGGCTGGCGGAGGTTTAGGTGTGTTTGGTACAAATAACCGGAAACCAAGTTGCTTGAAGGTTGTCACAACAAGACCCTCTCCTCCTATAGGGGTCAGTGGAGGGCTTGCTTTTGGTGCTCTTTCTCTTCCCGGAAGATCTCAGAATGATGATCTATCTCTGAAGATTGATTCAGCATACTATTCTTCTGGAACTCTTGTTCTTTCTGATTCATCTTCAGCTGCTGTTTCTTCCCTTCTGATCGTGAACAGGGACCCCACAACGCAATCTCTTTCATCTAGTAGCTTTGGAACAGGCGCAAGGGGTTCTCGCGCGCTTAGAGAATCCGTGCTGTCTATTCCAGTGGAAGGAAGAATGCTTTTCGCTGCAGATGTTTTACCCCTGCCAGATGCAGCGTCAGTTGTACAGTCTCTATACTCTGAACTGGAACTATGTGGATTTCCTAACTCTCTGGAGTTTTGTGAAAAGACGTCCAGTAAACTTTGGGCTAGAGGTGATCTTTCTACTCAACACATATTACCTCGAAGAAAAATTGTCATATTCAGTACCATGGGTATGATGGAAGTAGTTTTTAATAGACCGATTGACATCCTTAGGCGTTTGTTAGAGTCTAACTCACCGAGATCACTGCTTGATGACTTCTTCAACCGTTTTGGTGCTGGAGAGGCAGCTGCCATGTGCTTGATGCTTGCTGCACGCGTAGCATACACGGATACCTTTATAAGCAACATTGTTTCTGATAAGGCAGCTGAAGCTTTTGAGGACCCTAGAGTTGTTGGAATGCCGCAGTTAGAGGGAAATGGTGCATTTTTTAACCCAAGAACCACAGCTGGAGGATTCAGCATGGGCCAGGTTGTTCAAGAAGCCGAGCCTGTGTTTTCAGGTGCTCATGAAGGCCTCTGTATGTGCTCATCGAGGTTACTTTTACCGGTGTGGGAGTTTCCTGTTTTTATAGTCAAAGGTGGATCGGGATCTTCAGACGCTATGTCTGACGATGGAATCATAACGTGCCGGATCTCTGTTGGGGCTATGCGCTTGCTTGAGGACAAGATTCGCTGTCTAGAGAAGTTTTTACGGTCTAGAAGGAATCAAAGGCGAGGACTCTATGGATGTGTAGCTGGTATGGGAGACATAACTGGTTCTATTTTGATTGGAACTGAGTTAGTTGCGGCTGACAGAAGTATGGTGAGAAATCTATTTAGTTCATACTCTCGTAATTCTGATTCGGGTGAAGTTGGATCATCAAATAAAAGACAGAGGCTTCCATACAGTCCTGCTGAACTGGCTGCCATGGAGGTATTTCTGAACGTTCAGGACTTGTTTAAGTGGGAACAACGTATATTATGTAAGTTGATAATTTATTCTGTTGTTTTCTAGGTGAGAGCTATGGAGTGTATCAGGCAGTTGCTTCTTCGATGTGGGGAAGCCCTCTTTTTGTTGCAACTTATATCACAACATCTTGTGGCACGTTTGCTTCAAAGTTTTGATGCAAGTACTAGACAAGCTGTTGTTGAGTTAACATTCCACCAATTAGTTTGTTCAGAAGAGGGAGATCGACTTGCAACAAGGCTTATATCTGCTTTAATGGAGGTACTTAGGCATAGTGATGCCTTGCTCATAGTGCTTGAATAAATATCATTATTATGATCTTTATTATCCCCACTCACTCACTCTCTCTCTAGCTTTTCTTATTAACATTTAATGTCAGTTGCGTACCTTTTTTCAGCTCATAAGTGCTTCTTTATTAATCTTTTTCTCACATCACCTATCATCCATTCATCCAGTATTATACTGGTCCTGATGGCAGGAGCACTGTGGATGATATTAGCAACAGACTAGGTGATGGCTGTCCAAGCTATTACAAAGAGAGTGATTACAAGTTTTATGTAGCTGTTGAATTTTTGGAGAGAGCTGCTGCTTCTTCTGATGTAGAAGAAAGGGAATTTTTGGCTAGGGAGGCGTACAACAACTTAAGTAAAATTCCAGAATCTACTGACTTGCTAACTGTCTGTAAACGTTTTGTAGATCTGAGGTTAGTGATTTTGCCACTTCCCATGTGCTCCATAGTTACTTGGTATATTTATTCGATCACAGGTTAAGCTTGACAAATTTGATACTGTAGATTCTATGAAGCTGTAGTCCGATTGCCTTTGCAAAAAGCTCAGGCTGTTGACCCAACTGGTGACGCATTCAATGATCAAATAGATGATGGAATCCGGGACCACGCCCTTTCTCGGCGTATGCAGTGCTATGAAATTGTCACTAATGCTTTGCGTTCTCTAAAGGGGGAAGATTCACTGAAGGAATTAGGGTCTCCTATCAGGCCCGCTGTCCAATCTGTCCTCGATAGTGCCTCTCGTAAAAAATACATATGCCAGATAATTCAACTCGGCGTTCAATCTTCGGATAGAGTTTTCCATGAGTATCTGTATCGAACATTAATCGACCTTAGCCTTGATGATGAGATATTAGAATATGGTGGCCCAGATTTGGTACAATTTTTGCAAAGGGCTGGACGTGATCCTACTCATGAGGTTTGATTCTTATATATTATGTCTGTGTGTGTGTGTGTTTTCATTCGATCAGATAATATTAATGGGGTAGAAAAGATGTTTGTTGAACTTCAATCCACCTATGATTCGTAGCCCTCTTCTTGGAGACCAATGACAATGTGTTCGAACAAGTTAAATTTCACCTTCCATTATTTATATACTTTTTCGCTATAGGTCCGGGCCGTTTCGTCTGTTCCATCTTCAATTTCATGCTTTGGTCATTCTAGAGTGTCTGTTGCATCTAATCAGATAAAGTACTTTGAGCTTTTGGCACGGTATTATGTCTTGAAACGCCAGCATGTTCTTGCTGCTCAAATATTATTAAGACTTGCAGAAAGGCGTTCAACTGAAGCTGGGGATTCCCCAACATTTGAACAAAGGTATATTACAAATTTTAATGTGGTCTTGATATGTGGTATTGTGGTGTTAGTACTTCACTGATAATTTGATATAGAATAATAGATAAGTAGATAACTAGGGTGCTGTCCCTACATGGATATCTCTTCAGTTGGGATATTTCTTTGAGGAAAAATAATATCGAATAATTTATAGTACTACTTATATGACTTTGATCCTCGAGGATTAATTTATGTGATTACTGATGCATATAAACATTTTTTATTTATTAAAATTGCCAATGGATATAGATGAGACTTAAATCTGATAATATATTGACTGCGATTGGACAAGCTCTCATAGCATTTCACTTTCATATTTTTTTGAGAAAAGTGTAGAACTTAATTTTAAAGAATTATAATTTTTTGGGGGCGATTGTTTGTGAGATGAAAATGTATGTTATGATAATTGATGTGATATAAAAATAGAATAATGATCCGAACTGATTGGTAGTTAGAAATATGTGAGTTAGTAAATACGGAGTAGTAAATTTTGTATGGAAGTGTGGAGTACAGTTTCTCTGTTTTGTATAAACAGTTGCATCTTTCAGCGGAAGTGAAGTGAAAACTCAAAATTTTGACATCCAAGTATTACTGTAGTCTTACCCTTTTCTCCTTCAGCTAACAGTTTCTCTGACCTTTTACTGCTTCTTATGCCAGGCGTCAATACCTGAGCAATGCTGTTCTACAAGCAAAGAGTGCCAATGAAGCCGCCAATCTAAATGTCTCTGTAAAAAGTGCAATTGATAATGGGCTTCTTGATTTACTGGAAGGGAAGCTAGCTGTTCTTCAAATTCAGATGAAGATTAAAGAAGATCTGGAAGCCATGGCTTCGAGGTTGGAAACTTCTCTCGACAAATCTGAAGCGAACGCAAATAGCTCATCACCTGACGATGGTCTAACTACCGATACAAATTTTATTAATGATGTTCGAGAAAAGGCAAAGGAGTTATCAGTTGATTTAATGACCATCACTCAGTTATACAATGATTATGCCGCTCCTTTCGAACTCTGGGAGGTTTGTGATTATTCTGTCCTTTGGTGATACTACGTAGTAGTTAGAACTGCAAAATTTATGTTGCTTCATTTGTGCAGAAAATGATCCTATTTTTAGCTTGGAAAGCATAAAATAGGTGATATAGAGGGTGCTTGACTTTTATTTAAAAGATCTTATCTAATAAGTTGCTTCTTGCTTTGAAAGCTTATAAGATACTTAAGCCCTATTTTAAAAATAAAACGTGTAAAGCGTATTGGATAAAAATAAGATGAAATAGCTTGTAAGATGCCAGTAGTGTTGTTAATGTAATAAAAAAGTGCAATGTTACAGAAGATATGATCTGATTATTTTCTCCAAAATCCCTGCATTTGTACGTTACTTCACAAAAATAAATGTTCTATTAACAGGTATAAAAATGTCTTTCAGTTTGAATTTTTTAAATCTTGCTTTAAATAGCTTCTTTTCCAAATAGTCAAATACTTTATCTCAAGGCAATTTATCTTTTGCTTATAGATATGTCTGGAAATGTTGTACTTTGCAAGCTATTCTGGTGATACCGACAGCAGCATTATCAGAGAGATCTGGGCTAGACTCATTGATCAAGCTCTCACTAGTGGTGGTATTGCTGAAGCTTGTGGAGTGTTGAAGAGGGTTGGTTCTCGTGTTTTTCCCGGTGATGGAGCTACTTTACCCTTGGATACACTATGTCTTCACCTTGAGAAAGCTGCACAGGTAAAAGTTTAAGCTGATTGGATATTCTTCATTTTGGAAATTCTCTTCTAGAATAGTGATTGGAACATTTTTGAACGAATAAGGAATTGTGTTTTAGCTGGTGAGTGGGTATGACATGAAAATATAATGTCGAGAAAGTTGATTAGATATAGTAACAGTAGAATAATGATTGGATATTTGGATATGGTTAATGAATAATTATTTATTTGATGTTTTTTTTAATTAACAAAAATAGTGTTCTAGATAAGAAAAGGTCAATGTGTTTTTCTACTTAATTATGTATTTTCCAAAAAACATATCATAGACTGTTACAAGCTGGGTTTAACAAACCTACCTAAACAAAATCTAAGAATTTTGGTGTCTAAACTCTAAACACACTACTATACTTTCAGCTTCATTGTCATATTCTTTACTGATCGTCTTAGCGCCTTTTTGACATGACTACCATTTCATGCTCTTTGCAGGAAAGGCAGGTCTCGGGAGTTGAGCCTGTTGGGGACGAAGATATATCGAGGGCTCTTCTAGCTGCATGCAAAGGAGCAATAGAACCTGTGCTGAATACTTACGATCAGTTGTTATCGAGTGGAATAATATTGCCATCTCCGAGTTTAAAGTTACGTCTGCTTAGGTCTGTCTTGACGGTTCTTCGCGAGTGGGCAATGTCGGTCTTTGCACAGAGAATGGGCACAAGCTCGGCCGGAGCTTCTCTGATTCTCGGTGGGCCGTATTCGATGGGGCAATCAACTTACTTAAATCAAGGCATCCGTGATAAGATCATTAGCACTGCCAATAGGTGTTTTTCTTACCTTTGCACTCTCTTGCAGCTCTCTAGTTTTATGTTCTATTCTGGGTTAAATTATGAAAAGGTCCCCCAGTGTTTAGCGTAATTACAGATAACTTCAGTTAACTTTCAAAATTATGAATTCCCCTTTACTAATATTATCAAGGGCTTGTATGTTAGTTTTGAAAGTGAACTGATGTTGTGAATCTCTAGGGTATTTCTTGTGGTTAACCCTCAATTTAGAAAAGAAAAATCTTTGAAAAGTTTGCAAATTTTTCTCTATAAATTCATTGTGTTGTGACATCTCTCTTCCAATATCCTTGTAAAATCAGGTATATGAACGAGGTGCGGAAGTTGTCTCTTCCACAAAATCAAACGGAGGCTGTCTACAGAGGGTTTCGTGAGCTCGAAGAGTCAGTATTGAGTCAGCCCTTTACCTTTTGAGCTGTTGTAGGTTGGCTCTATTATATGTTTTGTTTGTTGTATGAATAGCTTAGCTTTGTGTTGGTACAAAACACTTGAATAAGATGATTTCTGTTTTCTACCGTGCATATGAAATTGGAATATAATTTTTTTCTGTATGAAATTGGAATATAATTTCTTTCTTTTACATCTCTTTGATTTAAAGGTGTCAATGTGTCCATACACATGATCAATACTGTATACCATAAATAAATTGGATAAAATTTTATAAGACAAAGGTAGTACTAATAAATTACTACATGCAGAATCGACACAGATCAAGTGCCCGACTGTATTGGCATTTCCCCACACCCAAAGGTTATGTGCCAAAAAAATATGTTGAAACCTAACGTGATTTTATTCCTCCCAAGTGGCTCGACGGGTTACCTGATGGGGACCCTAGTTGATAAATAAGCCCAAACACCCAAACACCAACATCAAAAAAAAATTAAGAAGCGAGTCTCGTTTAGTATATCATGTATCAACTATTTGTGAGTTGTCAAGGGGTTGTTAGATCAGTTGGTTGAACACTTGAATTGAGTATCATAAAGTCCAATGTTCGACATGTGTGTATGAGTAATTAAATTTTTGGAATTGACCTAAAAAAAAAAACTATTCATGAGTTGTGTTCGAAATCGCGCAATTTTATGTATAAAATTTCTCGAGGTTTCGTCGCACGTCCAATTAAACAAAAGTGTTATTTTTGTTTAACTCCTCGTATCAATTTTAAAAGATAAAAATCTATCAAGGGTTGATACGGAAAAACGCACTACGCGCCTTCCTACGAGTGGATGTGATCCAAACTCGAGGCCCTCGGAGAATTGTAGCGAGTCACGCGTGCATACAATCGCCGGAAAAATTTATAATTTTCGAAGGGTTGATAATTTATAGCGAGTCACGCGCACGTATCAATTTCGAAAGATTGAAAATCTATCAAGGGTTGATGCGGAAAAACGCATTTCGCGATCTCCTACGAGTGGATGCGATTCAAACTCGAGGCCCTCGGAGAATTGTAGGGAGTCACGAGCGCGTACAATCGCCAAAAAAATTTATAGTCATATATTAGGCTTCTTCGATTATATGTAAGCCTTTGCTATAAATCGTATAAATGGTGGACCAGATAAAGCCACGTTAGATGAGTTGTCTAATATTTTCACTGTTTGGTGTAATTTTATTGGGACTGTGATAGATAGTAACCCGCCATTAATCAATATTCTTCTTCAATAAAGTAATCGGTCCATCTTGGAAGGATAAACAATCTTGTTGAAACAGTAGAAATTAAATAATTATCTGAACATGAAATAGGATAACTTAATTGACCTACCAAACACACCCCTAGAAAGTCAATTATAAAAAAAAGAGAATTAAGATTTTTTTTTTTTGAAAAATTATAATCAAGAATTTAAATAGTTGTTATCTTCAGGTTTACTACACTTTTGTCAAATTACATTCAATAGCAGAATTTTCTTGTCTCATAAACTTTTTGACTTGATGATTAGTTATGTACAACGACCGGTCAATATAAAATAAATTCTCTTGAATAAGAGGGATAATCTCTTAAATTTTGTGCTTGACGTCAGATATATACTCTTTCGTCAGATATATACTTTTTCGATCCAGAAACATGAAAACATATTTGGACACAAATTTGCTCACTTCCTTTATGGATTAACAAGTTTCCATTTGATTTACAACTTTGGATTAACAAGTTTCCTTTTAAAATTTATATTTGAGTTTTAGTGGAATAATGATAATTTGATTTTGCGATAAAAAATGGGTACATCAATAACTCTGACCAATATTAAAAACAAGCATAACCACTGCCAATATTGTAAATCAAATGAAAACTTGTTAATCCATAAAGGAAGTGAGCAATAAATCTCACAACATTATTAAAATTTTCTTTCTATATAATATAGTTTTTTTAAGGAAAAAATGGCAATAAGGTCATTTTTCAACATTTTTTCGTCAATAAGGCTTTCCAGAAATTACGCGTGTCAATTAGGCCCCTTAAAATGTGTAAAGACCACATTACCCTTTCTTAAATTCCAGTACGACCTCATTCTTCGATCCTAGCCCCAAATTCCACGCATCTCCTCATCTCCCAGCAAGGTCGATTGGGCTTTCGAATTTCATCAGCTGCCATCACCACCACGCCATCGCGCCTCGCCGTCCTAAGTCCGATGAACCGCCGCGCCTTGCCGAGAACCGCGAGCCCCGCAAGCGCATCCGCCGATGGCTCGGCACCTTCTCCACCGTCGAGGACGCTGCCCGCGCCTACGACAGCGCCGCCATCCTGCTTTACGGATCCAGGGCTCAACTCAACCTTCAAAACTCCTTTGCCGAGGGTGGAGGAGGCTTCCGTGGGGGTGAAGCGGTTCGAGAACGTTCAGCCGCCGGATGTGCGGAAAAGCGCCTGAAGAGGGCTTCGTTCGATCAAAAAATCCATGAATAGGATTAGGATCTACGAGCTGGAATCGTTGCCCCTGTTCCTCTTCGTGTTTGCCGGGTGAAGTAGTGGGATGTTTACTTCTACAACGCCGTGATCGATGGGTACGCGAGGGGCGGGTGTTTCTGGAGTGCTCGCAAGGTGTTCGATGAAATGACGAGCAGAGATTCTCAGGTGACTGGAATACAGCAAATCCAAATTTATATCAATTATTTCATTCTTGTAGATATTCTTTGTATGTGAGCTTTATTATTGTCAGATATTATTTAGATAAGGTTTATCGTTTGCCACAACACAATAACCATGTGCATCCTTCTTTGCTTAGACCTATAGCAAGCCTGTTGCCTTTCTTGTGATTCTCTCTTAACAGATAATAACTTTCACCTGCTAGAGATAACCTTAAAGGATAACCTTTCATTCAATATTCAATTGCTCTCCGTGTCTTCTAAATTGTTAAAATATATACTATATTTTGATTATTTTCTATGAGATTTGTTTTTCTTAGTAAATGGGGAAAAGTACACCTTGAACATTTTAAGTTGTAAATTGTAATGCTTTATGTTCATTATCTGCAGAATATTGAAACAAATTATTCTCTGATCTGTACCTGTTCTTGGAAAGTTCAGTGAGACATTCCTCGAGCTTCCAAAAGATCTGCTAATAATGGTTTGCCATTTGCCTGAATCTTATTCAGTTTGATTATGTGTCATTCAGTGCTATTCAGTTTTGTTTTGATGGACGTTCAGTATATTTATGTCTCATTCAGTATGATTATGTGCCATTAAGTGTCATTATGTGTGATTATGTGTCATTCAGTATACTTGTACTTGCCTTTCAGTGTATTACATTCCATTCAGTGTATTTACATTCCATTCAGTGTATTTACATGCCTTTCAGTGTATTTTTTGTTCTATTGTTGCATCAGTCATGGCCTGAATGTGTAGTGTTTTTTGCTTGGCTGAATTGTGTGTGTGTGTGTGTGTGTGTGCATTCAGTGTACTTATGTGTGATCACATTATTCAGTATTTTTATGTCCCATTCAATATGATTATGTCCCATTCAGTGGTGTGAGCAAATACGCCTACTACTTTTGCATTGCTCTACCTGGGGTCAAGAAAGATCCGAGTAAACTTTCTTTATTCATTTTTCAGTCACTTCAATATACAATGTGTGTGTGTGTGTTTACATAATACAAATAGTTTATCTGTTGTCTTGTAGATTTGAAATAAAATCTGAATGACTCGAAAAATAGCCTGAAATTGGAGTCTCGTGATTTGAGGGTCGAGTTTTGTAAAAGAGAAACAAATTGAGGTTGTTGTAATTTTGAATATGGGCTCGGGTTTTCTAGTAATTATATTAAAATTTCACTGTTCTTTACCAGGAGAATTCAGCTGCAATATTCAAAGTGACGGGAAGGTGTGCGTTCGAGGCGTGACCTCTGCCGGGAAGATTCTTGGGACATACACAGTGGCTTGTCAATTACTGGCTTTTGCAGAACGGCTTCAGCATTGGAATCAGAGATACTATTGCTGATGTTGCAACAAAAAAGAAAATTATCGAAACAATCACAAATGTGAAAGACGAGGTGAGAGAACTTATCAGGGCTGCTCAAGAGAAGCAGTTGGAGGCTGAGCCTGGTCGAACAACCATGGAATCATACGCAACCAGTTTTAATCTTTGGATTATGTGTATCTACTGAACTCGTTGTCAATACTATAAATCATTTTTTGGATTATATTTGTGGTTTTATGGATGAGTTGATTATATTTTCACACTGAATGTTATAAAATTACACTTAATAACAACATAATGAATGTCATATTTTAACACTGAATGACATATTTTAACACTGAACATACTGAATGTCATATTTTAACAGTGAATGTCATATTTTAACACTGAACATACCGAATGACATATTTTAACACTGAATGACCTATTTTAACACTGAACATACTGAATGTCATATTTTAACACTGAATGACATATTTTAACACTGAATGTTATATTTTAACACTGAATGACATATGTTAACACTGAACATACTGAATGTCATATTTTAACACACGAATGTCATATTTTATTACTGAATGATATATTTTAACACTGAACATACTGAATGTCATATTTTAACACACGAATGTCATATTTTAACACTGAACCTACTGAATGTCATATTTTAACACTGAATGACATATTTTAACACTGAACACACTGAATGTCATTTTTTAACACCGAACATACTGAATGTCATATTTTAACACACTGAATGTCATATTTTAACACTGAATGTCATATTTTAACACTGAATGTCATAAAAATACACTGAATGTCATATTTTAACACTGAATAAGAATGAAACAGTGAATAAGGATGAAACACACTGAATAAGAATGAAAAACACTGAATGTCACATGAATACACTGTTTGATTAAAAAAATACACTGAATAGGACTAAAACACACTGAATAGGAATAAAAAACACTGTTCGATTAAAAAACACACTGAGTGCGATTGAAACATACTGAATAGGAATAAAACACACTGAATAGGAATAAAAAACACTGTTCGATTAAAAAACACACTGAGTGCACACCATGTCGAACAGAAGTTTCGGCCGATCGGGGTAGACCACGTGCACCACCGTGTACACTTTCTCTCGACAGTCCTCGAGCATCACCGAAGGCCTTGCTTTAAATCCCTAAGCTAAGAAAACATAGACAAAACACATTACATTTCTGATACATGAAACAAAAACATAATCACTTGAAACAAAACACGAATTCAATTTCCATGAATATGCGTATTCACAACCTCTATAACCAGAAACCCAAATTCATCAGTTCTAAAGCTCAAACCTCGTTTTCGGTACGGTAAAATACACCATTTTCGAAACGAAAAAATAGTTTTGAGTCATATTATTATAAATTAAGTGTAACCAGCAGAAGTCAGAAGAGCAGTGACTCTTACAATGATGATATCACTCCCTTCCTTTATATCATCCAGTCCATAAAAGATCTTTTCGGTATTGGATTCCTGCATAACATTTTCAAAAACAAAGTGCATGATGAAATACTTCAAAAAAACAATATGATTACCTAGAACTCGTCTATGGACAAGAACTGTTAGTTTAATGTACCTGCCAAAATTTCTTGTTATTTATTGTTTCTAACTTAATGCTTCAATCTCTTCAAAATGATTAAATGAGGCCAGTGCCTTGTGTCCTACAAGATCGATCGAGTCAATTAAATTAATTAAGAGGAATCCACATACTGTATATAGTAGTAGTGTAACAAAGTGATATAATACCATTACATGCTATAGCACTCAAATTCAACATCTACTGAACACTTACTATGCCAGTAGAAGGCACATATCAAAATAAATAAGCCCGAGTTGAGAGCAAACTGCTCTCAATATCTACTGAACACTTACTGGGGAGATGAGGTTTCTCCAGAGGTTTGGGGACCTTTAAGTTCGCCATCGACGTCATCATCATCATCACAGCCAGGGGTAAGTTGTTGTAGGGCCAGCTGGCACTGCTGGAGCACCTCCTCCAAGGTTTTCCTCTTCACCCGAACTCTATTTGCCTTGACTCCCGTCAGCTGTATCGGCTCCATCAGTTCTGATAGTTTCTTTTTTTATTTATAGCGCCTAAAGACACCAGTGTACATATTTTACATTAGAGTTCAATGATTTTTTGTATGCAAGATGTATATAACTATAACATAATATTCAATGAAAATAACCAAAAATGTAGAAAAACACACTGTATATGACTTATACAAAAGAGTTCTCAATGACTCTTCTACTATAGTTGAGATACTTGGTCCAAAATGATAGCATATGATAAAATGCAAAAAACTAAAAATGTTAACAAATGTGAATCGAGGCTAACAGTGCCTATCTATCGCTTACAGTGCCTCATTCACGGCGGCGCGTGCACATTCAGCTTCCTCGTTCATTTTGGCTATATGACTTATATCAGTAAGCTCAACGCCATGTGAAACTTTTGGAGAACATCCCCTGTAAGCGAATCTGTTTATACTAACAAATGCAAAAAACAACAACAAAAAAAAAAAAATCGCGAATGCTAAAAAGTCGTACCTCTTCAGGACGTTTATTTTCTGCCAATTTTACACGCTTTCTATGAATTGCGTTCTTACGCTGCTAAACAACAAATAACAATATTCAGTTAGTTCTAGAAAAAGAAACGATCAACTCCATTGTTCACACAATCGCCTCGATTTATCCACGCACACTCTAAATCCGTTCAATACGTTCCTATCCTCGCCTCCGAGTAGAAAGCAAGATTCGTCGCTATTGGTGGTGTGTTTTCCGGGTTTCGAACTGTTTGAGGCATTTTCACAAACAGTTTGTCTGCACATCAATGCCTTCCACGACTTTGGAGTCCATCTTCGCCAGCAACGACTCCTCTGACAAATGCATCCACAACGGCTTTGATCCGGGGCGCTCGACGAGCTCTTACGACTTAAGCATCTCGATTTCGTCGATCTCCTTTCCCCTGCCGATTTTTTCAACCATGTGGAATTGGAATTACAACTACTCATCGTCGAGGTCTTCCATGAGTTCCCATGTGTTGAATGTGTTGATGACGGAGTCCGGAGAAAGGGGGATATGTCGAGGGTAGTTTCGTCTTTTCAGGTACATTTTTTTGGCCTAATTGGAACAAAAATGCTTAATTGACACGAAAATTATAAATTGGCCTTATTGGTCAAAAAATGTTGAAAAATGGCTTTATTGCCATTTTTCCCTTTTTTTAAATTTATATTTTCATATATATATATATATATTATAAAATTTCTTATCTTACTTTGAGGTCAATTCATAATTAAAATAAGATTTTTTATATAAATATGAAAAATTAGAATTCTTATTTATATAAATTCATTTAAAATTTTACCATTTTTTAAATCTCCCTTAAAATAACTTATTTCCTTATCTTATTTTTTGGTTAGTTGAGGTCAATTCACAATTGAAATAACTTCGTTTCTCAATCCTTCTTTGATGATCGGAAGGCCTCACTTGTGGCTGTCGAAGAGTTCATCCAAATGAACCAACTTTTAACAATACCCTTTCCTTTCTTAATTAGCTAATTTGAAATGTAATTTGTGCACACAATAAAACAGAAATCAAAATGAAATAACCAAACCTTTAAATAAATACTAATGATAGTGACTAATAATGAAAAGGTCAATTTCCCTTTTGTTGGTAAATAAAAACTGTAATAAAGATATTAAAACAAACAAGATGATAAGGGTATTTTAGTCATTCAAGACACCGTACCAATCCCCAATAGCCACCTAATCTTTCCTTTCCCCTACAGAAACCCCCTTTCGGACACAGGGTTTATTCTTGTATGCCCTAAGGGCACTATACACTCACCACATTATGCGGTGTGGATTGATTGTTAGATTTTTTTATTATATAAATAAAAATATAAAATAATCCAACACTCAACCCACACCACACAATGTGGTGGGTGGGTAGTGCCTTTAGGGCATACAAGAATAAACCCGGACACAGAGCACTACATCAAAAAACCCTAATTAAAAAACTAATTCTATATAAAAAAAGGAAACAAAACACAATAAAATAAAATACTTCATTAAACAGTTTTTCCTTTTTTATTTTTATTTATTTATTTATTTATTTCTTATCGTCGTTCTCACACCCTCGCTGATCCTCTGTCCTAAATTTCCCCACTCTATCACTAGATCTGCTTTCGTTCTTGATCAATCGATAAATCCTAAAATTATTTCGTGTAATTTCGATACAGTGTACATCTAATTGTGATGAAACGTATACAATAAGCTTGTTTTCGGAGCGGGGTTTTCCATGGCGGATGCGATATCTGTGATTCCGGCGGCGGTCCTCCGTAATCTCTCCGATAAGCTCTACGAGAAGCGGAAAAATGCTGCCCTTGAGGTGCGTGAATCGCATATGAAGCAATTTTATTTATTTTTGTTAATCTCTTCTGGGGTTTTCGGATGTCAGTGAGTCTAATTTTGTTTATTTGCATTTTTTGTTTTACGTCTATTGCTGTTGCTTTGTATTGAATTTGTTTGATCTAGGTGGAAGGGATAGTGAAGCAATTAGCGTTGTCAGGGGATCACGATAAAATCACCGCCGTGATCAATTTGTTGGCGAATGAATATACGTACTCGACCCAAGTAAATCATAAGAAAGTATGTATTTTCAACTTTGTTTTTAAGTCACTGTTATGTTTGAGTATTTAAAAATGTTTATAACTCCAAGAGTTAGCATATGTTCTGTTGGGGATTTTTTCTTGGGCTTCATCTTCCTACTTTTTTAAGGGAGGTTTGATAGGATTGGCGGCAGCAACAGTGGGTTTGACTTCCGAAGCAGCGCAACATCTTGATGTAAGAATGCCCTTTTTTGAAAGATTGATGTATTTTTTCTGTGGATGTCTTGTATATTTGTTTTATTGAGGTGTGAATTCTTTCTTCTTAATGCATAAAAGTGGGGTTGTAACGATTGTTAATCGGTAATTTTGAAACTTTTGTGGTGCAAATACCTGTATATTTAAGAGTCTATTACAAGGAATTGATTATCAGCAGAATATTATATCTGTTTATATAGTTGAACTGACTTTACTTGCACCATTGCTCATTAAGGAGTATAAGGACTGTTTAAAGGACTACAATAGCTATGAATTTGGCAGGGTATAAAACAATGAATAAAAAAAACTTGGTTCACGTGAATTGTTAGGACAAAAATAAAAGTATGGGTGCATGTATATATCCTACAGAGTACACGGGAAGGGTTTTTTGAAGTTGAATAAACAGGAAATATGTCGCTGACTCACTCCAGATCTTATCCTGTGAGAGATATAATGCTGTCAGGATGAAATGGTTTAAAAAGTTGTACTGTAATTCTTTTTGTTTCAGGCTCCAAGTGTAGATTTTTGTTTCTCCATGAAAGATATTACATTGTATCTGAAGACTTGATTTTTAAACAATAGAGGCTGTAGGGCATCTTCAAAACAGTACTGTGTAAAAAAATCTTTCATTGGTTGTGCTTATGAATTATTTCATATATGCTTTAGAATTTAATTAAAAACATCAATCTACATCTAGAGATTATTTGGGGTATTTGTCTTAAATATATGTTTGACATATGTTTTCATTTTTTTCCATCTTATCATTTTTGTACTTCAGGATTGTGTCCACGAATGTTTCTAATATTTTTTAATACATCTGCTACTTTTCTGTGACTTCAGCAAATCGTTCCACCTGTCTTGAATTCCTTTGGCGATCTAGATAGCAGAGTTCGTTATTATGCCTGCGAAGCTTTGTATAACATTGCAAAGGTGGGAAAAGGCACTTGTATTAATCTCATTTCCTCCTTTATGTTTTATGTATTTCATTATCGTTAATTTTCAGGTTGTGAGAGGCGATTTTATTGTGTTCTTCAACGAGATATTTAAAGCTCTATGTCAGCTCTCAGCAGATGTAGATGCCAATGTACAGAGTGCTGCTCATCTTTTAGATAGGCTTGTGAAGGTATAGGTTTATTTGTGAAGATCTAAAGGTATATTAAATGATTCTAGTAGATATTCTAAAAGAGTAATATCTACATCTTTTGCTTGGTTGTCTGAATGCAGGATATTGTCACTGAGAGCGATCAATTTAGGTTGGTAGTTTCTTCATTTCTGCCTCTTATCAGCTGTATTGAATTTTAACTTGGTTTCAAATTATATAGCAACCTTGTTTTTAACTTGGATTCACTACCCTTTTGACTGATGCAGCATTGAAGAATTCATACCTTTGTTGAGAGAAAAAATGAATGTCTTAAACCCTTTTGTACGGCAGTTTTTAGTCGGATGGATTACTGTTCTGGATAGTGTTCCTGATATTGATATGCTGGGTTTTCTCCCTGACTTCCTTGACGGTGGGTGCCATAGTGTGAGCCTCTGAGGTTTTATTTGTTCTACTGTTGTGTTGTTGATATATGGGACCCATTGATTATGAATTGCAGGCTTATTTAACATGCTAAGTGATTCTAGCCATGAAATAAGGCAACAAGCTGATTCAGCACTTTCTGAATTTCTTCAAGAAATCAAGAACTCTCCAGTAAGATTTCATCTAGTTTTAAGTTTAATAGTTTATGAAGTTTATAAACAAGTACAGAATGATGTATGTTTGGTTTCTTTTATTTTATGCATATATGTGCATCTAATGAATACTACTATATGTCCAAACCAAAGGCCATTGAGGGTGATGGGGAGAAAAGCTTTTTTTTTTTTCCTTTACTCTATTTGTAGGATTGATCAATTGGTTTGTTTTCATCCCTGTAATAAGTTATCAACTTCAGAAATATCTGTATGTGGATTTCCTCCTATTAGTATGCATAGCTGATCTCAGACAACAATTAATAAGAGAATTGGGTGATGTCTTACAACAGTAACAATTTACAGCCCGTCTTAGAAAAGCAACCTAAATTTACGATTGATGTCTGAAAAGATCATTCCTGGAAGACTTGCTGGTTAGTATGCAAACTACAGAATATTATAGTCTTTACTAGCACAAATACAGAGATATTACTTTGCACTGCTCCAAGACACAGGGATATTACTTTACACTGTGGTCTTGCACTGTTATTTCTGAAACAAGGGCATAAGTAAAAGTTTGGTGAACAGAATGAGAACTCATATTTGTACAAGAATTGAAGTCACAAAGTTTTGTCACTGACCAATATATCAAGGGTAATATGTAGCACAATAGAGAACCAAGGCTTTGACACCTTATATTCTTCTATATATCATTGAGAACTCTCATTTTAGTTACTCTATCTAGAATATGATTTAGTATTGGGTTATGTGTGAGAAGTGGAATTACATTATACTAATTACTTGCATACTTTAATTTATGTACATGTTAAAAATGAATTTATGGTTGTTTTTATGTTTTATGGTGTAATTATTAAAATTTGTTTATTTTTATAGTGGTTTCATGGTTTGGTTCAGTTTCAATGTTTAGCTTTAGAAGTGAGTTATATTTTTTTTTTCTTGGAAGATTTTTACGGTTAGGTCCAATTGAAATGATACAATTGAGAGTAGTTGTGGGCCATGTGGCTGGTTCTTACTAGATTAATATGAATCAAAATGATAATACTATAGGAATATTGATTGTTCAGTTACGGAATAGGGGTATTTAAGGGTTTGAAAATTTGATATTGCATAGTTTTCTAAAATACTGCTCCAAACCACTTTATAGAGAAATATATTTAACATGTGATTGGTTTAATGCATTTTTACCATCATTTAGTTATTTTGAAGTCTTCTATGTTGAACTCTGCTAACGAGTAACTGCGGGATCACCCGTCCTGATTTTAAGTTTACCATAAAATATGCTGTTTGTGGTATAAAATACAGAAAATGTTTTATTGTTTTACAATCATGGACCCAGCATGAAAGATTCTTGGTGCAACTGGAAAGAAACAGAAGAATTTTATTTTATTTTTTTTTACACTTGAAAACACATAACTGGCAGCTTCTTACCCCCAAAGACGAACAATTGATTAAATAATGGATTCCTGCAGTGAAGAAATATAATCTGGACAACAGGTAAACGACTAAATATAGGCAAACTTGAAGACATTGCTACTTTGGTGAGGAGCTTGATGGAATCATCATTTGTATGCTTATATATGGATTTCCTAGGACTTATTGCATGATATAGTTTCGAGGAACGAACCAGATGACTGAGATTATGTATGTTACTTTTCAATTATTTTTATGACTTAAGCAGTGTTCCTTTTTGAAGTCTGTAGATTATGGTCGCATGGCTGAGATACTTGTACAGAGAGCAGCTTCGCCTGATGAATTTACTCGACTGACTGCTATTACCTGGGTAAGTGTAGTTGGTCACATATTCCGGGTGTTGTGGGCTTTGCCTACTTCTGAGTAGTCTAAATTATCATTGCATTTGTTCAACGTGTGGTTTACACGCTCTTTTCGGCAGATCAATGAGTTTGTTAAACTTGGTGGGGACCAACTTGTGCCTCATTATGCTGATATTCTTGGTGCAATCCTACCTTGCATATCAGACAAGGAAGAGAAAATTAGAGTCGTAAGATTTCTTGTTGCATGTTAGCATGTTACCAATTCTTGCCCTTTGTCTTTGTGTGACTTGTTGTTCTGTTCTCTTTTATGTCTCAAAATGCTTATTAATTTATGTTAACTTCAGGTTGCTCGTGAAACAAATGAAGAGCTGCGGGGAATCCAAGCTGATCCAGCTGAGGGATTTAATGTAGGATCCATCCTCTCCGTAGCCAGGAGGTACTCTATCCTTGAAGACATGGACCGATTGTGTTTATATTGGTTACAAGTGGCCTTTTGTTTTACTGATGAGCCTTATAGAATGCGATAAAAAAATTGGGTCTCACATAAGTCACTTTCAGGCATCTGTCAAGTGAATGGGAAGCTACCCGTATTGAAGCTCTGCACTGGATATCAACCCTATTAAATAGACATCGGACAGAGGTAATTAATTCAATTTCTATAAATGGCTTTTCCATGTCCATCTAGGTGATGCGACACATATTTTCCAGTGAAACAGTATCTTGTACCATTGCTGGATACAAGTATCGAGTTACTGATGAAAACTCATTTGTCCTTATATTTCTTTCTATTAGCTGTCTTGTTGATTTGAAGGATTTTTGGGAATAAGATCCAAAATTCTGTAAAGTGGTTGAGTGCAAATGTTGTTGGCAGGCTGAACACTCATGCATGAATGATCTTAAGATTTTCTTCTGATACACTGATTCCCACTTGTTAATGACGAGTAGGGGTTTAGTAGTTTGAGTCTGCAAAATATTTTGTTGGACTGAAACCCTGGGCACACATGTTATTTACTTGTTCAGTCATAACGGAGTTTATTTCTTGGATTCCGTGGTTAAGCTTTGTATGAATTTCATAAATAAAAAAATTAACGTGTTATCAATTTAAAAAATAAATAATACCACAAGTTTCTAAATTATAAGTCCATTTGCACATAATACCGCAACTTTTTTTTTCTTGCTCTTGAGCTGTTGTATGATGTTTTTCCTCACTTTCTTCTTTAATCAGGTTTTATCATTTCTGAGTGAGATTTTTGAAACACTTTTAAAGGCACTTTCAGATCCTTCTGATGAGGTATTTTTCTTCTAATGTTTATTATTTTCTTCATGCTTTTTCTTTAGGCTCTTTAGTTAAGTTTGTACCGAACAGATAATATGCTGCTTAGTATCAAATATATTGATATTTGATTGCATGCTTACATCTTAGCTTAATAATCCCGATACGATGGTTTTGGAGTTTACTGCATGCTACATCTTAGCTTAATAATCAAATAAATTGATATTTGATTTTTATTTGAATTATATTCGAATATTCGTATTCATATTTGAATTCTAATCGAACTCTGATTTTGATATTCGAATATATGCTTTCACATTTTTTTTTAAAATGTTGCTTAAAATCAAATCACAATAAATTAGAATTGATTTCAACTGTACATTTGGAATTTATGGAATAATATTACAAATTAATATCTCCTTATTTTTCTTAATTATAATGTTTTTAATGATGATAAAAGTTTACAAACACTACCTTTATTTGTACATTGTGGCTCTTGTTTGGTGTTTCTTAAAAGTCAAGACCTTACTATCACTTGCAAAACACATAAGACTGCTCTATTGGATCTATTAATCAATCTTCATTTTCTAATCGTTTTACAATAACTAGCATGAAATCTGTGTGGTATTAGAAATTAGTAATGACCAAACTGGCAGTGGTTTCGGAATAGATAATTTCGTAATCAGGAAATTCCCAACCGGGGGCAACTAGCTGGAACCGGTTCACAGTTCTGATCGGTAACTAGCTGTTGAATTACTTTTCGAAAAGAAATTGATAAAATAAAATTCTTATAATTTGGCTTTCATTTGTTCATTAGGATTTAAATTATAGTTCAATTAAAGTGATTATTTTAAACCTTCGGCTGATGAAAACACAATTGTACTTAAGAAAAATACCCCAAAACGAAGACAACCAAACTAGATTCTTATGAACCACTGTCTAGAATTCAGTAGACACAAGTCCATCTATCAGAGTGTGCTTTTATCAATTGAATTGGTTTACAGTAATCACACTCAGTACGTCACAAAGACTTAAACATAAAAAGTTCATAGATTAAAGCTAAAGACTCCTCTTGATTCTTGAAGAACCGCACTTGATCAAATTAATAGAAATTTTAACTTATTAGTAGGTAAGTTGCCTATGTATCCTCGTAGAATAATCAGTTCTCTTTTGGTGTGATATTCTGGGCGAATGGTAGATGGTGGTCGACTTTTGGTGCCAGATTTGTATTCAGCAGGATGTATGCGTGTAGTATGTTCTATAAGGGCCGTGTAGTCGTTACCTTTAGTGTACACATATTCTAGGGTTTTGCTGAACCGTCGGTGACCAGAAAATGTCTAAAAAACAATTGTGAACTTGCCAGTTCTTGGTTGGGAAAAGTTGGAAACCGGAACTGAACTGCATGGATGCTGTTCGCACCCGATTCTCAACCATTGACCACATTTCAGCTGCCAGTTTCGAAACTAGGACGGCGGTTTTGGTCATGTCTATGTTGTAAGACAGTGAATATTGTATTTTCTTGCACATGAACGAGTTACACTATATGTATGCCTTTTCATCTTGGAATGATTTGATTTATATAGGTGAGGTAGCATGTGTTAAAATGGCTTGTTTCCAATGAAGGGAGTTTCAACTGTAGCACCACATTGACCTCCTCTACTTATTTGTCATTTTCTTCCAGGTAGTGCTTTTGGTACTAGAGGTCCATGCATGCATAGCGAAAGATGAGAAGCATTTTGATCAGCTCATCATTTATTTAGTTCAGAATTTTCAAGTTGACAACTCTCTTTTGGAGAAGTACGTCTTTTAAGCTGTGTTTACTTGTTTTTTTGCTTAAGTATGATTGTATGTAGTTAAAGATATCAATCTTATTGTCTTGCAGACGGGGTGCTTTGATCATCCGTAGATTATGTGTACTTTTAGATGCGGAAGTTGTGTATAGGAAACTTTCCAATATACTTCAAGAAGAGTCTGATTTGGATTTTGCGTCGATTATGGTTCAGGTATTATGTTTGTTTGAGCATGTAACATTATTTTGCATTATTGTTTCCACCTTCAGAATCACAATTTAAAATCTTGAGGATTATTTCTCACAATCAAGTTTCTCTTTCAGGCTTTGAATTTGATTTTGCTAACTTCATCTGAGTTGGCTAACCTTCGCAACCTCCTGAAGAAATCCTTGTTTGATGTAGCCGCAAAAAACTTATTTCTCTCTTTATATGCATCATGGTGCCATTCACCAATGGCCATCATAAGCCTTTGCTTATTGGCTCAGGTAAGAGGCTGTTGTGCTTATTGGTTAGCTGTGCAAATCTACTGTCCTTGCTTGTTCATCATTTTTAGTTATTTTGATTTGTTTTTGTCCTTACTGTTCACATCATTTTACAGAGTTACCAGCATGCGGGTTCTGTCGTTCAATGTTTGGTTGAAGAAGATATTAGTGTAAAGTTTTTAGTCCAATTGGATAGATTGATCCACCTTCTGGAGACTCCTACATTTGTTTACCTGAGACTACAGGTTTTTCTTATGTGTTAACTTGCATTTGTTTCTTCTATTTGAGTTACTATGGGACACTTGAAATCTTTTATTACGTTTTTACTGTGTTGATATTTATACTCTTGAAGTTCATTTTGTGTGCTTTTTTTTTTTTTGTATATTGGCTGGCCATCTTTAAAGCTTTTGAACGTTGGAAATTTTATGTTCTTGATGATATTTTAACTTTTTCTTGTGCACTTTACATTTATGTTCAATGCCTTCAATTTGTGATAGTTATATGTCCCAAACTGGACCTTTTGCTAGCATGCCTACTCCAACTTCATGAGAAATCAAAAACAAAATAAACGAAAGAAAATTGTCTGCTGACAAATAATTGATTGGACCTGAGCATTATAAATAACATGAAATATGATCTAAACAAGGTACCTTATACAATCACCTTTGCTTATTATTAGTTGATTGGTTCACATGTTTTCATATTTTTCTAAGGAATCGTATCATATGGAATCTTATTGTAAACCTCTATATATATCTATCACATTTTGAGTCTTGCTTTTATTTTGCAATTCATTTACTTTAATTATTATTTGGTTGGATGACATGTTTTTCAAATTCTTTTAAGAAATTCTATCACATGGAGTATTATTTAGAAATTTATTTATGACAATCACACTTTGTGTTCTTGCTTTAATTTTTTTGCAGCTTCTGGAACCGGGTAGATATATATGGTTGTTGAAAGCATTATATGGCCTTCTGATGTTGCTTCCCCAGGTATGAGTGGTTACTTTAGCTCAGAAGAATTAACAATCACACTGACCGTTAATGTCCATCATGCAAACCCGTTTCACAAATATTTCATTTTAACAATCCTAATGTTACTCCCTCTGTTCTTGATAAATATGTGGGTAATTGGTGACACGTACTTTAATAAAATGTATCTTTGCTTTTTTAGCTCAATAAAGAGAAGGGTAAAATTGGTAATTCAACTTTATGGTAAAATTGTGAGAATTGTTGGAAAAAGTAATGGAAAGAATAATGACATTAGGTGTAAATATGTTCAGATTGTTGTGGAACGGAAGGAGTTTATGTTAATAGTTTTTCCCTTGAAACACCACACATTTATAGAATTGTGTACTGTGACTGGAATGTGTGTCTAGTATGTGTTTGGACTTTGGGTGTGTTCCTGTGAAAGTAAAATGTGCATGAAATGGTGCCGCTGGGATCTTTATTTGACAAACTCAGCTGGATATAAATATAACAATATACTGAAGGTGTTGCTACATTATGGTGTATTGACTTTTACCACATACAGTTTTTTTTTCTTCGTAAAAGGTTATTAGTTTTGTTTTACCTATTGATGCAGCAAAGTGTAGCATTCAAGATTCTCCGGACCCGGTTAAAAACTGTGCCTTCATATTCCTTCAGCGGTGAAAAACTAAAGCGACTGTCATCAGGACACGCTTTTTCCGAACCAAATAGCTTTGACGAACATGGTTTGGAGGACGGGGATCATCGTGATGTTGTGCATGATGGAATAAACTTTGCTTCATGGCTGCAGCAATTTCAGCAAGTTCAAGAGAACCATCGGCAACATTCCAAGTCACAGGCTGTGGCTCGTTTCAGCTCTACTTCGGCGAAGGTTTGTAATTCCTTTATATCTAAAACTATTATTACAATTGTATTCAATGTTTTGGTTTACTGGGCTAGTTAAAAAAAAATACTACTGTACAGGGTATTTTTCGTAATTAGCCCTTGATATTAACCGGTGACCCCTCGAGGATATATTTCGTAATATAGCCTGTATATCAAGTGTGTGAAATATCCGAATTTATTATTCAAGTGCTGTTTTTCACAACTCGAAATTAACTGTGCAATATGAACATCTTACTATGATTGGGCGTACATATCTATGTTTAGGAAACCCAAGGACCAGAGGAAACAAAACAGCCTCCGTCAGTTCCAGATACTGGCAGGCCTTCTTCAAGGTCTTCATCGCGCCGAAGTCCTGGGCAACTACAGCTTTAATTGTTTGTGGATGATTGAAAAATACGCAGCACGTTTGGTATTGGGGCTCGGCGAGATTTGGTCAAACATTGTAAATTGTATATTCCTGTAGCTTCTTGAATTGGGACATTAAAAGGGTTTGGGATAGTGGAATTTCCTTAGCTTGCTGCTGGATGTTGCTAAGCAATATATAATTCTTTTGTTTCATGAAGAGGAAGAAATGTACTCCATGTGGTCATGTTTTTTTTATTGAAAAACCATATGGGTGGTGGTGGCAACATAGATGCTTGGGCTCTTAGGCCTGGAACTGAGTTTGTTTACATAATTTATTTATGAATCATAATATTCTGTAATAAAATGTACTGTTTCATGTATGTGTATTTTTGGTGAGATCGCTTTTTTTACAGTATGTCATCCACACTATCAAACAGGGTTGGGAATCAAGATACTCGACGTTTTAGGTCTAGTCCATTTAAGGAGATATTCCTACTTCAGATATGTGATAGGTCCTTTAAAGAACAACTCAAGTCCTTTGCAATTTTTCTGGGTAGTCTACTAGCCTACTAGAAGAGCTAAATTTGGGGTGAGTTTTGTAAATTAATATCAATATTTTGATGGATATCGTAATCAATTATTGATTTCTCAATCCTCAATTGAAGAGATTATATTGATTATAAATAATCTTACTTGTAAGATATTTGTGTTGATTTATAAAAATAGTTCACCCTTAAATTGACCCTTAAATTGTAGAGAACTGCAACTTTTTTTTTTGTCTAAGTCAATTGCAGTGCTTTTGGGATTCGAACCAAGGACCTCAAATCCTCAATTCATGTGTTCAATCAACTGAGCTAACAACCCTCAGAACTGCTTACTCTTTAGAGCATCCACAGTGAATTAAGTGTGGGATGAAAATAAAAGGATGATCACTTTGTGGAATTGAATGTTTAAAACTGAACAACTTTGTGGA
The DNA here is from genome assembly GCA_954870475.1 of Euphrasia confusa. Lineage (NCBI taxonomy): Eukaryota > Viridiplantae > Streptophyta > Magnoliopsida > Lamiales > Orobanchaceae > Euphrasia > Euphrasia confusa. The sequence goes on from OX940960.1 coordinate 12,774,922, forward strand.
ATTGAATGTTTAAAACTGAACGTGGATTACTTTTTTGTTTTTATTTTATTTTAATTTTTTACTTTTCTTTTTACTTTTTTTTTACATTATTAATAATACTAATATAGTATTGTAGTAATTTTTCAATTCTAAATTATTTTTATTTTGTAAATTTTATTTTTACGAATAACTAATTTTTTTTTTAATTTTTAAAAGACAAAATTTTAAACTTTAATTTATTTATTCATTTTTATTCAATTTAATTTTTATTTATTTATTTTGATTTTCTCTTTTTTTTATAAAATTCTAATAGATAAAATTTGAGTTTTTGCACAGTTTATGCTATTTCTTCATGTGTTTTTTTTTTACTTTTTTGTAATTAGTAATATTCTTATATTAAAATTTTAGTTAGTCTGTATATATGTACTGTATTGCAGAGTTTACTATTTTTTACACATCCTACTTTGTGTTCTTGCTCTCCACCTTTTAAATTATCTATCAATAATGGATAATAATGATATAAATAATTCTATACCTTCTTCAAATGATTTTCAGAATCAATTATGGGCTAATTTTTTGAGGCACAATTCAAATTTATTATCAGCTAATGGTATGTTGGATTTCATACCTCGACAATTTTCTCAATATCCACAAAATCTTTCTACCGGAAGTGCTATTGGTAATACTCAATATTCTCATAATTTCATACATTCACAACAATTTCTACCTTATTTCTCTCCAACACAATTTCCTCAAAATATGATATCCCCACAACAATTTGGTTATCAATTTTTTTTACCACCACAACTATTTCCTTCAAATATCCAACCTCGCCAACTATTTGTCAATTTTTCATAAAATTTTCCACCATTTTTCTCACAAATTCCTTCAAGTTATGATGAAGAAAATCAACAAAGAGCCAATGATGATGCGGAAGATGTTGAAATAAGACAAGCAAATGTTATTCCAAAAAAACAATTTACTCCCGCTGAGGATGAAGCACTGATCTCCGCTTTTATTAACGTATTAACTGATGCTGCAATATGTACTAAAAAAAAAAGATGCACTCTAAAACAAAGTGAAGTTAATGTTCGATGAAGCCCGCAGAGAAAACCCATATGTAATACGCGAAAGGTCCTCAGGTATGCTTAACAATCGATTTCGTAGAATATACCGGGGTAATGAAATTTGTAGGCTGTTATGACGAAGAAAGTAGACAAAGAAGAAGTGGAATATTGAATGAAGAAGATGTCCTCAAATATGCTCGTGAGCTTTATGGTGGAAATTTCCCATTCGAAAATTGTGTAATATTATTAAAAAAGTATTCGAAGTATAAAGAAGTGGTTGCCGCGTATGGTGCCAACAAAAACCAGCAACAACAAGATTTTCGCACTCAATATCGAAATCAACCAAGTTCCACTGACGACTCTTGCGCTGATACCGACGACAATGGTAGAAAAACGGATGAAAGCGGTAAAAGAACCAGATCAAACGAATGTGAATTCCCAATCGAAATAGATGAAGAAGGAGCATTGACTAGACGTCCAGAGGGTGTCAAAGCTGCAAAAAAAAAAAAGGGTAAAGGCAAAGCTGGAATGGAAAGTTTGAGTCAATTAAATGAAATAATGACTAGTTTTGCAAAAAAACGTCATAGAACCAAGGTATTTTTGGGAAAAGTTGAATTTTTCAAAAAGCAAAGAAGCAGCAAGAAAGTCGGAGAAAGAAGCAAAGCAAGCAGATAAACTAGTGGAGTTGGAGCTACAAAAACAAAAGATTGAAATGGAGTCCCGTAATTAAAAAATGCAACTTTTTTAGTCATTGATTCAGAAAGATAACTTGGATGAAAAAAATGGAGAATTTGAAAAACCAACTATTTAAAGAACTTGGATTTTAATTATTTATTAATTGTATTGATTATGTTTTAATTTGGTTTAAAATTATGTATTTTGTTTGATTATGTATTTAATTTGATTATATAGTAATTGTATTGATTATGTTTTCATTTGGTTTAAAGTTATTTCAGATTATATGTCTTTTTGTTTTGATAAAGGTCAATCAATCACATAGAAAATAAAAAAATATATGATACAGTACAACGCACAGGGGATGAAACCCCCACCGCATCACTGAGCTAACAAAATAGCTCTCAGACCAACCAAACTAACCATATAGCAATAAAGAATATCGACATACTCACCAGGCTATATGACATACCCTTTTCAGTGCATGTGCATGAAGAGAATCTGGAAGTCGTAACGAGCGGATCCTCTCCTGTATGAGATTATACTACCTCTGTGTAATGCCCGTATTCTCGTATCCACTTAATCTATTTGGGGATATAATTTTCATTTAACTTTATCCCTTTAATCAATTAAAATTTATATTAATTCTATCTAAATATTAATATTACTATTAATTCTATATTTTAAGGGTTGATCTTAACAAATAAAATAAAAATAAAACCAAAAGAAATGCTATGTATTTATCATAGATACTTTTTTTTAGGGGCGGAGGCATTTAAAGGCCAAACCATAAGAGTATACAAGTTCTGAAGCCCCGTCCATAAAAATGTAAGTTAAGTAGGCCAATTTGAATGAAAAGACTTAAGTGCCCTAAAAAATTATCTTTTCTCACAAAACAACAAATCGAATATTACAAAATAACAAAAAGAATATCAGAAAAATAAAGTTGCCCCACAAAATCAATTTTCGACGTTTGAAATTCACACGCACGACGAGCGCCGCCACGGTGAAACACCAGCCCCGACCGTTATCGTATCAACTATTCAACTCCGTCTCCGACGATCATCATTATGGCAAGCAGTGACACCATGGACAACCCAGACAATCGCGCTCAACCTCCGGTAAGTCCATAACCCTAGCTTTCGAACTTTCGATTATTCGAGCTTTGATGTTTGTAAATCATTCGATTGTAATTTGATATTGGTATATATCCTTTCAAGATAGGGTTTTTGTTTCCGACATTTTAAAATGGTTAATGGTTTATTGCTCTCTGCAATTTTTTCGCATGCGTTTGTGTGTCAGTTCTAGTAGACGACGGTTCAACCGTGAGTTTTATCACCGTGTATTATCACGGTAGAGTTTAAGACGGTGATATATCTCACGGGTGACATACACCGTGTCTACTTACGGTCTTGTCGATTTACGACTATGATTCATCTCACGGTGTACATTTACCGTGTGTATTTACGGTCTTGTACGAGCACGATCCCCGACAGTGTTTTATTTCACGGTGTATGTGTACTTACGGTCTTGTACGAGCACGGTCCACGACAGTGTTTTATTTCACGGTGTATGTGTACTTACGGTCTTGTACGAGCACGGTCCACGACAGTGTTTTATTTCACGGTGTATGTGTACTTACGGTCTTGTAAGAGCACGATCCACGACAGTGTTTTATTTCACGGTGTATGTGTACTTACGGTCTTGTACGAGCACGGTCCACGACAGTGTTTTATTTCACGGTGTATGTGTACATACGGTCTTGTACGAGCACGATCCACGACAGTGTTTTATTTCACGGTGTATGTGTACTTACGGTCTTGTACGAGCACGATCCACGACAGTGTTTTATTTCACGGTGTATGTTTACTTACGGTCTTGTACGAGCACGATCCACGACAGTGTTTTATTTCACGGTGTATGTGTACTTACGGTCTTGTACGAGCACGATCCACGACAGTGTTTTATTTCACGGTGTATGTGTACTTACGGTCTTGTACGAGCACGATCCACGTGGAAAAACATATTCACCATATGTTCAAGTTCGTGTGTAATGTGCACCGTGGTAAAACACCGTTTTGTATTTTCACGGTGAATTTCAACCTTGATATTTTATGGTTTTTTTTCTTACGGTGTAATTTCACCGTGTCGTTATATTTCTCATTTTTTATCCTTTAATTCTTATTTATTTATTTCATATTTCAGTCTGGATTTGAATGGAAGAGACCAACCAATCTGCAGTCGGTCACTTTAAGTCTCAATTTGTATACTCGCTACGAAATTCCGGAACTGATCACGGAGACAATAAAAGATATCGGGGGTGATGCCGTCGCAGTTCGTGATTTTTTTGCGCTGCCTTACATGAGAAGTGTTCTGGGAATAAGATTTACTGCCAAATCAAGCACTAATTTTTTGCACCACCTCGTATGTCGAGAGTTGTCAGGTCCGTCAATACCGGAGAAGGAGCATTGGTTCTACGTCGGTGGTAAGACTGCGAAACTCACACCCGCCGCTTATGCCATTGTAACGGGACTGAATTTCGGCATCTACGATGAATTTGACATCCATGCCACACCCCAGTCTGCTCCAGGTAGCTTAAATAAGCGGCTATTCGGTGGGAAACGTGTAAGAAGCAATGATCTACGCAAGTTATTTGCGGCCAAACAACTCTTCGATGGCGAACAACTTGCCTCGTTGGAGGATTACATTAAAGTCGCCAATCTCATCGTCTACTATTCCTTCTTTCTTTGTCGATCCGCTGAAATGTATGTCGAGGACTGGGCATGGGCATTAGTGGATGAGCCGGAAAAGTGGCAGAGTTTTCCATGGGGCGCTTATTCCTACCAGGCTCTGAGCTACTACCTCGAAACAACAGCGATGGACCCTGAATTAGCAGAAAAAACTTCGTACCACGTCTATGGCCCCAGTTGGGCTTTTATAATTTGGATGTTCGAGTCCGTTCCGAATATCGGTCAGTTATGTGGTCAACGTGATCCGAATATGAAAGTGCCACGTTGTTTGATGTGGAGTACATCTACAACAAAGACTGATTGCGATGATCTTTTCTTCCAAGGAGAGGTACGTAACCATCTACCCCTACTTATATTTTGCTAGTAATAGTATTTGTTATTAGTGGTGGAATATTAATACTCTGTGTTGATAAGTTTCAGATTGAAGTTGTTCATGAAACCTTGATTCCTACTGATGAAGAGAAAAATGAGCCGTGTTACCTTTCTGTACATGACAGACCATTTCATGTTGAGTACAATCGCCCAGTACGCAATGGTGGTAATGCAATCAAAGCCAAACAAAATCCGGAGAAGAAAATTACACAAACCAAGAAGCCTTCTTCGAAAAAGCGTGCTGCAGCCACGGATATTGAAATGCCCCTTTCTAGATCACGCAGACGACGTGCTTCTGAGCAGAGTACTCCTGGTCCAAGTGGGCATGTGTGTTGTAGGCCTGTGTGCTGTCGGCGTACACTTTGTTGCCCACATGAAGATGCTTCTGATGAAGACAGACGACTGACTGGGCTTTTGAGGGCCAAATTGAGAGCCGATCATGAACGGATTTTGTCTGATGAAGGATTGATTGCAGATTTTGCTGGATATATCTTTGAGCGGATTAAAGGCATCACTCCACAACAACTTCATGAGAGCGCGTCTCTGCATGAGTCGCCGGGAGATCTGCGCCGACCTGTATCGCCGATCACATCAGACAATAATACAGCGAGTGAGGCTACCGGAGAAGCCGACGTCCAAAATCAGACAGTTGCTGCCGGAGAAGTCGAAAACAACCACGTTCTGTTGGAGTTGTGTACTTAATGTCTAGATTTAAGTATCGGTAAACTCCCGGTCATAGCATTTAACCTATTTAATTAATAAACAATTATTTGCAATTAATTATTATTAATTAATTATGCAAAATATAGTCCTGGATTTTATACGTTGTAGTTAGTATGGTGTGTCGGGCCCACACAGAAGATCATACTATCGGTTACTCGTATTTAATCAAACAGTTGCTCACGACCTAGATGGACACGGACCAATCCATCGGTATAGTCGTTGTGTGAGAGAGAAAATAATTTGTCTTAATTATTTTATCACACTTGTACACTTGGTGTATTGGGCGGATCAGCTTGAGATTTATTGATTAGGATTGCCTAAGATAATCAATTTAAATCTCGGAGTATTTTATTCTTAATCCCTGATATTATTGCGGGTGTGTATATTTAATATTAGAGACTTTGATTTTCCAAAGGAATTAACCGATTTAATTATTGGGTTAATTACCGGTAAAATTGGGTCGCTATATTTTATATATGACATGCCGTGAATACTTGACGGGAAAGTGTATCCCGGAAGGGTTGATAATATCCCCGAGATGAGTTCATAAGGAATTATTGTGTAAACCTCATGAGTGGATTCGTTCCGCACAATAATAAAGGTTGAACGGTACTAGTCTCGGATATAAGAGATGAATATTATTTATTGAGCAATAAATAAATTTATTCATGGATATTTAAATCTTAAATACACGGAATATATAATACTAATCGGAGAAATATTATTTGATATAATATGGAATAATATTGGGAGTGCAATTTTATTTATATAGTGGAAAATAAATAAAATTAATATTGATAAGAATTAATAGATTTGGGTTGGACCCAATTTAATTTTCAATATTGAAGCCCAATATTTATTCTCCTTATGATCCCCTACGTAGCCTATATAAGCACTACATGGTCTTCACTTTTCACAACCTAAGTTACGCCAACTAAAAAGTCTTGGAGAGTGAGGAAGATCCATAGAGTTCGATAGATCGTCGCCCACACGACGTTCGAACGGAGTGCTAGGATTACGCGGGAAGATCACAAGGTCGTCAACAAGATTCGTTTCTCCGTACAACGAATCGAGGTAATAATCGAAAACCCCTTCTATGATTATTTGCGTTGAATATTGTGATATATACATGAACACGCGATCCGGGAAAACGACGAACCTCGGGGACGGGGATTCGAGATCCCCGGCGAGGATCGAGGGAGGCGGTCGAACCCTAGGGTTCGGACCGCCCCATCGCGCGACGAACGGCGTGCCCCGGCTGGACGCCGGGGACAAACGATCGACTTTGGTCGATCGCCGGGGTGCCACGGGCTGGTGCCGTGGCGGACCCCAGCCGCCGTCGTCGGAGGCGCGAGGCCGCGGGAACCCTCGGCTGGAGCCGAGGGGTGCGATCGATCCTCGGATCGATCGCGGGCGTGCTACGGGATGACCCGTAGCTGCCTCGTACGCGCTACGGGTTCACCCGTAGCGAGGCGTGCGAGGGCGATGCCCTCGCGGGCAGCGAGTCATCGCGACTCGCTGCGGGGCTGCTACGAGCAGCCCCGGGGATGCCTCGCGCATCCCCAGCGATCGTCGAGGACGATCGCGAGCCCCTCGCGGGGGCTCGGCTGGGCGCACGCAGCCTTCGGGCTTCGCTGGGCGTTCGGTCGGGCCCCGGCTCGTGAGGTGGTTCGCGTTCATGGATCCGGCTCGCGGGAGAAAATCGGCTGGGGGCGGGCTGCGTGTCTTCGGGCGCGTAGTCTCCAAAGGTCGGACTCCTGCGGATGAGTCGGGGATCCAATCTTCGGTGATCGAGGGTTTTTGATCGGGTTATCGGTTCCGCAATTTTGATAACCCAGGACATCGAATCCCAACAACTGGTATCAGAGCGTTTGGTTTCGTGTTCATGTATATGTTCGATTATTGTTCTACCTTGCAGGATTTCCGGCTATCATGGTTAATTTAATTTTTGTTAATTTAATTATCATGATTATTAAACTCTCGGACATGTCGAGATTCGTTTTTTTGTGGTTGAATGTTTGTAATAGTAAAAATTCGGGGGTTGACCGAATTTAGGATTTATTATTACGCACTTTATTTTCCGGAAAATGTATAGGGTCGATTTCATGTATAGAATCGATACCGGAATTGTAATTTAAATTTTGTAATTTTTATTACGTTGGTTCGATGATGAGACGATCGCCGGAAGACGAAGACGTGTGACGAAGACGAAGAGGACGAAAAATCCGGGGAATCGATCATCCCCATGATCGATCCCCATGAGGATCGATCGACCCATCCCCGGGGGCTGCCCGCTAGGGCTTCTAGCCACGCCGGCCACCGGTGGTGGTGGCGCGTGGGCTGGGGGCGGCGGTGGTGGTGGTCCCGGGCCGTGGAGGTCGATGGTGGGGATGGCGTGGGATCTCCCAATCCCATGCTATTCCTACCAAGATCTACTTTCCTAATTAATTCGGGTTTCCTATTTGAGTACTTTCCTTTTAGGAAACTCTCATGGATTAGGAAAAGAATTAATTTAAATTAATTTTATTTCTATTGATTTATTTCCTTCATGGAATTAATCATAGATTAGAAATTTAATTAATTTAGTACTAAATTTATTTTTCCTATTTGATTATTCCTACTCATGGGAATATTCATGGATTAGGAATAAAAATAAATTTGGAAAGTAGTAAGTCCCTATTTATTTTATTTCCTTGTTCTATTATAGATGTCTTCTAGAATATTTCAAATTTTATTTGGATAGATTATTCTAAAGATTTAATGAGAACTAGAGAGGAAAATAAATAAATAAAAGTATTAATAATATTTGATTTTATTTTTGATATATTCAATTGACTTAATTTTCGAATTAAGTAACTTTTGGATTAATTGAAAATAAATAGATTTAAATATTGGAAATTAATATCCTCGTCACATGGAGCATTCAAGAAACGAAGACTGAAGACTAGAGGATGCATATGAAGATAAAGCCATGATAGTCGGGAAAATAATTCTCTAGCATTATTTTGACTATGTGACCTATGTGCTTTATTGCTTTCATGCATGCTATATGTGTTTATTTTATGCACTAGATAGCGTATCCCTTTATCGTAAAAAGCTAAGTGGGAGAGGGGATGGAAACATTCCCATGGTCTCCATCACTGTTCTCTTGGTGACTTTTATGGACTTTTGAAGTTCATATAGACAAGTCATTGTAGGAGAATTCTTGTAATTCCTTTTACAAGAAACATTGATTAAGTTTATCAAACAATGCCTAATTTGTCTTTCCGAAACTGATTTCAAGTCGACTCATTCTCACCCCGGGGAGTGGAATGGAGCCAGAGCCACTTGGTCATGTAGAGGACACAAATTAGAGACCTTCGTACCATTCTTTGATAGATGGATCGATTGTCTGCTCGGCTCCCTCATTTATGAGAGATAGGGTCGTTCGCATGGTGAATCACTGGTTAGAAACTTCGAGTTTCACTTATGATTCTCCGAGTCTTGATTTACGAAATCAAATGAATCAAGTAATTGGATTTCAATTATATAAATCTATTTGGTGTAGTAAACGTCCACACGAACGTGGCTTGCTGTGCTGAAAGGGATTTTAGAATAATTGATGTAGACAGTTATAGGAGATTGTGAGGGATTGCGAGTTATCGTAAACGTCCACACGAACGTGGCTTGCGGTGACATAACAATTCTAAACGATTTGCCTTAGTACTGAGTGGTGGTTTACACTTAGGTACGCTTTATAGTATTCTTCCCAACGAAGTAACGCTATAATGATGTACGACCGAAGCAAACCTAATTGTTAAATCATTTGGGTAGGTAAACGTCCACACGAACGTGGCTTGCCTTACCTGATGGGATTTTAGACGCAATTAGTAATTTAATGATATTATTTAAGGGAGATAATATCGGACATTAAATTGATTGTTTGTTTACATGTGCTTATAGGTTTAGAGAATAGCTATGAATCCACTTTCTGTGATACTCAAGGAACATAAACTCACTGGCCCCAATTATATTGATTGGAAGAGAAATTTGGACATTGTCCTGACTGCTGAAGAGTACAAGTTTGTACTCTATGATAAATGCCCTGCTGAGCCCACGGCTGCCTCGACTGATGAGGAAAAGGCAACATATCGGAAGTGGAAAAAGGCTGATGAAATGGCTAGGTGCTATATTTTGGCTTCCATGTCAAATGTACTCCAAACCCAACATGAGCCGATGGACACTGCCCGGGATATGATGACTAACCTCAAGGAGATGTTTGGGGAGCAGGATCGTGCGGCAAGGCAAGAAGCCATGAGAGTCCTTATGTCGACTACTCAGTCTGAAGGAACGCCCGTTGGGGAGCACGTTCTTAAGATGATGAGTTTGTTGAATGAACTTGAGGTCCTAGGAGCATCCATTGATGATGAGACGCAAGTCGACATCATACTCCAGTCTCTGACCCCTAGTTTTGAGCAGTTTCGTATGAGCTATAACATGGGTAAACTATCTTATACTCTTGCGCAACTCCTGACTGAACTGAAGGCGGCAGAGGGGATCTACAAGAAGGGCAAGTCTCAAGCGCTTGTAACTACCAGGCCCAAAAGCTTGAAAGCTATTGGAGGTAGGGGCAAGAAAAGGAAGCAAGCCATAAAACCCAGTGGTGCCAAGAGGAATGGACCACGAGTGGGGGCTAGTAAGCCAAAGGGCTTATGCTTCCGATGCAAGAAGTCTGGACACTGGAAGTCTGAATGTCCTCTCAGAGGTACGAATTTTTCTTTAGTCGTAAAAACATAGTCAGCGGTATTATCTACCAGAATTCTGGTGTGTAGATATGGAACCACTGACGGTATGTGCATTTCTTTAAATGCAGGGGTTCCAGAAAACCCGGCGACTTAGACAAGAAGAGTTCGAGTCTACATGGGCGAAGCTGTTGGGGTAGCAGCGGTTGCAGTGGAAGACATTTTTTTAAGTTTTCATTTCAGTTATTGCTTATGTACCCCTTTATTTTGAAAAAGAACTTCGTTCTGGTTTTCTTTATTAATGGATATTTTATTTCTTTAATCATTGGATGATTTGGATAAGAAATAATGGTGATATCTATTATGGTACATTAGATAGCAATATGTGAATGATGAATCCTTAGTCTACCACGATGCAACAAACCGTTATGTATAACTTGTTTTACTTATTAGATGTATTTCTCTTATTAATCATTGTTTTGGTTGTTTTTGTACTTGTCGGTAGTATTTGCTGGTAATTGAGGGTTTTGGTAAACAACACAAAATATCAATATGTTATAGGTAAGAAAGCAAGAGGATTAAGTTAAATGCAGAAATCATAAGTAAGAACATGGATGCTCAAGGCACCTCTTTATTCATATATTCATACTTAGAATTCATAGTTAAAATCAAGGTTTTGCATGTGTTTTTCCACTATCTCACTCCCTCTATTTATAATACTCTATGCATGGCTTAATTCTGCCACCTAATGCCCACATTTAGGCCTCTTATTGGACCTCTACTCCACTAATATGAAGCATTAAATACCCACTAATTTCCCTTAGTGCTTAATCTGTCTCTTTCCCCGTGAAGTCCCAGCTCGTTGACTGTCATCCCAGGAGCCTCCCCAGGCGATTCCCCTGAGAGGGGACTCTGATTCTACCGTGCAATCTCTACTGTCCAATGTCCTTATCTTCTTCTTAGATCTGTTTTTTAAGGTCTCGTTGACTATACCGGTTGACTTTCTCTCTTGATGACGTGGCCCTTTGATTCGTGACACGTGTCGGTGACTATTTTCTCGGGTACAACAATCATTATACTTGAGAATTCTCGAACTTGGTAGTATCTATTCAAAAGGGATTCAAAAGGTCGAAATTGACTTGATCAATTATAGTTGGAGGAATGGACCTCCCGACCTGAGAATCGATCTTGATAGATAATACGACTAAGTTAACCTTTCTGATAAAGGATGGAATTCGGACGAGTATAGAAAATGATTTGTGATTAATGCGGTATGTGTAATTAGAGAAGGTGCAAGTCATTCTTCCAAGAATACTCGAAGATGGATTAGACTACTTGTTGTGCCATGAAAGCGGAGTGTTTTCAACACAAAGCCATTATGGGGAACCTTCAAAGTATATCCATTGAAAGTATAGCCATTATGGGGAACCTTCTCGTTGACTATACCGGTTGACTTTCTCTCTTGATGACGTGGCCCTTTGATTCGTGACACGTGTCGGTGACTATTTTCTCGGGTACAACATTGGCCCCCAGGAAAATTAGAGTTTTCAACTTTGATTTCCCTGAAGTTTATGGTGGTCTTTCTCGGTTGACTTGTCTTGGAACTATCATTCTGACTTTCTGTAGGTGGTTGAGACTTCATTTAATTCTGAATTTTACGCCTTTAAAGGCTCTTCTGAACTGGAGTCGACTTCATATTATGGCTTTTACTTGGAACAGAGATGTGTACCCGAATCAAATAACCAGCTTTTCTTCTCGGATTAGGAATCGGTCGATGAAAACTAAGCTGCCTCTTTCTTTGTCTTTTTCTCAGAAGTTTCCGGAGCTTGATGGACAGGATATTGCTTTGGTAGATGCTTTTGAACGGGTCTGGACAGTTAAAGTGGAGAAGGATGGTCGACGCCTTGCTCTGAGCGAGGGCTGGAACAAGTTCTGTGAACGCCGTCTTGCTTCAGTGGGCGCTACCATCTTTCTGGAGTTGCGTGGGCAGAAGTCTTTTAATATTGGAGTATTTGGGAGGGATGGAGAGGAGATCATTGATCTAGGAACTGATTCCGAAGATAGCTCGATCGATACTGAACCTGAAAATCTTCCTGTGAAAGATGACTGGGGATATTCTTCCCCGTGAGATTTATCCATAATATAAGAAATTTGTATTTTCTTTGTTAAATCGTGTTTTCCCGGTTCTATTTCCCGGTGAAATGAATAAAAGTTGTTGTTTTACGGAAGACTCTTTTTACTTGTAAATTGTGATAAGTATCAGAAAACTTATCTTCTTAACCAATCAAGAATTTGATAGTTAAATAAATAATAAAAGAATAAGGAAAAAGACTTTCTTCTCAACCTGTCTTTTGTCAGTAAATATTTGCCACGTGGCGTTATCCTGACCAAGTATTTTAGGTTTTACGGGGTAGTGGGGGGACACTTGAGTACGTTTTTCATTGGTAACCGCCCTCTTTTCCCCTTCCTTGATCTCAACCGTTCGATCAATTTGTGAGGCAGGGTTAATTTTTAAAACATATTAACCCATTTCAAATTTCAAATTTCACAACTCCCTTCGATTTTCAGATCTAGAAATCGGTAAGAAGTTTTTCTCTCAGTAATTTTTCCTGTGTAATTTTGTTGAATTCGTAGTGTAAATTTCCTTCTACAACCCCATCATCATGCCAAAATACACGAAGGTCGTTCACCCCAAAGTACCTGAAGAGCCTCACGTCCTGCTCGCTCGTCAGTACAAGGAATTTATGGACACGGCGGCACCGGCCTTACCGGGATTCCGACTGGACGAACTAGACGCGGCCCACCCTTACGTTACTGCTGTGAGGACCATCACAGCGGTTCAACCCGATCCAAACCACCAGGATTGGGGCGCGCATGGCCGAGATAGCACGGTGACAGCGGAAGAACTCACCGACTGGAGGGACGACTGGCGGATTCCCTTCAACGTGCATTTGCATGCGCCGGAAGAGGGAGAATCCGCTTGCTGTCCACCTCCAGGCATGGTGGCCATCGGTGTCGACGCGATGGATCAAGGCCTGCGGTTCCCCCTGCATCCTTCAATTTTAGGCCTGTTGAACCGGTGGGGTGTGGCTCCTCATCAGATTCATCCGAACGGGTGGGCTCAGTTGTATGGGGTTTTGACGGTCCTAGGACAAGTGGGATTTTCTCGACCCCTCACGGGGGATGAATTCCATTTGTTTTTTAGCCCGGTCAATTTCAAAAAAGGGTTGTTGGGTGATTACACAGTGCGATGTAGGAAAAATATGGTGAAGATAAAGGAACCAGAAATTAAAGATCCTACCTGTTGGGATCGATGGTTTTATGTCTCGGGGAGATGGAGAACTCAGACCCGAGAGGGAGAAATTGAAATTCCCCTAACTTATGGCGTTAAAGATGAAAGTAAGTTATACTTTTAAGTTTTTTACAGTTTTGACTGATCTAAAATTGTTTTTATATTTGCAGGTGCCCGGATCTCCAAAACTGACTATAGCATCCCGTGGGATTTGGCTACAGCTAATCTTTTGGCCCAGTGCATTCCTGCTACCGAGAGGGACTCGACGTATCTTAACGACGACAGTATTCGTGACGCAGCAGGTCTCTTCTGTCCTCCGTTTGTTGAAGACCAACCTTGTTTTGGTAAAGTCTTATATATATTTTTTATAGTTTCTGTTTTTGTCTTATTTCCTGGGGATATACCCTCCAGGGAAAGATCATTATTTTTGTCGGGTGTAATATCTTTACTTTTCCCGGTGCAGAATTTTTCTCTACTGTGTTTGAAGTGAAACCTCCTGATATGGCGGATAACAAATTGTTTGCGAGACTTGGACTTGTGGATGCATCCCAGACGGGGAAAGCCCGCAAATCAAAAACCAGTTCAACCAGCATAGGTGGCCGAGGATCTGCAAAGACTCGGGGTGGAACAGTAGGTGCCCCAGCTTCCCGGACCAGATCCCGAACTGTCTCCGCCCAGGGCGGTGAGACAGATTCGATGGGGGTTATGGGGGTGGTGGACTCCTACAAAGAACCCCCGGCCTCTGCTGATACTGTGATGACTGATGTTGTTCCCAGTCAGGGTTTACCTCCCTCCGGGTCATCCACACTTCTACAAATTAAGCTTGAAGGAGATAAGAAAAGGAAGAAATTTGATGGGGGTGTAATTGATGTGAGTGAATCACCTCCCCGTGCTGACATAAGTCAGTCTGTTTTTGGAGTTGAGAAAATCCTCTCTGACAAGTAAGTTTTTTATTTGTTTTATATTCTTTCTTTATATTTATAAACTATTCAATCTTTACACTTTATTTCTCGGTCAGGTTTTCCCAGGAAAAACTTCCATCAGTGCTCCTTCCCTTCTTCTCTGGCAAAGGCCCCATTGACCCTGTCACTACCCTGGGCAACCCTGTTGGTGATTCCATTGATGCAGTTGGGAGGTGCTGGACCTCAGAGCTCAATGACCTTATGGACCATGAGGAGCATGCCTTTTCCCTGGCCGTGAAACTGGCCAGTCAAAGTGCAGTTGCCATCTCTGGTGCTCAAACTATGGCTGAGAGGCTCAGAGCTGAGGTTTCCAAACTACGCATCACCAACATTGGTCAAGAAACACAAGTGAAGGAGCTCAATGCAGCCTACATAGCCGCCGCAGGGGACATGGATAAATGGAAGAAGGTTGCAGATACTGCACGGGCAGAGATAGGGAAGCTGAAATCAGAGATGCAGGAAGCCTTGAAAACCATCAAGGAAAAAGAAGAGCAGATTGAAGATGCCCAGGACAGCTTTGTCAGGGAAAAGAAAGAGCTACAGGATGAGGTGGTCAAAGTCACCAAAGAACTGAAGCAGGTCCAGGATAGCTTTGCACAATCCATGGAAAGAGTTGTGGAGCTTGAAACTCTACTGGAATCACCTGCTCACAATCCCAGGGTATTGACTGACCTCCTTTATGTAACTGCATATGCTGATCTCATTAGGTCTGCAGCAAAGGAGAAGAATGATGTGGCCAAAGAATATGGGCTCAAACTCCTGAAGGATCACATGAAGGGATGCACTCTGGATTCCAGAGTTCCTCAACCTTTTATGGATCTGGAAGTTGTCCATGGAATTGACATGAAGTGGTGGCCATCATATAGTCTTCTCTCTATGCCTGGTGAACCTGCAAAGTTGGCTGATGATGCTCCTGTTGATGATGATGAATTTGATGATGAGGGTATGGATCTACTTGGTGTTGGGCCTGATGGCAAGCCAAAAGATCCTCTGGTAACCCCTGGTGATGGGAATTCCACCTCCTGAGTTTTATAACTTAGGAGTCTGCTAAAATGAATCCTACCCTGAGTGTAAAAAGCTCAGGGGTTTTAATGTTTTATTTCTTATTTGGGCCTAAGGCCATAAGACAATATTTGTTATTTCTGTTTGAATTTCAGAGGCAGTTTTTGCCTGGGACAAGTTTAAATATTTTGCTGGTGTGTAATAACTTAGTAAGTTATTTTTGGATATCATCCTTTGGGTCTTACTTATGGCCCTTCCACCGTTTTGTTAAGGTTTCTTTTTACCATAATTATCTATAATTTTGACAAGTCAACTTTAGCTTGTTTGGTGAATCGTAATTCTTTGTAAATAGATAACTTTTGGCTCACACCCAAGTTTTACTCTAAAAACTTTGTTGGGACTCTTTGTGAGTTCTTTGTCTTGCAAAAGTGATTTTTGGATTTTAGTTACCTCTCGGAATTCTCTCTGATTCTAAGTAACATTTTTCTCCTCCATCTCTCCTTTTACAAAGACTGACCGATCCTGTGGTTTGTTCTTTATGAATACCTCTTAGGATTTTCTTCGGACCTATATCTTCTCCCCGCGCGATTCTTGAGTTTCTTTTACTCTGTTGAATCCGTACGCAGAAAGAAGTGTTCGGCCCCATAATCTACAGATTTTTGGGTCTTTACCGAACCTTAGTATTCTTCTGTGAATACTCAATATTTTTACCGGGAAATTTATTTCTTTCCCGGAGTAATATTTTTCCTTTGTAACAGACAAAATATAACTTTTC
The DNA here is from genome assembly GCA_954870475.1 of Euphrasia confusa. NCBI lineage: Eukaryota > Viridiplantae > Streptophyta > Magnoliopsida > Lamiales > Orobanchaceae > Euphrasia > Euphrasia confusa. The sequence goes on from OX940960.1 coordinate 12,791,240, forward strand.
AGAACTCATACAAGTATTTTTGGTAAATACTGAGAAACATTATAAAAGTGATAAAAGGATTTTACAAAAATAATATCTTTACAAAAATCCAAAGATTAACCTTTTAATGATAAAATTTCTTTAGGTGCAACGCATTCCACCGATACTGATCTTTGGTCCCGTCGAGAAGCTCTAACTCGTACGCTCCGTTCTGGAGGCAGTGGCTTACTCTAAACGGTCCCTCCCAGTTCGGCCCCAGTGCTCCCTGGTGCGTTCCTAAGATTTTCTTCAGCACCAAGTCTCCTTCTTGGAATTCTCGCGCCTTTACTTTTGAATTAAATAATTTTGCAATTCTTTGTTTGTTCATAGCATTTAGAGAATCGGAAGCTAACCTTCTTTCTTCAAGAAGATCCAACTCTTTTCGGATGGTTAGTTCATTTTCCGGGGAAATTTCCTGAGCGGTCCGGTGTGATAACACCGTTATTTCCGCTGGGATTACCGCTTCCGTTCCAAAAGCCAAAGAGTAGGGGGTTTCTCCAGTGGCATTTCTAGCTGTGGTACGATATGACCACAGAACCTCTGGAAGTTCATCCGCCCACTTTCCTTTGCGACTTTCCAATTTAGATTTGATGGTATGTTTTAATATTTTATTCACTGCTTCAACCTGACCATTCGTCTGGGGGTGGTAAGGAGTAGAGAATAGCCTTCTAATTTTCCATTTTTCACAGAATTCTTCCACCTCAGCCCCATCGAATTGTTTTCCGTTGTCGGAAATGATTGTCTCGGGCAAACCAAATCGACATATAATGTTTTTCCATATGAACTTGATAACCTGCGGTTGATCAATTTTGTTCAATGGTTCTGCTTCAACCCACTTAGTAAAATAGTCGACTGCTACAATCGCATATTTTACTCCGCCCCGTGCGGTTGCCAGTGGTCCGATCAAATCGATACCCCACCGAGCAAATGGCCACGGGCTGTAAATGGATTTCAGGGCTTCTGGGGAAATACGGATGTTAGGCCCATGCGTCTGGCATTTAACACATTTACGTGCATATCCGACTGCGTCCTTTCTCAGGCTTGGCCAATAAAATCCTTGCCCCATGGTTTTGTGTGCTAGTGATCTTCCCCCCGCATGGTTTCCACACACACCCTCGTGTATTTCTTCCAGGATTTTAAATCCTTCTTCCTTCGACACACATTTTAGTAATGGAAGGGAATAACTTCTTCGGTATAGTTGTGTATCTATTAAAGTGTACTTTGCCGCTCGGGAGCGAAGTTTTTTTGCTTCGGTTTTATCTGCTGGTACTTCCCCGGTATCTATGTACCGTTGAATGGGAATCCGCCAGTCTTCTCCGGCCCCAGTGAGTATTTGCATTTGCATTTCTCTATGTTCTATCGACGGGGACATTAATTTTGTCAACACAATGTTTGAGAAGTCTGCTGATCCCTCAGCTGATGCTAATTTTGACAGAGCGTCTGCTTGTGAATTGTGTTCCCGTGGGATTTGTTCGATTAGAACTTCAGGGATTTTTTCACAAAGTTCCCATACAAATTTTAGGTATTTTATCATTTGTTCCCCTCTGGCCTCGTAGTCCCCACTTACATGGTTTACTACTAGCTGAGAGTCCATAAACACATGGAGTTTCCTGGCCCCAACGGCTATAGCTAATTCCAACCCAGAAATGAGAGCTTCGTACTCTGCTTCATTGTTCGATGTGGGGAATTCAAACTTTACCGCATGGGTTACTGAGTCCCCATCGGGACTGAGTAATACCACCCCTGCCCCCGAGCACGCGGTGGTAGATGATCCATCTACGAACAACTGCCAGGCGCGTGCTTGATTCTGGGATTTCTCAGGGAAAGTTAATTCCACAATAAAATCTGCCAGGGCTTGTGCTTTAATTGCTGTCCTCGGGGCGAAAGTTATGTCATATTGACTAATTTCTAACGCCCAACGCAGGAGTCTCCCGGAGATATCCGACCGGTGCAATACTTGCCTTAAAGGCATAGTAGTCAAAACTTCGACGGGGTGCTCGAATAAGTACGCCCGGAGTTTTCTTATTGATACTATTAAAGCAAATGTTAATTTTTCCAGTGGAGTGTATTTAATTTCTGCCTCATGTAATACTTGACTCACGAAATAAATCGGAAAGTGTTGGATTCCTTCTGCTCTTGCCAAGACTGCACTGATGGCATGCTCTGAGGCGGCCAGGTATAAATACAACTTTTCTCCTGGTTTAGGTGCCACAACTACTTTCGGATGGGATAAGTATTCCTTTATCCGTACAAAAGCTTGTTGGGCCTCTTTTTTCCAGTGAAATTCCTGTCCTTTGATGGAAGCAAAGAACGGTCGAGTTTTATCTCCCAGGCAAGAAATGTATCTGTTCAGGGCGGCGAGTCGACCCGTGAGTCGTTGTACGCCTTTTACGTCCCGGGGCTCTTGCATGTCCAAGATAGCTTGGACTTTGGTAGGGTTGGGCTCAATGCCTTCCTCGCTAACCACATGCCCTAGGATCATCCCTTTTTTAATTCCGAAATTACATTTCTTGGGGTTTAATTTCATATTATAATGCCCCAGAATTTTGAAAACTTCTTCGAGGTCTTTGACATGATCTGATTCGTTTTTACTTTTTACAATAATATCATCAATGTACACTTCCATGGTTCTACCAATTAATTCAGAAAACATTTGGTTTACCAACCTTTGATAGGTGGCCCCAGCATTCTTCAGGCCAAACGGCATTCTTTCCCAGCAATAGATCCCTTTCTCTGAGTAGAAAGCCGTATGTTCAACGTCATCCGGATGCATAGGAATTTGGTGGTATCCAGCCTTGGCGTCCAGTGTTGAGAATATCGCGTGACCTGTCAAGTTATCAACCACATGGTCGATATGCGGCATGGGAAAAAGATCTTTCGGGCAAGCATTATTTAGGTCTGTGAAATCTATACACAAACGCCATGCCCCAGCAGTTTTTGTCACCATTACCGCATTGGAAAGCCAAGTGACATCACTCGAAGCTTTCCTGACCAGTTTATTTTCAATTAGTTTATCTACTTCCCCGGCGAGTGCCTGGCACTTCTCGGGGCCCATCTTTCTACGTTTCTGCGCAATAGGCCTTTTGCAGGGATCTATTTTCAACCGATGGCAGGCATGTTTAGGATCTATCTTTCCTAAATCCGCACTGGACCATGAGAAAGTGGAGATATTCTTTTTTAGGAATTTTATCAGGTCGTTTCTGACAGTGGATTCCATATGAGACCCTACAAGTATTTGTTTTTCGGTTTGCTCTGGGTCTATAATTATAGTGTCCAGGGTTTCAACCATTTCTATAACGGGTGCTTTTTTGCATTGATATCCTCCCCGCGAGCCCCAATCCTCTAGGTTTGCTTTGGGTTTAGGCTGTTTTTCCCCAGGAGATGCTAAGTCCTTCCTGGGTTCTTCTTCGGGGGGTTTATTCATATCATCCGAGGGGATCTGAAGAACTTCCCCGCGCGGGTTTTTCCTGGGGGAGCTCATTCTTTCCTCGGGTATTTTAACAATATCTTTAATGTGATCAATTTGTTTTACGTTGCTTTCCTCCAAATTGATTTGGGGAATGTTAGCGTTTTCTCTGATTTTAGTTTTATCAAGATCGCGGAAATACATCAAAGTCTTCTTAGCCATTACTAGGTCCCCCCTGACGGTGCCAACTGCACCGGAGGGTGTTGGAAACTTGATACAGTAGTAATAGGACGAGGCGACTGCTTCAAAAGCGTCCAGAAAGGGCCTGCCTAACAAAGCATTATAGCCACTAACCTTATCTACTATTACAAACTTAAGATTCCTAACCATCATGACTTCAGGATTCTTCGCATCCATCATTTCTACCGGGAGAATAATTTCTCCGTAGGGAATGACTACATCGTCACCAAAACCTTTTAACACCATATCGCACGGGTTGACATAGCGCGCTAGCTTCCCCATCAGATCTAGGGTCTTCTTGTACAGAATATTGAGATGTGCGCCATTGTCTACCAGCGTGCGAGACACGTCCAGACCGAGGATTCTTGCTTTTATCACTAAAGGCACATCCTTCGGGAACTTTGTCTCGGCTCGATCTTCCGGGGTGAAAGTTATCACCGCCGTTTCACTGATTGTTGCTTCTTTTGACGGGGCGGTTTCATACCAAACTTCCCACATCTGGAAGTCTCTTTTCCTCTTCCGGTGGCTTTCCTCATTCACTGGCCTCAAACCGCCGATCATCATGATCTGGCCCACTCTCGGTGGGTCTGGAGCTACAGGAGGCGGTGGTGGAGCTAGTGCGGGAACTTCCCGGGGAGGAGGCCCCTGCGGATTTCCCCCAGCACCTGGCCTGGGCAAGAACTGCCATAGCTTCCCATCCTGAAAAAGTTTCCACAACAGTTTTACCAGTTGCCTACACTGGCTGGTGTTGTGACCAATCTTTTCATGAAAGGCACACCATTTGCTGGGATCCAACTTGTCCGGGGGAGTTAGGATTGGTGGTGGTTTTACCAACAGATCAGTTTTTTGCATGACCATAATATTCAAAATATCTGCTGGTGTATGACCAGTCTGAGCAGTGAGTTTTCCTTCCAACTCACGAATTTCATCCACACGTGGATCACTTGGCCTAGGGCCTGGTTTCTTGCCAATATAGTTTGGCCTTCGATCGGAGGAAAAAGGAAGTTTTCTCTTTTGCTCGGGGGAGTGTGCCCCACTAGCAATAAGACGCTGGTACGCCACTTGGGCCCCAGCTTTCCTTTTAAAATCCTCATACGATCGGGGATAGTTTAGCATTGCAGATTTAAACAACTTAGAGTTTCTTCTCATACCTCCCAACACGGTGTGAAGTTTGAGGCTATCGGGGATCTCTTCTCCGCCCGCCAATAGTAATTCCCCCACGCGATCCACATAAGATTCGTCAGTTTCGTTCTCACCCTGTTTGACTCCAAGCAGCTTCTGACTATACTCCATATAGGAAGCTTTGGATGCAAAATACGACACAAACCTTTGTACCAAGTCGTCAAAACACTTAATAGAATGTGTAGGTAAGCTGACGTACCATTGGTGAGGAGTATCGCCCAGGGTGAGTGGGAACAATTTGCACCGGGTAGCATCTGTGGCTCCCCGGCCGGACATATATGTCCTGAATCTGCTCAAATGCGCTTCTGGATCGGTTTTGCCGTTATACAAAGTGGTTTGCATGGGCTGAATTTCCAGTTGCATGGGAGCTTGTTCAACCTCGGGAGCCAAGGGATCGTTATGACGACCTGCCGGGGCGGCGAGAATTTGATTTTCGTTCAATCGCCTTTCCAGTTCAGAATATTTCTGCCTTAAATCGGCCAGTTCAAGATCAGCACCGGGGGCTCTGTGGGCCCTCGCCGGTGAAAAGTTTACACGTTGCCCGTGCATGTCACTTTTACTTGCCTGTCGATAAGGGTCAGTAGAAGTAGCCACTGATTCGGCTCTTTTATTTAGATCTAAAGCCCGACGGGTTCTGCGGTTTCCCCGGGGAGCGCGTCTAGCTCGCTCAGGGCCCTTCCCTGGATTTTCCCCGGCGGGTGCATGCATGCCCCGTACCGGGATCACATGGGTTGTCATCACATATTTCAAAGACATCAATTCTGCTACTGCTTCATCAATTTTCTGCGGAGTATCAAGACTTGCGAATCTGATCGGAGGTGGAACCATGGGCGTCGACGGCCCTCCGATATCGTAAGGATGGAGACGGCGATTCCGACGTCGCGACCGAAGTCGGCGCCGTCGTTGATCTGCCTGACTGTCCGTAGGCTCATCGGCCTCTGCACGCTTGCTATTGTGCTCATCGGAGCTGATCTGGGTAGGCGGCGGCTGTTCCTTATTCTCAGGTTCTGGGTTTTTAGGTGGAGATGGAACCTCGGGTTCCACCATCACAGCCTTTCCCATCACAGCCCGCCACCTGCCACTTGTGCCAGACGTACCTGACACCGTGGTGTCTTCATTTTCATTCACCATTTTTGATTTTAATCGAGCTTTTCTGCAACTTTAATACCTGATGCTCGCTCCTTCTAGCGCCAAATATTTTGGTTGTTTTTGTACTTGTCGGTAGTATTTGCTGGTAATTGAGGGTTTTGGTAAACAACACAAAATATCAATATGTTATAGGTAAGAAAGCAAGAGGATTAAGTTAAATGCAGAAATCATAAGTAAGAACATGGATGCTCAAGGCACCTCTTTATTCATATATTCATACTTAGAATTCATAGTTAAAATCAAGGTTTTGCATGTGTTTTTCCACTATCTCACTCCCTCTATTTATAATACTCTATGCATGGCTTAATTCTGCCACCTAATGCCCACATTTAGGCCTCTTATTGGACCTCTACTCCACTAATATGAAGCATTAAATACCCACTAATTTCCCTTAGTGCTTAATCTGTCTCTTTCCCCGTGAAGTCCCAGCTCGTTGACTGTCATCCCAGGAGCCTCCCCAGGCGATTCCCCTGAGAGGGGACTCTGATTCTACCGTGCAATCTCTACTGTCCAATGTCCTTATCTTCTTCTTAGATCTGTTTTTTAAGGTCTCGTTGACTATACCGGTTGACTTTCTCTCTTGATGACGTGGCCCTTTGATTCGTGACACGTGTCGGTGACTATTTTCTCGGGTACAACAATCATTATACTTGAGAATTCTCGAACTTGGTAGTATCTATTCAAAAGGGATTCAAAAGGTCGAAATTGACTTGATCAATTATAGTTGGAGGAATGGACCTCCCGACCTGAGAATCGATCTTGATAGATAATACGACTAAGTTAACCTTTCTGATAAAGGATGGAATTCGGACGAGTATAGAAAATGATTTGTGATTAATGCGGTATGTGTAATTAGAGAAGGTGCAAGTCATTCTTCCAAGAATACTCGAAGATGGATTAGACTACTTGTTGTGCCATGAAAGCGGAGTGTTTTCAACACAAAGCCATTATGGGGAACCTTCAAAGTATATCCATTGAAAGCCTGCGACTTGTTCGCGGAGGCCATCACCTATCTAAATAACACATAGCATAAATCAAAGATTGAGATTAAGTCTCAAACGACTACACCATACACTGATGTGTAGACATGGTGTGTCAGGAATAAGAAATGGGATTCTAATAGTAAAAGGACAAGTTTGTTCGGAACTACCTATGTTCTATGGATAATTCTGGATACAACGGCACATTCTATGTGATTGTAGAATATCCTAGAAGAACAAGTAATTGTATGTTCAATAGTACTGCGAACCAGATGGGTGTCCTCGCCCGGTTCTTAGAGGAAGACTATTAGATGAACTACAATGCCCTAACTGACAATGTACTTGAAATGAGGAAAGGAAAGACTGAGAACCAGCCTAACCGAGTAGCGGTACACCACTGACTGCACCTAATGTTATTACTGTTATACACCGGAACGCCATTGCAGTGAGAGGTTGTTAACCAACCGGAGATGTTCATAAGACTGGAGGAGTTTTTGAACTCTGGATCTAGTATACATGAAATCGATCCCTAGTTCTGCATAGGAACTTGCGAATTGATGAGATAGTCCATTCTATGGATTCATCAAAAGGCAAGGAAAGGTGTGTTAGAGACGTAATGGAAACAAGGGTGGTGTTTCTCGGAATTTTGTGTAGATAACACTTCATCGTTGGCAACAATGTAAAAGTGTTGTCAAACATAAAATAGAGGTTGTCTAAATAAATCGAGATATAAGATTAAGATGAAATTGTATCATGTTCTTAGAAATCTTTCGATCTCTAGATAAGAACACTTGCACTTCTCTTAAGATATCTTATACGATTATGGTTTGTTTTAAACATGCACAATTCTGAGAAAGGTTATTGCCTTTCGAGATCAGAATACATCTATCTAAGGAATGTGTCTTGAACACATAAAGGAGATAGACAAAGCGGTTTCCTACATTTCGAGTGTGGAGAGCTTTGTGGATGCAATGTTGAAAAACAAGGACCTGATATCAACTATGCGGTTAGCGTAGTGGGAGGATATCAAAGTAATCTGGATAAGAAATATTCGAATGCTGTAAAGTACTTGGAAGTACTGGATTACTGGCAAAAACGAAATCTTCTTAGATTACAGTTTCTCAGATCCAAAATCAGAGAAAGGACCAGTGTAAGTCGATATCAGGCTATGTGTTCACTTTTAAGAGGTGGAACCTAAGGATGAAAGAGTGATAAGCGTAATGCTTCTCGGACTCTATCATAAACCGAATAGCAGCCTCAGAGGCAGCGGAAGTTTTGGTTAGGTTCCGGAATAACCTCTGAACTTGGATATGATTCTTGGTTCACCAAAGGCTATGTAAATAGCGGTGCGTGGAGAACTGAAAGAAGTCATAAGTTCAAAAGGGTGATGATAACACATAGAGCCAGTACCACCTGATACGAGTCATCGTCAGTGAGACGACGGAGTAGTCACCAAGATAACTTCAGAGCGGCAACCTAGATTGCTCATTCACACAATACTTCTGGGAAGTATAAATTAAGCACGTGATGAGTATGGGAGTCGGGAGTTTGGAGGAAATGACTAGACCTTAGTACAAGTGGGAGATTGTTGGAGTTGTGTACTTAATGTCTAGATTTAAGTATCGGTAAACTCCCGGTCATAGCATTTAACCTATTTAATTAATAAACAATTATTTGCAATTAATTATTATTAATTAATTATGCAAAATATAGTCCTGGATTTTATACGTTGTAGTTAGTATGGTGTGTCGGGCCCACACAGAAGATCATACTATCGGTTACTCGTATTTAATCAAACAGTTGCTCACGACCTAGATGGACACGGACCAATCCATCGGTATAGTCGTTGTGTGAGAGAGAAAATAATTTGTCTTAATTATTTTATCACACTTGTACACTTGGTGTATTGGGCGGATCAGCTTGAGATTTATTGATTAGGATTGCCTAAGATAATCAATTTAAATCTCGGAGTATTTTATTCTTAATCCCTGATATTATTGCGGGTGTGTATATTTAATATTAGAGACTTTGATTTTCCAAAGGAATTAACCGATTTAATTATTGGGTTAATTACCGGTAAAATTGGGTCGCTATATTTTATATATGACATGCCGTGAATACTTGACGGGAAAGTGTATCCCGGAAGGGTTGATAATATCCCCGAGATGAGTTCATACGGAATTATTGTGTAAACCTCATGAGTGGATTCGTTCCGCACAATAATAAAGGTTGAACGGTACTAGTCTCGGATATAAGAGATGAATATTATTTATTGAGCAATAAATAAATTTATTCATGGATATTTAAATCTTAAATACACGGAATATATAATACTAATCGGAGAAATATTATTTGATATAATATGGAATAATATTGGGAGTGCAATTTTATTTATATAGTGGAAAATAAATAAAATTAATATTGATAAGAATTAATAGATTTGGGTTGGACCCAATTTAATTTTCAATATTGAAGCCCAATATTTATTCTCCTTATGATCCCCTACGTAGCCTATATAAGCACTACATGGTCTTCACTTTTCACAACCTAAGTTACGCCAACTAAAAAGTCTTGGAGAGTGAGGAAGATCCATAGAGTTCGATAGATCGTCGCCCACACGACGTTCGAACGGAGTGCTAGGATTACGCGGGAAGATCACAAGGTCGTCAACAAGATTCGTTTCTCCGTACAACGAATCGAGGTAATAATCGAAAACCCCTTCTATGATTATTTGCGTTGAATATTGTGATATATACATGAACACGCGATCCGGGAAAACGACGAACCTCGGGGACGGGGATTCGAGATCCCCGGCGAGGATCGAGGGAGGCGGTCGAACCCTAGGGTTCGGACCGCCCCATCGCGCGACGAACGGCGTGCCCCGGCTGGACGCCGGGGACACACGATCGACTTCGGTCGATCGCCGGGGTGCCACGGGCTGGTGCCGTGGCGGACCCCAGCCGCCGTCGTCGGAGGCGCGAGGCCGCGGGAACCCTCGGCTGGAGCCGAGGGGTGCGATCGATCCTCGGATCGATCGCGGGCGTGCTACGGGATGACCCGTAGCTGCCTCGTACGCGCTACGGGTTCACCCGTAGCGAGGCGTGCGAGGGCGATGCCCTCGCGGGCAGCGAGTCATCGCGACTCGCTGCGGGGCTGCTACGAGCAGCCCCGGGGATGCCTCGCGCATCCCCAGCGATCGTCGAGGACGATCGCGAGCCCCTCGCGGGGGCTCGGCTGGGCGCACGCAGCCTTCGGGCTTCGCTGGGCGTTCGGTCGGGCCCCGACTCGTGAGGTGGTTCGCGTTCATGGATCCGGCTCGCGGGAGAAAATCGGCTGGGGGCGGGCTGCGTGTCTTCGGGCGCGTAGTCTCCAAAGGTCGGACTCCTGCGGATGAGTCGGGGATCCAATCTTCGGTGATCGAGGGTTTTTGATCGGGTTATCGGTTCCGCAATTTTGATAACCCGGGACATCGAATCCCAACACGTTCAACCGGAGCAAGATCCTGTTTCTGATTACGTGGAAGTCGTCCAACCCACTAGACCAAACATTGTCGCTGATGAAGCCAACGACCAAACATTCACAGTCCCTGTTTCTGATACCGTTGAAGTCGGCCAAACCACTGATCCCAACGACTTAGTGATGTCTATTGTTGGACAAATTTCAGCAGATGAAGCCAGTGTCCTAGAACCGACAATCCCTGCCAGAGAAGTCGAAGAAAACATTGACCTATCGCCAATAGTTGATACCGGGATGGTAGCTGATGTGGCCAGTGTCGTCGCCTCGACAACCGCTGCAGTTGATCACTTGGCGGCGGTTGATCACGCAGAAAGTGTTCAATCAACTGCAATCAAAGACGCGTGCGAAAATGTTGGTAGGCCAATTGTTTCTCCCCGTAGGCTGAGAACTCGTAAGCCTGAAGCGGCGAAAAATGCTCCCCAAACTCACGGTAAGACACCACTTTCTCCCAGTGAAGGACTTGAAGCCGTTGTAAAAGCATATCGGTCGTTTTTGAGATCATCCAAACGGACCAAATCTTCTGTCGATTGTGTAAATTTCCGTGGCACGCAAATTACCGTGAAACGGAAAACATTTCTTGACATTGAAAACGTGAATTGGGACTTCGACGGGGAGGTAACCATTGTAAATTTAAGGTATATAGTAGTATAATTCGGAAATAAAGTTTATATACTTACCAACTAGTATTTTTATATCAGGTGATGACTACCTTCTGCAGTTACGTGGAGTTAAAAATGGAAAAGGAAAAGTGGCCTACGGAATCCTTCGTAATTTTACCCCCAAACTATTTTGTAAGTTTTCACAGACTCCGTGGTATGAACTCAATAAAATCTAGCTCACTTATGACCTTATATATTTTCGTTGCACTTTTTCAGTTTTGCTTCAAACATGCTTACAGCTCATTGAACAATCCAAATTGGAAACTCCCAGACAGTTTATATGACGATTTCGAATGGTTCAGATTTTCCCACGTAAGTACTACAATCATATACCCTAAATCACAAACTCTGAACACTAATTAAGCACTCATGATATCGTTTACTTATTTTATGTGAAGGCCGTCATGGTTTGTCATCTTCCGGGACATTGGGTCGTAGTTCGAATTTGTTTTGATGATTGGACTGTCGAGCTGTATGACTCGTTAGCTCATAACTATGAGCCTGGTGTGAACCCTCGCGCCCCTGAGTTCGAGTGTTTGTTGAAGGTCTTACCTCGAATGTTGGAGGAAACAGGTTACTGGGAAAGAAAAAGATTACCTGTGAAAACGGAAGACTTCAAGCTCAAGGTCATGCCAGCCGAAGAACAATTTGCCCAAGATGACAACCACTCTTGCGGTCCTTTCTGCACAATGTATTTGGAACGATTTCTCACCGACCCATCATTGTATCGTAACGCGGACGACATCGATATCAAAGCTGTCAGAAAAAACATAGCACTGAAGATATTTTGGATGTCCTGCAAAGACATTGAACTCCCTTTTTGATTAAGGGATGGATAACAGTTGGTTTCGTTTTGGTTTGCAAGAGAGTAAACTTTTCATATACTGTATGCCGTTGTATGTATGAACGTGTGTTTATCACCGTGTGGTTGATCAGCGCCGTGAGCAAAACTATCAATGACTGTATCTAAAAAAAAAATTGTTGATAACCGTGTGCACTTACGGTCTTGTATCAGCACGAACCGTGAGGTACCAACGGCGACGGTTATTGTATTTGAATTTAAAGACGTCTTCACTCTCACACGGTGATCTCACGAGACGTCACCGTGATACAACACCGTGTGGTTATCAAATCCATTCTAAAAATATTAGAAATTGAACGAGTTCTTTTTTTAGATGGCGTATTTTCGTTTCTAGGATTGGGGCGGGTTAAGCCGATGCACGTGTACTTATTAAATATTAGTGGTGTCAGTTATCAGGACAGCTTTTGCAGGCGTGTATTCATCTTTTATTCTTTTATTTAAAATTCAAATTAAAACATCGGAAAATAAATGAGAGGGGGAAGCCGTTTTACGCACGGCTCAGTAAAACGTATATTGTGCACGGTGACACATGGTCATCAATACATCTACACCGTGGCTTGTTCAACCCGCAAAAAAACGATTGTCAATCGTTTGGATACACTTTTAAGGCGTCGTTACCATCAACGGGGTCATGTTTCAGGCAGTGAGACGTATGGTATTTGAAATTAAAGACGTACGATGCGATTTGCATTAGTGCATGTCTAAAATTCAAGAGATGTGTAGTTCATTGGTAACAATTTACTCTCAAGTGTGATCATATTGCACATGGTATGTCAAATTTAATCGTTTGATGGACTATTGTGGATTTTTTAGGTTCAATATAATCATTTCCATAGGAAACTAACTTTGCTTAGGCATTTAGCCAAAAAGATTATTGCGATCGTGCAAGAATCACACGAAAACGTGAGTGTTCATGCTCACACGGTGATCTCACAAGACGTCACCGTGGTACAACACCGTGTGGTTATCAAATCAATTTTAAACATTTTTGAAATTGGAGCGGGATAACCGATGCACGCGAAATATTAGTGGTGTCAGTTATCAGGACAGCTTTTGCAGGCCGGTATAGTCATCCTTTATTCTTTTGTTTCGCACGGTCATTTAGTTTCACGGTTGTATCTGCACGGCGTTACATGGTCATCAATACATCTACACCGTGGCTTGTTCAACCCGCAAAAAAACGACCGTCAATCGTTTGTATACACTTTTAAGGCGTCGTTACCATCAACGGGGTCATGTTTCAGGCAGTGAGATGTATGGTATTTGAAATTAAAGACATACGATGCGATTTGCATTAGTGCATGTCTCAAATTCAAGAGATGTGTAGTTCATTGGTAACAATTTACTCTCAAGTGTGATCATATTGCACATGGTATTGTGGAATTTAATCGGTTGATGGATTATTGTGGAATTTTTTAGGTTCAATATAATCATGTCCATAGGAAATTAACTTTTATTAAGCATTTTGCCAAAAAGATTATCGCGATTGTGCAAGAATCACGTGAAAACGTCATTGTTCATGCTCACACGGTAATGTCGTGAGACGTCACCGTGATAAAGTACCGTGCGACGGTCAAATCAATGTAAGTATGTAAAAAGATACTTACGTGGCACGGTTTTGTCAGTGAACAGAACAGCTTTTGAAGCCGCAGGTTTATTCAACCTTTTTATTCATCTTTTGAAGCCGCAGGTTTATTCGGTCCAGCCACGATGAAAGCACACGTAACCGTTGACCCAAGAGATTTCTACGGACCACGGGGCACGAGCGATTACAAATGAGGCGAGAGTCTCACAATCTCCAAGCAAAGTAGCCCTGCCTGCCAGATACTCATGTTCATGAGCAAAATCAGAAGGTAAAAGACAAACTTCGCGGAAATCAACGGTGTTCAGAACTTTGAAGAATCTACAAATCGGGGTTGGGGTGGCCATTGAATATGAAATTTGATTTTATAAAAATTAGGGTTTTCAGCGTGGTACGGTGCTTATGTATACACGCCAAAAGTGGGTGGTTGAGGGGTTAATAAACTAATAAAGGTTTCACAATACACCGTGAGATACCAACGGCGTTGGTGGGTAAGGGTTTTTATAAAGGGTTATCAGTGTCACATTGACCGTCACGGTAACCGTTACACGGTGCGGAAATCCACTGTAATAAACCCACGGCGCAATGTGTTTAATGGGGGTGGTTGGGAATTGAGTGATTTCGTGAAACGATTTAAATCCGGCGACGATGTGACTCAGAACAGATACTCATCAATTCCCTGAATTGAATGGTCATATCATATCATATCTGGACCATCAATGAGCGTAGTTGGAAGTTGGGTTGGGTCGTGTCGTGAGACGATTGTAATCCGGCGGAGGATCAGAACAGACACTCATCATAAATTCTTTGAATTTCACGATCATATCTAATTAATGGATATCGTGGTGGATGGGGGGTTATGTCACCTATAACATGTACGTACATGGTGTTAGAATGCACCGTGCTAACATCACGACGACCCATTCAGAGTTGTAGTCACGTTACCAAAGCCACAGTGACCGCGACACGGTTATTTAATCCACCGTGAAATACCCACGGAGGCACAGTTCTAGGTTTTTATTTAAATAATAAATTAATTAATTGCAATGTGTTTAATGGGCGTAGTTTAGAGGTCAGTCGTTTCGTGAGTCGATTGAAAGTAGGCGGGGGATCACTTTATTAGGTCAGAAAATTGAGCCTATAAATACGAACGAAAAAACCCTTTTTTTTCTATACCCAATTTTTTCTCATGTTTTCTGCGTTTTTTTTTTCTTATGGAGCGGTTTTCACCACACATCTTTCAAATTCATAGCTGCAGTCCGGTAACGAGATACTCGAGTTTCCAAAAGAAAACCTAACGAGGTACTCGAGTTTCCAAAACATCTCGAGTATCTTTGTTAGATACGGATCTTAGCAATGCCACTTTCTCCATAGCGGTGAATCTGGCCATATGTTGAGATCATAACAGGCTATGATTGAGGCCAAAGAAAAAAAAGGTCTTCGAATTGCTTCCCATCCAGAGAGTAGATTCTGAGGCGGGTTCGATTTCTTTTTTTTTCTTTGTTCAACAAAGCATGGTTCTGGGTTTAGGGTTTTGATCCATCAATTGTAATTCCCAATAGGGTTTTGATCAATCAATTGTAATTCTCAATAGGGTTTTGATCCATCAATTGTAATTCTCAATAGTGTTTTGATCCATCAATTGTAATAAAACTACTTTTGTTAAGTTTAAATTGTTTAATAATTTTTCTTTTTGGTTTCCCATTATTAATATTGTAATGAGAACACTTCGACTGTATTTTCATTTATTTCACGGTGTATTCTAAAACGAGGAACTCACGTCGACACTGTTCTGTGTTTTATATCTCATTTATGAGCCTTCCACGGTGTTATAATCCTCCGTGCTCAAACCACAGCGACACATTATGTTAAGGGTTTTACACCTAATACCGTAGCACAGTGTCACAATCCAACGAGGGAACCCCGCGGCGACGCTGTTCTATTGGTTTAATTTCTCATTTATGAGCCTTCCACGATGTTACAATCCACCGTGTTCCAACCACGGCAATACATTAGGTTTTAGGGTTTTCTACATACCTAATACCGTTGCACGGTGTTACAATCCACCGAGGGAACCCACGGCGACGCTGTTCTATGGGTTTTTTATTTCTCATTTATGAGCCTTCCACGGTGTTACAATCCACCGTGTTACAACCACGGCTATACATTAGGTTTTAGGGTTTTCTACCTACCTCATACCGTTGCACGGTGTTACAATCCACAGAGGGAATCCACGGCGACACAGTTCTAGGGTTTTATTTATTTTCTTAATTAATTAATCGCAATGTGTTTAATGGGCGTGGTTGGGAGTTGAGTCGTTTAGTGCAACGATTGAAATCCGGCGGTGGGATGACTCAGAGCAGAGACGCATCGATTCCCTGAATTGAATGGTCATATCATATTAATGGATTTGGAGCGTTGGATGGGGTGATTTACTATTAATTTTATTAATACGAGTAATTAATAAGCGTAGTTGGCAGTTTAATCGTTTCGTGGAACGATTGAAATCCGGGTGTTGGGATGACTTAAATTAGATCAGAATATTAAGCTTATAAATACAAACGGAAAAACTCCATTTTTTTTCACCCATTGATACTCCTTTTTGTTTTTTTTATAATGAAGTATCAGTTATCATCTCACAATTTTGAATTTCACAGATGCATTACTGTATCGAGATACTCGAGTTTCCAAAAGAAAACCATCATTAACCATCTTCTTATCTGCCAGCGGAAGAAATCCCTTTTCGATATATCCTGCCCAGACCCTCCTTTTTTGGCAGACACTCTTCTTCCTAGGCAGCTCGATATGGGGATTGGTCGGGATCTCTTTCCGTTATGTCGTCCGACTTCGAATGGATTCCTAACGATTCCTGGTCCAGGCTCAAGCGGCTCAAGTACTGATCTTCCAATTGTATTGAGGGGAGATTTTCATGTTGTGAAGCTTTAATTTTATTTTCTTTTCACCGCCCAGTAGAGTTTCCTCAAGATGTTGCTACTTTTCGATTGATAGTGTTCAGGGTTTTGATCCATCAATTTTTCACAATAGGTTTTAGGGTTAGGGTTTATGGTTTTGAACCATCGATCTTTACTGTACTTTTTCCTTAATTTATCATTAAAATATTATAATATCACCGTCATTTATTAATCATGCTCACACCTTTCTCATTCGTATTGAAACCCAAATTCGATCGAGATCAACCAAATTCGTATTGAATACGGGTGTGTGTAACCGTGCATTGATATAAGGTGATATAGCTCCGTGATTTATTGCACGATTTAATAATATTTCACGGTGTATTTATTCTGTCGTCGTGAAATATCCACGGTGACACAATACACCGTGATTTATCCACGACTACCCATTAGGTTTAAAGGTTTTCTACCTAATACAGTTGCACGATGTTACAATCCACTGAGGGAACCCCACGGCGACGCAGTTCTAGGGTTTTATTTATTTTCTTAATTTAATAATCGCAATGTGTTTAATGGAAGTGGTTGGGAGTTGATCTGTTTATGAGACGTTTCGTGCAACGATTGAAGTCCAGAGGTGGTATGACTCAGAACAGAGATGCATCAATTCCCTGAATTGAATGGTCATATCATATTAATGGATATGGAGCGTTGGATGGGGTGATTTACTATTAATTTTATTATTAATACGAGTAATTAATAAGCGTAGTTGGCAGTTGAATCGTTTCGTAGAACGATTGAAAACCGGGTGGTTGGATGACTTAAATTAGATCCCAATATTAAGCCTATAAATACGATTAGTTGCATTACTGTATCGAGATACACGAGCCTCAAAATAAAACCATCATTTGCCTGGATCATTTTCCCCAAGATACTCGAGTTTCCAAAACCTACGTAGTATTCGTCTGTTACCTTCTTCACATATGATTCGGAGTGCATGTAGCCTAAGCTCCTTAGGCTACAGCCTACATGGATCAGTTATCACCTCACTTTTTCGAATTTCACAGTTGCATTACTGTATCGAGTGGTATTGGTCAGTAACCTTCTTTGCATTCCTGTTGAAAACCTGACGAGATACACGAGTTTCCAAAACCTCCGTATATATATCGGTCACCTTCTTCACATTCGATTCGGAGTGTGCATGTAGCCTAATCTCCTTGTCTCCGTTGAAATCACCAGTCTGGTCGAGTCTCAAAAACCTTTGTTGCTGACCAGATGTCCAAAGAGGAGATTCACTGATGTGATGTTATTTTTTTTTTCATTCAGCTTTTTTGTATACCGCTGACCGATAGTGTTTAGGGTTTAGAGTTTTGATCCGTCAATTTTTCTCAAGTTTTAGGGTTTATCTTTTTGAGATTCTCGTTCAAATTTATCACACAGTCGCTTTTAATTATCGTGTATGGTACTACGGTGTCCATTTATTGTGTCTGGTCTCACGGCGTATGATTATCATTTTGTCTTACGGTATTCATGGATGGTCACACGACGTGCGATTATCGTGGATTAGCTCACGATGTCCACTTATCGTATATGGTTTCACGGTGTAAATTTATTGTGGGTGTTCACACGGTGTCTATTTATCGTTAATAAACTCACGGCGTAGGATTATCATGGTTGGGATCACGGTGTCCAGTTATCGTGTATTTTTTCACGGTGTCTATTTATCGTTATTGAACTCACTGCGTACGATTATCGTGAATGGTGTCACGTTGTCTTAGTATCGTATATTGTATCACGGTGTCCATTTATCGAGATTTGTCTCATGGCGTGCGACTATTGTGGATGAGCACACGGTGTCCAGTTATCATGTACTGTCTCACGGCGTGCGATTATCGTGGATTTTCTCACGGTGTCCAGTTATGATGTACTTCTCACGACTTTGGATTATCGTGGATGGTCTCACGGTGTCCATTTATTGTGGATGGTCTCACGGTGTCCATTTATCGTGGATGGTCTCACGGTGTCTATTCATCGTGGATGAACTCACGGCGTACGATAACCGTGAATGAAGTCACGGTGTCTTATTATCGTGCATAGTCTAACGGCGTACTTTAACCGTGGATGGTCTGAAATTGTATTGGAGTTTTATTATTAATTTTTAAAACAGAAATTCTATTTAAATTACATATTCAATTTATATTCATTTCTTAAACAGCGAGGGCAGTGTAGACTTTTCCAACCCAATTGCCTAATAAACTTCTACTTTTATGGACAGGGCCTCAGAACTTATTTATTTTATGAGGTGGTCCTGAATCCGGTATTCCCACTTTTTTTTATCTCGGTTAATAATATCACATCCCACAACCATGTCATTATGTTTGACCTTCTTACACATCCTAGAACTACCCCTCACCCTCCTCTCTGCAGCAACAAAACAAATCTCACACAATCTTTCTACAACCAAACAAATCCATAGACATAAGTACTTCCCTCTAGCCATCTACACTTCTTACACCAACATATGGTCTTTTCTCAACTTTAACTTTTAGAAACAAGGTCAATGTTTGAATTCATGCCAAAAATTAGAAGATTAAACTCTTTCAAAACACACATCACAACACTGTCACTCACATCTCACCATTTTTCACAGAAGGTATCCGTATCCATCTCTTCACTCTCTCCATGTCTCCTTTTTCTTTACACAAACACACACGTACATACAACATACATACATCATGAATCACAGCCCATCTTCAACCCCAAAACCTCAACCCCAATACCAGCCCGTTCACCCTTTTCGAGCCCATTTCAGCCCATTTCAGAGCCTCAAAGTTGACCCGAACGAAGCCCTCTTCAGGCCCTTTGCCGAGCACCCTGCCGGCGCCGCTACCGACGACTCCAGAGAAAGCTAAACCACCGGAGCTCCGACGCCAAGCCACGACCCACGGTTGCCGGATCCGTTCGATTCTAGCCGAGCCAAGGCCTGACCGTTCAGATCCACGCCGCAGCACCGGACGCCAACCCTGAGGGACGTCGTTCGTCGCAGAGACAGCCGGCGGAAACCCTATCGCCGTTGAGACGCCGACCAGCTGTGTAGATGCCGGAAACGAGCCTCATCCCAGCCGGAGACGAAGGCCGTCGCGCCTCGTTGTTTTACTCGAGCGTGGTTCGACCGAGCTCCAATTTTGTCAGAGCTGATGAACCCAGGCCACGATCGTTGGATCGATTGCTCCCATTTGCAGCGATGAAGGAGGAGGAAATTTGGGGGATTTCTCTCCTTATACGCCCAAAACCATATTCTTTCCCCAGCCCATTTTCTTTATTTCGAGTCCTTCGGAAAAATGCCCCTCTCAATAGTAAGTAAGGGTTATTTAACCCTTACAAAAATAAAATCGGATATCTACACCTCCCTCCATTAAAATAAATGTAAAAGAAATTAAAATACAAAATATTTACACATTAACCCCTAAAAATATTTACACAATAACCCCACTTTCATTTCTTCTTCTCCCCCATTTTTGCTCTCCCGTAACCTAAATCGCCCAAAAAAAAAGCTCCGACATTGTCAATTTTCCACCAACAATTCGACGTAAAAAGGTTAGCATTCACTTCTACATGTCTTGTGTTTGTGTTGTTTTCAATTTCGAGTTTTAATTTTGCGTTTTCAAAGCTTTTCGAAATAAGAAAAAAAATGAAATTCGCAGACTGACGCAGGTGCGCAGGCCTCAGCCTGCGCACAGCGTCAAAACTGACGCAGCCCTTGGCCTGCGCACCTGCGTCAGTCTTCAGCCTGCGCACCTGCGTCAGTCTTCAGCCTGCGCACAGCCTGCGCACAGCTTCACTCTGTGCGCAGGCAGTGGCCTGCGCACTTACCAGTCCAGTTTTGGAAATCTGATTCTTCCCGTTTTATTGTAATTACAGGCATGGATAAGAGCATGGATAAGATATCAATCACAATACATTATAGTGGAGAGTGGAAGCTCTTCGAGGGATATTGGAGATGGATAATGAGCGATTTGAAGCACTCGAAAACAATATTGATTGATAGGAGCATTTCGTTTAATGCACTTATTGAGAAAGTGTGTGGAAAAATCGTCATCGATCCATCATGTAATGAAGTTGCGATCTCTCGATTCCCAAAGGAAAAGTGTCCTCCTAAATATATTAATGATGAAGAAAGTTGGGCCACGACTTTATGGCTTCATAGAAACGAAGATGAAATGGAGTTGTTTGTGACCTACAGTCCCTCTGTACCGAGAAGTCCTGCCCGTGAAAGTCCTGCCCGTGAAAGTCCTGCACGTCAAAGTCCAATTCGCCCAGAAAAACTTCCAACTCGACGAACTTCAGGTGAAACATTTGAATATTACAGTCAAGTAATAGTGCCATCTACTTATGATCCGTCTGTATCTATTTGGGATAGCATTGATTTATGCAATAATTATGATGGTTATGATTATGATGGTGGTGCGGGCGGTGATTATGATGATGGTGGTGGTGGTGTCGAAGTCGATGATAACGACGATGATGTTGTTGATGACGATGGTAATGATGGTGGTGACGACGGTTATAATGAGGGCGGTAGTTCTTATTATAATAATCCTGTTGTGGACGAGCCTGTTGTTCCTGCTTTTAGACTTTGTGATCGAGACGGAGGTGGTCGGTATGATGGTTCCGATTTGGTAGTTGGTCAGACTTTCAAGAACAAAGACGATTTCAGCTATGTTGTCGGTCGGGTAGCATTGCAGGGCAAGTTTGAATTCGTTGTGCACAAATCTGATCACAATCGAAAGGTGGTGAAATGTGTTGAAAAAAATTGCAAATGGAAAATTCGTGCAACGAGGAAGAAGGCGACCGATGAGTTTGTGATTAAAACCTACACCAATATCCACACTTGTTCATTGATTGATAGAAGCGGTGTGCACAGGCAGGCCTCTAGCAGTCTTATCGGCAATCGACTCCAGGACCAGTTCTTGAACGCAAAGAAACCTCTGACACCGGCTGCAATTCAGCAGTTTATGCGTACTGAGGAAAATATTACTGTCAGTTACGACAAAGCATGGAGAGCGCAGCAGAAAGCCCTGGAAAATGTTCGCGGATCCTATGAAGATAATTTCTCGAAGCTTCCTTCGTATTGTTACATGCTTGAAAAAAGGAATCCAGGTACGTTCACCCGTATTCAGACAGATGTCAATGATGAATTTCAGTACTTCTTCATGGCTATCGGAGCGTGTATTCGGGGATTTCAGTACATGAAGGACGTTATCGTCATTGATGCATCGTTCATGACCAATAGATACAAGGGAACGCTTCTTATTGCTTCTGCTACTGACAGTGAGCATCACAGTTACCCACTTGCTTGGGGTGTGGGTGATGCAGAGGACACCAGTTGCTGGACTTGGTTCCTCGAGTGCTTGAAGTTTTTGATTCCAGATAGATCTGATCTGGTAATCGTGTCTGACAGAGGTCAGCCAATTATAAATGCTGTAGCTGCTGTTTACCCTAATGCGGAACATGGACACTGTTATTGGCACATCATGCAAAACATCAAGTCAAAGTACAACAAAAGAAAAGACTTGGTTGGTCATTTTAAGAAGGCTGCGTGCTCGTACACTTTATCCGAGTTCAATCTCAATTTTTCAGAGCTTAGAGCAGCGAGCGAAAAATGTGCGAAGTGGTTAGAAGATATCACGTTTGAGAAATGGTCAAGAGTCCACCACCGTGTGAATAGATACGAGGTGATGACGTCTAACGCTGTGGAAGTGATAAATTCTGTGATGAAAGACGCTAAAGACCTCCCCATATGTTCCTTGATCAAGTTTATTGTGGATAAGATGGTTGAATGGTTTTGCAAACATCGTGAAGAAGCTTGGGCGTTCAACGGTGTATTGACACCGAGAAGGGAAACAACGTTGCGTGAGCGTTATGACCGTGCTCCTAAATGGGTTACCAGAAAAATAAGTACTTGGATGTACACTGTGGAGTCGACTAGATGGTGTGGGGTTGTGGATTTGGAGGCAATGACGTGTGAATGTGGTGTGTTTCAGATTGACATGATGCCGTGTGAGCATGCCATAGCCGCAGCGTGCGCCAAGGACCCGAGTCGGGCAGGACAATATGCTTATGAGCTGACTTCTCCTTATTTCACCCGTGAGTATTTCATGCAAGCATATAAGGAGAACATTATACCTGTTCCTTCAGAAGATCAATGGACGGATATTCCCGAACATGTCCAAAGCATGATAGTGCTGCCACCACCGGTGAAACGAGCTCCAGGGCGGCCGAGAATGGACCGTTTCACGAGCCGGCGCAGGCTGGCGCAGGCTTCAGCCTGCGCACCATTTGTTGCCGTGCGCAGGTCTCAGCCTGCGCCACATTTGTTGCTGTGCGCAGGCTTCAGCCTGCGTCAGTTTGTAATCAGGCTGCAGGCCAAAGCCTGCTTCAGATTGTGTCTCGATGGGGTTTTCGCTATTTTTCGAATACCTCGTGAATAATCGATGTAATTTGAACCGTTGGATCATCTTAAGATGTAGTTTTACGTGTCCCGTGCAATTTTCGTGAAAAAATAATCTCCGGACGTGCTCGATCTGATAGTGTCGAGAAAATCGACAAATTCTCGACGTTATCGATCCGAGCACTTCCGGACATTATTTTTTCACGAAAATTGGGCTGGACGCGTAAAACAACATTTTAAGATCATCCAACGGTTCAAATTTACTAAATCACAGTTTAATGTTTTGTCATACCTTGAATATCATAAACTCAACTCAAACTATAACATTTATAATTAAACCTTAGAAGTAATAAGTGACCAAAACACTAAATACTTATACCCGTGGATAATTAATGTGATTTAAACCGTTGGATGATCTTAAAATGTTGTTTTACGCGTCTCGCCCAATTTTCGTGAAAAAATAATGTCCGGAAGTGCTCGGATCGATAACGTCGAGAATTTGTCGATTTTCTCGACACTATCAGATCGAGCAATTCCGGATAATATTTTTTCACAAAAATTGCACGGAACATGTAAAACTACATTTTAAGATGATCCAACGGTTCAAATTACATCGATTATCCACGAAATAACGAAAACCGCATCGAGACGCACCTGTCACTGGCGCAGGCTGGCGCAGGCTTCAGCCTGCGCACCATTTGTTGCCGTGCGCAGGTCTCAGCCTGCGCCACATTTGTTGCAGTGCGCAGGCTTCAACCTGCGTCAGTTTGTAATCAGGCTGCAGGCCAAAGCCTGCTTCAGATTGTGTCTCGATGGGGTTTTCGCTATTTTTCGACTACCTCGTGAATAATCGATGTAATTTGAACCGTTGGATCATCTTAAGATGTAGTTTTACGTGTCCCGTGCAATTTTCGTGAAAAAATAATCTCCGGACGTGCTCGATCTGATAGTGTCGAGAAAATCGACAAATTCTCGACGTTATCGATCCGAGCTTTTCCGGACATTATTTTTTCACGAAAATTGGGCGGGACGCGTAAAACAACATTTTAAGATCATCCAACGGTTCAAATCACATCAATTATCCACGGGTATAAGTATTTAGTGTTTTGGTCACTTATTACTTCTAAGGTTTAATTATAAATGTTATAGTTTGAGTTGAGTTTATGATATTCAAGGTATGACAAAACATTAAACTGTGATTTAGTAAATTTGAACCGTTGGATGATCTTAAAATGCAATTTTACGCGTCCAGCCCAATTTTCGTTAAAAAATTATGTCCGGAAGTGCTCGGATCGATAACGTCGAGAATTTGTCAATTTTCTCGACACTATCAGATCGAGCACGTCCGGAGATTATTTTTTCACGAAAATTGCACGGGACACGTAAAACTACATCTTAAGATGATCCAACGGTTCAAATTACATCGATTATCCACGAGGTAGTCGAAAAATAGCGAAAACCCCATCGAGACACAATCTGAAGCAGGCTTTGGCCTGCAGCCTGATTACAAACTGACGCAGGCTGAAGCCTGCGCACTGCAACAAATGTGGCGCAGGCTTTGGCCTGCAGCCTGATTACAAACTGACGCAGGCTGAGACCTGCGCCAGCCTGCGCACAACAGAAGCCAGAACATGAGTTTGGCTGTTTTTTTTGTAATTCCAACCTGTTCAGACCACATTTTCACACAATTCCAGCACTTCCAACATGAAAAATAAAGTACAACACAAATACAAAGTTTAAAAGTCTCAAATATGAATTCTAATCGCCTAAAACCGGGCAATCAACCCCTTCGTGACCCTCTGTGGAACAGATTTCGCATCTGGGAGGCGGACCATCGTAAACAGCACTCAAGTCCCAAACCTGGCACGCACATCTCCATCTGAACTCATCTACTTTGTTCTTAATTTTCCAGTCGTCCCTGTAAACTTGTTCAGTGATAATGGCTGTCATCTGAATCAGCGCGTAATTACCGGATCGACCTGGAAACTCTTGCTTGTAACAATCATTCGGCCTCGCGAAGGCAATTTCCCAAACTGAACGGGCGCTCGGCAGTCCAGCTTGGACGCACATTTCGTGCATCCAATACTGCAGTGGAAGTAATGCAGCCCTTCTCTGATTTCTTACAATGTCTCTGGTGGCATTTATCTCCGTCTCATACAGCTTAATAATTGCCCTCTCAAGGTCCAATCGCACTGTCATCCACTGCATTCCAACATTCGCAATGAGGAGAACCTGAAAAAAAATAATAGGTCATACTTATTCTAGTTCAAAGTTAAGAGTGAAAATTGACTTGTAAATGAACTTACAAATTTGAGGCCAGCCCACGGCTTCGGTTTCCATCCATGCGCACCTTTGGCCATGCATTCAATGCATGATTGCAACTCATCTAACGGGACAGGTTCGTAATACTGAGGATTATAATTCCCAGCTTCCCACACGTATTGCAAAGTTTGCTGTAAATTAAGGTTAAAAATTTAGTATAAATATCTAAATGTACATTAAATTTTAAATTTAAATTTTTCACTACTTACAAAGAATGAGCAAGGCACGATAGTGTAATTGTTCTTCATTCGGTCACATGTCATTCTTGATATGTACTCGAAGTCGTTGTGATAAATTCCAAGAACTGCATTAATGTGCTGCAAAAAAAAAAAAAAGATTGGGCACGTAAATAATTAGTCCGTAACTATGCAACACATAATATTTTTGACAATACTTACGTAAATATCCATATCGGAGTCTCCTGCACTCATCCCCTCGAACCAATCCCGATCCACCGGCCATTCCAAACCAACATCGCGCCTGCATAATGTGGATTAATAAGACGCTACTGGTAGAAAACATTGTCAAACTTAAAAGGATAGAGAACTAACAGCGTTTTGTCATTCCTGTCCGCCAAATAATCTCTAAACCTGTCCACCGCTGGCCTTCTAGGTAGCCCCTTCCTGGGGAGCACGTTGTACGGTGATCTCACGAAGTGTGAAGGACGACGAATACGTACGTCTCGCATTCTTGTCCTGTCCACGCTCGACGACGAAGCTTCGTTCACTACATTCGACTGGAATCGCGGAGGTTGGAATGGAGTTTGAAAATCCTCAACCTCGCGCGAGAGTGGCACAGGAGAAGGATAATACTCGATCATCGCTTGCGGTTGTGGTTGTGGACTATCCCAAGTTGGAGCAGAGTAATACTCCATTGGAGGAAACTGAACAAACAAACAAAATGAGTTCAAATAATAGGTCATACTAATTTTTGAAATATATTAATAGTAATATATTTTTAAAAATTCATATTTTAAAAAAATATACAAAGAAACAAACAAAACAAAGGAACTAATATAATTTTTTCAAAAAATATTAATAGTAATATAATTTTTTCTTGTTCAAAACAACAAAAAACAAACAAACAAACTACGGAACCTCGTTCTGCCTATCTCCTAAGTTGCAATGCTCCCTAAAGCTCGCCTGGAGTGAGGTGATCTGATCACCGTGCCCTCTCAGCACAACACCATACTCAGTCAACTGCACACCGTACCCGTCGAGCTGCGTACCGTACCGGGTCAACTGATCCCCATACCCGTCGAGCTGCGTACCGTACCGGGTCATCATCGCATTCTGCTCGGCGATCTGAGTAGTCTGCACGGCGATCTGTCTACTCTGAGCAGATATCAACTCCCTCTGGGCCCTCATCTCTGCCATCATCTCAGTGTTCATCTGCTGCAAACCTCCCCACCACGAAGGTAGACCTGCAGCCTGATCTGACGACTGACCTGCAGCCTGAAAGTGCGACTGACCTGCATCCTGAAAAGACTCAGGAAATGCGGAGTACGTCGTGTGGTGTGCAGGTGAGATGTGGTGTGCAGGTGAGAGTGTCCTCTGTCGTCGAGGTGGGGATGGGGATGGAGCTGGAGCTGGAGGTGCAGCAATGAACGACACGTAGTCGTCGCAGAAGATGTCGTCGTCGTTCAACCGTAGAGCGTCTGCGCGTCTGGCAAAATATCTCCGCTCGAACCAACACAGGGTGCCATGAAAATACGAAGACCGCAACTCGACAACGTCCGGCTTCAAGCGCGGATACACAACCTGCATGTTTGTTTTTAAAATTCTATAAGTTTTAATAATTTAAATTCATACAATAAAATTGTTCAAACATTTACCTGCACATCGTTCACCAAGAACTTCTTGAAATCTTCGTTCTTGGGTGAGTTATTACTCAGAGACCATCGCAGCATCCTGGGGTACGAATGCCTGTACTCTCTCCTCCGGGTTGCGTCCAATTGTACATCCGCACCCTCCAAAGCCTCAAGCATCCAAAACTAAAACCAAAACAAGTTTATATTATTAAACACTAAAACAACTATTCAATTATCAACAAAACTAGTTTAAAACATACCGCATAAAAATGAATGAACCCATAGGCATTCCATGCGCGCGTTCGGCCGGGCCCCTCGATTTCCCCTATCCTATTGAAGCAATCATCTACGATAGCGTCCCACGCCTTTATCC
Source organism: Euphrasia confusa (assembly GCA_954870475.1). Taxonomy (NCBI): domain Eukaryota; kingdom Viridiplantae; phylum Streptophyta; class Magnoliopsida; order Lamiales; family Orobanchaceae; genus Euphrasia; species Euphrasia confusa. The sequence continues at coordinate 12,818,699 of OX940960.1, forward strand.
CCCATGGATAGTTCTGGCATGCATCGAGATTACTGCAAAGCTGTAATAAACACAAAAATTAAAAAAAGAAATAAATTATTTCAATAAACAATAAAAAGAAAATTTAATTCGCGTATTACCTTGAAAAACTCACCAGGGACATTTAATTGTCTGTTAGGTATGTCTAACAGATTTGTAATCAACCAAACAAATGTTAGGTTGATTACAAATGGGTACCTCTCCGGATTATTCTTGCTCAAAAGTTTTTTGATTTTTTTAAACAGCAAGTCGTTCGGAACCTGTTCAAAAATGAAAAAATAATTAAAACACTACACACACAATATATATTTTTTGACAACGAAGTATTGTTATAAAAATAGAACCTGTTTTTTGGACTCCTCATAGTCCGGAAATGCTATTTCTTTCAGGTCTTCATCCTTTTCCTTGTCCTCATCGGTGCGAAGGTCCTGAAAGTGCAACCCGGTGATCATACTGAACTCCACGGGGCTGAGGCGAACTATCATGTTGTTCACCTCGAAGAACCTACATCGGACCTTCTTCGGGTCAGGCCAACTGCACACTCGAGCCATCAACTGATGGATGGCCGCATTTGGCACGTTCCCTTCCCCGTCCAATAGTAAGAACTTCCCCAACTGAGGGTAATCATCCACGACATGTGGGAAGGCCCTCAACAGTGGTTCGGCTATCTCGGGAATGTCCTTGTACCCGTGGCGCGTGGTTAACTTCCCAGGCCTGACCACATCGCCGTATTTGCGTGGGGGTAACTCACCGATATCGACTGCCATCACAGGGCGATAATCCTCCTGAAAAACACAGAAAAAAACAAAACTTTGTCAAAACTGGAATCTGCAGGTGCGCAGGTGCGCAGGCCTCAACCTGCACACGGTTTGACGCAGGCCTCGGCCTGCGCACGGCCTGCGCACGGCTTCAGTTCTGACGCAGGCCTCGGCCTGCGCACGGCCTGCGCACGGCTTCAGTACTGAAGCCGGCCTTGACCTGCGCACGGCTTCAATCCTGACGCCGTGCGCAGGCCGTGCGCAAGCCACGGCCTGCGCACCTCACTCATGAACACAGAACAGAATTTCCAGAATTTTCAAAACACGTAATCTCGACCCAAAATTAAAGCTACGACAGTTAATTGAATTGCATTCGAGCCAGGGAAGTAGAGTGGTACCTGATAATTCATTTGGGCCTGTGTTTCCGGCAAGCCGAGGAAACGATCGTCGTCGCGGTCGTGCATCGACTTCGAACGGCCTTCATCCGCCGGGTTGCTCTGAGCAGTTGGGGACGGGGATGGCCGACGAGGCCTTTTCCCTGCCCTGTTCGCGGAAGTTGACGCGGTCGACATTGCCGGAATTCTGCATTTTCAATTTTTTTTCAAAACTTGAAATTGGACTGAGAGAGAGAGGTGCGGGGCAGAGAGAATTGGGAGGGGTACTTACCTGAAAAGTGAGAGGGGCGAGACGCTCTTGCCGGAGTTCGTTTAGTCGTCGGTCGGAGTTCGGTTATTTCGCCGCCGGTAGGATTTTGTGTTCTGTGAAACTGAAAGAGAAAAGAGGTAGAGAAGAGGGGCAGCGGGACTGATTAGGGTTTAAAATGGTTGAGGGACTGATTTGCAATTGATAAAAGTTCTTAGGCTAAATGGTAATTTTTAAAACTTTTATTTGATTTTTGTTTTATTTTTATTACATTTTGATTTAAAAATAAAGAGAAAATGAAGGGAGGGGCATTTCTCTGAAATGGTGTTTTCGGAGGGTCACCCCTCCCAATTCCCTCCTTTATTTCTCAGTAGCCGAAATCCTTATTACTTTTCCAAACCCAATCACTCTTTATGTCAAGCCCACACAATACAATAACTCAAGCCCACTCTTTGAATCATTTACAGCCCAAAACTCCTTTAGCCCACATTCATTTCTTATAAATATATAAACACTACACACACACACACACATATATATATATATATATATATATATATATATATATATATATATATATATATATATATAAATTAATACATATATAAATATACACCACATATAAATCATGCATTTACTACATATATATTAATATATTTATTTCCACAATATTTATACACTAATTTAAGTAGACTTGTCTTGTTAGGAGTCGAGCTTTCGGAGGATAGGACGAGCTTAAGAGTTTAGGAAGAGTTAGGAATCGAGTTGAGCTAGGATTGCCCACGCTTCAAGAGGTAGGGGTTTCTTACCTTTTTCTCATGAACTATGTTATTTGTACATACGTATGTGTATTTATGTGAATGTATTTATGTGAATGATTGTTATGTTGTTAATATATGCATGTTATATGTGTTAGTTGAGATGACGAACCTTGTATGTTATATTTACATGTAATATTTTCTATGATATCATCACGTGTAATATGCTTGAATGACATGCTATGAAAGTAAGGTTCACCCGTAGGCAGGGGTGACAGTAAGGTCCGTCCATAGGCAGGGACGACAGTATGGTACAAATAAGGTTCACCCGCAGGCAGGGGTGACAGTAAGGTCCGCCCGTAGGCAGGGGCGGCAGTATGTGAAATGTATGTGTAACTACATGTTCAGTATGTGAAAACTATATGATACTACATGTTCCATATGTGAATTTATTTGTTTTACATGATATGAATGAAAGCATGATGAATTTCTTTGTGTGATTTATTTGTCTACATTCATGTGATTACACATGCCATTTACTTATGATATGATTCATGATTTTAAGATAAGTTATTTCTACTGAGCACGTTGAGCTCACCCCAATCAACAACAATTTTTTTAGGTACGCACTAAGGGGTTCGAGGGGCATGACGAGGATGGCGGTGTGACTCATTGCATTTACGTTATTTTTATTACTAAAACTTTAATTTTTATTATGTATATTTTGACCATTGAGCTTGACTTTTTGAAGTAATTGAAAATATGAATGCCTTTTTGTCCTGTTTGAAAAATGCTATTATTTTGAATAATCATGGTTTATTGTACGTAACCCCGCACTTGATTAACTACTTTTAAATAAATTATTATATTTAAACGACTTCCGCTTTATTTTACAAAATGAAAAATGGGGCGTTACACTCTGTCCCAACACAATAGTCACAATTCCTTCACAAATAACAAAGGAAGTATGACTATTAAAATGGGACAGAAGTAGTATGTCTTATCAATACAAAAAAAGCTATTTTTCAAAATTTGTCTTATTAAAGACATGCATATGTCTTATCAATGCAGAGAAAGTTGTATATATTTACAATTTTATAAGGTCTGACATTGAATTATTCACTACTCGTGAAAAAAATTACAGTATAATAATCATGCCTGACAATGAATGCATATTTTGAAATGAAGAAGGAGACATGCATAGGTCTCATAATTGAAACACTCACATAATTGAAACGCGAGATAAAATTTTTATTGGTCCCATAAATATTGCCTTTTTTCGATTTGGTCCCACAGACATACGCGTTTTCAATTTAGTCTCAAACAAATCGAATTGAGTTTCAATTTAATCATTTTGGCCGGAAAAATTCAATTTTGGCCGGAATTTGACCACGTGACCCGCACGTGATCAGAGGAGCGGCCATGGCTGCTGACTCAGCGACACGTGTCAGCAGACCATTGGCTATCGCCTTTTTAAAAAAAATCGAAATACAAAGCTCAATACCTTAATTTTTTGATTAAAAAAAATACGCCAAAAATATGATTTCATATACGGGAATTAAAAATAAAAGAAAAAAAAATCTTTTTATTTTTCAATTTGGTCCCATAGACATACTCGTTTTCAATTAAGTCCCAAACAAGTCGAATTGAGTTTCAATTTAATCCTTTCTGGCGTATTTTTCTTTTTTTAAAATCAAAAAATCAATGTATTAATGTATTAAGCTTTGTATTTCGATTTTTTTTAAAAAGACGATAGCCAATGGTCTGCTGACACGTGTCGCTGAGTCAGCAGCCATGGCCGCTCCTCCGATCACGTGCGGGTCACGTGGTCAAATTCCGGCCAAAATTGAATTTTCCGGCTAAAAGGATTAAATTGAAACTCAATTCGATTTGTTTGTGACTAAATTGAAAACGCGTATGTCTGTGGGACCAAATCGAAAAAAGGCAACATTTATGGGACTAGTAAATTTTTTTATCTCATTGAAACGCAGAAGGAGACATGCATACGTCTCATAATTGAAACAGTCACATAATTGAAACGCAGAAGAAGACATGCATACGTCTCATAATTGAAACACTCACATAATTGAAACGCAGAAGGAGACATGCATACGTCTCATAATTGAAACACTCACATAATTGAAACGCAGAAGGAGCCATGCATACGTCTCATCAATACTGAGAAATCATATAATGAGTGAAAATTTTTTAACCATCAAATTCTATATATACTCGATTGCACATTTTTATATTCCAAGCATTTCAACAAAGACATATTTTCCTTTTCGTCTTTTCAAATACTATGTATTCTTCATCCTCATCTTCAAGCTCATCATCAACCAACGATGATGCAGAATCACAAAATGAAATGATGTTTCAAAATATTAGTATGGTAGTCCAATTTAATTTGGAAAACCAAAATAATATATTTGAAAATCAAATCAATACGCGAAGGTATTATGCAAGAAATAGAGAAAATGGTCGTCAACAACTGTACAACGATTATTTTTCAGATAATCTCGTATTCCCCGATTATATGTTTCGACGTAGATTTCGCATGCGCAAACACGTTTTTATTCGAACAATTGAGGCAGCAGAGGCGTCAAACTCATATTTTGAACAAAGACCTGATTGCACTGGTAGATTAGGTATGTCATCTTTGCAAAACTGTATTGCGGCTATCCGTGTTCTAGCTTACGGGGAGACGTATGATAGAGTGGACGAATACTTAAGGATTGGTGTTTCGACTACAAGGTTGGCCTGGGAAAATTTTGTTGATGTGGTGATAGCGCAATTTGGTCAACATACCTTAGGAGTCCCACAGTTCATGATTTAGAAAGGCTATTACATGTTGGCGCTCAACGGGGATTTCCTGGTATGATTGGAAGTATAGATTGCATGCATTGGCAATGAAAAAAATGTCCGGCTGCATGGAGGGGCCAATTCCAAGGACGTAGTGGAAGAGCATCTGTCATTCTAGAAGTCGTTGCCTCACACGACACATGTATTTCGCATTTGTTCTTTGGCGCCCTAGGTTCGTCCAATGATATAAATGTGCTTCACAGATGATCTCCTCTTTTCGATGACATGTTGAACGGTCTAGCGCCCAAAGTTAAATTTACTGTTAACGATCATCAATATGATTCAGGTTATTATTTAACTGATGGAATCTATCCAAAATGGAGTATGTTTATCCAATCAATCTCTCTTCCACAAGACACCCAAGACTAAGTTGTTTGCAGAGCGATCGAAGCCGTAAGAGAAGATGTTTAACGATGTTTCGGTGTGTTGCAAGTAGATTTGAAATAATCCAAAGACCAGCTCTATCATGGGACGAGCGTGTTATGAAAAAAATAATGACGACATACATTATACTTCACAAAATGATCATCGAAGATGAGAGAGACTCATACGTGAATTACGACAACAATAATGATTATTGCGTATATGGAGTTCAAGCAAGTGTTGATAATTCCGAGTACGCAACCGGGCATACTGAACTTATGACAATGTATCTTACTAATCGACTTCGACTGCGAGATCCAACGACAAATTCAAGACTGAAAAAAGATTTAATTGAAAATATATGGGAACAATTTGGAAATGAAAATAATTGATAATTTAATAATAGGTACATTTTAATATTGTATTTTTTTCCCCTAAATAATATGATATTTTTTTGTTTATTTATATAATTTTTGAATATTATTATGTGTTTTTTTTTCAATTCTTAAAAATGTTAAAACTAAAATTTATTAAATTGTGTATTATATAAAATATTTAATTATTTATATTTAAAATTATGATAAAATTTATTGAATTGTTTTTTAAATAGAAATGAAAGTGTGGGGTAAGATAAAGTAAGAAATATGATGTGATGTTGACTCATTATTGTGTTGTATTTTTGTAAATGAAGGGTGAATAAATGAAAATGATGTGGATGAGAGAGAAAAGTGATGTGAAAGAGAGAAATGAAAGTGAATGAATGATGAAATAACCATTGTTGTGTATGGTCTGAGGAGTTTGTTTTGTGAGGCTAGAAAGGAATGGAGTGAATCTAGGTAGTGGGCAACTATCAATTTTTTTTCTTGTTAGTTAGGGCATGTGCATTGGTTTAATGGCTTCATACCCACGAACCACAATCCAATAATTTTTTACTCAATTTGCAATCATTATTTTCCCTTAACTAAACCCAATATTTTACACTCACATTCATTTACTAATTTGAAATCAATATATGGATCCCACCATTATTTTCTTTTTACTTTTTCATACATTTTATTTTAAATAAAACAATCCAAAAAGTTTAATTTATAGTATTATTAATCATGTATTTTAAACAAAATTAATTAAATATATGTTTTATTTAAATTATAAAACTAATAAATAATTTATAAATTTAAAAACATAATACAACATATACCAAATTTTATTAATAAATTGAAACAACAATTTATTGATTAAAGAACGTTATTATGTGTCCAAATATGCTCAACTAAATCGGCACGTGTTTTGTGATGTATTGGGTTGGAATGAAGATCAGTATTCCTTTGGAGATATGCTTGAAAATGCCGTGTAGCCCCTTACATAACTTCTGCGGGATCATCAACTTCGTCGGTATTCCAATGCACAACCATTTCTCCTTCATTTTCGACAATCATGTTATGCAAAATTTTGCAAGTTAACATTATTAGCTTTAATTTCTTTTTAAACCAAAAACGAGATGGACCCCTAACAATTGCCCTTCGTGATTAAAGAACCGCTAATGCTCGTTCAACATCCTTTCTGGCGGATTCTTGTCTTTCTTTGAACAATCGTCTTTTAAGATCTTGTGGACATGAAAAGGCCTTTACGAAAGAAGAACATTTCGGATAAATACCATCAGTTAGATAATATCCATGATTATACTGTGTACCATTCACAGTATAATTGGTACATAGTATAATTAATGACTGGTGCTTGACCCAACAAAATATTGTTAAACAAAGAAGACTCGTTAAGGACGTCGATATAATTACGAGAACTTGCAACTCCGAAAAAATGCATGCCATATCAAATTCATGTACATCTAGGAAAAAATGCATGCCATACCAAAATATGGTCCTAGATTTTATACGTTGTAGTTAGTATGGTGTGTATGGACACACAGAAGATCATACTATCGGTTACTCGTATTTAATCAAACAGTTGCTCACGACCTAGATGGATCCGGACCAATCCATCGGTATAGTCGTTGTGTGAGAGAGAAAATAATTTATCTTAATTATTTTATCACACTTGTACACTTGGTGTATTGGGCGGATCGCTTGAGATTTATTGATTAGGATTGCCTTGGATAATCAATTTAAATCTCAGAGTATTTTATTCTTAATCCCCGATATTATTGCGGGTGTGTATATTTAATATTAGAGACTTTGATTTTCCAAAGGAATTAACCGATTTAATTATTGGGTTAATTACCGGTAAAATTGAGTCGCTATATTTTATATATGACATGTCGTGAATACTGTTGGAGTTGTGTACTTAATGTCTAGATTTAAGTAACGGAAACTCACGATCCATTGCCACTAATCTATTTAACTAAATAAACAATTATTTGCATTTAATTATTTATAATTAAATATATGCAAATTATAGTCCTGGATTCTGTACGTTGTAGTTAGTATGGTGTGTCGGGCCCACACAGAAGATCATACTATCGGTTACTCGTATTTAATCGAACAGTTGCTCACGACCTAGATGGACACGGACCAATCCATCGGTATAGTCGTTGTGTGAGAGAGAAAATAATCTGTCTTGACGGGAAAGTGTCTGTCTTGACGGGAAAGTAGTCGTTGGTACCGATGGATACCAATATCCATCGGTATCTGTTTTGATTATTTTATCACACTTGTACACTTGGTGTATTGGGCGGATCGTTTGAGATTTATCGATTAGGATTGCCGGCGATAATCGATTTAAGTCTCAGTGTATTTTATTCTTAATCCCCGATACTATTGCGGGTGTGTATATTTAATATAAGTGACTTTGATTTTCCAAAGGAATTGACCGGTTTAATCATTGGGTCAATTACCGGTTAAGTTGGGTCGCTATATTTTATATATGACATGCCGTGAATACTTGACGGGAAAGTGTATCCCGTAAGGGTTGATAATATCCCCGAGATAAGTTCATAAGGAATTATTATGTAAACCCTGCAGGTGGATTTGTTCCGCATAATAATTAAGGATGAATGGTACTAGTCTCGGATATAAGAGATGAATAAATTAATTAGCAATAAATTAATTTTATTCATGGATATTTATATCTTAAATACACGGAATAAATAATACTACCGGAGAAATATTATTTGATATAATATGGTTTAATATTGGGAGTGCAATTAAATTTTATATAGTGGAAAATAGAATTAATTAATATTAATGGATTAATAGATTTGGGCTTGGGCTCAATTTAATCATTAATATTGGAAGCCCAATATTCCACCTCCTTAAGATCCCCTACGTAGCCTATAAAAGCACTACATGGTCTTCTCTATTCTCATAACTTGAAGATCACAATTCTAGAGAGAGAAAGGAGAGAAGGAGATCCATAGTGTTCGGAGGATCGTCGCCCACCCGACGTTCGAACAAGTGCAAGGAATACGTGGGAAGATCTCAAGGTCATCATAAGATCTCGTTTCTCCGCACAACGAATCGAAAGGTGAATTAAATTTCCGCAATTTAATTCTAGTTTATTGATCAATTATCGAAGAACAAAGATCCAAAAGTTCGAACCCGGATTAGACGAACGATCACGCGGTGGTGGCGAAGCCACCGGACCGCGGGATCACCGCCTAGGGTTTCGGCGGGGCGAGAGGGTTGAACCCTCGGCTGGAGCCGAGGGCGTGCGATCGATCCTCATGATCGATCGCGGAGGGCGCGGGCTGGTGCCGCCCCTCCCCACCGTGAAGGTGGTCGACCTCCAGGCGGCGGCGAGTCGCCGGACTCGCCGCGGGGGCTGCTGGGCAGCCCCACCCCGATCGATCGCGTGAACCCCGTCTCGCGGGGGTTCGGCTGGGGGCGGGCCGCGTGCCTTCGGGTGCGTGGTCTCCAAAGGCCGGACTCCGGCGGATGAGTCGGCGTTCATGTGATCTCCGGCGAAGGGTTTGATCGGGTTATTGGTTTCCGCAAATTTAAATAACCCGGGATATCGAATTCCAACAACTGGTATCAGAGCGTACGGTTACGTTTTTCGTTAATTGTTTCGATAATCGATTATCGTTGTTTATAGCCATAGATTAATTTAAATTGTTAAATTATTGTGCTATATTGTTCTACGTACTTGTTTTATCTCTCGTATGAATTGTGTTTGTCGGAAAAATTAATTATTAAAAATCGGGGGTTTTCGGAATTATCGAACCTTGTCAATTGACCGTGGGCTCGGAAGAGGGTTGCGGGTGTTGCTGGACGTGAGCAGGGGCGTGTCTGGGCGTGCCGGCGTGTGCCACCAGTGGTGGTGGTTCGCCGGCAGCCGGCGGTTGTGCTCAGCAGTCGCGTTGGCAGCAACACGCACGCGGCTTCGGATTCAAGCTCGGACGGGATGATCGCTGCTGCTGGTTCGCCAAGGCTTGTAGGCTGGGGGTGCGGGCTGGAGCAGCGGCGAGGTGGCTGGAGCGTAGTCGATGGCGTGAAGTCCGTGGCGCCGTCATACCGGGAGTCGGCTGCTCCGGCAAAGGTCCAGGCGAGCGCCGGCGCGATCGATCGAACGGGTTTCACTCGACTTGATCGCGGGCTGCTCGTGCGTGGGCTGTGACGAGGTTGATGGCGTGTGTCGTCGGAGGAGACGCCATGCGTGGGTTTCAATCGTGAATTGCATGGTCACGCATGCTGTGCGTGAATTGGTGCGTACATGAATTTTAATTCCTTCACGATCCCATGCTGTACAAATCAATTGCATGACTTGGTGTTCCACATGCGTGAATTGGTTTAATTGAATGCATGGCCTTGTGCGTTTTTGATATGCATGTTTTTTTTTTTAGTTGGTGTGCATTTCATGCATGGAACCAACTAAAGCATGGTTCGATTAGGATGACCGGAGTTCCTTTCGGTTCGTCCCGGTAAATCCGATCTTTTCGGAAATAATTTAATCTTTCTAATATTATTTAATTTAATCTTTCTAATATTATTTAAAATAGAATTAAATATGGAAATCAATGGAATTGATTTTATTTAATTGGAGTATTTTATTTAAAATCATTAGATTGATTCAAATTTATTTTGAATTGGAATCTTGGATTTTATTTAAAATAAATTAAATATGAGAATCAAAGAATTTTTCCGTCGCTCGGCAAAGTATTCAAGACGTAGAATGAAGACTCAAGACAAGCATGCTGGAATTCATCAAGGTACGAATAGTCGAGAAATAATTTTACTTGAGTAATTATTTGATTATTTGTGAACGTACTTGTATGAAATGTATGTTTGTTATTATGCTTATGTGTATTTAATTATGCATTAGATAGCGTATCCCTTTGTTATAAAAAGCTAAGTGGGAGAGGGAATGGAAACATTGCCATGGTCTCCATTGCTGTTCTCTTGGTGACTTTTATGGACTTTTGAAGTTCGTATAGACAAGTCATTGGAGGAGAATTCTTGTAATTCCTCTTACAAGAAACATTGATTAAGTTTATCAAACAATGCCTAATTTGTCTTTCCAAAACTGATTTCAAGTCGACTCATTCTCACCCCGGGGAGTGGAATGGAGCCAAAGCCACTTGGTCATGTCGAGGACACAAATTAGAGACTTTCGTGTCATTTAATGACTGGATCGATTGTCTGCTCGGCTCCCTCATTTAATGAGAGATAGGGTTGTTCGCATGGTGAATCACTGGTTAGAAACTTCGAGTTTCACTTATGATTCTCCGAGTCTTGATTTACGAAAATCGAATGGATCAAGTAATTAGGAGTCACTTATAAAAATCTTTTGGTGTAGTAAACGTCCACACGAACGTGGCTTGCTATACTGAATGGGATTTTGGATTAAGTGATGTAGACAGTTATAGAGGGGAGTAAAGGAGCGTATGTTAACGTAAACGTCCACACTAACGTGGCTTGCGGTGAATATGCGTGTCCCAAACAATCTTCTTAGATACTGAGTAATGGTTTACACTTAGGTACGCTTTATAGTATTCTTCCCAACGAAGTAACGCTATAATTGATGTACGACCGAAGCAAATCTAATTGCTAAATCATTTGGATAGGTAAACGTCCACACGAACGTGGCTTGCCATATCTGATGGGATTTTAGATGTGATTAGTGGTTTAATGATATTATTTGAGGGAGATAATATCGGAGATTAAATCGATTGTTTGTTGTTATATGTGCTCATAGATTAGGAAATGGCCTTGAACCCACTTTATGTGATACGTAAGGATTTTAACTCACTGGTCCCTAAAATGTAATGATTGGAATAGAGATCTAGACATTACCCAAACTGTTAAAGAGTACAAGTTTGTACTCAGGGAGCTTTGTCCTCCCGAGCCTATTGTCATAGGCGGCTAGACAAGAAGCGATGAGGATACTCATAAAGGCCAGTCGCTTCGAGGAAACGCTTAAAAACGTTTTTGAGATGATTGACCTTTTAGACGAGTTGAGACGGAAATCGCAAGCTCTTGTGGCCAATGCCAAAGGTTTCGAACCTAAAGGCATGAATCGGGGGAAAGGACAAGAAAGCAAAGAAACCCAGTGGTTCCTTTTGGACCACTAGATGGGACGAGAAAGCCATAAGGCAAGTTTTCTCGATGCAAACAGTCTGGGTACTGGAAGTCTGATTATCCTCTCAAAAGTACGAAATTTTCTTTAGTCGTGAAACATAGTCAGTGGTATTATCTACCGGAACCTGGTGTGTAGATATAGAACCACTGACGGTATGTGCATTTCAAATGCAAAGGTTCCAGGAAACCCGACGACTTAGAAAAGAAAAGATCGTAGTCTACATGGGCAATGCTGTGGAGGAGGCAGCAGTTGCAGTGAAGGACATTTTGTAGGATTTCATTTTAAGTTATTGCTTTTATGTACCCTTCATATTAGAAAGAACTTTGTTCTGGATTTCTAATGAATGGATATTTTATTTCTTTTAATCATTTGATGGTTATAAGAAGAAATAATGATATTATCTATTTTGGTACATTAGCTAGCAATATATAAATGATGAATCCTGAGTCCACCACGATGCAACGAACCGTTATACATAACTCGTTTTACTAATAAGAGATTTCTTTATTAAATCATTTATACTTGTGGATTCTTATGCTAAGTCATATTTATTCAAATAAGAAGTTCAAAGGTCGAAAATTGATTGTAAGATCAATTAAGTTGAAGGAGTGGACCTTCCGACCTAAGAATCTAATTTGGAAGATAATACGACTAAGCAATCCTTTATGGATATAAGATATAAGATCCGGACAAGTATTAGAATTGATTGACTCTGATTTATGATCAGAGATTGGGATTGGATCCCAAGTGACTACACCATACAGTCCTCTGTAAGATTGGTGTGTCGGAAATAAGAAATAGAACTCTTATAGAAATAGTAAAAGCACGAGTTAAACGGAACTACCTATGTTCTATGGATATGTCTTGGAAACAAAGGCGCATTCAAATGTGGTTGTAGAATATCCTAGAAGAACAAAAGATGTGTGTTCGATAGTACTATGAACCAGAAGGACGTTATAAGTTCTAACGCCCGGTTCTTAGAGGAAGACTATTAGATGAACCACAAGCCCAAAATGACGTGATACTTCTGAAATGAGAGAGAACGATTAAGACTTAGAACCAGCCGAACCGAGTAGCGGTACACCACTAACTGCACCTACTGTTATTACTGTTTATACACCGTGTTGGAGTTGTGTACTTAATGTCTAGATTTAAGTACCGGCAAACTCCCTGTCATAGCATTTAACCTATTTAATTAATAAACAATTATTTGCATTTAATTAATTATGCAAAATATAGTCCTGGATTTTATACGTTGTAGTTAGTATGGTGTGCATGGGCGCACAGAAGATCATACTATCGGTTACTCGTATTTAATCGAACAGTTGCTCACGACCTAGATGGACACGGACCAATCCATCGGTATAGTCGTTGTGTGAGAGAGAAAATAATTTATCTTAATTATTTTATCACACTTGTACACTTGATGTATTGGGCGGATCGCTTGAGATTTATTGATTAGGATTGCCTTGGATAATCAATTTAAATCTCAGAGTATTTTATTCTTAATCCCCGATATTATTGCGGGTGTGTATATTTAATATAAGTGACTTTGATTTTCCAAAGGAATTAACCGATTTAATTATTGGGTTAATTACCGGTTAAGTTGGGTCACTGTATTTTATATACGACATGCCGTGAATAATTGACGGGAAAGTGTATCCCGTAAGGGTTGATAATATCCCCGAGATGAGTTCATAAGGAATTATTATGTAAACCCTGCAGGTGGATTTAATCCGCATAATAATTAAAGTTGAACGGTACTATTCTCGGATATAAGAAATGAATAATATTTATTGAGCAATAAATAAATTTATTCATGGATATTTAAATCTTAAATACACGGAATAAATAATACTAACCGGAGAAATATTATTTGATATAATATGGATTAATATTGGGAGTGCAATTTTATTTATATAGTGGAAAATAAATAAAATTTAATATTGATAAGGATTAATGGATTTGGGTTGGACCCAATTTAATCTTCAATATTTAGAAGCCCAATATTTATTCTCCTTATGATCCCCTACGTAGCCTATATAAGCACTACATGGTCTTCACTTTTCACAACCTAAGATACGCCAATCATAAAGTCTTGAAGAGTGAAGGAGATCCATAGGAGTTCGATAGATCGTCGCCCACACGACGTTCGGACGAGGTGCAAGGAATACGTGGGAAGATCGCAAGGTCATCAACGCGTTAATTCGTTTCTCCGTACAACGAATCGAAGGTAAAAATCATAAACCCTCTTTTATGATTTTGTGTGAATTGATTGTAGCGTATACATGAACACACGATCCGGTAAACGTACGAACTTCGGGGACGGGGATTCGAGATCCCCGGAGAAGGTCGAGAAAAACCCTCGATGGGATCGAGGGTGGCGGCCGAACCCTAGGGTTCGACCACCGGCGCGCGGACAAGGGATGAGCCCCGGCTGGACGCCGGGGCGTGGGGTCGACTTCGGGTCGACCACCGGGGTTCGCCGTGGGCTGGTGCCACGGCGGGTGAACCCCAGCCCCTTGACCGGCGGCGTCGCGCGGAGAAGCCCTCGGCTGGAGCCGAGGGGCGATCGAGCCCGTGAGCTCGATCGCGGGTATGCTACGGGGTCACCCGTAGCTGCTCTGTATGCGCTACGGGTTCGCCCGTAGCGGGCGTACGGGGTTTGAACCCCCCGCGAGCAGCGAGTCATGGACTCGCTGCGGGGCTGCTACGAGCAGCCCCGGGGATGCCTCGCGCATCCCCAGCGATCATCGCGAGATGATCGCGAGCCCCGTGCGGGGGCTCGGCTGGACGCTCGCGGCTCTCGGGCCTCGCTGGGTGTTCGGTCGGGCCCCGGCTCGTGCGGTGGTTCGCGTTCGGATATCCGGCGATGAAGGACTTCGGTCGGGTTATTATTTTCCGCAAATTTTAATAGCCCGGGATATCGATTTCCAACAATTGGTATCAGAGCGTTTGGTTTCGTGTTCATGTATATGCTCGATTATTGTTCTACCTTGCAGGATTTCCGGCTATCATGGTTGGATTTAATTAATTGTTTTTTAATTAATTATCATGATTTTTAAACTCTCGGACATGTCGAGATTCGTTTTTTATGTGGTTGAATGTTTGTAATAGTAAAAATTCGGGGGTTGACCGAATTTAGGATTTATTATTACGCACTTTTTTTTCCGGAAAATGTATAGGGTCGATTTTATGTATAGAATCGATACCGGAATTGTAATTTAGATTATTGTAATTTATTTTACGTTGGTTCGATGTTGAGACGATCGCCGGAAGACGAAGAAGGTGTGACGAAGAAGACAATGGACGAGAGGGACGATCAACCCCATGATCGACCCTCACGATCGACCGCGAGGAAGGGGGCCGATCGCCCCTCGGCCGTGGGCTGCCGCCGGCGTTGGTGGTGGCTGGCCGGCTGGAGTGGCGGCGGCGGTGATCCCCTCCGGTGGCCGGTCGATCATGGTGGTGGGGGTGGTGCGGGGACTCCCAACCCGTGCTACTCCTACCATAATCCGACTTTCCTAAATTAATTCGACTTTCCTATTTGAGTATCTTCCTTTTAGGAAATTCTCATGGATTAGGAAAAGAATTAATTGAATTAATTTTATTCCTATTTGTTTTATTTCCTTTATGGAGATATTCATGGATTAGGAATTTAATTAATTTAGTATTAATTTATTTCCTATTTGATTATTCCTACTCTTGGGAATTTTCATTAGATGGAAATTAATTGATAATGGAAAGTAGAAGAGTCCTAAATTTATTTCATTTCATTATTCTATTATAGAAGTCTTCTAGAATATTCCGAGTTTGACTTGGATAGATTATTCTAAAGATTTAATAGAATTAGATGGGAAATTAAATAAATAAAAATATTAATAATATTTGATTTTATTTTTGATATATTCAATTGACTTAATTTTCGAATTAAGTAACTTTTGGATTAATTAAAAATAAATAGATTTAAATATTGGATATTAATATTCTCGTCACATGGAGCATTCAAGAAACGAAGACTGAAGACTAGAAGATGCGTACGGAGATGGAATAAAGCCATGATAGTCGGAAAATAATTTTCTAGCATTATTTTGACTATGTGATACTATGTGCTTTATTGCTTGTATGCATGCTATATGTGTTTATTTTATGCACTAGATAGCGTATCCCTTTATTATAAAAAGCTAAGTGGGAGAGGGGATGGAAACATTCCCATGGTCTCCATTACTGTTCTCTTGGTGACTCTTATGGACTTTCGAAGTTCGTATAGACGAGTCATTGGAGGAGAATTCTTGTAATTCCTTTTACAAGAAACATTGATCGAGTTTATCAAACAATGCCTAATTTGTCTTTCTGAAACTGACTTCAAGTCGACTCATTCTCACCCCGGGGAGTGGAATGGAGCCAAAGCCACTTGGTCATGTGGATGACACAAATTAGAGACCTTCGTACCATTCTTTGATAGGTGGGTCGATTGTCTGCTCGGCTCCCTCATTTATGAGAGATAGGGTCGCTCGCATGGCGAATCACTGGTTAGAAACTTAGAGTTTCACTTATGATTCTCCAAGTCTTGATTGACGAAATCTAATGGATCTTGTAATTGGGAGTCAATTATAAAAGTCTCTTAGTGTAGTAAACGTCCACACCACGTGGCTTGCTATGCTAACGGATTTTGGATTAATTGATGTAGACAGTTATAAGTGATTGTGAAGAATTGTGAAATTATCGTAAACGTCCACACCACGTGGCTTGCGGTGATGTAGCAATTCCAAACGATTTACTTTAGTACTGAGTAATGGTTTACACTTAGATACGCGTTATAGTATTCTTCCCCACGAAGTTACGCTATAATTGATGTATGACCAAAGAAAATCTAATTACTAAATCATTTGGGTGGGTAAACGTCCACACCACGTGGCTTGCCTTACCTGATGGGATTTTAGACGTGATTAGTGATTTAATGATGTTATTCCAGGGAGATAACGTCGGATATTAAATTAATTGTTTGTTTAAATGTGCTTATAGGTTTAGAAAATTACTATGAATCCACTTGAGATGATACTTGAGGAATTTGACGCACTGGTTCCATACTGTGTTGAATGGAAAGAAGAGTTAGACATTGCTCAGACTGCAAAGGAGTACAAAGACGTACTCAGTGAAACTTGTCCTCCTGGACTCACCATTAACTCGACTGAGGATGAGATTTTTGACTTTGAAAAATGGGATAGTGCTCGTTCATTAGCCATTAATCATGATGTCATGCTTAAACTCAAGTTGTTGTTTGGACATGATGGGGAGGCTAGAAAAGAGGCGATGAGGATACTCATAAAGATCTGTTACTTCGATGAAACACTTGATCATGTTTTTGAGATGATGGATCTTTTAGACGAGTTGAAACAATCGCAAGCTCTTATAGCCAAAGCCAAGGGTTTCGGACCTAAAGGCAAGGGAAAGGAGAAGAAGACAAGGGGGTCCGGTGGTCCTAAGGGACTTGGACCAAAGGGTGGGATAAAGAAGCCTTCGGGAAAACATCCCCAAGGGAAGCAGTCTGAGTACTGGGGGTCTACATCTTGTCCTCTCAAAGGTACGAATTTTTCTTTAGTCGTAAAACATAGTCAGCGGTATTATCTACCAGAATTCTGGTGTGTAGATATGGAACCACTGACGGTATGTGCATTCTAAATGCAGGGGTTCCAGAAAACCCAGCGACTTAGAGAAGAAGAGTTCGATTCCACATGGGCAAAGCTGTTGAGGAAGCAGCGGTTGCAGTGGAAGACATTTATCTATCTGTTTGATAGTTATAGGATTTCATTTCAAGTTTATTGCTTTGTACCTTTTATTTTAGAAAGAACTTTTGTTCTGGATTTCTATTATTAATGGATATTTTATTTCTTTAATCATTTGATGGTTTAGATAAGAAATAATGGCGATATCTATTCTGGTACATTAGATAGCAATATATGAATGATGAATCCTTAGTCTACCACGATGCAACAAACCGTTATATATGAACTTGTTTTACTCATTAGATGTATTTCTTTATCAATCATTATACTTGTGAATTCTTGAACTTAGTAGTATTTATTCAAAATGGGGATTCAAAAGGTCGAAATTGATTTATTCAATTATAGTTGGAGGAATGGACCTCCCGACCTAAGAATTAAATTTTGGAAGAAGATACAACTAAGTTAACCTTTCTGGACAAAGGATGGAGTTCGGACAAGTATTGAGAATGATCAAAGATGATATATGCAGACATATGTGTAAATAGAAAGGTATGAGTAGTTTCTTTTTTTTTTAAGGAATACTTGAAAATGGATTAGAATACTTGATGTGCCATAAAAGCGATGTGTTTCAGACACAAAGCTATTATGGGGAACCTTCAAAGTAAATCCGTTGGAAGCCTGCGACTTGTTCGCGGAGGCTATCATCTATCTAAATAACACATAGCATAAATCAAAAGGTTGAGATTAAGTCTCAAACGACTGCGCCATACACTGATGTGTAGACATGGTGTATCAGGAATAAGAAATGGAATTCTAATAGTAAAAAGACAAGTTTGTTCGGGACTACCTATGTTCTGTGGATATTTCTGGATACAATGACACATTCGATGTAATTGTAGAATATCCTAGAAGAACAAGTAATTGTATGTTCAATAGTACTACGAACCAGAAGGGTGTCTTCGCCCGGTTCTTAGAGGAAGACTATTAGATGAACTACAATGCCCTAACTGACAAAGTACTTTATAAAGAGGAAAGAGAAGACTGAGAACCAGCCTAACCGAGTAGTAGTACACCACTAACTGCACCTAATGTTATTTCTGTTATACACCGGAACGCCATTGCAGTGGGAGGTTGTTAAGCGACCAGAGATGTTCATAAGACTGGAGGAGTTTTTAACTCTGGATCTAGTAGACATGAAATCGATCCCTAGTTCTGCATAGGAGGCAGTACTAATCTAAATGTGCCTACTTGGATAGCAATAATTTATTATTGTTAAAGGGGAAAGATCATTTAGAGGTACAAGCTTAGTAAATCCATTTATGGATTACCACAAAGCTGAAACTTGTGAACTTGCAAATTGATGAGATAGTCCATTTTATGGATTCATCAAGAAGCATAGACAAGATTGGTGTATTGAAGACGTAATGGAAACAAAGTGGTGTTTCTCGGAATTTTGTGTAGATAACACTTCACCATTGGCAACAATGTAAAAGCGTTGTCAGACATAAAATAGAGGTTGTCTAAATAAATCGAGATATAAGATTAAGATGAAGTTGGATCATGTTCTTAGAAATCTTTCGATCTCTAGATAAGAACGTTTGTACTTCTCTTTAGATATCTTATACGATTATGGTTTGTTTTAAACATGCACAATTCTGAGAAAGGTTATTGCCTTTCGAGAACAGAATGCATCTATCTAAGGTATGTGTCTTGAACACATGAAGGAGATAGATATAAACAAAGCAGATTCTTACACTTCGAGTGTAAAGGGCTTTGTAAATGCGGTGTTATAAAACAAGAACCTGATATCAACTATGCGGTTTGCGTAGTGGGAGGATATCAAAGTAATCTGGATAAGAGATATTCGAATGCTGTAAAAGTACTTGGCAGTACTGGATTACTAGCAAAACGAAATCTTCTTAGATTACAGTTTCTCAGATCCAAAAATCAGAGAAGGACCAGTGTAAGTCGATATCAGGCTATGTGTTCACTTTTAGAAGAGGTGGAACCTAAGGAAGAAAGAGTGATAAGCGTGAAGCTTCTCGGACTCTATCATAAACCGAATAGCAGCCTCAGAGGCAGCGGAAGTTTTGGTTAGGTTCCGGAATGACCTCTGAACTTGGATATGATTCTTGGTTCACCAAAGGCTATGTATATAGCGGTGCATGGAGAACTGGAAGAAGTCATAAGTTCAAAAGGTGATGATAACACATAGAGCAAGTACCACCTGATACGAATCATCGTCAGAGAGACGACGCAGTAGTCACCAAGATAACTTCAGAGCGGCAACCTAGATTACTCATTCACATAATACTTCTGGGAAGTATAACTTAAGCACGTGATGAGTATGGAAGTCGGGAGTTTTGAGGAAATGACTAGACCTTAGTACAAGTGGGAGATTGTTGGAGTTGTGTACTTAATGTCTAGATTTAAGTACCGGCAAACTCCCTGTCATAGCATTTAACCTATTTAATTAATAAACAATTATTTGCATTTAATTAATTATGCAAAATATAGTCCTGGATTTTATACGTTGTAGTTAGTATGGTGTGCATGGGCGCACAGAAGATCATACTATCGGTTACTCGTATTTAATCGAACAGTTGCTCACGACCTAGATGGACACGGACCAATCCATCGGTATAGTCGTTGTGTGAGAGAGAAAATAATTTATCTTAATTATTTTATCACACTTGTACACTTGGTGTATTGGGCGGATCGCTTGAGATTTATTGATTAGGATTGCCTTGGATAATCAATTTAAATCTCAGAGTATTTTATTCTTAATCCTCGATATTATTGCGGGTGTGTATATTTAATATAAGTGACTTTGATTTTCCAAAGGAATTAACCGATTTAATTATTGGGTTAATTACCGGTTAAGTTGGGTCACTGTATTTTATATACGACATGCCGTGAATAATTGACGGGAAAGTGTATCCCGTAAGGGTTGATAATATCCCCGAGATGAGTTCATAAGGAATTATTATGTAAACCCTGCAGGTGGATTTAATCCGCATAATAATTAAAGTTGAACGGTACTATTCTCGGATATAAGAAATGAATAATATTTATTGAGCAATAAATAAATTTATTCATGGATATTTAAATCTTAAATACACGGAATAAATAATACTAATCGGAGAAATATTATTTGATATAATATGGATTAATATTGGGAGTGCAATTTTATTTATATAGTGGAAAATAAATAAAATTTAATATTGATAAGGATTAATGGATTTGGGTTGGACCCAATTTAATCTTCAATATTTAGAAGCCCAATATTTATTCTCCTTATGATCCCCTACGTAGCCTATATAAGCACTACATGGTCTTCACTTTTCACAACCTAAGATACGCCAATCATAAAGTCTTGAAGAGTGAAGGAGATCCATAGGAGTTCGATAGATCGTCGCCCACACGACGTTCGGACGAGGTGCAAGGAATACGTGGGAAGATCGCAAGGTCATCAACGCGTTAATTCGTTTCTCCGTACAACGAATCGAAGGTAAAAATCATAAACCCTCTTTTATGATTTTGTGTGAATTGATTGTAGCGTATACATGAACACACGATCCGGTAAACGTACGAACTTCGGGGACGGGGATTCGAGATCCCCGGCGAAGGTCGAGAAAAACCCTCGATGGGATCGAGGGTGGCGGCCGAACCCTAGGGTTCGACCACCGGCGCGCGGACAAGGGATGAGCCCCGGCTGGACGCCGGGGCGTGGGGTCGACTTCGGGTCGACCACCGGGGTTCGCCGTGGGCTGGTGCCACGGCGGGTGAACCCCAGCCCCTTGACCGGCGGCGTCGCGCGGAGAAGCCCTCGGCTGGAGCCGAGGGGCGATCGAGCCCGTGAGCTCGATCGCGGGTATGCTACGGGGTCACCCGTAGCTGCTCTGTATGCGCTACGGGTTCGCCCGTAGCGGGCGTACGGGGTTTGAACCCCCCGCGAGCAGCGAGTCATGGACTCGCTGCGGGGCTGCTACGAGCAGCCCCGGGGATGCCTCGCGCATCCCCAGCGATCATCGCGAGATGATCGCGAGCCCCGTGCGGGGGCTCGGCTGGACGCTCGCGGCTCTCGGGCCTCGCTGGGTGTTCGGTCGGGCCCCGGCTCGTGCGGTGGTTCGCGTTCGGATATCCGGCGATGAAGGACTTCGGTCGGGTTATTATTTTCCGCAAATTTTAATAGCCCGGGATATCGATTTCCAACACACCGGAATGCCATTGTAGTGGGAGGTTGTTTGACAACCGGAGATATTCATAAGACTAGGAGAGTTTTGAACTCTGGACCTAGTATACATGAAATCAATCCCTGGATCTACATGAAGGCGGTACTAGATCTAAATGTGCCTTCTTGGAAAGCAATAAGGATTATTGCTAAGAAGCAAGATCATTTAGAGTACAAGCTTAGTTGATCCATTTATGGATTGGAACAAAGCATTGAGTTCGTGGTACTTGCAAATTGATGAGATAGTCCATTTTATGGATTCATCAAAGCATAGACGAATCGAGTGTATGCGAAACGTGATGGAAACAAGGTGGTGTTTCTCGGAGGTTTTATGTAGATAGCATTTTATCATTGGTAACGATGTAAAGATGTTGTCAGACATAAAATGATGGTTGTCTAGAAAAATCGATATATGAGATAAAGAAGAAGTTAGAGCATGTTCTTAAAATCTAGAATCTCAAGAAAAGAACATTGTACTTCTCTAGATATCTTATACGATTATGGTTCGTTTTAACATGCAAGATTCCGAGAAAGGTTCGTTACCTTTCAGAGACGGAATGCATCTATCTAAGGATGTGTGTTTCGGAACACAAAAGGAGATAGAAGCAATGAAAGCGGATTCCTACACTTACAGTGAGGAAAGCTTAATAAATGCATTGTTGAAAACAAGAATTTGATATCGGCTATGCGGTTAGCATAGTGGGAGGATATCAAGGTAAACCTGGAAAGGAATACTTGACTGCTGTAATGAACATTTTAAGTACTTTCGAAGTACTGAACTATGTTCTGGATTACGGAGCAGACAAACATTTCCTTTAGATTGCATTCTCTTAGATTTCTAATCGAATGAGGACCGGTGTAAGTCGATATCAGGCTATGTGTTTCACTATTGAAGGAGAAGGAGTTTTAACATGGAAGAGTGATAAGCACGATGCTTTTCGGACTCTACCATGGGTAACCAAATAAGCGGCCTCAGAGGCAGCGGAAGTTTTGGTATAACTCCGGGATAATCTCTGGGACTTAGATGTGATTCTTAACTTGCCAAAGGCTATGTAAATAGCGGTGCGATGGCAAGTGGTAAGAAATCACAAGTCCATAAGTGTAAGATAACACATAGTGCAAGTACCACCTGATACGAGTCATCGTCGAGGGAGACGACGCTGTAGTCACCAAGATAACTTTAGAGCGGCAACCTAGATTGCTCATTCACATAGTACTTCTTGGAAGTACAACTTAAGCACGTGATGAGTATGGGAGTCGGGAGTTTGGAAGAAATGACTAGACCTTAGTACAAGTGGGAGATTGTTGGAGTTGTGTACTTAATGTCTAGATTTAAGTAACGGAAACTCACGATCCATTGCCACTAATCTATTTAACTAAATAAACAATTATTTGCATTTAATTATTTATAAATAAATATATGCAAATTATAGTCCTGGATTCTATACGTTGTAGTTAGTATGGTGTGTCGGGCCCACACAGAAGATCATACTATCGGTTACTCGTATTTAATCGAACAGTTGCTCACGACCTAGATGGACACGGACCAATCCATCGGTATAGTCGTTGTGTGAGAGAGAAAATAATCTGTCTTGATTATTTTATCACACTTGTACACTTGGTGTATTGGGCGGATCGTTTGAGATTTATCGATTAGGATTGCCGGCGATAATCGATTTAAGTCTCAGTGTATTTTATTCTTAATCCCCGATACTATTGCGGGTGTGTATATTTAATATAAGTGACTTTGATTTTCCAAAGGAATTGACCGGTTTAATCATTGGGTCAATTACCGGTTAAGTTGGGTCGCTATATTTTATATATGACACGCCGTGAATACTTGACGGGAAAGTGTATCCCGTAAGGGTTGATAATATCCCCGAGATGAGTTCATAAGGAATTATTATGTAAACCCTGCAGGTGGATTTGTTCCGCATAATAATTAAGGATGAATGGTACTAGTCTCGGATATAAGAGATGAATAAATTAATTAGCAATAAATTAATTTTATTCATGGATATTTATATCTTAAATACACGGAATAAATAATACTACCGGAGAAATATTATTTGATATAATATGGTTTAATATTGGGAGTGCAATTAAATTTTATATAGTGGAAAATAGAATTAATTAATATTAATGGATTAATAGATTTGGGCTTGGGCTCAATTTAATCATTAATATTGGAAGCCCAATATTCCACCTCCTTAAGATCCCCTACGTAGCCTATAAAAGCACTACATGGTCTTCTCTATTCTCATAACTTGAAGATCACAATTCTAGAGAGAGAAAGGAGAGAAGGAGATCCATAGTGTTCGGAGGATCGTCGCCCACCCGACGTTCGAACAAGTGCAAGGAATACGTGGGAAGATCTCAAGGTCATCATAAGATCTCGTTTCTCCGCACAACGAATCGAAAGGTGAATTAAATTTCCGCAATTTAATTCTAGTTTATTGATCAATTATCGAAGAACAAAGATCCAAAAGTTCGAACCCGGATTAGACGAACGATCACGCGGTGGTGGCGAAGCCACCGGACCGCGGGATCACCGCCTAGGGTTTCGGCGGGGCGAGAGGGTTGAACCCTCGGCTGGAGCCGAGGGCGTGCGATCGATCCTCATGATCGATCGCGGAGGGCGCGGGCTGGTGCCGCCCCTCCCCACCGTGAAGGTGGTCGACCTCCAGGCGGCGGCGAGTCGCCGGACTCGCCGCGGGGGCTGCTGGGCAGCCCCACCCCGATCGATCGCCGGCGTGCGATCGATCCATCGATCGCGTGAACCCCGTCTCGCGGGGGTTCGGCTGGGGGCGGGCCGCGTGCCTTCGGGTGCGTGGTCTCCAAAGGCCGGACTCCGGCGGATGAGTCGGCGTTCATGTGATCTCCGGCGAAGGGTTTGATCGGGTTATTGGTTTCCGCAAATTTAAATAACCCGGGATATCGAATTCCAACAAATACTTGACGGGAAAGTGTATCCCGGAAGGGTTGATAATATCCCCGAGATGAGTTCATAAGGAATTATTGTGTAAACCTCATGAGTGGATTCGTTCCGCACAATAATTAAGGTTGAACGGTATTAGTCTCGGATATAAGAGATGAATATAATTTATTGAGCAATAAATAAATTTATTCATGGATATTTAAATCTTAAATACATGGAATAAATAATACTACCGGAGAAATATTATTTGATATAATATGGTTTAATATTGGGAGTGCAATTAATTTATATAGTGGAAAATAAATTAATTAATATTGATAAGGATTAATAGATTTGGGTTGGGCTCAATTTAATCTTCAATATTGGAAGCCCAATATTCCACCTCCTTTTGATCCCCTACGTAGCCTATAAAAGCACTACATGGTCTTCACAATTCATTAACCTAAGATACGCCAATCATAAAGTCTTGAAGAGTGAAGGAGATCCATAGGAGTTCGATAGATCGTCGCCCACACGACGTTCGGACGAAGTGCAAGGAATACGTGGGAAGATCGTAAGGTCATCAACGTTTGATTTCGTTTCTCCGTACAACGAATCGAGGTAATATAATCGTAAACCCCCTCTATGATTATACGTTCGTTAATTGTGATATATACATGAACAAGACGATCCGGGAACGTCGAGACCGGGATACGGGGATCACGCGATCCCCGTCGGGATCGAACAAGGGGCGGCCGAACCCTAGGGTTCGACCGCCGGTACGCGGGCGAGAGGGGAAGCCCCGGCTGGACGCCGGGGCAAGCGATCGACGTGAAGTCGATCGCTGGGGGTTCAGCCGTGGGCTGGTGCCACGGCGGACGAACCCCCTCGGCCACCCTCGCCCGGTGGCGTGCGCAAAGGGAGACGCCGCGGCTGGACGCCGCGGCTGGGGCGATCGAGCCCTAGCTCGATCGCGGGGCTGTCGAGGGCTGGTGCCTCGACTGGCGCCCCTCCTCCCGTCGGATGGCGGCGGTGAGTCGCCGGACTCACCGCCAGGGGGCTGTTCCGAACAGCCCCACGGGGATGCACGCGCATCCCCAGCGATCGCCATGCACGGCGATCGCGAACCCCGCGATGGGGTTCGGCTAGGGTTTAGCCGCGGGTTCATCCCGCGGCGATGCTCTTGTCGAGCCCGGTTCTTCGTGGTGTTCGCGTTCGTGGTTTCCGGCGACGGGGTTTCGGTCGGGTTATCGGTTCCGCATATTTTTTTTGATAGCCCGGGACATCGAATCCCAGCAGGATATACTTTGAAGGTTCCCCATAATAGCTTTGTGTCCATTGACTAGTCAAAACACTTTGCTTTTATGGCACATCAAGCATTCTGATCCATCTTTGAGTATTCTTTGAAAGAACTACTCATACCTTTCTAATTACACATATTTCCGCATCAATCATAAATCACTTTCAATACTTGTCTGAATTCTATCCTTTATCCAGAAAGGTTTGCTTAGTTGTACTATCTTCCAAATTTGATTCTTAGGTCGGAAGGTCCATTCCTTCAACTATAATTGATCAAATCAATTTCGACCTTTTGAATCTTATTTGAATAAATACTACTAAGTTCAAGAATTCAGAAGTATAATGATTAACAAAGAAATAAGTAAAACAAGTTATATAACGGTTTGTTGCATCGTGGTAGACTAAGGATTCATCATTCATATATTGCTATCTAATATACCAGAATAGATAACACCATTATTTCTTATCCAAATCACCAAATGATTAAAGAAATAAATATCCATTCATTATTAATAGAAAAACCAGAACAAAAGTTCTTTTCAAAATTAAGGGGGTACATAAAGCAATAAACTTGAAATGAAATCCTATAACTACTAAAAGCAGATAAATGTCTTCCACTGCAACCGCTGCTACCCCAACAGCTTCGCCCATGTAGACTTGAACTCTTCTTCTCTAAGTCGTCGGGTTTTCTGGAACCCCTGCATTCAAAAAAATGCACATACCGTCAGTGGTTCCATATCTACACACCAGAATTCTGGTAGATAATACCGCTGACTATGTTTTTACGACTAAAGAAAAATTCGTACCTCTTAGAGGACATTCAGACTTCCAGTGTCCAGACTTGTTGCATAGGAAGCACTTGCCCCTTGGCTTGTTAGCCTCCACTCGTGGTCCATTCCTCTTGGCACCACTGGGTTTCCAGGCTTGCTTCCTTTTCTTGCCTCTACCTCCAACAGCTTTCAAGCTTTTGGACTTGGTAGCTACAAGCGCCTGAGACTTGCCTTCTTGTAGATCCCCTCTGCCGCCTTCAGTTCAGTCAGGAGTTGCGCAAGAGTATAAGATAGTTTACCCATATTATAACTCATACGAAACTACTCAAAACTAGGGGTCAGAGACTGGAGTATGATGTCGACTTGCGTCTCACCATCAATCTGAGCTCCTAGGACCTCCAATTCATTCAACAGACTCATCATCTTAAGAACGTGCTCCTCAACGGGCGTTCCTTCAGACTGAGTAGTTGTCATGAGGACTCTCATGGCCTCTTGTCTAGCCGCACGGTCTTGATGCCCAAACATGTCCTTGAGGTTGAACAAAATATCCTCGGCAGTGTCCATCGACTCATGTTGGGTTTGGAGTACATTTGACATAAAAGCCAAAATATAGCACCTAGCCATTTCATCAGCCTTTGTCCACTTCCTATATGCTGCTCTCTCCTCATCAGTTGAGGCAGCCGTGGGTTCAACAGGGCATGGCTCATAGAGTACGAACTTGTACTCATCAGCAGTCAGGACAATGTCCAAATTTCTCTTCCAATCAATGTAATTGGGACCAGTGAGTTTATTCTCCTTGAGTATCACAGAAAGTGGATTCATAGCTATTCTCTAAACCTATAAGCACATATAGACAAACAATCAATTTAATGATTTCGCAATTAGATTTGCTTCGGTCGTACATCATCGATAGCGTTACTTCGATGGGAAGAATACTATGAAGCGTACCTAAGTGTAAACCATTACTCAGTACCAAGAAGTTCGTTTGGGGTTCGCATATCACTGCAAGCCACGATAGTGTGGACGTTTACGTTGACATATGGATCCTTTACTCCCTTCTATAACTGTCTACATCAATCGTTCCAAAATCCCATTCAGTATAGCAAGCCACGATAGTGTGGACGTTTACTACACCAAAAGACTTTTACAATTGACATACTATTACTCGATCCATTGAATTCTCGCAAATCAAGACGCGGAGAATCATAAGTGAAACTCGAAGTTTCTAACTAGTGATTCACCATGCGAACAACCCTATCTCTTATAAATGAGGGAGCCGAGCAGACAATCGATCCACCTTCAAAAGGATGGTACGAAGGTCTCTAATTTGTGTCATCCACATGACCAAGTGGCTTTGGCTCAATTCCACTCCCCGGGGTGAGAATGAGTCGACTTGAAGTCAGCTTCAGAAAGACAAATTAGGCATTGTTTGATAAACTTGATCAACGTTTCTTGTAAAAGGAATTACAAGAATTCTCCTCCAATGACTCGTCTATACGAACTTCGAAAGTCCATAAGAGTCACCAAGAGAACAGTAATGGAGACCATGAGAATGTTTCCATCCCCTCTCCCACTTAGCTTTTTACAATAAAGGGATACGCTATCTAGAAAAATTATTTCCCCGACTATCATTGCTTTATTCCATCTTCATATGCATCTTCTAGTCTTCAGTCTTCGTTTTTGAATGCTCCATGTGACGAGAATATTAATCCCATATTTAAATCTATTTATTTTCAATTAATCCAAAAGTTACTTAATTCGAAAATTAAGTCAATCGAATATATCAAAAATAAAATTAAATATCATTAATATTCATTTTTATCTTCCTTTTCTACTCCATTAAATTTCTAAAATAATCTATCCAAGACCCACTTAGAATATTCTAGAAGATTTCCATAATGGAATAAGGAAATAAAATAATTTAGAACTCTCATACTTTCCAAATTTATTTTATTCCTAATCCATGAATATTCCCATGAGTAGGAATAATCAAATAGGAAAATAAATTTAATACTAAATTAATTCTTTTCCTATTCCATGAATATTCCATAAAAGAAATAATCAAATAGGAAAACCGAATTAAATTAGGAAAGTAAGATCTTGGTAGGAATAGCATGGGATCTGGAGACCCCACGCCATCCCACCACTCGACCGCCCCCTAGGGCTCACGGCCGCCGCCACCAAACCCACGCGCCACCACCACCGGTGGCCGGCGTGGCCGGAACTCCCGCGGACAGCCCCTACCTAGGGCGTGGGTCGATCGATCCTCATGGATCGACCATGGGGTTGGTCGATCCTAGCCCTAGCCTCCCCTCGTCACTTCTTCTTCTCCGGCGGTCTTCGATTCGGCATCGATCCAACGTAAATAAATTACAATAATTTAAATTACAATTCCGGTATCGATTCTATACATGAAATCGATCCTATACACTTTTCCGGAAAACATAGAACAATAATAATAAATCCTAAATTCGATCAACCCCCGAATTTTTACTATTACAAGCATTCATCCACACAAAACGAATCTCGACATGTCCGAGAGTTTAATAAACGAATAATCATGATAATTAATTAACAAAAAATTAAACTATGATAGCCGGAAATCCCTGCAAGGTAGAACGATAATTGAACACATACATGAACACGAAACCAAACGCTCTGATACCAGTTGTTGTAAATCGATATCCCGGGGTATCAAAAATTGCGGAACCGATAACCCCGACCGAAATCCCATCGCCGGAAGACCCGATCGCGAACCACCTCACGAGCCGGGGCCCGACCGAACGCCCAGCGAGGCCCGAAGGCCGCGTGCGCCAGCCGAGCCCCCACGAGGGGCTCGCGATCGTCTACGGACGATCGCTGGGATCGCTACGAGCGATCCCCGGGGCTGCTCGCAGCAGCCCCGCAGCGAGTCCACGACTCGCTGCCCGGCGGGGCTAAGCCCCGCACGCATCCGCTGCGGGCGAACCCGCAGCACGTACGGGGTCGCTGCGGGTGACCCCGCAACTTACCCGCGATCGATCCGAGGATCGATCGCACCCCTCGGCTCCAGCCGAGGGTTTTTCCCGTGCGCCACCGCCGCCGGCCAAGGGTGGCTGGGAGGTCCACCCGCCGTGGCACCAGCCCACGGCGAACCTCCCGGAGATCGACTTCACATCGATCGCATGCCCCGGCGTCCAGCCGGGGCTTCCCTTCGGCCGCGCGTACCGGCGGTCCGAACCCTAGGGTTTGGCCGCCCCTTCGATTCTCGCCGGGGATCTCGAATCCCCGTCCCCGAGGTTCGTCGTTTTTCCCGGATCGTGAGTTCATGTATATGTCACAATTAATTCATACATAAATCATAAAAGAGAGTTTATGATTTTACCTTTGATTCGTTGTGCGGAGAAACGAAATCGAATTGAAGACCTTACGACCTTCCCACGTATTCCTTGCACTAGCTTGAACGTCGGGTGGGCGACGATCCTCCAAGCTTATGGATCTCCTTCAACTCTTTAGAACTATAAACTATTGATATTCTTGTCTTGTAGGTTTTTAATTGTGAAGGCCATGTAGTGCTTTTATAGGCTACGTAGGGGATCTAAATGAGGTGGAATATTGGGCTTCCAATATTAATGATTAAATTGAGCCCAGCCCAAATCTATTAATCCCATTAATAATAATTAATTTATTTTCCACTATATAAATTAATTGCACTCCCAATATTAAACCATATTATATCAAATAATATTTCTCCGGTAGTATTATTCATTCCGTGTATTTAAGATTTAAATATTCATGAATAAAATTAATTTATTGCTAATTAATTTATTCATCTCTTATATCCGAGAATAGTACCATTCAACCTTAATTATTGTGCGGAACAAATCCACTCATGAGGTTTACACAATAATTCCTTATGAACTCATCTCGGGGATATTATCAACCCTTACGGGATACACTTTCCCGTCAAGTATTCACGGCGTGTCATATATAAAATATAGCGACCCAATTTTACCGGTAATTAACCCAATAATTAAATCGGTTAATTCTTTTGGAAAATCAAAGTCACTTATATTAAATATACACACCCGCAATAGTATCAGGGATTAAGAATAAAATACTCTGAGACTTAAATCAATTATCAAAGACAATCCTAATTGATAAATCTCAAGCGATCCGCCCAATACACCAAGTGTACAAGTGTGATAAAATAATTAAGACAAATTATTTTCTCTCTCACACAACGACTATACCGATGGATTGGTCCGTGTCCATCTAGGTCGTGAGCAACCGTTCGATTAAATACGAGTAACCGATAGTATAATCTTCTGTGTGACGTCGCATACCATACTAACTTCAACGTATAGAATCCAGGACTATATTTTGCATATATTTAATTAACAATAATTAAACGCAAATAGTTGTTCATTAATTAAATAGATTAAATGCTATGACCGGGAGTTTACCGATACTTAAATCTAGACATTAAGTACACAACTCCAACAGCCATATGGAATAGCATATTGGAGCTGCACACTCTCGACTGCCACATCACGCGTTGACCGGTCAAAATTACACTTTCCGACGAAAAAAGACAAAATCGGCGCAATTTCTGAATTATGTGGGACTAAATTGAAAATGTGTATTTACATGGGACCAAATCGAGAATGGTCTAATCTTTGTGGGACTAAAATAAAAATTCTCCCTGAAAATAATTAAGCCAATTTCGCTTTTATTTCTGCGCACATGTGTTCGTGTATCTCGCGTTGCCCAGAAGACGCTTTGTCTTCATTTGACGGGGATAGAATCATATTACGTCCCTCCGAGAATGCCCATTTTCATAAATGGCCATCAACTTTTTTTTTCTCAGATATCGTCATTTTGCTACTGTTTCCGGCCAAAAAGTCACGTAAAAGGACGATATCTGAGAAAAAAAAGTCTCAGATATCGCCATTTTTGGCCGAAAATAGTAGCAAAAGGACGATATCTGAGAAAAAAAAAATGTTGATGGTCGTTTATGAAAATGGGCATTCTCAGAAGAACGTAATATGATTATATCCCTCATTTGTTGCTTTGTCTGTTCAATTTTTTTCTATTCAATTTCGTTAGCTTCTTTTTTTGCTGCTAAATACTTGGTAAAAATTTTCATAGCATTGCACAAAACCTTCATTTATTTATTTTCATTTTTTGAAAGTTTTGCTTTACCTTTTGATTTTCTTTTTGCGTCTTTCTGTCCGATTGGCCTTGTATAGTCAATTTTAAGATCAAAATCCAAACATTTTCCACGTGCAGTAGATTTGTAGCTCGCATCGAAGTCTGATGTCTTGGCTCTTTTGGAAGACTTGCGCGAGTCACTATATTGTGGTGCAGAAAGTGATCGTCCTCTTGTAATTTGTCAAATGTGCTCATAATTAAAAGCAACATTACCATTTTCAGAAAGATTTTTGGCGTAAGTCATGCTCAGCAGATCTGCATCGTTGCTACCGCTTCGGTAAACACTTTCAATACTATTGTAGTTAGCATTGAAGTGGTTAACTTTCTTTTGAACCTTATTATACCAATGTGACTTCATTCGACTAATTATCCTAGGACGCATACCTTCTTAATTTGCGATTTTCGTTGTAGTAGTGATTGGTTTGCCCCCAAAATGCATCTCCTTTATTATCATTGACGACGATGGGATCTTCACTAACCATAACAAATGACTTAGCAAGGACAATGTCTTCCTCTTTTTTCCATCATGATTGTTTCTTCTTATCTCCACCTTTAGCAAATGCAGAAGCATCAACGGGATTTGGCGTTTGGAATTGTGTCTGCGTTAGGAAAATTGGACTTATTGGTTCTTTAAAAATATCTTCGGTGGAAAGCACACAATTTGTTTGTGGAGTAGAAAATTTTAATAGTGATTGTTTTTTTTATGAAAGTTTGATAATTTGAAAAAAGATAATTATCTTCATAATTTTCAAAATTTCCATAACTTTGAAAATTTTGAGAAAAAATTGGAGAATTAGATAAATTTGATGGATTAGAAGAATTTGAGAATTTTGAATATTTTCCATTAAAAATTTTGTTGAAAAAATCTCGATTGTTATCAGCCATTTTAAATAAAAAATGAAGATTGAAGTATGAAAATTTGAATATTGAAATTGGATAAAATATAAGTGATGATAGTAGTGTATTCATATTTCAATTATCAAATAGTTGTAGACATTTTTTATTCAAATAAATAAATTAATAAGATATTCAAATAAATAAATTATAGAAATAAAAAAAATAATATCAAAAAATTAATAAAAAAAAAGGGCTGCAGCAAATGCTGCAGCATTCACGAACCCACACGCAAAAGTGTGGCGTGCCGTGGCAATCTCCTTTTATGACCAATGAGATGGAGACAAGTGGCAATGGCAAAAAAAAGCTAGTTCAATACTTTGAACTCCATTCATTCGGTGGTGAGTGGGTTTGAGGGGTTTGGTAAATGAACTGACTCCTACATTGGTAGGAGTTTATTTAAGTGGGTTTGAACTCACATTTTTTCAAACCAATGTACATGCCTTTAGAGCATTTACATTGGTTGAAATAAAATTGGGTTCGAACTAAGTTAACTGAACTGTAATTAAAATAAACCAATGTAAATCCCAGTGAACTTTTGTATGCACATTGGCCCACAACATTTGACTGAACCGAGTTCAAAGGGAGGAATGCTATATGCACACTAACGGATTGGATCTAACATTTACTTTTTTTTTAATTATTTAATTAAAAACATGTTTTTCAATAACATTAATTAAAATTCATTTTTACGTAAATATTTTTATATTTTTGAAATCTACAAAATATGCATGTAATATAAATATCGATTAATTCATGCGTTTCTATTTATTCGTACACGTAATTAAATTCGTCCCCATTGTCAAAAAATACTTCTTTTTAGTTTCTGAAAATTACGGAATAAATATAAACAAATACGCCGAGACTTTTAAAGTATAAAATTGCGATAGAAAATTATAAAAAAATTGAAACACCTTTTTATAAAACTGGAATCGAAAATTAAAAAAAAACACGTTTTTCGAAAATATTAATTAAAATTCGTTTTTAGAAACTTAAATATTTTTACATTTTTGAAATCTACAAGATGCGCACGTAATATAAATATCAATTTTAAATATCAATTAAGTCATATGTTTATACTTACTTGTACACGCAATTAAATTCACGACGAATTTCAAAACATACAACATTTTTTGTTTCGGAAAATTGCACAATAAATATAAACAATTACGATGAGCATTTTCGAAAAACGTGTTTTTTTCGCAATTTTATAAAAAGGTTTTTCAATGTTTTTATGATTTTCTATCGCAATTTTATACTTTAAAAGCCCCGTCGTATTTGTTTATATTTATTTCAAAATTTTCAGAAACTAAAAATGAAGTAATTTTTGAAATTCTGGACGAATTTAATTGAGTGTATAAGTAAGTAAAAACGCATGAATTAATTGATATTTATATTACATGCGCATTTTGTAGATTTCAAAATTTTAAAAATATTTACGTTTCGTATAAATGAATTTTAATTAATTTTATTGAAAAACGTGTTTTTAATTAAATAATAAAAAAATAAAAAAATAATTAAAAAAAATGTCAAATCAATCTATTAATGTGCATATAGCATTTTTCGTTCAAAGGTATGAACTCGTTATTTTTAATTTTTTTTGTTTGCAAAAAGTCAGGTGTCGATGGCCGATTGGCCAGTGACATGCGCGTGAAACGCACGCGCGAGTGGGGGTGTTGCTGCAGCTACAAACCATCCTGCATGTTAGTTAAAAATCACGTTAAATCTTTTTCCGGTGAAAAAAACGTTAAAAAACACAAGAAATGGACGTGATCTCATACGTGTCAAAAAAACTCGTTAGAGTGCTTACGTGGAAATATTATCAGTTTTGGTGGGAAAATGTGGATGACTGTTGATTTTTGTGATTAACAAAAACAAGAGAAAGCCGAGAAGACGAAACACAAAAATAAAACTAATGAATTTTATTTATTGATTGATGAAAAAGTTACTGAATACAACTATGTTGAATGAGCTTATATAAATATGTAATAACGAACCCTAATCCTAACCTTAATAGGTTAAGGACCATAAATAATTATCTAAACATAAATAAATCAAAGAACTTGTGTGTAGCTATGACTTGTGTATGCGTGGGCGGTAAGCCCAATATACTTCAATAATGAAATATCTTGTAATTAAAAAAAAAAAAAAAAAAAAAACAGATTCAATTTAATACCTTAAGGTTATATACCTCAATTCCGACACTTTCTTTGAAAAAAAACCCTCGATTCATTGTGAATGACCATAAACCCAAATATTCTCTCTAAAATTTACGAATCAAAATATCAAATTAACAAGCAAAAATTATGAATCGACATCCAAAACCTTTAACCTTCAGTTATCAACAATGACTTATGAAGAAACATCGCATGCAGTGGTTCACAAGAGAAAAAAAAATCAAAAATCTCAATGTACAGTGGACCTCACAAGGCAAGAACACCTGGGGCTCCTACTCCGATTTGAAACTTGTGGAATATTAAAATCAAATTGCGTGTAATTTGGAGAGAGAGAGAGAGAGAGAGAGAGAGAGAGAGAGAGAGAGAGAGAGAGAGAGAGAGAGAGAGAGAGAGAGAGAGAGAGAGAGAGAGAGAGAGAGAGAGAGAGAGAGAGAGAGAGAGAGAGAGAGAGAGAGAGAGAGAGAGAGAGAGAGAGAGAGAGAGAGAGAGAGAGAGAGAGAGAGAGTTGAAAAGAGACGTCTCGATTTTGCAGAGCATTAAAAATAATAAAAATACAATTACACTAATAAATTCGATAGAAATAATAAAAAAAATTAAAAAATTTAAAATACAATTACACTAATGAAAACATTATAATTCAATCATACTAGTGAAAACAATAAAGATTAAACAACCTTTGAAATACAATAATTAAAGATACGAAAACACTAGAAAATTCGAAAATACAAAGACATTCATGAAAATAATTAAGCTCATTTCGCTTTTATGCATCGTGGTAGACTTAGGATTCATCATTCATATATTGCTATCTAATGTACTAGAATAGAAGAGACCATTATTTCTTATCCAAATCATCAAATGATTAAAGAAATAAATATCCATTCATTATTAATAGAAAACCAGAACAAAAGTTCTTTTCAAAATAAAGGGGTACATAAAGCAATAAACTTGAAATGAAATCCTATAACTACTAAAAGCAGATAAAAGTCTCCCACTGCAACCGCTGCTTCCTCAACAACTTCGCCCATGTAGACTCGAACTCTTCTTTTCTAAGTCGCCGGGTTTTTTGGAACCCCTGCATTCAAAATGCACATACCGTCAGTGGTTCCATATCTACACACCAGAATTCTGGTAGATAATACCGCTGACTATGTTTTTACGACTAAAGAAAAATCCGTACCTTTGAGAGGACATTCAGACTTCCAGAGTCCAGACTTGTTGCATCGGAAGCACTTGCCCCTTAGCTTGTTAGCCCCCACTCGTGGTCCATTCCTCTTGGCACCACTGGGTTTCCAGGCTTGCTTCCTTTTCTTGCCCCTACCTCCAACAGCTTTCAAGCTTTTAGACTTGGTAGCTACAAGCGCTTGAGACTTGCCCTTCTTGTAGATCCCCTCTGCCGCCTTTAGTTCAGTCAGGAGTTGCGCAAGAGTATAAGACAGTTTACCCATATTATAACTCATACGGAACTGTTCAAAACTAGGGGTCAGAGACTGGAGTATGATGTCGACTTGCGTCTCACCATCAATATGAGCTCCTAGGACCTCCAATTCATTCAACAGACTCATCATCTTAAGGACGTGTTCCCCAACGGGCGTCCCTTCAGACTGAGTAGTTGTCATGAGGACTCTCATGGCCTCTTGCCTAGCCACACGGTCTTGATGCCCAAACATGTCCTTGAGGTTGAACAACATATCCTCGGCAGTGTCCATCGACTCATGTTGGGTTTGGAGTACATTTGACATAGAAGCCAAAATATAGCACCTAGCCATTTCATCAGCCTAGCTTTGTCCACTTCCTATATGCTGCTCTCTCCTCATCAGTTGAGGCAGCCGTGGGTTCAACAGGGCATGGCTCATAGAGTACAAACTTGTACTCTATGGCAGTCAGAACAATGTCCAAATTTCACTTCCAATCAATGTAATTGGGACCAGTGAGTTTATTCTCCTTGAGTATCACAGAAAGTGGATTCATAGCTATTCTCTAAACCTATAAGCACATATAAACAAACAATCAATTTAATGTCCGATATTATCTCCCTCAAATAATATCATTAAATTACTAATCACATCTAAAATCCCATCAAGTAAGGCAAGCCACGATAGTGTGGAAGTTTACCCACCCAAATGATTTCGCAATTAGATTTGCTTCGGTCGTACATCATCAATACCGTTACTTCGATGGGAAGAATACTATGAAGCGTACATAAGTGTAAACCATTACTCAGTACTAAGAAGTTCGTTTGGGACTCGCATATCACCGCAAGCCACGATAGTGTGGACGTTTACGTTGACACACGGATCCTTCATTCCCTTCTTTAACTGTCTACATCAATCGATCCAAAATCCCATTCAGTGCAGCAAGCCACGATAGTGTGGACGTTTACTACACCAAAAGATTTTTACAATTGACATCCAATTACTTGATCCATTGGATTCTCGTAAATCAAAACGCGGAGAATCATAAGTGAAACTCGAAGTTTCTAACCAGTGATTCACCATGCGAACAACTCTATCTCTCATAAATGAGGGAGCCGAGTAGACAATCGATCCACCTTCAAAAGGATGGTACGATGGTCTCTAATTTGTGTCATCAACATGACCAAGTGGCTTTGGCTCCATTCCACTCCCCGGGGTGAGAATGAGTCGACTTGAAGTCAGCTTCAAAAAGACAAATTAGGCATTGTTTGATAAACTCAATTAATGTTTCTTGTAAAAGGATTTACAAGAATTCTCCTCCAATGACTCGTCTATACGAACTTCGAAAGTCCATAAGAGTCACCAAGAGAACATCAATGGAGACCATGGGAATGTTTTCATCCCCTCTCCCACTTAGCTTTTTACAATAAGGGATACGCAATCTAGTGCATAAAATAAACACATATAGCATGCATACAAGTGATAAAGCACATAATATCACATAGTCAAAATAATGCTAGAAAATTATTTTCTCGACTATCATGGCTTCATTCCATCTCCGTATGCATCTTGTAGTCTTCAGTCTTCGTTCTTGAATGCTCCATGTGACGAGAATATTAATCTCAATATTTAAATCTATTTATTTTCAATTAATCCAAAAGTTACTTAATTCGAAAATTAAGTCAATTGAATATATCAAAAATAAAATTAAATATTATTAAAAATTATTTTTTTTATCTTTCTTTTGTACTCCATTAAATCTCTAAAATAATCACCCACTTGGAATATTCTAGAAGATTTCCATAATGGAATAAGGAAATAAAATAATTTAGGACTATTATACTTTCCAAATTTATTTTATTCCTAATCCATGAATATTCCCATGAGTAGGAATAATCAAATAGGAAAATAAATTTAATACTAAATTAATTATTTTCCTATTCCATGAATATTCCATAAAAGAAATAATCAAATAGGAAAAACCGAATTAAAATAGGAAAGTAAGATCTTGGTAGGAGTAGCATGGGATTGGGAGACCCCATGCCATCCCACCAATCGACCGCCCCCTAGGGCTTACGGCCGCCGCCGCCCAGCCCACGCGCCACCACCACCGGTGGCCGGAACTCCCGCGGACAACCCCTTCCTAGGGCGTGGGTCGATCGATCCTCATGGATCGACCATGGGGATGGTCGATCCGAGCCCTAGCCTCCCCTCGTCACTTCGTCTTCTCCGGCGGTCTTTGATTCGGCATTGATCCAACGTAAATAAATTACAATAATTTAAATTACAATTCCGGTATCGATTCTATACATGAAATCGACCATATACATTTTCCGGAAAAACGAAGAACAATTATAATAAATCCTAAATTCGGTCAACCCACGAATTTTTACTATTACAAGCATTCATCCACACAAAACGAATCTCGACATGTCCGAGAGTTTAATAAACGAATAATCATGATAATTAATTAACAAATAATTAAACCATGATAGCCGGAAATCCCTGCAAGGTAGAACGATAATTGAACACATACATGAACACGAAACCAAACGCTCTGATACCAGTTGTTGGAAATCGATATCCCGGGCTATTAAAATTTGCGGAAAATAATAGCCCTAACGAAATCCTCGATCGCCGGAGAACAACCGCGAACTGCCGCGTGAGCCGGGGCCCGACCGAACGCCCAGCGAGGTCCGAGGACCGCGTGCGCCAGCCGAGCCCCCACGAAGGGCTCGCGATCGTCTACAGACGATCGCTGGGATCGCTACGAGCGATCCCCGGGGCTGCTCGCAGCAGCCCCGCAGCGGGTCGCATGACCCGCTGCTCGCGAGGGCGTCGCCCTCGCACGCCTTGCTACGGGTGAACCCGTAGCGCATACGAGGCAGTTACGGGTCATCCCGTAGCGCACCCGCGATCGAGCTCACGAGGCAGCTACGGGTCATCCCATAACTTTGAAAATTTTGAAAAAAAGTTGGATAATTAAAGAAATTTGATTGATTAGAAGAACTTGTGAAGTTTGAATATTTTCCATTAAAAATGTTGTTTAGAAAATCTCGATTTTTATCGGCCATTTTAAATGAAAAATGAAGATTGGAGTATGAAAATTTGTATATTGAAATTAGATAAAATATATTTATAATACGATTTTCAAATAGTTGTACACATTTTTTATTCAACTAATTAAAAGATATTCAAATAAATAAGTTATAGAAACAGAAAAATAATATAAAAAGATTAATAAAGAAGAAAGAAAAGCATTCACGAACCCACACGCAAAAGTGGGGCGTGCTGTGGCAACCTCCTTTTATGGCCAATGAGATGGAGACAAGTGGCACAACATGGCAAAAAAAAACTAGTTCAATACTTTGAACTCCATTCAT
Source organism: Euphrasia confusa (assembly GCA_954870475.1). Taxonomy (NCBI): domain Eukaryota; kingdom Viridiplantae; phylum Streptophyta; class Magnoliopsida; order Lamiales; family Orobanchaceae; genus Euphrasia; species Euphrasia confusa. The sequence goes on from OX940960.1 coordinate 12,858,639, forward strand.
TTGGTGGTGATTTTGTTCCCATATCAGAGGGGTTATGGTCAGTGATTTTGTTCCCATATCAGAGGGGTTATGATGAGTGGATATCTTTTCAAGTAGAATATAACCAGTTTCAACAAGATCTCTAATGAAATGGTACCTAACATCAATATGTTTAGTTCTATCATGAAAAACAGGATTCTTACATAACTGTATACCAGATTGGGAATCAGAAAACACAGAGACACTACCACTCAGCATTTTAATCTCAGATAATAGACCTTTCAACCAAATAACTTACTTGAAGAAATCAGTAATAGCAATATATTCAGATTCAGTAGTAGAAAGGGCAACAACATTTTGCAACTGAGATTTCCAACTAACACAGCCACCACACACAGTGAAAACATAAGAAGTAGAAGACTTTCTAGAATCCCTATCATTAGCATAATTAGAATCCACATAACCACTCAAAATAACTCCAGCCTTTGATTTGGTGAATCTCAGGCCAAAGGTTCTAGTACTTGACAAGTACCTGAACAGCCATTTCATGGCTTCCCAATGAGGCTGTCCAGGGTTAGCCATGTACCTACTCAAACAGCTAACACTATAAGCTATATCAGGTCTAGTAGACAACATTAGGTACATCACAGACCCCCCATCACAAGCATAAGTCACATTAACCATAGAAGCAATTTCAGACTCAGTCTTTGGACACTGGTCCTTAGACAACACAAAGTGAGAAGCAAGGGGAACAAAAACAGATTTGCAACCTAACCTTTCTAGGAATTTATCCACATAGGCAGCTTGATTAAGGTGAATGTAACCTTCAGTTCTATTTCTCACAATATTCATACCTAGTATTTTCTTAGCATCTCCTAAATCTTTCATTTCAAACTTAGTACTTAAACTATGTTGAACAGATTTCACAGAATTCAAATTAGGAGAAAGGATTAACATATCATCCACATAAAGCACAAGAAAAACAGGTATGGTGGATTTCAAATAATACAAACAAGGATCATAAGAGCTTCTGCTAAACTTTTGAGAAATCATGAATTCATCAAACTTTTTATTCCATGGCCTAGGTGACTGTTTCAAACCATAAAGAGATTTTTTTAAAAGACAAACATGTTCAGTTTTAGTTTTATCAACAAAACCCTCTGGTTGTTTCATAAAAAATTGTTCTTCTAAGTCACCATGTAAAAAGGCAGTTTTAACATCCATTTGTTTCAGTTCCCAATCATAATGAGCACACAAAGCAAGCATTATTCTCACAGTGGTAAACTTCACAACAGGAGCAAATATTTCATTATAATCAATCCCTTCTTTTGTGAAAAACCTTTGGCAACTAACCTAACTTTATATCTGAGATCATTACCCTCTTTTTTAAATTTGAAAAGCCATTTACAGTCCACAACAGAACACTTAGAGGGTTTAGGGACTAAAGTCCAAGTTTCATTTTTGAATAAAGAGTTCATTTCTTCATTCATGGCAGAAAGCCAGTTTTTGGAATTTTCAGATTTTAAAGCTTCCACATAGAATTTAGGTTCAGAGTTGTCAATCACATCATGCATATTAAAAGCAAAGGCACCTAACTGGAAATCATTTAACCTAACAGGAGCCCTAGGGTTTCTCCTAACCCTATCTCTAGCAAGTTGGTAATCAGTAGGCACAAAAGCATTTTCATTATCATGCATGGGGGGATTATTATAATCATTAGGGTTGACAGTTTGAGAATTAGCTGGCAAAGAGTGGCCTGATACATCAGGTACAGGTCCACTAGGGGTTTGAACAGAAGGTATAGGCAAGTTCACAGATTCAGGCACACAAGCAGGATCAGAACTATGCACACAAGGATTATCAGGCAAGTCAGGCAAATCACTAGAATCATGTTCATTCACAGAATAAATTTCAGGAGCAAGCTCCACCTCATTTTGGACATCCATATTGGACTGACTCACAGGCGAACATGGAAATTCAGATTCATTAAACACAACATCTCTACTAGTGATAGTTTTAAAACCAGGGTCACACCTAAGCCACAGCCTATAACCTTTAGTACCTTCAGGATAACCAAGAAACACACATTTCTTATACCTAGGTTCCAATTTATCTCCAGAGTGGAGGACCAAAGCAGAACAACCAAAAATTCTCAAATTTGTCAAATCAATAGGTTTTCCAGAAAACATATTTTCAGGACACTTACTCTTCAGAGAGAAAAGGAGAAGAAGAGATTTGAGCTTTTCAGCTCAGGGACTGAGGAACTGCAGTCACATCAGAGGTCGCCGGCACCACCAAACAAGGAAAGAGCCGCCTGAAGCCCAGCCAACAACACCCAGAGCACAATCCACACACACACTCACTCACAACCCTCGACTCACACAAGGATCTCACAGATCTGCACCACAGAACACCACAGAAGGTGAAGAAGGTGAAGGGATCAGAAATCGCACACAGTGAAGGTAGGGTTTACACACAGTAGGCAAGTAGTAGAGTGAATACAGATGGATGTGTATCAGGTCACAAATAAGGAAGGCAACGGTCCAGATCAAGCCACATCAATACCATACATAGATCAAGGGCTAGGATTAGGTCAACTCAACATTAGGTTAAGTAGTGGGCTGGACTGAACAGGTGGGCCAACAAATAAGTGGTAAATGGGTTGCACTTCAATGGGCTGTTGGGCTGGGCTGTTAATGTGCAATTGGGCCAACACTAAATGAATTGGGCCAACACCAATTACAACACATTGCCTGTAATTTGAAGAGAGAGAGAGAGAGAGAGAGAGAGAGAGAGAGAGAAGATTCAAAATTAGGGTTTGTGAGATTTTCTTCAATTATATATTTGAGTTTTTGTGGTTTTTTAATCACGGGATACTATTAATATTTTCACTTAAGTATTTCGACGAGTTTTTTTGACATGTACGTGCATTTTTTGTGCTTTTTTACACTTGTTTCACAAGAAAAAACTTCACAACAGGAAAAGACTTCACATGATTTTTGATTTTGCCTAACTGGACTGTTTTGTGAAATCACTTAAACTTGCATGAACTTTTGTAATATTTTTCTTAATTGTTTTTGTAATTTGATGATTTTAAATGACCCAGATTTTGATTTTGATGTTTATTTTTTCATTTTACCATTTTTTTTCTTTTTTTTCCGTAATAAATAAAGATATACTCTTTAAATTTTAAATTCTTTTTATTTTGAGTATTTTTTATTTGTATACATATCTATTTTTTTTTTACATATTTACCGAAGACACATTTTTAAACTTTAATTTATTTATTTTGTTTATCTCATCCGAAATTAATTGTTTTCTTTGACCCGGAAGGCGATTGGAGAAACCTAAGATTTGAATCTATTTCTTCCTCACTCACCCACATTTCTGAAGATTTGAAGATGCTCTAATAATCGGTAATTCCTTTATCCAATGTCAAGCAAGATGATAGCCTCGCTGACACACGCCCGTCCACTAGCATGCGCCGCCGCGTCGGCCTGCCTGTACCCTTCGCGGTTGGTTTCTCAGCCACCGGACCTCATAAAGTGGGTCCGGAGAGAAGGCGGGTTTGTGCATCACTCGATCAAGATTTCTTATCTGGAGAAGGAAAACTCCAATGGACTCGGGCTCGGGCTTGGGCTTGTGGCCGCTGAGGATATTCCAAGAGGGACTGACCTTATTTCCCTCCCCAAACACATTCCTCTCAGATTTGATGGAGAATCATCGACTTTGATTGACTTTGCTCGACATATTCCAGGTATATTTTATCTTCAACTTTTTTAAGGACCAATTACCAATTATTATCTATGATTGAGCAAAAAAAGGCAATGAGAAAATGAAAATCTTTTGTTAGTTCTGCTGTTTAATTGCTTTAGCTACAATTTCCTTTTTTTTAGTTATGGATGATTACTAAGGTCTAAGAGTGACATGGGGTAGGGTCGAGTCGGGGTGGGGTTTGACATTCCAATGCCTTCCCACATACACCGAGCCAGGGCGGGTGAATCGATGTCGGGGTTGGGTGGGATCCGGGATAAATATATAATTAGTTATACATATATTAGTCACATTTTAAGAAAAAACAATTATTTTCATGTGTAAAAGCTGTTAATACCTTTGAGACTTGTAATCTAAGTATTTTGAAACATAACTATTCGATGATATTTTTGAAGAATTCAACATTTAGTTTTAGAAAAAGCAGAAAATATAATTAATAGTATGTATTATAGCAGCGGGGTGGGGATGTGGTTACCCATCTGTATTGGACATTTTTCCTTCTCTAATGATTACAAAGAGGTCTGGCCTACGTAAAAAAAGTACCGTAGTATTAATGTTGAGGGGTTAACTATAAGTCTATAATTGTTTTATTAACGTGAACAAATTAAAACGGGGTGAATATAAGACAATATAAAATTTCCAGGTAGCTTTTCTAGTTCTGAAAGTTTGATCGGTCAATGTAAATAGAGACCTTTTTATTCCCATGAAACTTAGAAATTTTAAACTTTCCAAAGTTTTTTAGGTATTCGTTTTAGACATTTAGGACCTATAAAATGTGTAGGTGTATTAATTTGAGAGAGCTATGTTTGGATGGTGCTTCTAGGTGTTATAGAAACATGATTTTTTTCTTTAAAACAAAATGAATATAAAAACAATGATTTTTAAATGTTTTAAAAAGTGTTATTACCGTAGCATGTCAAAATTTTCATTGTTGTTGTCTGGTTAGTGAATGGTTTGGATATTTTATTACTAAATCTTATAATGGTTTTAATATACTTTGTTCTTTTGAATATAAAATTCAAAATGTGGTAAAGAGGTATATGGTACTGTCTGCATAAATAGTTTTTGAGTATGTGTTTTGAGGATGAGTGTCTTCGAGTAAGTTATCAATAATCACTAATTTGACAATCAATGAACAAACATAGTTGAAGAAATTGGTGAAACATGATGATTCTAAAACGATGCAAGCCCAATTTAAGCAAGCAAACATGAAATATGAACAAATCAAGACATTTTGATTTTCTACATTTTCCTTTCTGCAAATTCTGCTTCATAACTTTGATCCTTAAAAATATTAGGATATTTAATTTTTTTCTAAAGGAGTAAATTGGACATGTGGAGCATTTGACAGAGGAACTTTGGGCTATGAAGTTGGGCTTAAAGCTTCTGCACGAAAGAGCCAGAAAGGGTTCCTTCTGGTGGCCCTACATAAGCAATCTTCCGGAAACATTTAGCGTGCCAATTTTCTTTCCGGGCGAGGATATCAAGAATTTACAGTATGCTCCTCTTCTTCATCAGGTACACAGTGTATTTTACTTGTGATTTTCAAATCTTAAGCCTTGTATGGATATGGTTCCATTCCAATGTATTGGTTTTCGTTTAAAAAATATGTTAGGTGTGATATTTGTTTTTGTGTTTGTGTGTTTTGAATTATACATATGTTTGGTAAGTATTTTTATTTTTTACATTGATTTTTTGCTTTATTGTAATGGAAATTTGTTCAGTAAGTTGTATAAAAACGTGGAACCTGAAAATAACTTGATTTCCAATAAGAACACATACCATCAAAAATAAAATTCATTTTCCTGGATAGTGGGAAATTAGAATAGGAGGTTTCAAAAAATATCCATACATGACCTTAGAATAGGAGTATTTCTTTTCAGTGTTCATTCTGTTTCTTAAAGAAGACCCAACGATCAAATAAATTTGAGAAATTTGCGTTTGTTACAATGAAAATAAGATATTCATTTATTTTTCACATTTATTTTCCTCTCTAGGTAAACAAGAGATGTCGCTTTCTACTTGAATTTGAGAAATCGGTGAAAAAAGAACTTGATAGAGTGCAACTGGACGACCACCCTTTCGGAGGCCAAGATATTGATGCATCATCACTTGGGTGGGCAATGTCGGCTGTTTCCTCACGAGCATTCCGTTTGTACGGCAGTAAACTTTCAGATGGGACCCAGGCCGATGCCCCCATGTTGCTTCCTCTAATAGACATGTGCAATCACAGCTTTATGCCAAATGCCGAAATTGTACAAGAAAGACATAGAAGCAATGATAACATGCTTGTGAAGGTGTGTTGTTCTTTTGATTCTTCTCTATTTTCTTATTTTTCTTAAACCAACCTAATTTACATAATTACAACTTACAAGTATCCTCTTTTTATTTGTTTATATGATATGTAATTATACACCAACTAATAACGAAAATCTCCATTGATGTTACATTCGTCTTACATTTGTAAATACACAAACCTTAGGGGCGATTTTTTGTATTTATTAGGCAAGATATGCATGTTTGGCTCAGACAGTTTAAGCATTTTCTTTGACAGGTCATCGCCGGTGCACAGATTAAACGAGATGATCCATTAGAACTCAATTATGGCTGTTTGAATAATGACCTTTTTCTGCTCGATTATGGATTTGTGGTCTCTTCAAACACGTATGATTGCATCGAACTCAAATACGACCCGGCTCTTCTAGACGCTGCCAGCATGGCTGCGGGGGTTTCTAGCCCCAACTTCTCTTCTCCATCACCATGGCAGCAACGAGTTCTGTTCCAGTTAAATCTAGATGGCCAAAATCCTGATCTAAAGGTATATTATCTACACTTTTAATTTCTTTTATATAACATAAGTAATTAAAAAACCATAGCCCTGCCTGTATCATATGTTAATCGGGGTTTGACGTTCTCTTTTAGAAAAAAACATGCATGTTATGTGAAAACTCAATATGCAAGAAATACATATGAACCAAATGATGTCTTTAGAGGGTCAAACAAAACATAAAACATTGTCCTTCATAATATTTATAGACTCAGAACTTGGTGATACATTGGAATATATAGACAGAGAAAGGAGGGTTCTTGAAATTTTTAAAAAATAAAAATGTATCTGGATCTTTTAGTGATCATGAATCATGATACTCAGGGTAGCTCTAATAATATGAGCTGACATATTTGGTCCGGTGCAGTCCAATCTTACTGTACCTGGCCGATGGGCCACGGAAGTAGCTGGCTTAATGTTTATTTTTTTTATGACAAGCTGGGTCAGAGATTTTAAACTAAGTATTACAGTATATTTTTAATCATGAAGGTGAGAATCGGAGGCAAAGAGTTAGTAGAAGACCGTCTTTTGGCCGCCTTAAGAGTTCTACTATCCAACGATAAAGAAGCTGTAGAAGAACAAGATTTAGATACGCTAAAATCGCTATCACCAGATCCTCCTCTTGGGATTTCAACAGAATCAGCTGTTTTCCGCACAATCATAGCTCTGTGTGTGATCGCGTTGGGGCACTTCCCGACCAAAATAATGGAAGATGAATCCATCTTGAAGCAGCCAGAAGTTTCAACTACAACCGTGCTGGCTGTACAATACAGAATCCAGAAGAAGTCTCTGATTATCGATGCCATGAGGGATTTCACTAGACGGGCGAAGCTGCTTTCGTCCCAGGATTCTGTTTCCGCCCAGTAATCAAGTACTCTTATGGGACAATTTTTTAATACGCTCGATGTCAATTGCTTTGCAAGAGTTCGTTTGGGTCACACTTTAATTCCAGAATAATGAAACTGTTGTATGGAGATATTGCATCCAAACAGTGTCCAAAATTATCAAAGAGAAAACAATTTAGAGAAGACAAAAAAACATGTTATCTTTATATACATCAGCTCTGTACAACCCAAAACATATAAAAAGATCCTCATTTCTAAACATAGGTAGTAACATCATATATACATACTAGTTGCCGACCGGAATTTGCATCTCGGCTAACCCTAGAGGCGACCGGCAGCGTTCGTGGTGGCGGTTGACCTCTCGTCCGGTGGGTCTCGCCTCCGGCTGCAGCTGTAGAGCCAGGAGGTTGACTTTTTCCATCTCTTGCTTTATTTTTCTAACTTGGCTATGAATCCCAACACCATCAAATTCTTGATGGTCTTTGTTGATGAGTTTTCTCTGGCACATGGTGGGCATAGGAATTAGAAGTTGAAAGGTGTTTCTGAGTAATATGTGATGCATACATATGTGATGTATTTATAGTGGTGGAAAAAAATTAGTTATGGAAAGACTATAGTTTACAAGATATTTTGTGACACAAGATCTAAGTGGGGTTTCACACAATATTTGACCTAGACCAAGTAGATGTGAGAGTTAAATGGCTATGTGGGCAGGTGCTGATTGGTGGAAGAGTTGATGAAAACAATCCTATGTTTAGGTTCTGGGTTTACACGTGTGAGGTGTTGGAATGGAAGGTCGCAAATGTCGAAAGCTGATTGGTTGAAGGCCGAAGCATATTCTAGAGGATCCTGTTTGAAGTTTCGTGGCTAGCAGTAGCAGCCGCAGGTATTTGTTGTGGCCAAATAAACTACTCCTACTTGACTGTATACGTGTTGAGAGTACGAATAATAAGTTCCTTTTTCATACGACTATGAAGAATTAGGATATAGTAACAAATTTAATTTAGGTATGCATTTTGAAAAAAATGAAAATAAATAAATAAATTTAGGCATCAAAATTTCATTAGCTAAACCAGTAACACAGGACTTCTCTCGTCTGATTTACTTGATTAAATGGGAATACCACTTTTCATTCACAAATATAAAACATCTACTCTTTTTAACTTCACATATAAAACTACACCCATTCTACACAAAATGAAAAGGAAAAGTCCTATATACCCTTACTTTTCTTTTTTCTCTTTTAATAACATAAAAAACAATAAAAATACATAAAAAAAACAAAAAAGAATTTATGTGGGGCCCACTAATAACAAGAATTAGATTTTTGTGAGGTTGGTGGGGTGTAAATGCATGCATGAATGCATATCTCCTCTACCACCTCCATAACTCTTCAAACCCATTTCAAAAAAAAAAAAAAATCTCAAAAAACATCCTCTCTACATGAAAAGCTAGGTCGGATTATGCGTGGAAAGAGCTAGATTTCGACGGGAAAAAGGTATGTTGCACGGGACCATGCCTCCGTCGTTTTTTTTTTTTTTTTTTTCGGACTGAAAAATCGGCACTCAGTCGAAGCACTCAGTCAAAAATATGACTGAGTGCACGACCAAGTGCTGCTGGGTTCTTGGGCACTCAGTCGAAAAAAATGGCCAAGTGCACTTGGTCAACCGACCAAGTGACCGAGCAAGTGACCGGCCAAGTGACCGAGCAAGTGACTGGCCAAGTGACCGAGCGCTCGGCCAAGTGACCGGATAGTACTCGGTCACTCGGTTACTTGTCGACTGAGTGCACTCAGTCATTTTGACAGAGTGCAGAAACTGATTTTTTTTTTTTAAATTTGTATATTAATGGCTTGTTTTATAAGATTGTTTGGATGCATATTTTTGATTTCCTAATTTAATTCAATTGTTATTTGTAATTGTAGATGTCGAATCAACGAATCACGGTACGTTACGGTGGTCGTTGGGATCGAGAGGGCTACGTTGACGGAGTAGATTTGATGTTATTTGGATTAATTTCGTGTTATTTAGATCGATTTAGGTGTTATGATCGTTTATCTACGTATGTTTAGGTTGATTTGGTTTTATTTGGGTTGATTTGGTGTTTGTTTGGATTGATTTTGGTGAAAAAATGAAAAAAAATAGGGTGCACTTGGTCGATGCACTTGGTCACTGCACTTGGTGGCTACACTCAGTCAAAGTGATCAAGTGCACTTGGTCAAAGTGACCAAGTGCACTTGGTCGCCGGTTAACTACCGAGTGTTACACGGCACTTGGTCACCTTGACCAAGTGCACTTGGTGGTGACCAAGTGCAGAGACCACCAAGTGCACCACCAAGTGCCCCACCAAGTGACCCACCAAGTGTTATAGAATAATTTTTTTTTTAATTAATTTTAGGTCTATAAAGTGTTGTTATGTTGTTATGTTGACATTAAAGATCATTTTGGAGCCTATAAACATCGAATAAATATGAAAACAAAACCAAATTAGTACTATTAAGATGAAACGTAGAAGTTTGACTATTTTTTGAACTAACTAATAATATTGTAACAAAGTTATCTACATACTTACCAAATTGTTCATGATCCGCATGCGTAATCATTTAATTCACCAATTTCAAAGGTTGATCGTATTTTTTGAATTATTTTAACTATGAAATTGATGTTTAATGTAACATAACAACTTTACAATTGAAAAAAATACTTTAAAATCAATTAAAATGTAATTATGTTCTAAAGCACTTGGTGGTGCACTTGGTGGGGCACTTGGTGAGCCAGCCACCAAGTGCAGAATTTAAAATTTATTTTTTTCCCATCTATCAAGTGCACTTGGTTGACCAAGTGCAAGCTACTAAGTGCAAATTAAAAAAAAAATTATATTTTTTTATATATTTTTATTTTATAAAATCATATATTTGTTTAATTTAATTTATAAAATAATATTAAAATGTTTATTTTTTTTACAAATTATATTAAATTAAATACAAATATATTAAAATAGTATTAAAATGTTTTTTTTACAAATTATATTAAATTAAATACAAACATATTAAAATATTATTAAAATGTTTATTTTTTTTACAAATTATATTAAATTAAATACAAACATATTAAAATAGTATTAAAATATTTATTTTCTTTACAAATTATATTAAATTAAATACAAACATATTAAAATAGTATTAAAACATTTATTTATTTTTACAAATTATATTAAATTAATTATAAATTCAATTTTTTCGTGCAAATGAATTTAAGCCTCTCAACGGGAATTCATACCACAAAAACACAATTAAGTTTAAATTAAAATAATATTGTAAATATCATATATAAAAAAAAATCTACACTTGGTCGGCCCCTCAGTCGTGACCAAGTACACCGGGTGACCGAGTGACCGAGAAGTGCCCTCGCTCGATCACTTGACCGGTCACCAAGTGCCCTCGGCCGATCACCTTCTTCCTCACGATCGAGGGCACGACCGAGGGCGTAGAACTCGTGATTTCCAGAGCATTTTAATCGCAATTCAATACTCAATTTTGACTAACGAACTCGAAGAATAGCAATTCAATATACAATTTCACTTCTAAAACCAACGCGTATAATCACAATAACACGAGTAACCGTGTAACTACCCGATGGACTATTTACTATTTTTTTTTATAATTAAAACATCGATCCCTAATTTCAATTAATCTTCTTTTATCGAAATCAAAGGGGAGAGATGTTGGCCGCGGCTGGAGATTCTAAAGGTAATTTCGGCGTGCTCGGTGGCCGATCTTGGCATGGGGAGTGGTCGACGGCGACACAAGGGGGCTGTGCTCCGGCGAATCGTCTGAAGATGATCTTCGTCTTAAACGGGGACGGACGATAATTCTTCGGAGACGAAGAGTGGATCCGGCTGCTCTTCATAGGTCGCAAAAACCCCGGGATGAGGGGCGGCAAAGCTTTGACGGCGGCGGGAAAGAGGGGTCTTCAAGCGGCGTCGGGAGAGGGGTCTTCTAGCAACGTCGACGATAGTCGATCTTGGAGAAACGGCATCGGGAAGCTTGATTTCGTGCGCATTATTGGACATCGTTGCCGGAATTTTTTGAGGCTGAAGTGTTGCGGTCGATTGATCGAAAAAAATGAGAGAGAGAAGAGATGGGAGGCAGGGAAGGAGAGAGGAAGAGAGGAAAAGAGAAAATGGACCGATTGAGTTTTTTTATTCTTTTTTTGTTGTGTTTTAAAAAAGAGAAGGGCAAATGTGACTTTTCCTTTACAAAATGTATAAAGTGGGTGTGTTTTTATTTATGGGTTCAAAATGTGTATGTCTTTTATATTTCTAACCGATTAAAATTTTCTCTCCTTGATTAATGTAGTGTGCAAGTTAGTACGTTCAGTCCAAAAGTTTACTAAAAGCGCAATCCATGGATAGCGACCGACTAATTGCAGAGCGAAACATTAATCAAGTAAATATAGAACAGCAAAACTAAAGAATCCTCAAGGATCTTGACTTCAGAGCGCTCAAGGAACAAGTAAATGATCTGCCCACACCAAGTAGAGCGAAACAATAACATACAAAGTAGCAAGTAAATATAATAGAACTGCAAACAATCTTTTAATACAATAAAAACATTGTAAATTAGCTTTAAATCAAAATAATATCTGCGACTCCAATTTTCTCCAAATAATCCCAAGTTATACAGTAGGGTATTACAATGCTCAAGGCACCTCTTACAACCATCTCATTATCCGTATCCTTATTTTCCAGAGTATCTTGAAAGAAAGAGTTTCCACTCACTTTTTCAATTGCCTGCTTAAGGAACCAATCCTTTTTGATTTCGACCAGCTGTTTAGCAGCAGTGTCAAAGTTTATTTGATTTAAATCTCCCACATGCGCAACATTAGTATACATAAAGGGACACTTGCATCTTTCATACAAATAATCCTTAAAAGACTGATATTCCAGCACTTCATTCGCCATCTCACCAAATGAGTTATGATCAGTCCATCATCTTGAAAAAACTTCAGAATTTTTCGAGAAACATTTACAACCACTTCCACGTCTTTTAAGATGTGGGCAGATCCTTGGACTTCAGAGCGCTCAAGAAGGCTTTAACTAAAGAAAACTCTTCAATTTCCACTTCCGGCTCTGATTCAGATTCGTCGTCAGGGCTCTGGACCTTTTTCGGATCTGCACAATCCTCAAGGATCTTGACCTCTTTCGGATCTGCACAATCATCTTCATCCTCAAGGATCTGGTCCGGATCTGCACAATCATCTTCATCCTCAAGGATCTGGTACGGATCTGCACAATCATCTCCCTCCTCGAGGATCGAACGCTTCCTTTTCATCGCGCCTGTTCTGATTTGTGACAAAAAAAAAAAAAAAAATGTAATCACTAATATCCCAAATTATATTTTGTAGCATTCCCCTAAAATTGCAATGGTAAGCACAATTTTTAGGCAATTTATTATGTGGTACTAGGGCAATTTATTAGGTGGTAATAGTATCATACGATTCATATGGTACCTTTTTTTTCTATATAAACCAATTATTTTTTTTTCACTCATTTTTTTCCTTTTTTTTTCTTCCTTCTTCTTTCTTTCTGTCTCGTTTTTTTTCTCACACAAACAAAACAAAACTCTCAACTCTATCGGAGCCGCGGATTTCGACGGCGATTAATCGGAGACAGACGGCGATGCAACCTAAACTTCTTCTACGATGATTAATCGGAGAGTTTTTAAGCCGACACGGAATACAGGTTCACGATAGCGATGGCGCAGACGCTCATCGTGATCAGACGTCGACGGCGGAGGCTTAGCTCGGTAATTGGCGTGGCGGCGTAGCTTCGTTCGGATGGTAATTCTCTAAATTGTCATGTGAATTACAGTTTCCGAACCTCAATTATCGAGATCGCGTTTTTTGTTTTTATGTAAAATTAGGTTTTAGTTTTAGGGGTAATTAATTGTTGGGTAAATCTGTGTTCCTAGTGTTCTCGAAATTTCTCTTTCGATTTCGAATCGCATCATCTCCGTTTTTGCAGGTGCTCCTTGGAGATGTTGGAGCAGTCTGGTGGTGCATTTTGTGAAAGGACATTTCGTCGAGTTTCAGGCTTGAAATGTATGATAATGAAACAGTTTATACTTTCTCCCTTGCGTTTGAGTTGAATGATTGGGACACCATAATTGGGAACATACAACAGTAGAGTTTTCGGATATTTACACAGAATCTCTTGCACTTGCTCCTCAACTTCTGAAGGGTATTGTTGTAATTTTAGAACTTATGGGTTTCAATTTTGTGGTACTACAGGCTTTAGGTGTAGTTTTGACGATTGAACAACTAATACGACTACATCAGTTGCTTTCGGTTTGTTGATTCAGGTGGTAGGAGAATCGCAGAGGAAAGAAGAATATTTTTGCTTCCCCGAACACTACTGTGCTTGCTATTCCTTCTTCTACGATGTTGTCAACAAAGGCGAAGAGCTTTGCGTGATTCTCTCTCGTCACTATTGTTCTTCAGATTGTTATCTATTTAATGGAAACTCGCTTGTTTCTTGATGCTTCGATTTTAGAGTCGTACAAATGGACTCACATTCTCCTCTACTTTATTTGCTTCTGAAGTTTAATGAAATGTTGCAATTAAACTATTCTTAGTCTCGTGGATACTTGAAGCCCTTTTAAGTTTATCTGCGAAGGGATATACCTTAGATATGAATGTTTGCATCTGCATATAGATTATAAAGACGTTTGATTTTTACATTTTTTAATGCTTTTAGAATGGAAGTTAGATTTTCCTATTTCGTTTGGTGTTGTTATATAGGTGTTCCACCTTTGGTGTCGCGTTAAGTTCTTAAGACACTTAGGTACTTGGCTCGTAATCACCCTTTGTACTTAAATCTAGAAAGCTTCTTAATATGTTTATGTGGTATTTTTCTCCGCTTTATATAATCAATCACAAGGGAGAAGGAAGTGATCGAAAACTGTTGAGTTGAAAACCAAGATGGATGTTCGAAATTTAAAGGTAAGAATGTTATTATTTTGATGGTATAGATTTTCTTTCATCATTCTTTGTAATTGTATTCTTCTATACAGAGTTCTACTCTGTCTTATACTTAGTTCTACTATGTTTTAAATACTTTTCTGCTGTGTTTTTTTAAGATGGCGAGGGTAGTTTCATTGTGCACCATGTTTCTGAAGTTCGATGTCTAAAAGTTGTTTCTCCATAATACAAGTTTCAGATTCCCCGCAGTGTTATAAGATCCAGTCCAATGATTTTTTTTGTATCAACGTTGTGCTGATGATATTGAGTTTTTTAGTGTTGATTACTTCAAAGTGTTAGATGAGCTGAGCCTAACATTGCTACTTTTTTCACGGCCTCCCCTATATTGGATGTGTTGTTATTGTAAACTTGGACCTCATTACCCCACCCTCACAATGTTCTGTATTGGATGTGTTGTTATTGTAAACCTGGACCTCATTACCCCACCCTCACAATGTTTTACCTTCTTTGCTATGGAGGTGTCAACTTGTCCTGCTTTCTCTTGGATCTTTTGGATGCTGCCAGTTGACTTCCTTGGTGGATGTTTCACCATTTAGACATTAATGTGTATAAGTGATTTGGCTAAAATTTGTGAGTACTAGGCTGGGTACATAACTAAAATTTGTGTGATATACTACTATGTTGTATTTGGAATTCTTCTATGTTTTATGTGAAATTCTTCTTTGTTTTGACCAATTATTCAAAACTTATTATTACATCATTCGTTTTTTTTTCCAGTTTTTAAAATGAATTTTATTTTTTTTTCTAGTGTAATTCTTATATATTCGTTTGGTTTTTTTGTAATAGAGTTTGATTACAATAAAAATAGTTATTGATATGTTTTTTGTGTGTTATGTCGAATTCTCTTGAGTTTTATGAATCATTCTTCTCTTTTTGTTAACAAAATTACATAGTACTTTTTACTTATTATATTCTTTTTTTTTTGTAAGATGATTTCTATATTTTATTGTACAAGTTCAACATTTCCCACAATGTTATATGATTGTACAAGTTCCATATTTCCATTTATGATTACACAGTGTTTTATATTGAATTATACTGTGTTATTAATACATTTTTGTTGTGTATTTTTAGGATGACGAGGGTAGTTACGTTGTGCACCCTGTTTCTGAAGATCAAGGATTAGAAGTTGTTTCTCCAAATACAAGTTACAGATTCCCCTTTCTGAAGATCAAGGATTAGAAGTTGTTTCTACAAATACAAGTTCCAGATTCCCCGTATGTTATATGATTTTGTCTTATAATTATTTTGTTTTTTTGCAACATTGTGATGAAGATATTGATCTTTTAGTGTTGATGATGATATTGACCTTTTATTGTTGATTTTTAAAAATAATGTATAGTTCCATTTTTTTGTAATTCTTATTTTATTAATTATTTTTTATTATTGTTGATTTTTAAAAATGATGTATGGTTCCATTTTTTTGTAATTATTATTTTATCAAATATTTTTTATTCATGTAATATATGTTTATTTCATATTAGAAATTCTTTAGTTATAAATATAGTAGAATATAGATACAAATACAGTATAATTTATTAACAATTGTAGTAGAATATTGATATAAAAAGAATAAAATTCATTAATAAATAGAGTAGAATTCATTAACAATATATTGATATAAAAGAAATAAAATTAATTAATAAAAGGAGTAGAATTCATTAACAATTGGAGAAGAATATTGATATAAAGAGAGTAGAATGCACTACTACATGCAGTAGAACTCATTTGAACATGGTGTCGTCCTCGATTCTAGTTGCCGACCTCGATTATAGATCGCAACTTCGATAAAATACCTTTTGAAACTAGACCTACTTTTGGGTTAAAGGTTTAGGGTTTATGGTTTAGGTTTTAGGGTTTATGGTTTAGGGTTAAGCGTCTTAGGATACAAGACCTTTCGATACAAGAACCCCCCCTTTATCCCTTTATTAAAATTCTGAAGTCGCCGAAGGTGGCCGTAATCATTGTTTGCCTCCCTCGATTATTGTTGCCTCCCTCGATTATTGTTGCCTCCCTCGATTATTGTTGTAGAATGCATCAATATATGGAGTAAAATATGTTACAGAACAGAGTAGAATAGAGTACTAAATGCAGTAGACCTCATTAGAACAACATAATGACCACGATAATTGTTTGCCTCCCTCGATTATTGTTGCCACTTCGATACAAGACCATTCGATACAAGACCCCCCCTTTATCCCTTTAATAAAATTCTGAAGCCGCCGAAGGTGGCCGTAATCATTGTTTGCCTCCCTCGATTATTGTTGCCTCCCTCGATTATTGTTGACACTTCGATACAAGACCTTTCGATACAAGACCTTTCGATACAAGACCCCCCTTTTATCCCTTTATTAAAATTCTGAAGCCGCCGAAGGTGGCCGTAATCATTGTTTGCCTCCCTCGATTATTATTGCCTCCCTCGATTATTGTTGCCACTTCGATACAAGACCTTTCGATACAAGACCCCCCCTTTATCCCTTTATTAAAATTCTGAAGCCGCCGAAGGTGGCCGTAATCATTGTTTGCCTCCCTCGATTATTGTTCGCCTCCATCGATTATTGTTGCCTCCCTCGGTTATTGTTGCCACTTCGATACAAGACCTTTCGATACAAGACCTTTCGATACAAGACCCCCCCTTTATCCCTTTATTAAAATTCTGAAGCCGCCGAAGGTGGCCGTAATCATTGTTTGCCTCCCTCGATTATTGTTGCCACTTCGATACAAGACCTTTCGATACAAGACCCCCCCCCCCCCTTATCCCTTTATTAAAATTCTGAAGCCGCCGAAGGTGGCCGTAATCATTGTTTGCCTCCCTCGATTATTGTTGCCTCCCTCGATTATTGTTGCCACTTCGATACAAGACCTTTCGATACAAGACCTTTCGATACAAGACCCCCCCTTTATCCCTTTATTAAAATTCTGAAGCCGCCGAAGGTGGCCGTAATCATTGTTTGCCTCCCTCGATTATTGTTGCCTCCTTCGATTATTGTTGTAGAATGCATCAATATATGGTGTAGAATATGATACATAACAGAGTAGAATAGACTACTAAATGCAGTAGACCTCATTAGAACAACATAATGACCACGATAATTGTTTGCCTCCCTCGATTATTGTTGCCACTTCGATACAAGACCTTTCGATACAAGACCTTTCGATACAAGACCCCCCCTTTATCCCTTTATTAAAATTCTGAAGCCGCCGAAGGTGGCCGTAATCATTGTTTGCCTCCCTCGATTATTGTTGCCTCCCTCGATTATTGTTGCCTCCCTCGATTATTGTTGCCACTTCGATACAAGACCTTTCGATACAAGACCTTTCGATACAAGACCCCCCCTTTATCCCTTTATTAAAATTCTGAAGCCGCCGAAGGTGGCCGTAATCATTGTTTGCCTCCCTCGATTATTGTTCGCCTCCATCGATTATTGTTGCCTCCCTCGGTTATTGTTGCCACTTCGATACAAGACCTTTCGATACAAGACCTTTCGATACAAGACCCCCCCTTTATCCCTTTATTAAAATTCTGAAGCCGCCGAAGGTGGCCGTAATCATTGTTTGCCTCCCTCGATTATTGTTGCCACTTCGATACAAGACCTTTCGATACAAGACCCCCCCCCCCCCCCCCTTATCCCTTTATTAAAATTCTGAAGCCGCCGAAGGTGGCCGTAATCATTGTTTGCCTCCCTCGATTATTGTTGCCTCCCTCGATTATTGTTGCCACTTCGATACAAGACCTTTCGATACAAGACCTTTCGATACAAGACCCCCCCTTTATCCCTTTATTAAAATTCTGAAGCCGCCGAAGGTGGCCGTAATCATTGTTTGCCTCCCTCGATTATTGTTGCCTCCCTCGATTATTGTTGCCTCCTTCGATTATTGTTGTAGAATGCATCAATATATGGTGTAGAATATGATACATAACAGAGTAGAATAGACTACTAAATGCAGTAGACCTCATTAGAACAACATAATGACCACGATAATTGTTTGCCTCCCTCGATTATTGTTGCCACTTCGATACAAGACCTTTCGATACAAGACCTTTCGATACAAGACCCCCCCTTTATCCCTTTATTAAAATTCTGAAGCCGCCGAAGGTGGCCGTAATCATTGTTTGCCTCCCTCGATTATTGTTGCCTCCCTCGATTATTGTTGCCACTTCGATACAAGACCTTTCGATACAAGACCCCCCCTTTATCCCTTTATTAAAATTCTGAAGCCGCCGAAGGTGGCCGTAATCATTGTTTGCCTCCCTCGATTATTGTTGCCTCCCTCGATTATTGTTGCCACTTCGATACAAGACCTTTCGATACAAGACCCCCCCTTTATCCCTTTATTAAAATTCTGAAGCCGCCGAAGGTGGCCGTAATCATTGTTTGCCTCCCTCGATTATTGTTGCCTCCCTCGATTATTGTTGCCTCCTTCGATTATTGTTGTAGAATGCATCAATATATGGTGTAGAATATGATACATAACAGAGTAGAATAGACTATTAAATGCAGTAGACCTCATTAGAACAACATAATGACCACGATAATTGTTTGCCTCCCTCGATTATTGTTGCCACTTCGATACAAGACCTTTCGATACAAGACCTTTCGATACAAGACCCCCCCTTTATCCCTTTATTAAAATTCTGAAGCCGCCGAAGGTGGCCGTAATCATTGTTTGCCTCCCTCGATTATTGTTGCCTCCCTCGATTATTGTTGCCACTTCGATACAAGACCTTTCGATACAAGACCTTTCGATACAAGACCCCCCCTTTATCCATTTATTAAAATTCTGAAGCCGCCGAAGGTGGCCGTAATCATTGTTTGCCTCCCTCGATTATTGTTGCCTCCCTCGATTATTGTTGCCACTTCGATACAAGACCTTTCGATACAAGACCCCCCCTTTATCCCTTTATTAAAATTCTGAAGCCGCCGAAGGTGGCCGTAATCATTGTTTGCCTCCCTCGATTATTGTTGCCTCCCTCGATTATTGTTGCCACTTCGATACAAGACCTTTCGATACAAGACCTTTCGATACAAGACCCCCCCTTTATCCCTTTATTAAAATTCTGAAGCCGCCGAAGGTGGCCGTAATCATTGTTTGCCTCCCTCGATTATTGTTGCCTCCCTCGATTATTGTTGCCACTTCGATACAAGACCTTTCGATACAAGACCTTTCGATACAAGACCTTTCGATACAAGACCCCCCCTTTATCCCTTTATTAAAATTCTGAAGCCGCCGAAGGTGGCCGTAATCATTGTTTGCCTCCCTCGATTATTGCTGCCTCCCTCGATTATTGTTGCCACTTCGATACAAGACCTTTCGATACAAGACCTTTCGATACAAGACCCCCCCTTTATCCCTTTATTAAAATTCTGAAGCCGCCGAAGGTGGCCGTAATCATTGTTTGCCTCCCTCGATTATTGTTGCCTCCCTCGATTATTGTTGCCACTTCGATACAAGACCTTTCGATACAAGACCTTTCGATACAAGACCCCCCCTTTATCCCTTTATTAAAATTCTGAAGCCGCCGAAGGTGGCCGTAATCATTGTTTGCCTCCCTCGATTATTGTTGCCTCCCTCGATTATTGTTGCCACTTCGATACAAGACCTTTCGATACAAGACCTTTCGATACAAGACCCCCCCTTTATCCCTTTATTAAAATTCTGAAGCCGCCGAAGGTGGCCGTAATCATTGTTTGCCTCCCTCGATTATTGTTGCCTCCCTCGATTATTGTTGCCACTTCGATACAAGACCTTTCGATACAAGACCCCCCCTTTATCCCTTTATTAAAATTCTGAAGCCGCCGAAGGTGGCCGTAATCATTGTTTGCCTCCCTCGATTATTGTTGCCTCCCTCGATTATTGTTGCCACTTCGATACAAGACCTTTCGATACAAGACCTTTCGATACAAGACCCCCCCTTTATCCCTTTATTAAAATTCTGAAGCCGCCGAAGGTGGCCGTAATCATTGTTTGCCTCCCTCGATTATTGTTGCCTCCCTCGATTATTGTTGCCACTTCGATACAAGACCTTTCGATACAAGACCTTTCGATACAAGACCTTTCGATACAAGACCCCCCCTTTATCCCTTTATTAAAATTCTGAAGCCGCCGAAGGTGGCCGTAATCATTGTTTGCCTCCCTCGATTATTGTTGCCTCCCTCGATTATTGTTGCCACTTCGATACAAGACCTTTCGATACAAGACCTTTCGATACAAGACCCCCCCTTTATCCCTTTATTAAAATTCTGAAGCCGCCGAAGGTGGCCGTAATCATTGTTTGCCTCCCTCGATTATTGTTGTCTCCCTCGATTATTGTTGCCACTTCGATACAAGACCTTTCGATACAAGACCTTTCGATACAAGACCTTTCGATACAAGACCCCCCCTTTATCCCTTTATTAAAATTCTGAAGCCGCCGAAGGTGGCCGTAATCATTGTTTGTCTCCCTCGATTATTGTTGCCTCCCTCGATTATTGTTGTAGAATGCATCAATATATGGAGTAGAATATGATACAGAACAGAGTAGAATAGACTCCTAAATGCAGCAGACCTCATTACAACAACATAATGACCTCATTGCCTCCCTCGATTTTTGTTGTCACTTCGATACAAGACCCCCCCCCCCCCCCACTGTGTCCCTTTATAATCGAGGGAGGTTAACGATCACGGCCGCCTTCGGCGGCCGTGATCGTTCAACTCCCTCGATTATTGTTCACCTCCCTCGATTATTGTTTGCCTCCCTCGATTAGGCTGTCTGGACTTATTTTTAGGGATTAGTGTTTAGGGGTTATTTTTAGGGTTTATGGTGGATTATATTATTCACTACAGTATAATCGATTATTAAACAAAGTACAATGTAATTTATAAATAGTGTACAAGTAAAAATTTAGGAGACTGTGTTTATAAATAGTGCAGAATACATTACTAACTTGTGTAGAATGCATAAAGATAGTACAAATAACAAATCCATTTTTCAGATTTCAATCCCACTACAGCAAATTCATATTTTAGAATAGATTTAGATTTAATCAACAGCACCCATGCTCAGTTTTAAATACAAATTGATATTTCAAATACAACTTCCATCAAATACAAATTCCACAATTTCAAATACAAATTCAATACATTACACTGAACTCAATGCCCTAATCAAATCAATTCGTGTCATTGACTTATTTTATACTTTCTTGTCTGGACTTATTTTTAGGGTTTAGGGTTTCAGGTTTAATTTTAGGGTTTATTTTTAGGGTTTAGGGTTTATGGGTTTAGGGGTTTATGGTTTAAGGTTTAGGGTTTATGGTTTAGGGGTTTAAGATTTAGGGTTTAGATGTTGTGTACAAATACGGTAGAATTCATGAATAAATGGCGTAGAATATGCACATAAAGAGAGTAATATGCACTAACTAAATGTACTATAACTCATTAGAACATATAATTTATGAATAAATGTCGTAGAATATGCACATAAAGAGAGTACAATGCACTACTAAATGCAGTAGAACTCATTAGAACATGGCGTCGCTCTCGATTCTAGTTCGTCTCCCACAATTTATGGTTTAGGGTTTATTTTTAGGGTTTTGAGTTTTGAGTTTTGGTATAAATGTAATAGAATATACTACTAAATAGAGTAGAATTCACTAACGAATGCAGTAGAATTCACTAATTAATGGAGTATATGTTTGTAATACAGAGAGTAAAAAATAATATTGAAAGAATACATTGTGGTTGTTTTAACTAATCCTTTTATTATAAATACTAATTTAGTCGTCCAACCGCAACTCTACATCCAAGTAAGTAATGTTCAAGGCGCTACGAGCTCTTTCGGGAGCTTTAAGAGGTATCTGCTCGGAAAAGGTTTTTAACAGTAAGAGAATCGAATAGACTATGTAACATGTTAGTTTGCTTAAAAAAAGCAACATACTTAAAATATATAACGATCTAAAAAACTTACCAAGCCACCAAGCTTGAAATAGTCTAAATTCCCAGCCACCTTCTTTGAATTCAGAGGTGTTAAATCTGCAGTAACCTTTAGTTTGGTGCAAATTAATATGGAGTCTGATTACAAAATAAAATGATGGTATTAAAAGTAAAACAAAATAAAATTGCAGTGATAATGCAATCGTGTAGCCTCAAGCTTTCTAGAAACCTCGTGAGCACTCTCTGAAACCTTAAGAAAACAATCATTGAGGTCAACAAATGGGTTGCTACTCAAACTAGCATATGGTGTCACATGTCTTACATTAACATCGCAAGGATCTGTCAGACGATACACGAATCACAAACCGATCGATCACCAGAAAATAGCAATCGAACAACGTTTAGAAAACGAGAGCAAATAAAATACAGAGTAACAATTACCAAGCCATGGCCTTTTTTATACCAGGTACGGAGCAGCTCTCATCCGCGTCGACGCTTTTAGCTCCACCGCAAGCTTCGTCGCGTAATCTGGCAAAATAAATCGATCAAAACGATCACTTGCAAATTGACATTTTTTTCTTCATATAATCTTTGTGAAACACAATTGTATCTGAATAAATATATTCAAGCAATTTTCTTGCATTTCATAGAAGTTGATTCTAACTGAATTTAAGAACACGGACTGGCATTTTCTTGGACACTTTTGAACTAGTACGAATTCTTTATTAGAAATCTGATAAACAATAGAATTCAGTAAGGAGAGAGGTTTAGGTGCATGATTTCATGAATATATCAAAACGTATATACTTGAAATTAGTACTAATACGAAGTCCCCAAAAGAAGTCACGCTTTGCAAGGAATGTTGTAGTACTACTACTTTTACTTAGTTTTAATGGACGACAGTAAGTTGATTCAAACAACATAATTAAAAGGGTACATTAATAAAAATAGTCGTAGTATTTATTGAAGGATGCAAACCTTCTGGTGACTTTTAAAAGTTTTTGGAGTCGATTGGCTTTCCCTCTTCGGGCTTTTTCTTATTGTCAACACAGTAGTATCAGTTGACTTGTCTGTCTTATTCCTTCTTTTGAAAACAACATATTGTACTAGTCAGAAAGTCACAAAATAACATAACAAACAGATGAGATTTTTTCAGAAGTCAAAGTAGAATCTAGCATACAACTAGGTTGAATAAATTTTTGATCTCACATTTTTAATTTGTTTATTGTCTTTAACTCAATTCATACTAGTCAAAAAGTTCAAAAACAATTGACCAAACAGAGCAGAATTGTTTACAAGTCACAGTAGAATCTAGCATAATTCTGAGTTGAATCAATTTTTGATCTCACATTTTTAATTTGTTTATTGTCTTTAACTCAACTCATACTAGTTAAAATGTTCCAAAACAACATACGAAAACAGAGAAGAATTGTTCACAATTCATAGTAGATTCTAGCACATAACCTTGTTGAATCAGTTTTGAACAAAGCAAACACTATAAATTAACTATGAACAGTACCTGCACGACAATTCCAATAGTTTTTTCATTTAATAAAGGGCATCAAATTAACTGTGAACAGTACCTGCATGACAAGGCGGCTTTTGAGGGTGATAAGGTGGGTTGGTAGTGTCGTGTCATTCTCATCTCCATGGCCTAGTGCACCGCAATAATCTTTACTCCAAGTATACACCTGTAAGTGATTTCTTATAAGCTTAGAGGGATGATTACAAAAATTACCCAAAAATTTGTGGTATTAAAAAAAAAAACAGCCCTTTGAAATTTACTAAAGCCACAAGAGAGATTTGATTCAAGGTTACATTGTGAAACCATTAGCTAACCTAATCAAATATTTTACTTTCACCTCTCAACTTTTCAAAATATTTCAAAAAAGGCCCACATTCCAGTCTGGCTAATACCGAATACTAAGAAATTTGAGGATACGAATGCCAATTGTATGATAGGAATTACTCCTAAAATATTATACGCTGCATTGTAGTCGGATTCATCTAAGAAAAATGCATATGTTGCCAAAAAACATGGTCTAAGCGGATCAAAAAATGGCAAGAGGGCAAATAACAAGAACATGAATAGATATTAAATGGCAGGGGATTGTGTACTTCACGGATAAATAACCAACCTTACAGGACGGGATTTGGTTCATTCCTCCGAGCGCCTCTCATAAGACGTGTGTCATCAAAATTGAAATCCTTTTCAAGTAAGAAGAAAGAAAAATTGTAATGTAAGAAGAAAGTTAGATGTAGAATTCCCAAATTCACGAAACGAAGTTAAATTGAGATGAAAAAAATCATAAAAATAGGTTGTTATTTCAACATCAAAACTGAGAAGAAATTGAAATTGGGAAAAATAGGATTTCTAGTTACCTTATTTCTAGTCAACGGTGGAGGCGCGGACGGAGTAGAAGGCAATGTCAGCGCGAGCGGTTAGACGGCGGAAGTCGACATAGTCGTTTGGGGAGAGACGGACGGCGGTGTCGACGACGCTGGGATAGAGGCGGCGGTGGTAGGGTTGATGATTGCGGCAACGCGATTGTAGGTTTGGTGGTTGCGGCGGCGCGGTGGTAGCGAGGCGGTTGTTGCGGCGTCGTGGTGGATGTAGCGGAGCTTTGATATCTTCGTGGATCGGCCGGCGATTTCTGAAATTTTTTGGGGTAGGGTTGCGGAGAACGCGAGAAGAGAGAGGATTGTGTTTGGAGTGAGTAAAAGTGGGTAGCGGAAGAATTTGGGCTTTTGGTTTTGTTTACGGGCCGGTACCATACTATTCATATGGTACCACTAACCATGCAATAGGCCCTCTGGTACTAGTACCGTATTAAGTAATATAGGTACATTTTTAAATATATAAACATTTTATTTTTTTCTATTATTTTTTTTCTCTTTTCTGTTTACCGCTTCTCTCCTAGAAACCGAAACAAACTCCAACTCGATTGTAGTCGGCGGATTTCGATTGTAGTCGGCGGATTTCGACAGAGATAAATCGGAGACAGACGGCGACGCAGCCACAACTGCTTCTACGGCGATTAATCGGAGATGGACGGAGACGCAGCCACAACTGCTATCGGAAGCCGACGGCGTAATTCGGCGATTGATGCGGCGGCTTAGTTCGGTAATTGACGAGGTATAGAAAAACATAGATGTAAAAGAGGAGTTTAATAACCCTAATTATATAAAACCTCTAGATCCATTAATGGAGTTTTACAGAGTCTATTTCATCGAAGAAGAAGGGAATAAAAACCTTACATCAAAAGTATTCAGCCCTCACACTTATACTAAAGATAAAACAAAAGGACATAAAAGGAAAATACACCAATAGGAATAATCTGGAATTCCTATGTATACATAAAAACAAAACAAGTTGTTATTCCAATAATCTTGTGTGCATGGACCATACACCAAAGTCCAGCAAGACACTTCATGTAGTGGTCTTTGATACTGTGGTCTCCATATTTTTATATTCCCCCTCAAGCTTGGAGTGGTGGTCTTGAACTCCAAGTTTGTACATAATTCCATTCAACTGATCCTTAGCCAACCCTTTTGTAAAAGCATCAGCCAGTTGCAGCCTTGATCCAATTTGAAACAGTTTAATTTCTCCTGCTTGTAGCCTCTCCTTTGTTACATGGCAATCAATCTCAATGTGCTTTGTCCTTTCATGATATACAGGATTCTCAGCTATATGTACAGCTGCCTGGTTATCACAATACATATGAACAGGGCCTTTATGATTGATTCCCATGTCCAGTAACAACCTTTTCAACCAAATTACTTCACAAACAGTTGTGGCCATACTTCTGTATTCTGCTTCAGCAGAAGATCTGGATGTGGTGGTTTGCTTCTTGGACTTCCAAGAAATCAAAGAATCTCCCAAGAATACACAAAACCCTGTTGTGGATCTTCTGGTATCAGTACATGATCCCCATTCAGCATCACAAAATGCCCTCAGTTGGAATGATGTTTTGTTTGGATAAAATAGACCCTGTGTAGGAGATTGCTTCAAGTAATGCACAACCCTCAAGGCAGCTTTCATGTGATAATCTGTGGGCTTATCCATGAACTGACTAAGTGAATTAAAAGTATAGCATATGTCAGGTCTTGTGAGTGTGAGATAAAGGAGTTTGCCAATGAGCCTCCTATAAGGAGTGAAATCTGAAAGTATATTCCCCCTGTCCTTAGACAACTTTTGGCTTAGGTCAGAAGGAGTAGTGTAAGGCCTGCATCCCAGAAGTCCACACTCGGCAATGATATGCAATGCATATTGATGTTGACTCAGAAATAAACCATCAGGTTTGTGAGTTAATTCAATGCCAAGGAAGAAATGTAGAAGTCCCAAATCTTTTAACTTGAAACAAGTATGCAAGTGAGCTTTGAGGGATCTGATATGAGCCTCACAATTTCCAGTGATGATTATATTATCAACATAGACTAAAAGCAAGGTAATTGAAGTCCCACTATTTCTCACAAAAAGAGAATAATCTGCCTTTGATTGTTTAAATCCTTGTTGGATCAAAACATGTGTGAGTTTACTGTTCCACTGTCTGGAAGCCTGCTTTAGGCCATAGAGTGATTTGTGCAATTTGCACACCATATTAGAGGAAGAAGGAAGGCCAGGAGGAGGAGTCATATACACCTCTTCATCAAGATCCCCATATAAGAAGGCATTGTTCACATCAAGCTGATGTAATTGCCATTTGCAGCCAATAGCCACACTGAGAAGGCATCTGACAGTGGTTATTTTTGCCACAGGAGAAAAAGTGTGAAAGAAATCCAATCCTTCTCTTTGGTTATAGCCCTTGGCTACTAACCTTGCTTTGTATCTCTCAATCTCTCCAGAAGCTGTATGCTTGATTCTGTAAACCCATTTTGAGCCTATTGTGGTTTTGTGAGGAGGCAGAGGCATTAAGGTCCAAGTTCTATTTGATTCCAAGGCCTGTAATTCAACCTGCATTGCTTCTTGCCATTTTGGATTGGAAGCAGCTTCCTCATAAGTATTAGGCTCAATATGCACTACTGCATTTAAAACAGATTGTGCAGATACATATTTGACAATGTCATATGGCTTACCAGGTGGATGCACAGCATTGGGAGAATGTGAGATAGCAGAAGCATTGCAGAGCTCATAATCCTGAAGATAAGAGGGTGATTTTCTATTTCTGGAAGCTCTTTGGTGAACAACAGGAGAAGGTGGAGAGTTTTCATGAGAATGGATATCTGTGGTGGTAGTTGGTTGAGAAATAGGTTCAGTAACAGTGTGTTCAGATGATGGAGATGGATTAGGTGTTTGAGAATGAATTCCTGTATGAGCAGGGATGTTATGAATATCATATGATGTAACAGAATCATTCAAAGGTGCTGATGGATGAAGAGGATGAGAAATATTGGAGAAAGGATATGTGTTTTCATGAAAGACAACATGCCTAGAAATAAGCATTTGTTTTGTATCAAGGATGTATAGTTTGTAGCCCTTGACACCATCTGGATAACCAATGAATATAGCTTTATGTGCTCTCTCAGAGAATTTGTGTTGATCAACTGGAAAAGCAGAAACAAAAGCTAGGCAACCAAAGACTTTGAGGTGTGAATAATTTGGGCTTTTCTTGAATAATTTGTGGAAAGGAGTTAAATTCTGGAGTGTGGGAGTTGGGGTTCTGTTTATAAGATATGTGGCTGTAAGAAGACACTCCCCCCAAAATTTTAAAGGCAAAGAAGACTGAAATCTCAAGGCCCTAGCAACATTTAAGAGATGTCTATGTTTCCTTTCAACAACACTATTCTGTTGTGGTGTGTAAGCACAACTAGTTTGATGGATAATTCCATGAGTGGTAAAGAAGTTGTGCAAATAAAACTCTCTCCCTTGGTCAGACCTTATGACTTTTATTTTCTTATTGAACTGAGTAAGAATTTTCTGATAAAATGTTTCAAGTTTGGCAAATGTCTGTGATTTAGATTTCATCAAAAAAGTCCAAGTAAATCTGGAATGGTCATCAACAATGGTGAGAAAATATTGACAACCATTTAAAGATGGTTCATGAAAAGGACCCCAAACATCCACATGTATAAGATCAAAAACAGTGGTTGCAAAATCTTTATTCATAATTTTAAAAGGCAGATGAGATTGTTTTGCCAAAGGGAAAATATCACAATCTAAACATTTAGTAGAAGCAGGAATGGGATTATAAATATGATGAAATAAACTAAATCCAGACATGGAAGGATGTCCTAGTCTATTGTGCCATAAAAGAGAGGAAACAGAAGACTGTAAATGTGATACTTGAACAGGGGAAGGATTTGAAATGTTGGTGAAGTGATACAAGCCCTGAACAACCTCACCTATCCCAATCCTCCTGCTGCTGTGAAGGTCCTGAATAACACACAACTTAGAGTCAAAATGTAAAACACAATTGTTATCGGCACAAAGCTTATGAACAGACAACAAATTATAATGAAAATCAGGAGCATAAAGAATTCCTTGTATACTGATCTCATCATTCAACTGTACTGTTCCAGTGTGTGTTGCCTTGATTGACTTTCCATCTGACAGGTTTATGTTCAAGTTCTGTATGGGCTTACTCTCAGTATATAACTTGAAGTCATGAATGATATGGTCAGTAGCTCCAGAGTCTATGATCCAACCTTGGTTAAATAGAGCAGAACATGTATAAACAGTATGCACCATGCTTTTACCTGAGTTAAAACCAAATTCTGATCCCACAGATTTGGAACTGACATTACTCTGTTGACTCATCATCATTCCCTGCAAGTAACTCATCATTTGTTGCATCAGTTCTTGACTCATGGAGGCTACCTTACCAGATTCACCAGTTTTAGCTTGGTTGGCACTGTGTTGAGGATTTCTTTGCTAACCTTGTTGTGGTTTATCTCTAGCATACTTGTGTCCAGGTGGATACCCATAAATCTCATAGCAAGTCTCCACTGTATGGTTTGTTTTACCACACTTTGTGCATACCTTCCCATTGGATTGATTTTTCTTGTTCCAGCTTTTAGTTTTCTGTCTTTGAGTGCCCTGATTTTGATAATTCTTCTGATAATCATTTCTGTTGTTGTACAGGGCAGTAGAAGGAGCATCTCCCTTATTAGCATTCATAGCAGCTGAATCAGTTGTAGCAGGTTTGGCAGATATCTCCTGGTTACATTCTTCTTGAATCATCAGTCCAAAAACCACATCCAAGTCAGGTAGAGGTATTTTCAGTAAGATCTGATTTCTCAAGGTGTGATATGTTTCATCTAATCCCATCAAGAACTGCATAACTTTCCTAGATTCATTTTTCTTATTCATTGCAATCAACACTCCACAAGGATTAGCAGTGCAAATATAAGACTCTTCATACACATTGATTTCATCCTAAATAGCCTTTAGCTTGGCATAGTAAATACTGATAGGATTACCTTCTTGCTTGGTGACATTCAGCTATTGTTCCAACATAAAAACTGTTTTTGGAGAATTTTTTCTTCAACTCATTCCAGACTTGAGCTGTAGAGTATGATTGCATCTTATGGTGACATCCTATCAGTATTTATGGTGACATCCTAAATATGACTGCTGCTTTTGGAGAATTTTTTCTTCAACTCATTCCAGACTTGAGCTGCAGAGTCTGAATATAGTGTGTAGCTGGATAGATCTAAGGACAAACTGTTTGTAATCCAAGATAGCACCATATGATTGCATCTCACCCAGCTGGAGTAAGTAGGATGTGTTGGCAAGGGCTGCAGCAGCTCTCCGGTGATGAACGGGAGCTTGTTTTTGGCAGACAGAGCCACATACATAGCCCTACTCCATGAGTGGTAATTGGTGGCTGTGAGAGGCTTAGCAACCAACATCAGACCTGGGTTTTCACCATGGCTGAAGAACAAGGGGTTAGATTGATCATCGGTTGTCACCAAATCCATTTTGCAAGAAGTAACAAAACAAAAAAATAGCAGTAGATATGCGAGCGAAATTAGCACAATAGATGCTCTGATACCATATAGAAAAACAGAGATGTAAAAGAGGAGTTTAATAACCCTGTTATACTCGATAAAACGGTCACCGACACATGTCAACAATGAGGTAGCCACGTCATCAGATGTGCAAGTCAGAATCAACCTATGGAAAAAGACCTAAAAAGGCAACTAACAGAAGTCAGAAAAGAGCTTGGACGGGAACGACCGCACGGTAGTGTCAGACTTATTACACGGGAATATCCTTGGGGGAGGTGTCAGAGTCAACATGTGGTCAAAAGGCATTTGACGGGAGAAGGAGATAAAGTCTTTGTTTAGAGTTAAGTGGGTTTTTAATGCTAGACATTAGTGGAGTTGTGGTCCAATCAGGAGCCGATAAGTGGGCATTAGGTGGCATAATCTTGCCATGCATGGGTTAGTATAAATAGAAGGTGTAAGAGAGGAAGAAAGGGAGATGCAAACCATTGTATTTCAAAATGAATTCTAAGTATGAATATTTGAATAAAGAGGTGCCTTGAGCATCCATTTTCTGCTTACGATTTCTGTATAAACTATTACCTTTTGCTAGCTTACCTATAACAAATATACATTTTGTGTTGTTGCCAAAACCCTCTGTTACCAGCAAATAACACCATCAAAGATCAAAAACAACCCAAAACAGTTGGCGCTAGAAGGATCGAGCATCAGGTAATTTAGTTACAGAAAATCTCGATCTGAAATCTGAAATGGTTAACGAAACCGAAGGTACTACGGTATCAACTGGGTATGGTACGAGTGGCCGTTGGCGGGCGGTGATGGGTAAGGCCGTGATGGTGGAACCTGAGGTTTCATCTCCGCCTAAGAACCCAGAACCTGAAAATAAGGAGCCGCCGCCGCCGCCGCTTACCCAGATCAGCTCTGATGAGCAGAATAGCAAACATGCAGGGGCCGATGAGCCCACAGACAGTCAGGCTGATCAACGACGACGTCGACTTCGGTCACAACGTCGGAATCGCCGTCTGCACCCCTATGATCTCGGAGGGCCGTCGACGCCGAAAGGCCCGCCTCCGATTAGATTTGGAAGTCTTGATACTCCACAAAAAATAGATGAAGCAGTTGCAGAACTTATGACGTTGAAATACGTCATGACGACTCCTGTGATCCCGGTGAAGGGCACGCATGCAGCCACCGGGGCAAATCTGAATGTAGCTCCCGAGCAATCTGGCCGCGTTCCCAAAAAGAACCGCAGAATGCGTCGAGCGTTAGATCTGAACAAAAGAGCCGAATCTATGGCCACTTCTACTGAGACTCGTCGGCAGATTAGTCAAAGTGACATGCATGGCCGCCATGCAAACTTTCCACCGGGTGGGGCCACTGGAGCCCCCGGTACTAATTCTGAACTGGCCGATTTGAGGCAAAAGTACTCTGAACTGGAAAAGCGATTGAATGAACATCAAATTCTCGCTGCCCCAGCTGGTCGTCATAACGATCCTTTGGCCCCAGAGGTCGAACAAGCTCCCTTGCAACTGGAGATTCAGCCCATGCAAACTACTTTGTACAGTGGCAAAACGGATCCAGAAGCTCACTTGAGCAGGTTCAGGACATACATGTCCGGCCGAGGAGCCACAGATGCTACTCGGTGCAAACTGTTTCCCCTTACCCTGGGCGATATTCCCCACCAATGGTACGTCAGCTTACCCACACATTCGATCAAATGTTTTGACGACTTGGTGCAGAGGTTTGTATCGTATTTTGCCTCCAAAGCCTCCTATATGGAATATAGTCAGAAGCTGTTGGGGGTCAAACAGGGTAACACGGAATCAGATGAATCTTACGTAGATCGTGTTGAAGAACTACTTTTGGCCGGTGGTGAAGAGATTGGTGACAACCTCAAACTTCACACCGTGTTGGCAGGTTTGCGGAGAAATTCTAAGTTGTTTAAATCTGCAATGTTGAATTATCCCCGATCGTATGAG
Organism: Euphrasia confusa; assembly: GCA_954870475.1. Taxonomy (NCBI): domain Eukaryota; kingdom Viridiplantae; phylum Streptophyta; class Magnoliopsida; order Lamiales; family Orobanchaceae; genus Euphrasia; species Euphrasia confusa. Next base: position 12,890,944 of record OX940960.1, read on the forward strand.
GATTTTAGGAGGAAAGCTGGGGCCCAAGTGGCCTACCAGCGTCTTGTCGCCGGCGGGGAACATCCCCCCGAGCAAAAGAAAAAACCTCCTTTTTCCTCCGATCGAAGGCCAAATTATATTGGCAAAAAACCAGGCCCAAAGCCAGCTGACCCACGGATAGACGAGATCCGTGAGTTAGAAGAAAAAATAACTACCCAGACTGGTCATACACCAGCAAATATTCTGAATATTATGCTCCTGCACAAATCAGATTTGATTGAGAAACCACCACCAATTCTGACTGCCTCGGAGAAGTTGGATCCCAACAAATGGTGTGCCTATCATGAGAAGATAGGTCATAACACCAGCCAGTGCAGACAACTGGTTAAAATGTTGTGGAAACTTTTCCAGGATGGCAAGTTATGGCAATTCTTACCCAGGCCCGGTGCAGGGGGAAATCCGCAGGGGCCACCTCCCCAGGAAGTACCCGCACCGGCGCCACCCGCGCCTCCCCCGGCAGGAGGCCCACCACGTGTGGGTCAGATTATGATGATCGGTGGGTTGAGGCCGGTGAATGAAGAAAGCCACCGCAAAAGGAAGAGAGATTTCCAGATGTGGGAAGTGTGGTATGAAACGGCCCCGAGCCAGGGGTCATCAATTTCCGACACGCCGGTGATAACTTTCACCCCGGAAGATCGAACCGTGACAAAATTCCCGAAGGATGTGCCCTTGGTGATAAGGGCCAGAGTCCTCGGTTTGGATGTGTCTCGCACGCTGGTGGACAATGGCGCGCATCTCAATGTTCTCTACAAGAGGACTCTAGATCTGATGGGGAACTTGGCGCGCTATGTCAACACGTGCGATATGGTGTTGAAAGGTTTTGGAGATGATGTAGTCATTCCTTACGGTGAGATCATACTCCCGGTGGAACTGATGGATGTGAAGAATCCCGAAGTCATGATGGTCAGGAATCTAAAGTTTGTAATAGTCGATAAGGTTAGTGGCTATAATGCTTTGTTAGGCAGGCCCTTTCTAGACGCTTTTGAAGCTGTCGCCTCGTCCTACTACTACTGTATTAAGTTCCCTACTCCCTCCGGTGCAGTTGGCACCGTCAGAGGTGATCTAGTAATGGCTAAGAAGACTTTGATGTATTTTCACGATCTTAATAACTCCAAAACCAAAGTAAACGTAAATATTCCCCAGATCAATCTGAGAGGAACAAAGATAAAACAAATCGATCATATAAAAGATGTAATCAAAATAAACGATCAAAATTCCCAACTGAATCCTTCTCAGGAAAAACCTACCGGGGAAATAGCTGATGCTCCCCCGGACAAGATTTATTCCCCCAAAGAAGGAACTGGCGTGGACACAATTTCTACTAACCAGAAGCTTCCCCCGTCCAAACCAGAAATGGATGATTGGGGTTCCAGGGGTGGATATCAATCTAAAAAGGTACCAGTGGTAGAAATGGTCGAAAATCTGGACTCTATAATTTTAGATCCAGAACAAGCTGAAAAGCAAATACTTGTGGGATCTCATATGGAATAAAATACCCGGAGCGGTATTATAAATTTCCTTAAAGAGAACATCTCTACTTTCTCATGGTCCAGTGCCGATTTAGGAAAGATAGATCCTAAACATGCCTGCCATCGATTGAAAATAGATCCCTGCAAGAAACCAATTGCGCAGAAGCGTAGAAAAATGGGCCCCGAGAAGTGTCAAGCACTCGCCGGGGAAGTAGACAAACTAATAGAAAATAAATTGGTCAGAAAAGCTTCGAGTGATGTCACTTGGCTTTCCAATGCGGTTATGGTGACAAAAACAACGGCTGCATGGCGCTTGTGTATAGATTTTACAGATCTAAACAACGCATGCCAGAAAGATCTTTTTCCCATGCCGCACATCGACCATGTCGTTGACAATTTGACAGGTCACGCGATATTTTCAACACTGGACGCCAAGGCAGGATATCACTGTTGGAGTTGTGTACTTAATGTCTAGATTTAAGTACCGGTAAACTCCCGATCATGGCATTTAACCTATTTAATTAATAAACAATTATTTGCAATTAATTATTATTAATTAATTATGCAAAATATAGTCCTGGATTTTATACGTTGTAGTTAGTATGGTGTGTCGGGCCCACACAGAAGATCATACTATCGGTTACTCGTATTTAATCAAACAGTTGCTCACGACCTAGATGGACACGGACCAATCCATCGGTATAGTCGTTGTGTGAGAGAGAAAATAATTTGTCTTAATTATTTTATCACACTTGTACACTTGGTGTATTGGGCGGATCAGCTTGAGATTTATTGATTAGGATTGCCTAAGATAATCAATTTAAATCTCGGAGTATTTTATTCTTAATCCCTGATATTATTGCGGGTGTGTATATTTAATATTAGAGACTTTGATTTTCCAAAGGAATTAACCGATTTAATTATTGGGTTAATTACCGGTAAAATTGGGTCGCTATATTTTATATATGACATGCCGTGAATACTTGACGGGAAAGTGTATCCCGGAAGGGTTGATAATATCCCCGAGATGAGTTCATAAGGAATTATTGTGTAAACCTCATGAGTGGATTCGTTCCGCACAATAATAAAGGTTGAACGGTACTAGTCTCGGATATAAGATATGAATATTATTTATTGAGCAATAAATAAATTTATTCATGGATATTTAAATCTTAAATACACGGAATAAATAATACTAAGATGGAGAAATATTATTTGATATAATATGGAATAATATTGGGAGTGCAATTTTATTTATATAGTGGAAAATAAATAAAATTTAATATTGATAAGAATTAATAGATTTGGGTTGGACCCAATTTAATTTTCAATATTTAGAAGCCCAATATTTATTCTCCTTATGATCCCCTACGTAGCCTATATAAGCACTACATGGTCTTCACTTTTCCTAACCTAAGTTACGCCAACTAAAAGTCTTGGAGAGTGAGGACGATCCATAGAGTTCGATAGCTCGTCGCCCACCCGACGTTCGAACGGAAGTGCAAGGAATACGCGGGAAGATCACGAGGTCATCAAGATTCGTTTCTCCGTACAACGAATCGAGGTAATAATCGAGAACCCCCTTCTTTGATTATTTGCGTTGAATGAATTGTGATATATACATGAACACGCGATCCGGGAAAACGACGAATCTCGGGGACGGGGATTCGAGATCCCCGGCGAGGATCGAGGGAGGCGGTCGAACCCTAGGGTTCGGACCGCCCCATCGCGCGACGAACGGCGTGCCCCGGCTGGACGCCGGGGACACACGATCGACTTCGGTCGATCGCCGGGGTGCGACGGGCTGGTGCCGTGGCGGACCCCAGCCGCCGTCGTCGGAGGCGCGAAGCCGCGGGAACCCTCGGCTGGAGCCGAGGGGTGCGATCGATCGCGAGGATCGATCGCGGGCTGCTGCGGGGTCACCCGTAGCCGCCTCGCATGAGCCACGGGTTCGCCCGCAGCGGATCATGCGAGGGCGATGCCCTCGCGGGGCAGCGAGTCATCGCGACTCGCTGCGGGCTGCTACGAGCAGCCCCGGGGATGCCTCGCGCATCCCCAGCGATCGTCCGGGAACGATCGCGAGCCCCTCGCGGGGGCTCGGCTGGGTGCACGCAGCCTTCGGGCTTCGCTGGGCGTTCGGTCGGGCCCCGGCTCGTGAGGTGGTTCGCGTTCGTGGATCCGACTCGCGGGAGAAAATCGGCTGGGGGCGGGCTGCGTGTCTTCGGGCGCGTAGTCTCCAAAGGTCGGACTCCTGCGGATGAGTCGGGGATCCAGTCTTCGGTGATCGAGGGTTTTGATCGGGTTATCGGTTCCGCAAATTTTGATAGCCCGGGACATCGAATCCCAGCAACTGGTATCAGAGCGTTTGGTTTCGTGTTCATGTATGTATTCGATTGTTGTTCTACCTTGCAGGATTTCCGGCTATCATGGTTGGATATTAATTAATTGTTTTTTTTTAATTAATTATCATGATTATTAAACTCTCGGACATGTCGAGATTCGTTTTTGTGTGGTTGAATGTTTGTAATAGTAAAAATTCGGGGGTTGACCGAATTTAGGATTTATTATTACGCACTTTATTTTCCGGAAAATGTATAGGGTCGATTTCATGTATAGAATCGATACCGGAATTGTAATTTAAATTTTGTAATTTATTTTACGTTGGTTTGATGATGAGACGATCGCCGGAAGATGAAGACGTGCGACGAAGACAAAGAGGACGAAAAACCGGGGGGGTCGATCATCCCCATGATCGATCCCCATGAGGATCGATCGACCCAACCCCGGGGCTGCCCGCTAGGGCTTCTAGCCACGCCGGCCACCGGTGGTGGTGGCGCGTGGGCTGGGGGCGGCGGTGGTGGTGGTCCCGGGCGGTGGAGGTCGACGGTGGGGATGGCGTGGGATCTCCCAATCCCATGCTATTCCTACCAAGATCTACTTTCCTAATTAATTCGGGTTTCCTATTTGAGTACTTTCCTTTTAGGAAACTCTCATGGATTGGGAAAAGAATTAATTTAAATTAATTTTATTTCTATTGATTTATTTCCTTCATGGAAATATTCATAGATTAGAAATTTAATTAATTTAATACTAAATTTATTTTTCCTATTTGATTATTCCTACTCATGGGAATATTCATGGATTAGGAATAAAAATAAATTTGGAAAGTAGTAAGTCCTAATTTATTTATTTTATTTCCTTGTTCTATTATAGAGGTCTTCTAGAATATTCCAAATTTTATTTGGATAGATTATTCTAAAGATTTAATAAGAACTAGATAGGAAAATAAATAAATAAAAATATTAATAATATTTAATTTTATTTTTGATATATTCAATTGACTTAATTTTCGAATTGAGTAACTTTTGGATTAATTGAAAATAAATAGATTTAAATATTGGAAATTAATATTCTCGTCACATGGAGCATTCAAGAAACGAAGACTGAAGACTAGAGGATGCATATGAAGATAAAGCCATGATAGTCGGGAAAATAATTCTCTAGCATTATTTTGACTATGTGACCTACGTGCTTTATTGCTTTCATGCATGCTATATGTGTTTATTTTATGCACTAGATAGCGTATCCCTTTATCGTAAAAAGCTAAGTGGGAGAGGGGATGGAAACATTCCCATGGTCTCCATCACTGTTCTCTTGGTGACTTTTATGGACTTTCGAAGTTCATATAGACAAGTCATTGGAGGAGAATTCTTGTAATTCCTTTTACAAGAAACATTGATCAAGTTCATCAAACAATGCCTAATTTGTCTTTCCAAAACTGACTTCAAGTCGACTCATTCTCACCCCGGGGAGTGGAATGGAGCCAGAGCCACTTGGTCATGTAGAGGACACAAATTAGAGACCTTCGTACCATTCTTTGATAGATGGATCGATTGTCTGCTCGGCTCCCTCATTCATGAGAGATAGGGTCGTTCGCATGGTGAATCACTGGTTAGAAACTTCGAGTTTCACTTATGATTCTCCGAGTCTTGATTTACGAAATCAAATGGATCAAGTAATTGGATTTCATTTATATAAATCTATTTGGTGTAGTAAATGTCCACACGAACGTGGCTTGCTATACTGAAAGGGATTTTAGAATAATTGATGTAGACAGTTATAGGAGATTGTGAGGGATTGCGAGTTATCGTAAACGTCCACACGAACGTGGCTTGCGGTGACATAACAATTCTAAACGATTTGCCTTAGTACTGAGTGGTGGTTTACACTTAGGTACGCTTTATAGTATTCTTCCCAACGAAGTAACGCTATAATGATGTACGACCGAAGCAAACCTAATTGTTAAATCATTTGGGTGGGTAAACGTCCACACGAACGTGGCTTGCCTTACCTGATGGGATTTTAGACGCAATTAGTAATTTAATGATATTATTTGAGGGAGATAATATCGGACATTAAATTGATTGTTTGTTTACATGTGCTTATAGGTTTAGAGAATAGCTATGAATCCACTTTCTGTGATACTCAAGGAACATAAACTCACTGGCCCCAATTATATTGATTGGAAGAGAAATTTGGACATAGTCCTGACTGCTGAAGAGTACAAGTTTGTACTCTATGAGCAATGCCCTGCTGAGCCCACGGCTGCCTCGACTGATGAGGAAAAGGCAACATATCGGAAGTGGAAAAAGGCTGATGAAATGGCTAGGTGCTATATTTTGGCTTCCATGTCAAATGTACTCCAAACCCAACATGAGCCGATGGACACTGCCCGGGATATGATGACTAACCTCAAGGAGATGTTTGGGGAGCAGGATCGTGCGGCAAGGCAAGAAGCCATGAGAGTCCTTATGTCGACTACTCAGTCTGAAGGAACGCCCGTTGGGGAGCACGTTCTTAAGATGATGAGTTTGTTGAATGAACTTGAGGTCCTAGGAGCATCCATTGATGATGAGACGCAAGTCGACATCATACTCCAGTCTCTGACCCCTAAGTTTGAGCAGTTTCGTATGAGCTATAATATGGGTAAACTATCTTATACTCTTGCGCAACTCCTGACTGAACTGAAGGCGGCAGAGGGGATCTACAAGAAGGGCAAGTCTCAAGCGCTTGTAACTACCAGGCCCAAAAGCTTGAAAGCTATTGGAGGTAGGGGCAAGAAAAGGAAGCAAGCCATAAAACCCAGTGGTGCCAAGAGGAATGGACCACGAGTGGGGGCTAGTAAGCCAAAGGGCTTGTGCTTCCGATGCAAGAAGTCTGGACACTGGAAGTCTGAATGTCCTCTCAGAGGTACGAATTTTTCTTTAGTCGTAAAAACATAGTCAGCGGTATTATCTACCAAGAATTCTGGTGTGTAGATATGGAACCACTGACGGTATGTGCATTTCTTTAAATGCAGGGGTTCCAGAAAACCCGGCGACTTAGAGAAGAAGAGTTCGAGTCTACATGGGCGAAGCTGTTGGGGTAGCAGCGGTTGCAGTGGAAGACATTTATCTGTTTTAAGTTTTCATTTCAGTTATTGCTTATGTACCCCTTTATTTTGAAAAAGAACTTCGTTCTGGTTTTCTTTATTATTAATGGATATTTTATTTCTTTAATCATTTGATGGTTTGGATAAGAAATAATGGTGATATCTATTATGGTATATTAGATAGCAATATGTGAATGATGAATCCTTAGTCTACCACGATGCAACAAACCGTAGTGTATAACTTGTTTTACTTATTAGATGTATTTCTCTTATTAATCATTATACTTGTGAATTCTTGTACTTGGTAGTATCTATTCAAAAGGGATTCAAAAGGTCGAAATTGATTTGATCAATTATAGTTGGAGGAATGGACCTCCCGACCTAAGAATCGATCTTGATAGATGATACAACTAAGTTAACCTTTCTGGATAAGGGATGGAATTCGGACAAGTATAGAAAATGATTGATGATTAATGCGGTATGTGTAATTAGAGAAGGTACGAGTTATTCCTTCAAGAATACTCGAAGATGGATTAGACTACTTGTTGTGCCATAAAAGCGGAGTGTTTTCAACACAAAACCATTATGGGGAACCTTCAAAGTATATCCATTAGGAGCCTGCGACTTGTTCGCGGAGGCTATCACCTATCTAAATAACACATAGCATAAATCAAAGATTGAGATTAAGTCTCAAAAGACTACACCATACACTGATGTGTAGACATGGTGTGTCAGGAATAAGAAATGGGATTCTAATAGTAAAAGGACAAGTTTATTCGGAACTACCTATGTTCTATGGATATTTCTGGATACAACGGCACATTCAATGTGGTTGTAGAATAATCCTAGAAGAACAAGTAATTGTATGTTCAATAGTACTACGAACCAGATGGGTATCCTCACCCGGTTCTTAGAGGAATACTATTAGATGAACTACAATGCCCTAACTGACATAGTACTTTAAAATGAGGAAAGGAAAGACTGAGAACCAGCCTAACCGAGTAGCGGTACACCACTAACTGCACCTAATGTTATTACTGTTATACACCGGAACGCCATTGCAGTGGGAGGTTGTTAAGCAACCACAGATGTTCATAAGGCTGGAGGAGTTTTGAACTCTGGATCCAGTATACATGAAATCGATCCCTAGTTCTGCATAGGAAAGGTGTGTTAGAGACGTAATGAAAACAAAGGTGGTGTTTCTCGGAATTTTGTGTAGATAACACTTCATCATTGGCAACAATGTAAAAGTGTTGTCAGACATGAAATAGAGGTTGTCTAAATAAATCGAGATATAAGATTAAGATGAAGTTGGATCATGTTCTTAGAAATCTTTCGATCTCTAGATAAGAACATTTGTACTTTTCTTTAAATATCTTATACGATTATGGTTTGTTTTAAACATGCACAATTCTGAGAAAGGTTATTGCCTTTCGAGATCAGAATACATCTATCTAAGGTATGTGTCTTGAACACATAAAGGAGATAGATATAGACAAAGCGGTTTCCTACACTTCGAGTGTGGAGAGCTTTGTGGATGCAATGTTGAAAAACAAGGACCTGATATCAACCATGCAGTTAGCATAGTGGGAGGATATCAAAGTAATCTGGATAAGAAATATTCGAATGCTGTAAAGTACTTGGAAGTACTGGATTACTGGCAAAAACGAAATCTTCTTAGATTACAGTTTCTCAGATCCAAAATCAGAGAAAGGACCAGTGTAAGTCGATATCAGGCTATGTGTTCACTTTTAGAAGAGGTGGAACCTAAGGATGAAAGAGTGATAAGCGTAATGCTTCTCGGACTCTATCATAAACCGAATAGCAGCCTCAGAGGCAGCGGAAGTTTTGGTTAGGTTCCGGAATAACCTCTGAACTTGGATATGATTCTTGGTTCACCAAAGGCTATGTAAATAGCGGTGCGTGGAGAACTGGAAGAAGTCATAAGTTCAAAAAGGTGATGATAACACATAGAGCCAGTACCACTTGATACGAGTCATCGTCAGAGAGACGACACAGTAGTCACCAAGATAGCTTCAGAGCGGCAACCTAGATTGATCATTCACATAATACTTCTGGGAAGTATAAATTAAGCACGTGATGAGTATGGGAGTCGGGAGTTTGGAGGAAATGACTAGACCTTAGTACAAGTGGGAGATTGTTGGAGTTGTGTACTTAATGTCTAGATTTAAGTACCGGTAAACTCCCGATCATGGCATTTAACCTATTTAATTAATAAACAATTATTTGCAATTAATTATTATTAATTAATTATGCAAAATATAGTCCTGGATTTTATACGTTGTAGTTAGTATGGTGTGTCGGGCCCACACAGAAGATCATACTATCGGTTACTCGTATTTAATCAAACAGTTGCTCACGACCTAGATGGACACGGACCAATCCATCGGTATAGTCGTTGTGTGAGAGAGAAAATAATTTGTCTTAATTATTTTATCACACTTGTACACTTGGTGTATTGGGCGGATCAGCTTGAGATTTATTGATTAGGATTGCCTAAGATAATCAATTTAAATCTCAGAGTATTTTATTCTTAATCCCTGATATTATTGCGGGTGTGTATATTTAATATTAGAGACTTTGATTTTCCAAAGGAATTAACCGATTTAATTATTGGGTTAATTACCGGTAAAATTGGGTCGCTATATTTTATATATGACATGCCGTGAATACTTGACGGGAAAGTGTATCCCGGAAGGGTTGATAATATCCCCGAGATGAGTTCATAAGGAATTATTGTGTAAACCTCATGAGTGGATTCGTTCCGCACAATAATAAAGGTTGAACGGTACTAGTCTCGGATATAAGATATGAATATTATTTATTGAGCAATAAATAAATTTATTCATGGATATTTAAATCTTAAATACACGGAATAAATAATACTAAGATGGAGAAATATTATTTGATATAATATGGAATAATATTGGGAGTGCAATTTTATTTATATAGTGGAAAATAAATAAAATTTAATATTGATAAGAATTAATAGATTTGGGTTGGACCCAATTTAATTTTCAATATTTAGAAGCCCAATATTTATTCTCCTTATGATCCCCTACGTAGCCTATATAAGCACTACATGGTCTTCACTTTTCCTAACCTAAGTTACGCCAACTAAAAGTCTTGGAGAGTGAGGAAGATCCATAGAGTTCGATAGCTCGTCGCCCACCCGACGTTCGAACGGAAGTGCAAGGAATACGCGGGAAGATCACGAGGTCATCAAGATTCGTTTCTCCGTACAACGAATCGAGGTAATAATCGAGAACCCCCTTCTTTGATTATTTGCGTTGAATGAATTGTGATATATACATGAACACGCGATCCGGGAAAACGACGAATCTCGGGGACGGGGATTCGAGATCCCCGGCGAGGATCGAGGGAGGCGGTCGAACCCTAGGGTTCGGACCGCCCCATCGCGCGACGAACGGCGTGCCCCGGCTGGACGCCGGGGACACACGATCGACTTCGGTCGATCGCCGGGGTGCCACGGGCTGGTGCCGTGGCGGACCCCAGCCGCCGTCGTCGGAGGCGCGAAGCCGCGGGAACCCTCGGCTGGAGCCGAGGGGTGCGATCGATCGCGAGGATCGATCGCGGGCTGCTGCGGGGTCACCCGTAGCCGCCTCGCATGAGCCACGGGTTCGCCCGCAGCGGATCATGCGAGGGCGATGCCCTCGCGGGGCAGCGAGTCATCGCGACTCGCTGCGGGCTGCTACGAGCAGCCCCGGGGATGCCTCGCGCATCCCCAGCGATCGTCCGGGAACGATCGCGAGCCCCTCGCGGGGGCTCGGCTGGGCGCACGCAGCCTTCGGGCTTCGCTGGGCGTTCGGTCGGGCCCCGGCTCGTGAGGTGGTTCGCGTTCGTGGATCCGACTCGCTGGAGAAAATCGGCTGGGGGCGGGCTGCGTGTCTTCGGGCGCGTAGTCTCCAAAGGTCGGACTCCTGCGGATGAGTCGGGGATCCAGTCTTCGGTGATCGAGGGTTTTGATCGGGTTATCGGTTCCGCAAATTTTGATAGCCCGGGACATCGAATCCCAGCAATCACCAAATCCCCATGCATCCAGATGACGTCGAGCATACGGCGTTCTACTCAGAGAAAGGAATCTATTGCTGGGAAAGAATGCCTTTTGGCCTGAAGAATGCCGGGGCCACCTATCAAAGGTTGGTAAATCTGATGTTTTCTGATTTAATTGGTGTAACCATGGAAGTATACATTGATGATATAATCGTTAAAAGTAAAAATGAATCAGATCACATCAAAGACCTCGAAGAAGTATTCAAAATACTGGGGCATTATAACATGAAATTGAACCCCAAGAAATGTAACTTTGGAATTAAAAAAGGGATGATCCTGGGGCATGTGGTTAGCGAGAAAGGCATTGAGCCCAACCATACCAAAGTCCAAGCAATTCTGGACATGCAAGAGCCCCGGGACATAAAAGGCGTACAACGACTCACGGGTCGTTTAGCCGCCCTGAATCGGTACATTTCTTGCCTGGGGGATAAAACTCGTCCGTTCTTTGCTTCCATCAAAGGACAGGAATTTCACTGGAAAAAGGAGGCCCAACAAGCTTTTGTACGGATAAAGGAGTATTTATCCAATCCCAAAGTAGTTGTGGCCCCTAAACCAGAAGAAAAACTGTACCTGTACCTAGCCGCGTCGGAACACGCCATCAGTGCTGTTCTGACCAGGGCAGAAGGGATGGTGCATTTTCCGATATATTTCGTAAGCCAAGTACTACACGAGGCAGAAATAAAATATACTCCACTGGAGAAATTAACATATGCTTTAATAGTGTCAATCAGAAAACTCCGGGCATACTTATTTGAGCACCCCGTTGAGGTCTTGACAACTATGCCTTTAAGGCAAGTATTGCACCGGTCGGATATCACCGGGAGACTCCTACGCTGGGCGTTAGAAATTAGTCAGTATGACATAACTTTCGCCCCGAGGACAGCAATCAAAGCACAAGCCCTGGCAGATTTTATTGTGGAATTAACTTTCCCTGAGAAATCCCAGAGTCAACCACGCGCCTGGCAGCTGTTCGTAGATGGATCATCTACCACCGCGTGCTCGGGGGTAGGTGTGGTATTACTCAGTCCCGACGGAGATTCAGTAACCCATGCGGTGAAGTTTGAATTTCCTGCGTCCAACAATGAAGCAGAGTACGAAGCTCTCATTTCAGGGTTGGAACTGGCCATTGCCGTCGGGGCAAGAAAACTTCATGTGTTCATGGACTCGCAGTTAGTAGTGAACCATGTAAGTGGGGATTATGAAGCCAAAGGCGAACAAATGATAAAATACCTGAAATTGGTATGGGAACGTTGCGAAAAAATCACAGAAGTTCTAATCGAACAAATCCCACGGGAACACAATTCACAAGCTGACGCCCTGTCAAAATTATCATCAACTGAGGGCTCAGCAGACTTCTCAAATATAGTTTTGACAAAACTAACAATCCCATCAGTGGAACAAAGAGAAGCACAAATACAAGTACTTGCCGGGGCCGGGGAAGACTGGCGAATTCCCATTCAACGGTACATAGATACCGGGGAAGTACCAGCAGATAAAACCGAAGCAAGACAACTTCGTACCCGAGCGGCAAAATATACTTTGATAAATTCACAACTGTACAGAAGAAGTTATTCCCTTCCACTACTTAGGTGTGTGTCGAAGGAAGAAGGATTCAAAATCCTTGAAGAGATACATGATGGTGTGTGTGGAAACCACGCGGGTGGAAGATCCCTGGCACACAAAACCATGGGACAAGGATATTACTGGCCAACCCTGAGAAAGGATGTCGTCGGCTATGCACGTAAATGTGTCAAGTGCCAGACGAATGGGCCTAATATCCATGTATCCCCGGAGACCCTGAAATCCATTTACAGCCCGTGGCCATTTGCTCGGTGGGGTATCGACTTGATCGGACCACTAGCAACCGCCCGAGGCGGGGTGAAAATTCGCGATTGTAGCAGTCGACTATTTCACCAAATGGGTTGAAGCGGAACCGTTGAATAAGATTAATCAACCCCAGGTCATCAAATTCATATGGAAAAACATTATATGTCGTTTTGGTCTTCCCGAGTCAATCATTTCCGACAACGGAAAACAATTCGATGGGGCGGAGGTAGAGGAATTCTGTGAAAAATGGAAAATCAGGAGGTTATTCTCTACTCCCTACCACCCCCAGACGAATGGTCAGGTTGAAGCGGTCAATAAGATACTGAAACACACCATCAAATCAAAATTGGAAAGCCGAAAAGGAAAATGGGCGGATGAACTCCCAGAGGTACTGTGGTCATATCGAACCACAGCTAGAAACGCCACTGGTGAGACCCCCTATTCTTTGGCTTTTGGAACGGAAGCGGTGATTCCAGCGGAGATAACGGTGTTATCACATCGTACCGCTCAGGAAATTTCCCCGGAGAATGAAGCAACCATTCGAAAAGAATTGGATCTCCTTGAAGAAAGGAGGTTAGCTTCTGATTCTCTGAATGCCATGAATAAGCAAAGAATTGCTAAATTATTCGACTCAAAAGTAAAAGCACGAGAATTCCGAGAGGGAGACTTGGTGATGAAGAAAATCTTAGGAACGCACCAAGGAGCATTGGGACCGAACTGGGAGGGACCGTTTAGAGTGAGCCACTGCCTCCGGAATGGAGCGTACGAGTTGGAGCTACTCGACGGGACCAAGAATCAGTATCGATGGAATGCGTTGCACCTAAAGAAGTTCTACCACTGAGAAACTCTTGGGATACAAGTTATTTCTTAAAACTTCCTACGAAAATATATTTTGTAAAACCTTTTTGTACTTATTAAAGTATATCTATGCAGTTTTCAGCAAAAGCATTTTCTATCCTTTAAAAAATAAATGTATGTGAACTCTCACATGTTGTCTGTATAACAGAAATATATTACCCCGGGAAATCACATGAATTCCCCGGTGCGATAAAAATATTAAGTATTCTTGAAATACTAAGGTTCGGTAGATACCCATGAGATCTATTGATCAGGGGCCGATCATTTCTTTAAAGGCACAGATTCAATAGAGTAAAAGAAACTCAAGAATCGCCCTAAAGAAAATACTGGTCCGAGAAAATCCTAAAAGGTAAAGTATTCATACTAAAACCACTGGATCGGTCAGTTCTGTTGAAAGGAGAGATTTAAAGAGAAAAAATGTTACTTAGAATCATAATGATTCAGAGAGGTAACCAAATCCAAAAATCACTTTCACAGAACAAAAGAACTCACAGAGAAACCCAACAAAGTTTGATAAAACTTGGGTGTGAGCCAAAAGTTATCTATTCACAAGAATAATAATTCATCAAACAAGCTAAAATGACTTGTAAAAAGTGATAGATAATAAAGGGAAAATAAACCCTGAATAAAATGGTGAGAGGGCTATTAGTAAGACCCAAAGGATAAGCATCCAAAATAACATACTAAGTTATTACACACCAGCAAAATATAAATACTTGTTCCAGGCAAAAACTGCCTGTAGAATCCAAATGCGAAATAAGCAAATATTGTTTTTTGGCAATTAAATCCCAAACTGAACAGAAAATAAAGATTAAAATCTCTGAGCTTTTTACACTCAGAGTAGTCATCAAATTTTGCAGACTCCTGAGCTGTTATACTCAGGAGGTAGAACCACCATCACCTGGGGGAGTAGTGAGGATATCTTTTGGCTTGCCATCAGGCCCGACACCAAGAGTATCCATTTCCTCCCCTTCATCAACACCTTCCTCATCAGAAGCTTCAATAGGGGGTTTAGCAGGCTCACCAGGCATTGAGAGAAGACTGTATGTGGGCCACCATTTCATATCTATGCCGTGGACAACCTCCAGATCCATAAAGGGCTGTGGAACTCTGGAATCCAGAGTACACCCTTTCATGTGAGCTTTGAGGAGTTGTAAGCCATAGTCCCTGGCCCCATCATTCTTCTCCTTTGCTGCAGACCTGATAAGATCAGCATAAGCAGTGACATAGAGTAGGTCAGCCAATACCCGGGGATTGTGAGCAGGAGACTCTAACAGGGCTTCAAGCTCTGAGACCCTCTCCATGGACTATCCAAAGTCATCTTTGGCCTGTTTCAGCTCCCTGGTAACTTTGGCCACCTCCTCCTTGAGCTCTTTCTTCTCCCTGGTAAAGCTGTCCTGGGCATCCTCAATCTCTTCTTCTTTTTCTTTTACGGTCTTCAAGGCCTCCTGCATCTCAGATTTTAGCTTCCCTACCTCGGCCCGTGCAATATCGGCAGCCTTCTTCCACCTATCCCTGTCCCCTGCTGTGGCAGTGTATGCAGCTTTAAGCTCCTGTACCTGTGCCTCTTGCTTGCTGCTGGTAGTTTTGAGCTTGGACACTTCAGTTCTGATCTTTTCGGCCATGTTGTGAGCCCCAGAAATGGCAACTGCACTTTGACTGGCCAACTTTAGGGCCAGGGAAAAGGCATGCTCCTCATGGTCCATCATTTCATTGAGCTCTGAAGTCCAGCACCTACCAACAGCATCAATTGAGTCACCTACTGGATTGCCCAGAGTAGTGACAGGGTCAATGGGGCCTTTTCCAGAGAAGAAGGGAAGCAGAACTGAGGGGAGATTTTCCTGGGAAAACCTACCAAGAAATAAAACAGAAGAGTTAATTGAGTGAACCATGTAATATGAGAAGAGTGTAAATGAACAAAAACTTACTTGGTAAAAAGTATTTTTTCAACTCCAAAAACAGACTGATTTTTGTCAGCACGAGGGGGAGAGTCTGTCACCTCAATAATACCCTCATCAATCTTTTTCCTTTTCTTGTCGCCCTCGAGCTTGACTTGCAAAAGAGTTGATGACCCAGAAGGGGGTAAGCCATGACTTGGAGTAGCATCAGTCATCACCACGTCTGATGGCTGGGAGCTCTCCTTGTACGAATCCACAACATCTAAAATCCCTAGAGGATCTGTCTTACCGCCCTGAGCCGAAACCGTGTGGGATCTGGTACGGGAAGCCGGAGCACCAGGTGTGCCGCCCAGAGTTTTTGCAGACCCCCGTCCACCAACACTGGTGGAACTGGTTTATGCCCTGCGAGCCTTAGCGGCCAGGGCTGGGTTTGGGAGTCCCAGGCGATCAAACAATTTATTGTCTGCCATCTCGGTAGGTTTTAATTCAAAAACAGTAGAGAAAAACTCTGCACGGGAAAAGTAATACAATTACTCCCGACAAAAAATATTATAATTTCCCCGGGAAATATACTCCCAGGAAATAAAAGAAACTTATAAATATAAAGGAAAAATACCAAAACAAGGTTGATCCTCAACGAACGGGGGGCAAAACAAGCCTGCTGCGTCACGAATACTATCGTCGTTTAGATAATCTGAATCTCTTTCTTCGGCCGGGATACACTGCGCCAAAAGATTTGATGTCTCCAAATCCCACGGGAAGGAGCAGGTTGCCCGCTTAAGCCGCGCACCTACAAAATACAACCGAGTTTAGATCAGTTAAACTGTAAAATATTAAAGCTTTAAATGCTTACTTTCTTCCTTAACACCATAAGTAAGGGGGATGTCGATCTCCCCTTCTCGGGTTTGAGTTCTCCATCTCCCCGAAACAAAAAACCATCTATCCCAACAAGTCGGATCTTTTTCCTCAGGCTCCCGAATTTTCAATATATACTTCCTGTGGCGGACGGTATAGTCTCCCAGCGAATTCTTGTTGAAGTTGACTGGACTGAAGAAAAGGTGAAACTCATCCCCAGTAATGGGTCGAGAGAGTCCCACTTGCCCCAATACAGTCAAAACCCCATAGATCTGTGCCCATCCATTCGGATGAATCTGATGAGGAGCCAAACCCCACCGGTTCAACAAGACTGAAACCGAAGGATGTAGGGGAAACCGCAACCATTGATCCATTGCGTCGACGCCGATGGCCACCATGCCCGGAGGTGGACAACAGGCGGATTCACCCTCTTCTGGCGCATGCAAATGCACGTTGTAGGGAATCCGCCAATCGTCCCTCCAGTCGGCTAGTTGTGCCGCCGTCACCGTGCTTTCTCGGCCGTGTGCACCCCACTCCTGGTGGTTCGGGTCTGGTTGAACCGGTATAACGATCCTCTCAACAGGTACGTAAGGGTGGGCCTCCTCCAGTTCATCTAGACGGAACGCCGGCAGAGCCGACGCGGCCTCTTCCATGATTTTTTTGCATTGGCGTGCGAGGAGAACTTCTGGTGCTTCAACTTTCGGTCGAACGACTTTGGAGATTTTCGGCATATTGTCGGGTTGGTAAAAAGAGGTTTACACAGTAAATAAACAAAGAAAAATTACAGAGGAAGAAAGAAGATTCTTACCAAAATGTGGATCTGAAAGGTCGATAAACACTTGGAGTGAATTTCAAAATTCTAAACTCCTATATGTTTATTGATTTCGAAAATCAATTTCTGCCGTTTTTTCATCCAACGGTGAGGATTGAAGGAGGGGAGAAGATAGCAGTTACCGAGGAAAAACGCACTCGAGTACGTCTCCACTACCCATCAAACCCTAAAAATACTTGGCCAGGATAATGCCACGTGGCAAAAGTCTCCTGACAAGGTAAGTTGAAAAAGTTACTCTCTTTTTCAAATTTATTATTATTTTATTACGGTTATTTATGGATAAGTATCAGAATACTTATCTCATCCATATAAAAACATAGAATCCTTTAAGGATCGAAACTCTGATTTATTTCACCGGGAAAAATCCCAAGAAATGAAACCTGGAAGATAAACCCAGGAAAGGTAATCTTACATAAGAAAATACCAAAATACTTCTCGAATAGATTTCACGGGGAAAAGAACCCCCAATTATCTTTTGCATGAGAATTTTCCAGCTCGGAATTGATAGAGCTATCTTCAGAATCAGTTCCCAGATCAATGATCTCCTCTCCATCCTTTCCAAATACCCCAATGCTGAAAGACTTTTGCCCACGCAACTCCAGAAAGATGATTCCGCTCACTGAAACCAACCGACGCTCACAAAACTTACTCCAACCGTCAGTCAGTACCAGACGCCGACCATCCTTCTCCACTTTCACCGTCCAGATTCTTTCAAAAGCATCTACCAAAGCGACGTCCTGTCCAGCAAGCTCCGGAAACTTTTGTGAAAAAGATAAAGACAAAGGCAGCTTAGCCTTCATCGACCGATTCCTAATCCTGAAGGAGAAACTCGTGATATTATTCGGGTACACTTCTCTATTCCAAGTGAAAGCCATGATATGAAGCCGTAATGCTATGTGAAGAGCCTTTAAAGGCGTAAAAACAACATTAAATGAAGAGTCAACCACCGACAGAAAGTCAGAGTGCAGATTCCAAGGCGTGCAGACCGAGGTATTCAAACACAATCTTCAGGGAAATCGAAGTTGAAAACTCCAATTTTCCTGGGGGCCTATGTTATACCCGATAAAACGGTCACCGACACGTGTCAACAATGAGGTAGCCACGTCATCAGATGTGCAAGTCAGAATCAACCTATGGAAAAAGACCTAAAAAGGCAACTAACAGAAGTCAGAAAAGAGCTTGGACGGGAACGACCGCACGGTAGTGTCAGACTTATTACACGGGAATATCCTTGGGGGAGGTGTCAGAGTCAACAGGTGGTCAAAAGGCATTTGACGGGAGAAGGAGATAAAGCCTTTGTTTAGAGTTAAGTGGGTTTTTAATGCTAGACATTAGTGGAGTTGTGGTCCAATCAGGAGCCGATAAGTGGGCATTAGGTGGCATAATCTTGCCATGCATGGGTTAGTATAAATAGAAGGTGTAAGAGAGGAAGAAAGGGAGATGCAAACCATTGTATTTCAAAATGAATTCTAAGTATGAATATTTGAATAAAGAGGTGCCTTGAGCATCCATTTTCTGCTTACGATTTCTGTATAAACTATTACCCTTTGCTAGCTTACCTATAACAAATATACATTTTGTGTTGTTGCCAAAACCCTCTGTTACCAGCAAATAACACCATCAAAGAGCAAAAACAACCCAAAACAAACCCTAATTATATAAAACCTATGGATCCATTAATGGAGTTTTACAGAGTCTATTTCATTGAAGAAGAAGGGAATAAAAACCTTATATCAAAAGTATTCAGCTCTCACCACTTATACTAAAGATAAAACAAAAGGACATAAAAGGAAAATACACCAATAGGAATAATCTGGAATTCCTATGTGTACATAAAAACAAAACAAGTTGTTATTCCAATAATCTTGTGTGCATGGACCATACACCAAAGTCCAGCAAGACACTTCATGTAGTGGTCTTTGATACTGTGGTCTCCATATTTTTATACGAGGCGATGTAGTTTCGTTCGGACGGTAATTCGGTAATTGTCATGTGAATAACAGTTTCCGAACCTCAATTATCGATGCGCTTTTTGTTTATGAAAAATTAGGTTTTACTTTTAGGGGTAATTAATTGTTTGGTAAATTCGTGTTCCTAGTTTTCTCAAAATTTCTCTTTCGATTTCGGATTGCATCATTCCCATTTTTGCAGGTGCTCCTTGGAGATGTTGAAACTGGAAAGTCTAGTTTGATGTTGCGTTGTGTGAAAGCACAGTTCGTCGAGTTTCAGGTTTTGGAAAAAAAATATTTTGTGTCATGGGATAAGATTTTCTTTGTCTCGTGGGTTCCGGTGAATGAATGAACTTGTATGCTGTAGGAATCGACCAGTAGCGGCGTTTTTTTTGCAAGCAGTTGCTGTGAAAGATGCGACTATGAAATTTGATGCGACTATCACAGCTTAGCTCCAATGTACTACGACATTGTTATCTACGACATAACGAATCAAGTACGCACTTTGACAATTGGTTGTTTGGAAAAACAAAAGTATTAGTAATCCGTCGCTTTCCCGTACATGGACATGGGCAATGTTAAAGTTGAACTGGTGGTGGTGGAGGATGACTGGATGAGATGGATGCGGAACCCCGAAACAGACACGATACATATTACCATGCTTTTTCCCTTTTTTCTTGTGTGAGAAATTTCTATTTGGTCCTTTAGTTATATTTGCTGACGAAAAGTTACTTTTTTCTTCCAAAATATTTACTGTAGTATTCACATTTGACTTATTTTCTTGGTCCTTTATTAAACTTGTTGTTGATAATTGATTTTATTAAAGGTTGTTATCTTGTAAATTGAATTAGTTCTGTGTTTCTTATGCTCCAATGTGGTTTTATGTTTCTGGTAATTTTATGTAGCATCTTCCTGTGTAAGCTAAAAAGTTTCAGTTCAAAGCTAATTTCTCTCCATTTGCAAAAATCCTGGTGCATGGACATTTGAGTGATGTTGATCTGTTACTAATTTCTCTATGTTTTTGTACGACATTCTTCTTTGTTGTGTGTTGAATTCTTCTCTGTTTTATGTTGAATTCTTCTCTGTTTGGTTAATCAATTATTCAAAACTTATTTCTTCATTATGGAATTCTTTGTTTTACAAATGAATTTCTCTCTTTTTTTAAATGAATTCTTCTTTATTTCTTAGTTTAATGGTTTCAAAGATCTTGGTGTTGCTCCTTTAAGCTCTGAAGTCATTATTAATGATGATGTTAAAGACGATAATAATGTAATATCTTCTTATTCATTATTATTCTTCATTATTTTCACTTGCTTTCTTAGTTCTACTTTGTTTCATACTACTGAAGAAGGTAATAATTAATTATTTTTTATTCATTTCTTTTTCTTTTATTCATAGTGAGTTCTACTCTATTGTATACTGAGGTCTACTCGTTTTTATATTTATATTTAATTCTAAAGGTAATAAAATTTATTACCTTCTTATTCATTTTTGTGTTATTAATACCTTTCTCCTGTATTTTGCACATCAAATGTATTACCTCCGTCAAAAGGGTATTTTTTGTATTCTACTGATTTTAGTAGTGAGTTCTACTCTATTTTATATTGAATTTTACTGTGTTTGAATTCTCCAGACAGGTATATGCCTCCACGATCAGATCGTAGGTATTTAATGGATTTACCATGAAGGTTCTCCACAAGAGCTTCGCACTCCTTGAACTAGTCAAAGTACATGCTTTTGCGGCGCATCAGGTACCTAAATCCATACCTTGAGTAATCATCACTAGATGAAGTACTCGTACCCTCCTCTTGTCTAAGAAGACATAGGTCCGCATACATCAAAGTGAATCAGTTCCAATACTTGTCCGGATCTATAGCATTTATCCTTAAAAGGTTACTTGGTCATATTACCCTCCAAACATAATTCGCAGGTAGGAAGGTCCTCTCCTTCAACACCACTGATTAGACCATCAGTTATTTCAACCTTTGAATTCTATTTGAATAAAAATGAATTAGCTTAAGATGCCATAAGTATAATTGATTCATCCTAGAAGGTTCCTTTCTCTTATTGGTGTTAGATAATGTGTTACTAGTTTCGGTTTGTTGCATCGTGGTAGATTCAGGATTTAACATCAAATTGTCAACCAATGTGTCAGAACAAATATTATCACCTATTCTTCTTATAATCATCGAATGATCAGAAGAAATAAAATATCAATTTCTTTAGAAACTGAAATCAAATTCTTTCTAAATCCAGGCACATATAGACAATGTATAAAATCATTTCATTACTTCAAAGTAAATGAATATCTCCCACTGCAACAGCCGCCACCTTCGCAGTATTTCCCATGTAGATAATGATCTTTTCCTCTCTAAGTCGCCGGGTTTCCTGGAACCCTTGCATATAAATGCAAACATGATCAGAGGCTTCCGTATCTACATGCTGGAGTTGTGTACTTAATGTCTAGATTTAAGTAACGGAAACTCCCGATCCATTGTCATTAATCTATTTAATTAAATAAACAATTATTTGCGTTTAATTATTTATAATTAAATATATGCAAATTATAGTTCTAGATTATATACGTTGTAGTTAGTATGGTGTGCGGGCCCACACAGAAGATCATACTATCGGTTACTCGTATTTAATCAAACAGTTGCTCACGACCTAGATGGACACGGACCAATCCATCGGTATAGTCGTTGTGTGAGAGAGAAAATAATCTGTCTTAATTATTTTATCACACTTGTACACTTGGTGTATTGGGCGGATCGTTTGAGATTTATCGATTAGGATTGCCTTGGATAATCGATTTAAATCTCAGTGTATTTTATTCTTAATCCCCGATACTATTGCGGGTGTGTATATTTAATATAAGTGACTTTGATTTTCCAAAGGAATTGACCGGTTTTATTACTGGGTCAATTACCGGTTAAGTTGGGTCGCTATATTTTATATATGACATGCCGTGAATACTTGACGGGAAAGTGTATCCCGTAAGGGTTGATAATATCCCCGAGATGAGTTCATAAGGAATTATTATGTAAACCCTGCAGGTGGATTTGTTCCGCATAATAATTAAGGTTGAATGGTACTAGTCTCGGATATAAGAGATGAATAATTAATTAGCAATAAATTAATTTTATTCATGGATATTTATATCTTAAATACACGGAATAAATAATACTACCGGAGAAATATTATTTGATATATTATGGTTTAATATTGGGAGTGCAATTAATTTATATAGTGGAAAATAAATTAATTAATATTGATGGGATTAATAGATTTGGGCTTGGGCTCAATTTAATCATCAATATTGGAAGCCCAATATTCCACCTCCTTAAGATCCCCTACGTAGCCTATAAAAGCACTACATGGTCTTCTCTATTCTCATAACTTGAAGATCACAATTCTAGAGAGAGAAAGTAGAGAGGGAGATCCATGGAGTTCGGAAGATCGTCGCCCACCCGACGTTCGAGCTAGTGCAAGGAATACGTGGGAAGATTTCAAGGTCATCGATTGATCTCGTTTCTCCGAACAACGAATCGAATGTAAAATCGTTAAACACCCTTGATGATTTTATTCGATTATTTATTGAAAATACCGTAGAACCAAGATCCGAGGACGAACCCCGGACGAGGATCGAACCGGGCGGTGGTGGTCGAACCACCGGACCGCCGGCGGTTCAAGGATCCCCGTGGGGATCGAACCAAACACGCCCCGGCTGAACCGGGGGCGTGCGCATCGAAGGATCCCAGCCCACGGCTGGGTGTGCGATCGAACCCTAGGTTCGATCGCTGGGGTGGCGGGTTGGTGCCGCCGCGGCTCGCGAGGCGAGCCGCCCCCTCCTATGCGAACGGCGAGTCCGGCGATCGCATGGTGCGATCGCGAGCTCGCACCCGCGGGGGTGCGGCTGGACGTGCGCTGTCTTCGGACGCCGCTGTGCGTTCGGTCGTATCCCGGCTCGCGTGGTGGTGCTCGAGTGATCTCCGGCGAAGGGTTTTTGATCCGGCTATGGTTTCCGCAAATTTTAATAGCCCGGGATATCGAATTCCAACAATTGGTATCAGAGCGTGGTTTATGTTCGCGGTATTTTCGATAAAATTTTTCTACCTTGCAGGGTTTCCGACTATTATGGCTAGATATAATTTATTCGTTAATTATTGTCATAATATGTTTTGATTAAACTCTCGGACATGTCGAGATTCGTTTTATGTGTGGTGAATGCTTGTAATAGTAAAAATTCGGGGGTTGACCGAATTTAGGATTTATTATTACGTTCTACTTTTTCCGGAAATTGTATAGGGTCGATTTCATGTATAGAATCGATACCGGATAGTATAGAATTTATTTTGTAATTTATTCTATGTTGGATCGATGCCGAAACGACCGCCGGAGAAGAAGAAGATGTGACGAAGAAGACGAGAGAGGGAGGACTCGGTTCGGCCAACCCCATGGTCGAACCATGAAGGATCGAAGGCCGCGGGAGTCGAAGGCAGCACGGATGCACGGTAGTCTTAAGTACTGCTTAATCAATTAATTCAATTGTCAAGTTGGCGGAATTGATCAATTGATATTGCATGTGCTGGAGGTAATGCATGCTTCATGCATGGTAACTATCGCTAATTGATGATGCATGTGCTGTTAGCTCTCGATCGGAAGTGGGTCGAGCACGGGGATTCCAATCTTCGTGTCTCTTCCGGTAAAGATTCTATTCCTAATTTAATTCGGTTTTCCTTATTTAATTATTCATATTTTAAGAATTAATCCAATTAATTTTGGATTAGGATTCTTTAATGGAATTTTTAATAGATTAGGAAAAGAATTATTTTGGAAAGTTTAAAAGTCCTAAATTAATATTTCCCTATTTAATTATTCCTTTATGGAATTTTTAATAGATTGGAAAAATAATTAATTTGGAAACTTTTGAAAGTCCTTCATTAATTTTTCCTATTTAATTATTCCTTTATGGAATTTTTAATAGATTAGGAAAGGAATTAATTTGGAAGGATTAGGAGTCCTGAATTATTTTATTTCCTTATTTCATTATAGAAATCTTCTAGAATATTCCAAATGGGTTTTGGATAGGATTCTAGAGATTTAATGAAATTAGAAGAGGAAAATAAAAAATAATAAAAATATTAATAATATTTAATTTTATTTTTGATATATTCGATTGACTTAATTTTCGAATTAAGTAACTTTTGGATTAATTGAAAATAAATAGATTTAAATATTGGGATTAATATTCTCGTCACATGGAGCATTCAAGAACGAAGACTGAAGACTAGAAGATGCGTACGGAGATGGAATAATGCCATGATAGTCGGAAAATAATATTCTAGTATTATTTTGATTATGTGATAATAGTATATGCTTTATTTCATGTATGCATGCTTATGTGTATTTAATTATGCATTAGATAGCGTATCCCTTTATTGTAAAAAGCTAAGTGGGAGAGGGAATGGAAACATTCCCATGGTCTCCATTACTGTTCTCTTAGTGACTCTTATGGACTTTTGAAGTTCGTATAGACGAGTCATTGGAGGAGAATTCTTGTAATTCCTTTTACGAGAAACATTGATTAAGTTTATCAAACAATGCCTAATTTGTCTTTCTGAAGCTGACTTCAAGTCGATTCATTCTCACTCCGGGGAGTGGAATGGAGCCAAAGCCACTTGGTCATGTGGATGACACAAATTAGAGACCTTCGTACCATTTCTAGAAATGGATCGATTGTCTGCTCGGCTCCCTCATCTAATGAGAGATAGGGTTGTTCGCATGGTGAATCACTGGTTAAAAACTTCGAGTTTCACTTATGATTCTCCGCGTCCTGATTTACAAAAATCGAATGGATCAAGTAATTGGGAGTCAATTATAAAGGTCTCTTGGTGTAGTAAACGTCCACACCACGTGGCTTGCTATACTAACGGATTTTGGATTAATTGATGTAGACAGTTATAAGGAATTGTGAAGAATTGTGAAATCATCGTAAACGTCCACACCACCTGGCTTGCAGTGATGTAGCAGTTCCAAACGATTTACTTTAGTACTGAGTAATGGTTTACACTTAGATACGCATTATAGTATTCTTCCCCACGAAGTTACACTATAAGTGATGTATGACCGAAGCAAAACTAATTGCTAAATCGTTTGGGTAGGTAAACGTCCACACCACGTGGCTTGCCATATCTGATGGGATTTTAGATGTGATTAGTGGTTTAATGATATTATTTGAGAGAGATAGTATCGGAGATTAAATCAATTGTTTGTTATTATATGTGCTCATAGATTATGGATGGCTTTGAACCCACTTTCTGTGATACTTAAGGATTTAACTCATTGGTCCCTAGATGTATTGATTGGAATAGAGGTTTGGACATTGCCCAGACTGTTAGAGAGTACAAGTTTGTACTCAGTGAGCTTTGTCCTCCCGAGCCTACCAATGTCTTAACTGATGAGAGAACTGATTTTAAGAAGTGGGAAAATGCTTTTGCAACTAACCACTGATTATGATATCATGTTCAAACTCAAGGAGATGTTTAGACATGACGTAGCGGCTAGACAAGAGGCGATGAGGATACTCATAAAGGCCAGTCATTTTGAGGAAACGCTTAAACGTGTTTCGAGATGATGGACCTTTTGGACGAGTTGAGACGGAAATCGCAAGCTCTTGTAGCCAATGCCAAAGTTTTTGAACCTGAGGGCCAAAACGGGGTAAAGGAAAAGAAAGCAATGAAACCCAATGGTCCTAAGTTTCTTGGATAACGAGATGGGACGAGAAAGCCAATAGGCAAGAGTTCTCGATGCAAACAGTCTGGGTACTGGAAGTCTGATTATCCTCTCAAAGAAAGTACGAAATCTTCTTTAGTCGTAAAACATAGTCAGTGGTATTATCTACCGGAACCTGGTGTGTAGATATGGAACCACTGACGGTATGTGCATTTTAAATGCAAGGGTTCCAGGAAACCCGACGACTTGGAAAAGAAGAAATCGTAGTCTACATGGGCAATGCTGTTGAGGAGGCAGCTGTTGCAGTGGAAGACAATTATATAGGATTTCATTTTGAGTTATTGCTTTTATGTACCTTTTAGAAAGAACTTTGTTCTGGATTTCTAATGAATGAATATTTTATTTCTTTTAATCATTTGATGGTTATAAGAAGAAATAAGGATATTATCTATTCTGGTATATTAGCTAGCAATATATAAATGATGAATCCTAAGTCCACCACGATGCAACGAACCGTAGCATGAAACTCGTTTTACTTATAAGAGATATTTCTGTAATGAATCATTTATACTTGTGGATTCTTATGCTAAAGTCATGTTTATTCAAATAAGAAGTTCAAAGGTCGAAAATTGATATTTTGATCAATTAAGTTGAAGGAGTGGACCTTCCGACCCAAGAATCTAATTTGGAAGATAACATAACTAAGCAATCCTTTATGGATATAAGGCCATAAGATCCGGACAAGTATTAGAATTGATTAACTCTGATGTATGCAGACCTTTGTCTACTCAGACAATAAGGTACGAGTACTTCATTTTATGATTACTCGAAAAATGGATTAGCATACCTGATGTGCCACAAAAGCAAAGTGTTTTGACAAGTCAATGGACACAAAGCTATTGTGGAGAACCTTCAAGGTATATCCATTTGTAGCCTGCGATTTGATCGCGGAGGCAAGTACCTGTCTGAGGAATGCATGGCATACTGATCAGAGATTGGGATTTGATCCCAGATGACTACACCATACACTGTTGTGTAGAAATGGTGTGTCGTAAATAAGAAATGGAACTCTTATAGAAATATTAAAAGCATGAGTTATACGGAACTACCTGTGTTCTATGGATATGTCTGGAAACAACGGCGCATTCAAATGCGGTTGTAGAATATCCTAGAAGAACAAAAGATGTGTGTTCAATAGTACTATAAACCAGAAGGACGTTATAAGTTCTAATGCCCGGTTCTTAGAGGAAGACTATTAAATGAACCACAAGCCCAAAGTGACGTAATACTTTGAATGAGAGAGAACGATAAGGACTGAGAACCAGCCGAACCGAGTAGCGGTACACCACTAACTGCACCTACTGTTATTATTTTGTTTATACACCGGAATGCCGTTGTAGTGGGAGGTTGTGGATCAACCGAAGATATTCATAAGACTAGGAGAGTTTTCGGACTCTGGACCTAGTATACATGAAATCGATCCCTGGATCTACATGGAGGCAGTACTAGATCTAAATGTGCCTTCTTGGAAAGCAATAAGGATTATTGCTAAGAGGCAAGATCATTTAGAGTACAAGCTTAGCTGATCCATTTATGGATTGGAACAAAGCATTAAGTTCGTGGTACTTGCAAATTGATGAGATAGTCCATTTTATGGATTCATCAAAGCATAGACGAATCGTGTGTATTGGAAACGTGATGGAACAAAGTGGTGTTTCTCGGGTTTTATGTAGAGAACATTCTTATCATTGGTAACAATGTAAAGATGTTTTCAAGACATAAAATGATAGTTGTCTAGATGAATCAATATGAAAGATATAGAAGAAGTTAGACATGTTCTTGAGATTTTGGATCTCTAGGAAAGAACATCGTACTTCTCCTGGACATCTTACATATATATGATTATGGTTCGTTTTAACATGCAAGATTCCGAGAAAGGTTCGTTACCTTACGGAATGCATCTATCTAAGGATATGTGTTTTGGAAACACAAAAGGAGATAGAAGCAATAAAAGCGGTTTCCTACACTTGGAGTGTGGAAAGCTTGATAAATGCAATGTTGAAAACGAGAACCTGATATCGGCTATGCGGTTAGCATAGTGGGAGGATATCAAGGTAATCCTGGAAAGGAATACTCGACTGCTGTAATGAATATTTTAAGTACTTTCGAAGTACTGGAAACTATGTTATGGATTACGGAGCAGACAAGTTTTTTTTTTTTTGGACTACATTCTCTTAGATTTCTAATCGAATGAGGACCGGTGTAAGTCGATATAAGGCTATGTGTTTCACTATTGAAGGATAAGGAGTTTTAACATGGAAGAGTGATAAGCACGATGCTTTTCGGACTCTGCCATGGGTAACCAAATAGCGGCCTCAGAGGCAGCGGAAGTTTTGGTATAGCTCCGGGATAATCTCTGGGACTTAGATATGATTCTTAATTTGCCAAATGCTATGTAAATAGCGGTGCAATGGCAAATGGTAAGAAATCATAAGTCCATAAGTGTAATATAACACATGGAGCAAGTACCACCTGATACGAATCATCGTCAGAGAAGACGACGCTGTAGTCACCAAGATAACTTCAGAGCGGCAACCTAGATTGCTCATTCACATGGTACTTCTTGGAAGTACAGTTTAAGCACGTGATGAGTATGGGAGTCGGAAGTTTGGAGGAAATGACTAGACCTTAGTACAAGTGGGAGATTGCTGGAGTTGTGTACTTAATGTCTAGATTTAAGTAACGGAAACTCCCGATCCATTGTCATTAATCTATTTAATTAAATAAACAATTATTTGCGTTTAATTATTTATAATTAAATATATGCAAATTATAGTTCTAGATTATATACGTTGTAGTTAGTATGGTGTGCGGGCCCACACAGAAGATCATACTATCGGTTACTCGTATTTAATCAAACAGTTGCTCACGACCTAGATGGACACGGACCAATCCATCGGTATAGTCGTTGTGTGAGAGAGAAAATAATCTGTCTTGATTATTTTATCACACTTGTACACTTGGTGTATTGGGCGGATCGTTTGAGATTTATCGATTAGGATTGCCTTGGATAATCGATTTAAATCTCTATTTTATTCTTAATCCCCGATACTATTGCGGGTGTGTATATTTAATATAAGTGACTTTGATTTTCCAAAGGAATTGACCGGTTTTATTACTGGGTCAATTACCGGTTAAGTTGGGTCGCTATATTTTATATATGACATGCCGTGAATACTTGACGGGAAAGTGTATCGCGTAAGGGTTGATAATATCCCCGAGATGAGTTCATAAGGAATTATTATGTAAACCCTGCAGGTGGATTTGTTCCGCATAATAATTAAGGTTGAATGGTACTAGTCTCGGATATAAGAGATGAATAAATTAATTAGCAATAAATTAATTTTATTCATGGATATTTATATCTTAAATACACGGAACAAATAATACTACCGGAGAAATATTATTTGATATATTATGGTTTAATATTGGGAGTGCAATTAATTTATATAGTGGAAAATAAATTAATTAATATTGATGGGATTAATAGATTTGGGCTTGGGCTCAATTTAATCATCAATATTGGAAGCCCAATATTCCACCTCCTTAAGATCCCCTACGTAGCCTATAAAAGCACTACATGGTCTTCTCTATTCTCATAACTTGAAGATCACAATTCTAGAGAGAGAAAGTAGAGAGGGAGATCCATGGAGTTCGGAAGATCATCGCCCACCCGACGTTCGAGCTAGTGCAAGGAATACGTGGGAAGATTTCAAGGTCATCGATTGATCTCGTTTCTCCGAACAACGAATCAAAGGTAAAATCGTTAAACACCCTTGATGATTTTATTCGATTATTTATTGAAAATACCGTAGAACCAAGATCCGAGGACGAACCCCGGACGAGGATCGAACCGGGCGGTGGTGGTCGAACCACCGGACCGCCGGCGGTTCAAGGATCCCCGTGGGGATCGAACCAAACACGCCCCGGCTGAACCGGGGGCGTGCGCATCGAAGGATCCCAGCCCACGGCTGGGGGTGCGATCGAACCCTAGGTTCGATCGCTGGGGTGGCGGGCTGGTGCCGCCGCGGCTCGCGAGGCGAGCCGCCCCCTCCTATGCGAACGGCGAGTCGCCGGACTCGCCGTAGGGTTGCTTCGATGCAACCCGACGATCGCATGGTGCGATCGCGAGCTCGCACCCGCGGGGATGCGGCTGGGCGTGCGCCGTCTTCGGACGCCGCTGTGCGTTCGGTCGTATCCCGGCTCGCGTGGTGGTGCTCGATTGATCTCCGGCAAAGGGTTTTTGATCGGGCTATGGTTTCCGCAAATTTTAATAGCCCGGGATATCGAATTCCAACACTACACACCAGATGTTGGTAGATATCGCCACTGAAAATGTATCAATGACTAAGGAAAAGTTTACACCTTGCTTTTATGAGAGGACAATCAAACGTCCAGTGCCCATACTGCTTGCAACGGAAGCACTTGCCTTGCGGCTTGCTTACCCCATCTCGTGGTCCAAAAGCTACGACCACTGGGTTTCCGTATCTTGCTTCTTCTTTTCCATCTACCCGTACATAGGCTCATAAACCTTTACTTGACACGAGAGGAAAAAGATAATGAAGTACACACTTGTACTTCTCAGCAGTTAGGACATTGTCCAGATTTCGATTACAATCAACATTCTAAGGGTCAGTGAGTATAATTACCTTATCGTATAACACATAGTGGAGCAAAGTCATTTATAACCTATAAGCACATAAAACAAACAATCGATTTAATTCCGATACTATCTACCTCAAATAATATCATTAAATCACTAATTACATCTAAAATCCCATCAGATATGGTAAGCCACGATAGTGTGGACGTTTACCTATCCGAACGATTTCGCAATTAGATTTGCTTCGGCCGTACATCATCATAGCGTTACTTCGATGGGAAGGATACTATGAAGCGTATCTAAGTGTAAACTATTACTCAGTACTAAGAAGATTGTTTGGGATTCGCATATCATCGCAAGCCACGATAGTGTGGACGTTTAGTACACCAAAATATTTTTATCAATTGAAATCCAATTGCTTGAATCATAGAATATCATTAATCAAGACGCGGTGAATCATAAGTGAAAACTCGAGGTTTCTAACTAGTGATTCACCATGCAATCAACCTTATCTCTCATAGAATGAGGGAGCCGACCAGACAATCGATCTAGTCATAAAATGACACGAAAGTCTCTAATTTGTGTTTTCGACATAACCAAGTGGCTTTGGCTCTATTCCACTCCCCGGAGTAAGAATGAGTCGACTTGAAGTTAGTTTCAGAAAGACAAATTAGGCATTGTTTGATAAACTTGATCAATGGATCTCGTAAGACGAATTACAAGAATTCTCCTCCAATGACTTGTCTATATAAACTTCAAAAGTTTATAAAAGTCACCATGAGAACAACAATGGAGACCATGAGATTGTTTCCAATCCCTCTTCCACTTAGTATTTTATAACAACAAGGGATACGCTATCTAATGCATAAATAAATACACATAAGCATGCATACATGAAATAAAGCACATAAAATATTATCACATAATCAAAATAATACTAGAATATTATTTTCCGACTATTATGATTTTATCGCATCCCCGTACGCATCTTCTAGTCTTCAGTCTTCGTTCTGGAATGCTTCCATGTGACTGGAATATTAATTCCAATATTTAAATCTATTTATTTTCAATAAATCCAAAAGTTACTTAATTATAAAAATTAAGTCAATCGAATAAATCAAAAATAAAATTAATATTAATTAATATTAATTAATATTTTTATTTTTCTTTTCTAATTCCATTAAATTTTAGAATTCTATCCAAGACCCACGTGAAATATTCTAGAAGATTATTATAATGAAATAAGGAAATAAAATAATTTAGGACTTCTAAAAATAGGAATAATCAATTAGAAAGACCAAATTAATTCCAATTTTTTTTCCTAATCCATTAAAATTCCCAAAAATAGGAATAATCAAATTAGGAAAAACGAATTAATTTCAAATCAATTCTTTTTCAAATCCATGAAAATTCCCAAAAATAGGAATAATCAAATTAGGAAAACCGAATTAATTAGGAAAAATGATCTTCGCCGAGATGAACACGGGGTGGGGATCCTCGCGCCCACCACCGGACCGCCGCCTAGGAGATGGCCGGCCACCGTCGCCGACGGCCCCTCCCCTTGCGATCGATCTCTCGCTGCTGTTGGGCGCTACGGGTCGCTGCGGGAAAACCCGCAGCAGGCAGCTGATCGATGCGGGAAAACCCGCAACCGATCTGCGTGATCGAGCCTTAGGCTCGATCTACCTCGCGTGATCCGTTTCTAGATGAGTCGTCGGGCCGCCGGCGGTCCGGTGGTCCAACCACCACCGCCCGGTAGACCTCGTCTCGGGTCGTATCCATCGGATCTTGGTTTGCGGTATTTTTATGATAATTAATCTTTAAAATCATAAGGGGGTTCTATGATTTTACCTTGTTCTCGTTTGCCGGAAAATCGAGATCTATCGAAGACCTTGAGACCTTCCCACGTACTCCTTGCACTAGCTCGAACGTCGGGGTGGACGATGATCTTCCGAACTACATGGATCTCCTTCTGAAACTCTCTAGAATATCAAGTATGATAATCTTGTCTTGGTAAATAGAGAAGACCTTGTAGTGTTTTTATAGGCTACGTAGGGGACCTTAAGGAAGTAGAATATTGGACTTCCTATGAAATTAATTAAATTGAGCCTAAGCCCAAATCTATTAATTAATCCATAAATTATATTTAACTCCACTATATAAATATAATTGCACTCCTCAAATAATAATCTTCCGAAATATTATTTATTCCGCATGTTTAAGATATAAATGACCATGAATAAATTATATTTATTGCTAATTAATTTATTCATCTCTTGTAATTCCGAGAATAGTACCACTCAATTTTATTATCATGCGGATTATAATCCACTTGCAAGGTTTACATGATAATCCTTATGAGCTCATCTCGAGAACATTATCCACCCTTATCGGGACACACTTTCCCGTCAAGAATTCACAGCATGTCATACATAAAATATAGTGACCCAATTTGCCGGTAATTGTCCGAATATATCTAATTAGGCAATTCCATAGGTTAGTCAAAGTCACTAATATTAAATGCACACACCCGCAATAATATCAGGGATTAAGAATATAACATACTGAGATTTAAATCGATTATCTAAGGCAATCCTAATCGATTAATCTCAAGCAGGTCCACTCAATACACCAAGTGTACAAGTATAATAAAATAATTAAGACAAATTATTTCCTCTTATTATAAAATGACTATATCGATGGATTGGTCCCTGTCCATCTAGGTCGTGAGTGACTATTCGATTAATATACGAGTAACCGATAGTATGATCTTCCGTGTGACGTCGCACACCATACTAACTACAACGTATATAATCCAGGACTATATTTTGCATATATTTAATTAAACATAATTAAATGCAAATAATTGTTTATTATTAAATAGAATAAATGTTTTAACGGAGTTCACATGTTACTTAAATCTAGACATTAAGTATACAACTCCATCATAATGAAACCAAGCGCATGGTGGAGGACACTGAATGAACCAATTAAGCATTGAATGGCAAGCTCAGTGCACGACCACTGAATGCATGCTCACTGAACACTGAATGCATGCTCAATGAACACTGAATGCAAATACAAAACACTGAAATGCATAATAAAATCCACACAGAGTGCATGCATGCTGAATCAAACATTTAAGCATTGATTGGGTACAGAGTTTCAAACGGCTGGACTAACCGTGCAGAAATCACGTACCTGGATTCGAAATCGGCAAGGAAGGCGGCGGCGTATCTGACATCTGAATTGTGCCAGGAACGGCGGCGGTGGCGATGAAATCGATCGATCGATGCCGATGGAGACAGACTGCATGCCTCCGTCCTTCACCCTCCTTAGCTTGAACGCGGCGGCGGAGAAGAATTCCCTCGGCTCGAAATTGAATGGCAACGACGCCGGAGGGGAGAGGGAGAGAGAGAGAGAGAGAGAGAGAGAGAGAGAGAGAGAGAGAGAGAGAGAGAGAGAGAGAGAGAGAGAGAGAGAGAGAGAGAGAGAGAGAGAGAGAGAGAGAGAGAGAGAATTGAATGCGCGTGATTTTTAATTTTCCCCTCAACTCGATTGTGAAAATAGGTGGAAGAGTATTTTCGTCCTTCCAGATACATTTTTTGGCCAAATTAGAACAAAAAAGCTTAATTGGTGATATTTTTCCCTTATATATATACACTGTATATATTTTTAAAATATTTGTATTTTAGAGTAACATTTCACACAAAGATACTTTAGAAATGAAATTTGTAAGTTTGTAAGTCTGTAAGTTTGTAACTTTAGACTATCTACAATGGCAGTTGAATTCCAATTTTTCAACAGTTTAATGCCACCAATGGGTGTTGAAAAAGCAAGTTGAATCCACCAAGATTATTTGGTGTTGAAAACTTTCAACCCGTTGAATGCAAATGGTGAGTGGGCCAGGGCGGAAAAAAGGAAGGGAATGCAAAGGGTGAGTGGGCCACGGTGGAAAAAGTGGAAGAGTGGGTTTATCCATTGAGGGACACGTATAATTATTTGATTGGTTCATTTTAATTTTCAGATTGTTATCTTATCTTATCGGTTTAACTCAATTATTTTATTGCATTTTTTTTAAATACCAAAATTCATCATTTTTTTATCTATAAATAGAAGTTTGTTTCATTTGATTTGGACACCGAAAAAAAAAACACGATTTTTTCATTATAATTTCTAGTGAAATGGATCCCAATAATTACCCATTTCATTATCAATCTTCCAACCAACAACACACTCAAAATACTTCAAATTATGGTTTCTGCACTGGAATCATACAATTGTATGAGAAGGAATATCTAAGAGAATTTAATATTTTTTTATTATTAATTGATATTTTTATTTGTTTATTGAATTTTAATAAAAATAAAATTATAAAAGAAAATAAAAATATGAAATAAAAGTGGTGGGGTAGAGTGTTGAATTTTATTAAATAAACTATTGTATGGTGTAAAAGTTGAATGAGTGTTGAATGATTAGGTAGAAGAGAGAGAAGATGATTTGGATTAATAAAGTAGGGTGTTGAATGTTGAAACGATTGTAGATAAATAAAATAAATAAGTAGTCTTAGAAATGAAATTTTAAGACCGCAAGAAATAAATAAATACAGTAAATAATTGTAACTTGAACTCACCACTGCAGAAAAATTGTGTACTAAATCTTATCGATCGTCAATCAAATCAAAGCTCACCTTTTTTTTCTCTCTCTCAAACCCCCGCGATCTTTAATTCATCTTCTCTATCCTCTCCCGCAAGCGCAGCCAAAAATGGGCTCCGAAGGATCGTCACGGGTTGTTGGTATGCTTTCAAAACCTCACTCTCTTCTCTCTCTCCCTCTCTTTTATTTTTTCCTTTTCTTTTCGGGTATGAGAAAATGACTGCACAGTATCGATTTGAAGAATTAGGGTTTTTGCCTGATTCCGATCAATCAATGTTACTAATATATTGTAGATTTGATTTTTTAATTAGTCAATTTCTTTCGTGCTCGGATTTTACTGGATTGTTTTGAACCACTGCAAATTTTTTTAGGGGAGAAGTTTTGAAATTAAATGAGAATTTAGGGGTTGAGGCAGAAATATCTGGAATCTTAAATGGACTCTGTTTATGAACGAGTTCCCGTAGGGATGGGTTATGGATGTAGTAATTTTCTGCCTCAATTAATATCTCCGTTGATCCAGTTCGAAACTAAGTATTAGCATGCTTTCGCATCGCATCGAATATAGTTTCTATTGTCTAGTGTGTGAATCATTCGTTATTGTTCTCTATCTATTGTGGCATATTTGTTCTGTTTTCAGTGCCTAGGAACTTCCGGTTGCTGGAAGAGCTCGAGAGAGGAGAGAAAGGGATTGGGGATGGAACTGTGAGCTATGGGATGGATGATGCTGATGATGTCTACATGCAATCCTGGACGGGAACTATCATTGGTCCTCCTAATGTACGGTTCTGTAACTATATGCCCATATCATACAACATCCTTCAACGTACTTATTGATGTGTTCTGTTTTGTTTTTATTTCTTGTTTTTTCAAAATCCAAAAATTAATCAAAAAGTATGGATTCCTTAATCATGCATTTTCGTAGCAATGTATTGATTAGCAAATAACCTTTGGAAGATCTATGTATGTGAATTAACAGACTGTACATGAAGGGCGCATTTATCAATTGAAATTATTCTGCGGAAAGGAATATCCAGATAATCCACCAAGTGTAATGTTTCAGACGAGGATTAACATGACCTGTGTCAATCAGGAAACCGGCATGGTAAGTGCTGCTTTTGAGAGGCATACTATAATGTACTAATAAAATTGGGTGATCACATGAATTTTTTCCAGGTGGAACCGGATATGTTCCCAATGCTTGCCAACTGGGAAAGGGAGCATACAATGGAGGATATATTGATGCAATTGAAGAAAGAAATGATGTCTTCCCATAATCGTAAATTGGCTCAGCCTCCAGAAGGTTTGCACGTGTTATCATTTTATGCGTAATGATTTTGTATTCTGAGCATCTTAAGAAATATAGGTATGATTTGTTATTCCTGATCACTTCACCTTTCCCCCCCTGCAATCTTGTAATTGTTGGTTCGGAGATCTCTTACTGCAGAGACGTTCAGCCTTTAAACATAAAATTTTATTTTTATCTTAAACTTGAGTTGATACTTTCCGTTATTAGTATTATACTATCATATATCCAATACTAATTTTCTCTTTGCACCCCATTCTGATAGCATACACAATGGATATTTTCCAGTTTAACTTACTCCACTGTTTCACAATTCTAGCCCGACTCTATTTGCTCCTAACATCCAAATTTAAATTAAAATTTTCGAAAATGTTTTTGCATTCATATATTCTTACTTCCCAGTCTTTTCTTCCAAACTTATTTTCATTTGCAATTCCATAAACTGTTACTTGTTTATAATAATTGGCTTCAACTACTTAAGAATGACCAAAAGCTACTTTTGGAAAAATATCGAAAGGTAAAAACTTTAAGTGCGGGCATTTAAAGGCAGACTAGAAGAAACTAATAATTTGGACATTCTACGGAAATAAACTCTTTTTTTTTTGGTTTATTGAAGATTTTCCCAGACATTCTGATAGTAGTTCATTGCAAATTTTCGTTGAATGCTCTTTTCTGATAACTGTAGGTGATTTAGCTTTAGGTTAATCACTCTTGATTAGATCTTGTGCAGTTTACAATAACATACGAATGTAAGTAGAGGTTAGAGAAAGAGTTGGTTAAAAGGTGGTGTTTAAAAATGCTTTAAAAGTCAACTGAAAACCAGAAGCTAAATTTATTTTCATGGGCTTAGGGTCGTTCGTAAAATTCCTTGATTTCCTGGCCTCTCTTGATTATTTTGTTTTATTATGAACATATTCATCTAAAGACAAACTATAACAAGTCTTTGTTTTTTTCAGGCAACGAGGATGCACGGATGGACAACAAAGGCATTGTGATTAGATGTTGCATCCTCTAGTTGAGTTGAGTTTACTCGTACATAATATATATATTTATATATATATAAATTGTATAATCCATGTAGCTCTTTTTAGGAATATATTCAAAGAAATATAACACCTAATTCCTCATGTCTATACTGTACACGAATTTATGCCTACTTTTATTTAACTTGTTGGAATAAAATGACATGAGATATGACTTGTGTCTGTCCTGGACTTCTGTGATGACAACTTGTGTTCTTGCTATTATCACCAGACCTGTTTGTTTGGTATTTTTCATGGACCAAAACATTTCCATTACCAACTTCAATCTAATACAAAGATTGATCTACACTTCCTCCCTACAGTGGCTCATATTGGACCATTACGCTAGTCGAGTGATATTTCTTATACACAAATTTCATCAACGGCGAGATTTTTCCAAGAAAAAAATTGATAATGTTATCAAGCAGCCTCAAAAGTGTATATTGTACCTTCGAACTGACCATCATAGCCTGTGAATGATATGTGATGCTAAAAACATCAACTTCATTTTCATTGTATTATTTAAACTTCTTCTGTGTATGATGTGATGCTCAAACATCAACTTCATTCCCATAGCATTGTTTAAACTTTTTCAAAACTTAAAGTGAATCTCAAATCTCTATTATACATAGCTTCGTGGCAAAGTAGACAATAAAAATTAGAGGCCTCCCGATTTTTGAACAGATTTATAAAAACTCTATTTATTTTGTCCCCTCCCATAAGTTTACATTTATTTTAGACAAATTGGAAAGGAATTGTCCTCTTTACCCTTACCTTTTCCAAAACAAAACAAAACAAAATAAAACATATTAAAAAATCGGTCCCCACCCTAATTCTCTCTCTCTCTCCAAATCTTCAATTCGGTCCCCCCTCCTTTCAAAAAACCGCCGCCGAATTTTGAGAATCAAAGGAGAATTTCCGGCCAGTCGAAGCACAATGTCAGGCAACAACGACAACAACGAACACAATGACGAGCCACAATGGCCGATTCAAGCACCGGTAAGTGCCGAAACCTAGCTTTTTTCAATTTCTAAAATTCGATTTTTTTTCAATAATGTGTTGAATTTGATGCGTAAATTGCTAGTATTTGAGTGTATTAGAGTTCCCTGTTGTGTTTTAGTTGATTTAGAATCGAAATTCAGTGTTGAATTGCTTGTTAAAATTCTGAAAATCTGGGTTTTGGGCCGCTGTTCCAGGCTACACGGTAGCGCTACACGGTGGTGATTTTCTCGGTCACCGTGTAGCTACCTGCCGTGTAGCCGATTACTGACCTCAAAATCCCGATTACATGGTGTGAATTACTCGGTCTCGTGTACCCGGTTAATCGGGTACACGGTACCGTGTACCCGGTCAGAACACGGTACCGTGTAGCCGGTCAGAACAGATTTTTTTTTTTTTTTTTGATTAAAAATGTAAAATTTATTTATTTGACTTTGTTTTTGCAGGAGGGATTCAACTGGAGGAGGCCACAGTTCATTCACACGACGAAGAACCTAAATTTGTACGATAAAGATGGCGTACTAGAAGAAATTAAAGCCACGCTGACGTCCATTGACCCTACCCATGCGACTATTCGCACATTTAGGGACAGTTGTTTTGGGTTTTTTCTCTGGATTCAGAGATCCGGAAGATCAAACGTGGCCATGCATCACCTCCTAGCTCGGGAGATCGTGGGTGCGACGATACCTCCGTTCGAGCATTGGTTTTTCGTCGGGGGTCAGACTATTCGCTTTCGAGCACAGGAGTATGCCCTGATCACCGGACTTCGATTTGGTTCTCACGCATTTGATCCTTCAGACAGGGCCAGCCACTCGATTTCTGAGCAGTCTATTTACCACAGACACTTCAGACAGCCGACGCTGATTTCAGTGCTTCGTACGAGATTCAGGTCTCTGAGTATGGGCCACGACCCGGCCGACTACCTGAAGGCGGCCAACTTGCTGGTTTATTATTTCTTTTTGTTGTGCCGAGACGACATCACGGTCGAGAGTTGGGCTTGGGCTTTTGTCGAGGACGTTGATGGATGGGAGTCGTTTCCCTGGGGATCCTACACCTGGAAGATCATGTCGCACTACATCAGCATAGCTGCGATGAAGCCCGATCAGGTTGACAAGAGGGCATACCACATTTACGGTCCAATTTGGGCCTTTCAGCTTTGGTCGTACGAGGCCATACCGAGCCTGGGCAGTGTCTGCGGAGTGCGGATGGAGAAAAGAAAGAGGCCTCGGTTTTTGAACTGGAAATCGATTGGATGCACCCTCGATTTCACTCATTTCTTCGAGGACGATGAGGTAAATTTTGTGAAATTAATGTTTTAAATTATTTATTTCCTTTAATTAATGCTTAATAAATTAATTTTCATTTGTTTTCAGCTTGTGGTCCTCTCGACTCTAGAGCCGACACGCAAGGAGGCGAGGAGTGTGTACTACACTTCGTTCCTTAACAGAGGAGCAGACGAAGTGAGGTATGATGCTCCTGCTAGGATTGGACATGCTCCGATCGGAGCACAGGCTGCAGAACCGGTGACGAAGAAGAAGAAGAGCTTGATAGAGCGCGTGGCCGGACGCGTGTCCAAGGCAATGGACAAGATTACGGGCGATGTCCCTCAGACTAGTCGACGCACGCGTGACGACAGGACACCCGATTCATCTGCCGAGCGGCATGCATCTCAGCGTGCATCTCATCGAGCCCGACGAGAGCCCTCTCCTGCAGCTGAGGCACCTGAGGCACCTGAGGCTTCAGATGACAGTACCGATCGACGCATTGATCGACGGCTCCACAAGATCCTCAACGATGAGTCTGAGACTGGATTTATGGGCCGATTGACTGCCCGGATGAGGAGGATACAGAAGGAGAGCAACGACAGTCTGATGGAGCAGTTTCGGGGGTTTTTCGGTCGCAGGCGATACTCTCGGAGTCGCCCTTGTCCTTCTGATGCATCTCAGGGCGGTTTTCCGGCTGCTCGGCATTCTATCAGCGCGCCTCCTCGCTAGGGGTGTTCAAAAAACCCGTCAAACCCGATCCGCCCGCCAACCCGACCGAAATCCGCCCGAACCCGTCGGTTTTATTTTTAACAAATTACCCAACGGTTAGAATTTCTAAAACCCGCCAAAATTCGGGTGGGTAGCGGTTTCGTTACTCACTACCCGCGAAAAAACCGACCCGCCCGCACATAGTATATATATATATATATATATATATATATATATATATATATATATATATATATATATATATATATATATTATTATTAGTATATAGTAGTATTATTAGTTCATTTTTATTAATATTTTTACTTGTATAGTAGTATTAATTTATGAGATAATTTTTAAATTTTTTTAACTAGTTTTTAATGTATGCTTTTAATTTTATTTTTTTCAATTAGGCACAACTCACAAGTTTATATCTTTAAGATCTTAAATTAACAACATTTTCAATAGTTTTGCAACTATAAATTCTTATTTTGTAATGTTTTACTAGAACTTTAAATGAATTATTTTTTTAATTTGTGTTAATTTTATTTTTCTATAACTTAATTTTTTTTTTCTATTTACAATATAAATATTTATTTAAACATGTCATTTTACCCGCCAAACCGCCCGCACCCGACCGCACCCGCCTTCATCCGCACCATACGGTTGGAGTAAAATAATGGGCGGGTATGGTTGATAAAATTGAAACCCGCCATCAATGGGTCGGGTGGTTTTTTATGGATGTACCCGCCCAAACCCGCCCGTGAACACCCTTACTCCTCGCTATCAGGACTCGGAGCCCGAAGAGTTGGTTGATGTTGATATCAGGGTTTCGTCTGGGGACAGGCGACACAGTTTTGCTGGTTATCGCAGGTCGCCACTTGACGAGCCGACCCATGCCGAGTCTTTCCATGCCGAGTCGACCCACGTCGAGCAGCAGCCTCAGGTCGAGCAGCAGCCCCTGTACGAGCAGCAGCCCCAGTACGAGCAGACGACCGTTGGTGATAGCTATCGCACACCGGCACAGACTCAGGCTGTCTGGGCAGATAGCGGTCATTCTTCGCCACCGAGGGCGCTGCGTGATTTTGAGGGTGTCTTCGGTGCCTTCCCAGCGATTCCCACCCACGGCATCTTCACTCCGACTACTGCTTATCGGCCAGAGTATGATCCTGGTTTTATTGTACCGAGGGGGGCTGATATACCGCAGGAGATCGTTGATGCAGAGACTTTTTTTCCGGCTGCGTCGCAAGTCGAGTTGTTCAAGATTACATCTCCCGTGGAAAATGAACACGTAAAAGAGATTGCATTGTCGGAAGAGGAGAAAGAACTTGGGGATGATGAGGATGAGGAGGATGATGTCGCCGAGAGTAGTCTCGGACCCCGTGTGAGGAGGCCCTCGGCAGCTCTTCGGAGCCCGTACGTCGCGCAGTTCGCTCGGAGAGGCAGCGAGAAGGTTAGGGCGCTCTATTCGATGTTCCGTCGTGAGGGGCATGGAATGAGTGTTTATATCCCTTTCAACGAAGTGTATCTGGACCAGAAGTACTTCGAGCGGATTGAGTCACTACATCATTGGTACGCGGACATGGTAAGTTAATTTGTAGTTAAACTTTGAAATTTATAATGTTTATTAAATTGTGCTTAACTGTGATATGTATATTTTTCAGGAGATTGACATGTACATTACGTACCTGCGCGACAAGATAAAGTCCGGCAAGGGTTTAAAAGATGAAGTCACTCCAAGGAAGACTATACTCTTGTGTACCGAGTTCTTCGTAAGATCCAATCATCCTATCAAATACAAGTTTTTTTTTATTATTTTCCTAATACTAATCGTTTAAATTTATTTTAAATTAACAGGACGCTATGAAGACCCAGTA
Source organism: Euphrasia confusa (assembly GCA_954870475.1). Taxonomy (NCBI): domain Eukaryota; kingdom Viridiplantae; phylum Streptophyta; class Magnoliopsida; order Lamiales; family Orobanchaceae; genus Euphrasia; species Euphrasia confusa. Next base: position 12,933,425 of record OX940960.1, read on the forward strand.
CGCTAGGATTGCGATCCCACGTGCACATGCAAGGAGAACGAACTTGGAGAAGAAATATGAGACCTGGGCACCGCCGGACTTCATGCTGAAATACATCACGGGAGACGGTAGGCACGAGAGTTGGGAACACGCACGAGAGGTAATTTAAAGAACCGTACATTTTTTTTTTAAATTCAATTTAATATTTTAATTTAATTGTAAATAACGTTTTATTTTATTTTTATTTTTGTAGGTGATAACGGTCTGTAATACCGGGGACCATTGGGTCGTGATAAAGATTGACCTGAATCTCTGGACTATACAGTTGTACGACTCGTTGTGGTGGCGTTGTCCGGAAATAACTGCCAAGTCTAATGTACTAATGCCGGTGTTGGAGTTGTTGCCTCGTCTTTTGGTAGCTGCAGGAATTTGGGAGGGTCCAAACTTGTTTCATCGAACCCACAAGAAGACTTCTATGCAGGTCGAAGCCCCGTTGGAGCAGTTTACCCAAGTCGACAACAACAACTGCGGCCCGTACGTGTGCATGTACTTGGATCGTCTCGTGAACAAGCACCTCAATCACCGGGGTAAAGAAATCGACGACGGGTACTTGATGAAGTATCGTCGATATGTAGCTCGAAAAATTTTCAGTTTGAGTCATCGAGACCAGTGATTTGTATTTTGGATGATTTTAGACTTTTTCGTGTGCATGTGTTTGGATTGATTGGTATGTGTGTTGAGATTGATTTGCAGGTTTAGCTTTGATATTAACTAAATAAATCCCGTCAAAATTTTTTAAAATTATTTATAATATATTAACTTATTAATTTAATAAAATTTGTAAAAAAATAAACTATTTTATGTGTGTTTTGATTGATTTTGGTGAAATAAATGTGTTTTGATTGATTTTGGTGAAATATTTCGATTGAATTAAGTGAAAAGCGGCTGAAAAAACGGGGTCTGCCTTTTTTTTTACCTTCGGTCAACTCAATTTGGGGGTCGGTCAACGGAAGTCAACTAATTTTGGTCTTAGTCAACTCAATTTGGGGGTCGGTCAACGGAAGTCAACTAATTTTGGTCTTAGTCAACTCAATTTGGGGTCGGTCAACGGAAGTCAACCCTCAGGTCAATGGGGTGATCCGCGGGTTCCTTAAGGAGAAATGCGGGCTGAGCCTCGTGTTCCACAGAACTTCTCCTTGGTACACGGTGGCTACCGGTTACACGGTCACGTGTACCGGGTTCTACCGTGTAGCCTTAGCTGACCGTGTAGCCAAGAACTGCTCGGTCAGTTACTCAGTAACACGGTAGTAACCGGTTACACGGTGGGCTACACGGTGTTGACCGTGTAGTGTAAAAGAAATTTTGATTTTCGTTTATTTTAAGGCATTTTTCGATTGTTAACTTGTTCTTGTAGTATAAAACATCATTTGAATAATCAAAATGATTCAAATAACATAAACAACTATTGAATTTGACGAATTAAGTGATTACGCATGAACAATTTATTACCTATGTAGATAAGATTGTGACAATATTAGTAGAATGTTCGAAAAACGGTCAACATTCTAAGCATCTCATCTTTGTAGTCCTATATTGGTTGTTTTATGATGTTTATTGGATGTATCTAGTGTTTTAAATGATGTTTCATGCTGAACGTAACAACAAAAATGCTCGAGAAATGCTTCAAATTCAAGAAAAAACAAATATTTTGTACACTACACGGTAGGCTACACGGTGGGCTACACGGCAAAAGGTCCTACACGGTAGAAGGCAATTGCTCGATTTTTTGAAAAAAACTTACTCGGTAACACGGCCTATACCGGCTACACGGCTACCGGGTAACCGGTTACCGTGTAAAAAAATAAAATGGGGCTTATAGGATTCGAACCCCAAACCTTATGCTTTCAATGAATTTTTCAAAGACAATTCACCAGTTGAACTAGAAATCCTCAACAAAATTATTTAGCAGAGTTTATATATTAACCTTACTAATATTCTATAGATTTAACCTAAACCCTTTTTCAAAATACAATAAAATGTAAAAACAAAAACCAAAATTCATTTTCTTTCTCTCTTCGAAGGCACCTCCACCGCAGCCGATTTTTGAGAATCAAGAAAAACTCCGGCCACTTCAATTCCGGCGAATCGCAATGGCAGACAACAACGAACAACAAGAAGAGCAATAATGGCCGATTCAAGCTCCGGTAAGTGCCGAAACCTAATTTTTCAATTTCGAAAATTTGATTTTTTTTTTATTAATGTGTTCTATTTGATGCGTTAATTGCTAAGATTTGAGTGTATTAGAGTTCCCAATTGTGTTTTAGTTGATTTAGAATCGAAATTCAGTGTTGAAATGCTCGTTAAAATGTCTGAAAATCTGGGCAAACCCGCTGTTCCAAGCTACACGGTAGCGCTACACGGTGGTGATTTTCTCGGTCACCGTGTAGCTACCTGCCGTGTAGCCGTTTATTGACCTAAAAATCTCGGTTACATGGTGTGATTTACTCGGTCCCGTGTACCAGGTTAATCGGGTACACGGTACCGTGTACCCGGTCAGAACACGGTACCGTGTACCCGGTTAACCGGCTACACGGTACCGTGTAGCCGGTCAGAACAGATTTTTTTTTTTTTTTTTTTTTGATTTTGAGTTTTTTTTATTTAATTGAATGTAATATTTATTTATTTAACTTCATTTTTGCAGGAGGGCTTCAAGTGGAGAAAAATACATATGGATATGCTAAGCGGATTACCAGATGAGATCCTGCATCATGTCCTCTCTTTCCTGCCGACGAACCTCTCCGTGCGCACCAGCGTTCTCGCGAGACGATGGAGGTTTTTGTGGGCCCTCGTCCCAAATTTAGAGTTTCGCCGCTCTACGCATTTGGACATCATAGACAGGGTTGTATCGATGCACGAAGCGAAACCCCTGAATACTTTTAGCCTCTCCAATGTGGAGGGCAGCTCGTATCGACTGGAGACATTGATTATCCACGCCCTCAAGCGCAGCGTCCGAAATATGTACCTTGATTTCGGTGATATAGACTACAAGGAGTATATCGCGTGCGGTTTGCCAGGAATTCTCTTCATGTGCAAGACTCTCGTCGACTTGAAGCTCAATAACTGTGGAGTGATCCCCTCTAGTGGGGAGGTGTTTTTGCCTTGCCTCAAGAAGCTTGATCTCAGTAATGTCGATTATGAGGATAAGGATTCCCTCCCTCACTTGCTTTCTGGTTGTCCTGTGATTGAGGAGCTGATCATCGATGATTTCTTTAGGGAGGAAGAAACGAACTTGGGCTGCTTTATTGTATCTTCACCCACAATAAAAAAGCTGAACATTAATTTCTCCTCGAGTCGCGAACTATACTATGATGAGATGTTGATAATAAATCTTCCCGCCCTCGTATATCTTAAGGTGAGTGGTTGTTATTTGGAGTATGCCAAAAGTTCGATGAAGACCATGTCCTCCTTAATTGAAGCGGATATTAAGTTGAATGGACATTGGCATGATTGTCACATCGATTGCATCGAGCATGACTGTTCGAGAGCATTTCTTAGTTCTCTTTGCCATGTAAGGTACCTAAACATCACAAGCTATGGACAAGAGAAGGTGCGTTTAGATTTTTTAATTGTTCTAATTTTTTTTCATACTTAATTATACCCTGTTTGTGGTTTTAAATATGATTTTTTTCCAGCTGGTTGACATTGTAGGAACGAGTTCAATGCCAAAGTTTGTTAATTTAACCAAACTCGTACTTAATATGAACGCTCAGTGGCATTTTATTGCTAAGTTCCTCGAAGTTGCTGATAATCTTGAAGATCTTGTTGTGAGTGGAGTTAGCTTTTGCAATTTATCTTTTTACATATTCTGCAACTCTATATATATATTTTTTTTATTTGCATCCTTGTTTTTTTCATCAGATTCGCTCGACCTTGATGCCCTATAGAGAGCCGGAACGAGTGCCTTCGTGCATCTTATTTCATCTAAGGACTGTTAGAATTGAAAAATTCGGTTTGCGTGATGATAGCGGTTTTGACATGGTGAGATATATTTTGAGGAATGCTCAAGTACTTGAGAGGATGGACATAGACGGATTCCCCCGTTATAGTTCCTCTGACAAGGAAAAGCTTGATGCGCACCAAAGAATCTCATTGTTTGAGCGAGGATCCAAGTCATGCCAGATTTCCTTCAACTCGTAGATATGTAGGCCGAAAAATCTCATTGCTTTGTATTTTGTACGTTTTTGGATTGATTTGGTATCTTTTCGGATTTGATTTGGTTTTTATTTGACTTGATTTATGTGTGTTTTGATTGATTTCGGTGAAATATGTGTGTTTTGATTGATTTTGGTGAAATAGGTGTTTGTTTTGACTGATTTAGGCGAAAAGCAGGTGAAAAAACGGGGTCTGCACTCTGCTACACGGTGGAACCGACTACACGGTCACGTGTACCGGCTACACGGTCACGGTAACAGTGACCGTGTAGCTCGATTTATTAAAAAAAATCCGGTAACACGGCTTATACCGGTAACACGGTTATCCGGTATCAGCCGTGTTACCGGTTAAAAAAAAACAAAAAAAGGGGCTCTCATGATTCGAACCCCTGACCTGTTGCTTTAAACGCAATTTTTCAAATGGGGCATTACCAGTTGAACTAGAACTCTACACTGAACTTATTTAGCAAAATGTTATATATTTACCTTAAGAATAACTTATAAAATCGACCCGCCCTTCTCCCGAAAACCTATTTCCAACCTGTTTTTTCACATATTTCACATTCACAAGATAAACAAACTCCAAAAACAAGCACAATAGTCTAAAACAAGCACAATAACCTAAAAGACACCAAATATCCAAAATCCAACGAGAATAGACGAAAATAAAACAATCCAAGTCTCAAATATTTGTAAAACACCGATAAATCAACCAAACCCAATTTAGATCTCTGACTCCGTGCTCATTGGACATTTTTTTCTCGTGTGTCCCTCGTTTCTGCAGATGCTGCACTTCTTCTTCTGTCTTCTTCGGCTCGACTCTTGCGTTCCCGTCTCTTCTGCAGGGACATTTAAATCAACAGTCTCGGGTGGGATAAAAACCGTGCACTTCCGCATGTTGTGACCTACGCCCTTACATCTCGAACACACCTGCACACGACGACACGATATTAGGTCCAAGTCTAGACACGACATCCTACGTGGTGTAATGATATTAATTGTACAAACCTTCCTACGTGGTGCAGAGCTCTCAACTGCGGAACGAGCACGTCTCATCCTCGGACGTCCAGCCTGTCTAACCGCTACCGGAGGAAGAACTACGGATGAAGCCACATCCGGCGGGACCACCCAATCATCATAATGTGGCAACGGCACCACAGGCGTCGCGTACATCTCGACATGACTGCTCATCTTGAAATAGGGGCTCACGAAATCGTACAATGAAAATCTGGCCCGTCTACATAATAACAACAAACAAGTTAGTGGAATCAAATGTTAAAAATTAATTTTAAAGGTAAAATGATATCATACCTTATAGCGGCACAAGCATGACGACACGGTATTAGGTCTAAGTCGAACTCCCGACAATCACACGTGCGATTCGCGATATCCACAAGATAAGACATGTCATCCTCCTGTATAGGGTATTCGCACTGACCTCCCCAAAGGTAAAATAACGGCTCAACTCATCCTGACTAGTCAACTTGAGTAATGCCTGTTCGGTCAGCTCATGGTCATTCTGTCTCACATTAGCTGTCCTTCGTTTCTCGTCAAACCATCTCTCAATCATCGCACGAATCGCCTCGAGCATCGCACAGACTGGTAATCTCCGTGGCCATATGATAGCACTGTTGAAAACTTCGGCCGCATTCGATGTCATGAAACCGTATCGTCGTGCGGCACAATGTGACCTCGCCCAGTGCTCAACCCCGATATCAGTAAGGCGCCTATAAGCACCCTCTCTACTAAGAGTCTCCACATTCGCAAAATGCCTTTCAAACTCATCCACCTGATAACTATAGGCAGCACAGTATACAGCTTCGACCACCTTCTGGCCGTACCGTGCTAGATTCTTCGAGAGGTGGTGATAGCACAACGCACGGGTCGCGTGGGGATAGACACTCCGAATAGCATTCGCGATGCTCTTATGCTGGTCGGACACAATGAGGAGATCCTCGTCGTCTGTATCGTAGCAAACTCTGACGTGCTGGAGAAACCACAACCACTCCTCGTCATTCTCTATCGGACCGATACCAAACGCAAGCGGGAAAATATTCTCATTCCCGTCTTTTGTGCAGGCGACAAACAACACACCGGTGTTTTTCCCTTTCAAATGGGTGGCGTCGAGTACTATCACAGGCCTCAGAGTGCCCTTCTCAAAGGCACGAATGCACTGCCCGAGCGCAACAAACATGCGGCAAAACACGCCCTGGTCGGTCGTCTGAATTTGGTACTGAGTCCCGGGATTATGCTCTCTCAGCATGTACAGATATGACGGGAGCCTCTGATACGATCCCTGATAGTCGCCGTACACTATTTCAAGCGCCAGGTTCCTCGCCCGCAGGGCGAAGTTGTAGCTGATGTGAACTCCGTACAATCTCCTCAAATCCTCAACCATATCTTTCGGCTTCAGTTCCCGATTGCCGACTAACTGACGTGCAAAGAAAGTAGCCGCAACCCTGCACGACACCTGTCGATCCGCAGTCCTCCCCAAATTGTTACGGCACGTATGATCCAAGTTCAGCTTCGTAATCCTCCAAAAGGTGTTATCGGAACCCGTGGAACACAATCTGAACGAGCATTTTTCACACCCCAGCTTGCAAACGAACGTCACCCGTTCAGTGTTCGAGCGATCACTTTTGCACTCTACGTTATTCTCCATGTGATACATCCCCACCATCACCTTCAGATCCTGTTTCTTTCGGAACGTGGCTCCGACTGCCATCTGACCGTAAATCGGTTGGTGTTCGACAGAACGCAACGGAACAGCGGGGTCAAACGTCGGTAGTGGAATGATCCAATTGCGCAGTGGATTATTCTGTGCATTCTGAGAAGCTTCGGTTTGCTCGCCACCTCCCGCATGAGAACTCGAGGACATATTACGGCGCGACATTATCTTTTTAACCACGCCCGGCTGTCTAATCCATTCGGTCCACTCCGTGGTCAACGATACCAAGAGATCGGACTGACGGGCTTCTTCTTCGTCCTCGGAAGTATGTACCTCCTCGTTCTCGTTCTCTGACGGTACGCCCCGATCGCGGTTTTCTCCTCCGATATTCACTTCCGGCGCAGCTCGTTGTCCCTCTACTTCAACGTCGAACACAAAGCACTCGGCCCTTTGCTCGTCTAACATGCGGGACACATCTTCGTCACAAAGCATAGGAGCTCGCACGCTTCGCATGTCATAGCCTCGGGTATAACAATACAACATGTAATCGACACTGGGCGGAGGGCGCAAAACCGCACGAATCCGGCTCACGAGAGCGTCGAGTGTAATTTCTTCCCTACGAAAGAAGAGGCACATATCTACTCCGTCAACGTAGCCCTCTCGATCCCAACGACCACCGTAACGTACCGTGATTCGTTGATTATTCGACATCTACAATTACAAAACAGTTGAATTCAGTTAGGGAACCCAAAATATCCATCCAAACGCATAAACAAACCCATTATTAGACAATTAAAAAAAAAAAAGGAAAAAACGGGGTCTGTACACGGTCACTACACGGTCACGTGACCGTGTAGTGGCCTTACCGTGTTACCGAGAGCACGGTGACCGGGTAATACCCGTGTAGTGCGAGCCCGTGTAACCGAGCAACCGGGTAATCTTCATAACTACACGGTGGCTACACGGTCAAGGAAACCCACCGTGTAGCCACCGTGTAGTTATCATTTTTTGCAGAAAATCGAAAAAAAAAACCAGAATCGACGCGTTTCGACGTACCTTTCGGCCGGCGAACTCGGCTGCCCTTCCCACGTAGATTCAGACGACGATTTTTGTAGAGGTGAGATATTTGTGAGAGAGAGAATGAAGTTTTGTATTTTGAAATGGGTTTAGGGTTTGAGGGTTTGAGGTAGGGGAAGATGGCATTCATGCATGCAATAAACACACCACCAACCTCAAATCTGATTTTCGTGGGCCCCACAGTTTTTTTGTTTTCATATTTTGAGTTTTTAAAATGTTTTAAAATCTTTTTTGTATTATTATTTGAGAGAATAAAAAAGTAAGGGTAAAGAGGACTTTTCCAATTGATTTTGTCTAAAATAAATGTACTCTTATGAGGTGTGACAAAATAAATAGACTTTTTATGTTTGTGTCTCTTAAGTTGTATTCCCACTAAAAATTATCTATAAATAAAATAATTAAAATTAGGTAAACTCAAATTGACTGAAATTAAATTCAAAAGAATCTAAACTCAAAACAAATTTTCACACTATTTGGTACATTGCATCTTCATTTCCTTTAATACCTACACCCCCACGCCTCATCTTCATTGCACAATTGAACTCGTAACCTCAAACTTTCTTCAATTTAAGTTGGTGACAAATCACTTGATCTAGCATGTATTATTAAGAAAAAAATGCATAAATATATATATATATATATATATATATATATATATATATATATATATATATATATATATATATATATATATATATATATATATATATATATATATATATATATATATATATATATAGAAAACTACTACAGTACATTTCCTCAATTTAAATATATGGTACATTTATAGTCTATCCAATAAGAATTTGACAACTCATTTTATTATTATGCACTCTAATACATGTGATTATTACGTAAAGTAGTATTTACCTAATGAAAATAGTATATATATATATATATATATATATATATATAGAGAGAGAGAGAGAGAGAGAGAGAGTTAGATTCCCATGCCGACAGAACCGTAGGCATCAAATAAGTATAGAATATTATATTAATATTAATTCTTCACTCTTTCTCTCTCTTCCTAATTTTAATAAGTATAGAATATTATATTAATATTAATTCTCCACTCTTTCTCTATCTTACTAATTTAACGCTAATACTATATTAAATTGGTTTCATGTTTTCTTTTTCTACCGTATTCTAATTTATGTATCAATATAATTACTTTGTAAATAATTTTCACGACCAATTATTTTCACAACCAATTTACAGCAAACTCAATCTTTAGTGATCTACAGAAAATTGTAAGTATTTTTTCTCTTTCATAATTTTATTTAATAAGTACTGTATTATTTAGTGTGTGGTTAATAGATTTTGTAAGTTAAATTTTATTGTTTTTATTTTCAAATTATATAGGCGCATGTTTTTTCCCAAAAAATTGAAATAAATTTTAAAAGCATTAAATTAATTAAAATAAATACACAACTAAATATTACATAAAAAGCATTACTAAAAAGATTAAGAAAGACAATAAATTACTACCGCTAATTTTGTATTGAATTAATTCAAATAAATACACAATTAAATATTACATAAAAAACATTGAAAAAGACAATAAATTACTACCCCAATTTTGTATTAAATTAATTCAAATAAATAAAAAAATTAAATATTACATAAAAAACATTAAAAAAGACAATAAATTACTACCGCTATTTTTGTACTGTATTGAATATTGAATATGCAATTAAATATAGTATTAGCATTAAAGTAGAAAGAAAGAGAAAGAGTGGAGAATTAATATTAATATAATATTCTATACTTCGTAGGATTCTGTCCGCATGAGAAGCTAACTCTCTATCTATATATATATATATATATATATATATATATATATATATATATATATATATATATATATATATATAAAGTTAGAGGTTATGATTTCAATTGAATCTATCAAAAATTCCTAATCCCCTACCGATTATAGTAATATGCTCGTTTCATTAATAAGAACTCTACCCTTGACAATACACATTGCATTCAATTAAACAAAACAAATTATTGGATAAAGTTGGTAATTGCATAAAGTTGGTAATTTTAATACACATTATATATTATATTACACAAAACTATGAACTAAATTAGCGGAAAGTTGATAATATTATTAGTCATTATATCTATACATATATAATTTCAGGATTCACTAATACCACATGAACCAATAATAAAGAAATAACAATGTTGTGTTCACACTATAAATTATAAATAAGAAATATAAATTCTAAATAATAATATTATTAAACATATTTAAATTATTATATATATAAATTTTAAATAATAATTTAAAATTATATATTTTTGATAATAATAATTCATTATTATTTTAAATATATATTTTTTTATTTCTTTTCTCAATTTTTTTATTCCATTAATATTAATTTAATTCCAATTAATCGTATTTCATACAAATCCAAATCGATCTCCTCCTATTCCCTAATCCATTTAAGTTAAAAAATTTTTATCAAACTTTTTAGGTATATTATTTTCTCTTGGTATAAGATGGCTTCGTATGTCTTTTTTTATTTTTCTGAACATTGAATCGATTTACATGTATACGTTCTTCTATTCATTCATTTTTTATTCCTCGATTTTTTTAATTTTATGTATTAATTATGATTTTTTTGTAGATTCCAGAATCAAATTGTCGAGTTATTAATTATGTTCGACTAGATTTTTTTTTTTAATTTTTAGTTTATCCCTAATTTAGTTATGTTAAATTTGTTTTGCAGGTTAACATACGTTATATTAATATAATTGCATTTCTTCCATCTATCTCTTTCATGTTCATCAAGTAAATTCAATTTTTTTATATTTCTATTTATTTTCCACCTTTATAATTTTTATTTTATATTTATTTTGATTTTTCTCCAGTGGTTTTAGTTATTTGTTTGATGCGGTTGACACTCGAGAAATGGAGACAAGAAACTCCTCTTCCACCAGATCAGAGGCTCCTCGATCGGGTAGGATGTGCCCGAGTAGCAGACACATGTGGGAGAGCCAATAAGTCTCATCCAAGGACTAACATCATGATATTTCAATGAAAATTTGTCATATCCGAGATTCGAACTCTGCGTCGTCGGGAAATTACACCAACATCACCACAGACCTTATCACTCGGTTTTGCCCCAAAAAGCTTACATACTATAAATTACATCAAACTGACGTAATTTTTGAAAATAATAAAGTTTTCATAATTGACATAACGGTTAATAATGAGATTAATACGAACTTACAAATTTAAGTGAGAGTTCGATTATTAAATAAAATAATTTGTTGGTCTATTAATAAATTTTTGGCCAATATAAGTTAGAGATTAAATAAAATTTTAAATTATTTCAAACAAATAAATCAAGTGCATCGCACGGGCAGCGGTACTAGTTAAACAAAATTAAGAACAAAACTATTATAAAAGTAAATAACGCTTTTAATCATATTACACAAATTTAGGAACAAAACTAGCAAAAACTAGTAATTATATTAAAAAAATCTAGGAACGAGATTAGCAAAAACCAGGGACGTATGATCTCAAGGGCCGCACTGGGCTAGAGACCGGTGCAATTTTTTTAATACCTATCTATCTATCTATCTATCTATCTATCTATATATATATATATATATATATATATATATATATATATATATATATATATATATATATATATATATATATATATATTAGGACGGACTATAGCCCGACCTACCTCATGAGATGATCCTCCCTTGGTTAAGTTAGACGTTCATTGTTGGAATTGATAGTTCATGAAGAAGTAGAAACTAATATTCGATCAAGGTATTATGTGGCTATTTGATCAGCCTAACCATTGAACTAAACATGCCCAACGTTTATGAACGGTTGAAATCCACGGTTCTTGGAACCATTCTGGCGGATCCAGTTTCACCGGTGCTATTTTTTTTTTATTTCCTTCTTTTTTATAAGAAATGACGATTTTGAACCGCCACATATTTGATTCAATTTTTTTAGGAGCCGAAACCGAAATCGAAACCGATTCCACATATTTGATTCTGAAACTAAGAATCCCTGATCAAAATTGATTAAAACCGGTTTCGGTTCGATTCCTCCAAACGGGATAGTTATGAGCTGTTCTACATAAAACAAACTGGTATCATCTTTATTTATTTAAGAGAGATTTTTTTTAACACATTTATAACAAAGTTATTTATTTTGACACCTCCCATAAATCTACATCCAAACTAAACAATTTGTAAATGAATTGTCCACTTTACCCTTATCTTTTGAAAAAAAAACAAAAAAAACAAAATACTTTAGTCAAAGGAATAAAATCAAAATATCGGTCCCCACCCAAATCTTTTTTCTCTCACATTTTCTCTTTTCCAAAAATTTGGTCCCCCTTCTTCCTCCAACCGACGGCACCAAAAATCGAAGAGCAAAAACTCCGGCCACTTCAATTCCGGCGAGAAGCATGGCTGACAACAACGACAACCAGGATGAGCCACAATGGTCGATCCAAGCCCCGGTAAGTGTGGCCGAACCCTAGCTTTTTAATTTCGGAAAAGTGATTTTTTTTTTCAACAATGTGTTAAATTGTTAGCGTTAATTGCTAGGCTTTGGGTGTATTTGAGTTTCTTATTGCGTTTTAGTTGATTTAGAGTCGAAATTCAGTGTTGAATTGCTCTTGGAATCGCCTGCAAAATCTGGGTTTGGGCCTCTGTTCCTGGCTACACGGTATCGCTACACGGTAGCGATTTTGGCGCTCACCGTGTAGCTAACCTGTCGTGTAACCAATCAGTGACCGAGAAAATCTCGGTTACATGGTGAGTTTTTCTCGGTCACCGTGTACCCGGTTATCCGGCTACACGGTACCGTGTAGCCGGTCAGAACCCTATTTATTTATTTATTATTATTTTTTTTTTGTTATTTGATTGAATGTAATATTTATTTATTTAACTTCATTTTTGCAGGAGGGATTCGAGTGGAGGAGGCCACAGTTCATTCACAAGTCGAGGAACTTAAATTTGTGTCGTACTACAAGAAATTAAAGACACGCTGACGTCCGTTGACCCTGCCCATGCAGCTATTCGCACATTTAGGGACAGTTGTTTTGGACGTTTGCTCTGGATTAGGAGATCCGGAAGATCAAATGTGGCCATGCAGCACCTCCTAGCTCGAGAGATCATGGCTACGACGATACCTCCGTTCGAGCATTGGTTTTTCGTCGGGGGTCAGACTATTCGCTTTCGAGCACAGGAGTATGCCCTGATGACCGGACTTCGGTTTGGTGGTCACGCCTTTGATCCTTCAGACAGAGCCAGACACTCGATTTCTAAGGAGTCTATTTACTAAAGACACTTCAGACAGCCTACGTTGATTTCAGTGCTCCGTACGAGATTCAAGTCTCTGAGTATGGGTCACGACCCGACCGACTACCTGAAGGCGACCAACTTGCTGGTTTACTATTTCTTTTTGTTGTGCCGAGACGATATCACGATCAAGACTTGGGCTTGGGCTTTTGCGGAGGACGTTGACGGATGGGAGTCGTTTCTCTGGGGATCCTACACCTTCCAGATCATGTCGCACTACATCAGCATATCTGCGATGATGCCCGATCAGGTTGACAAGAGGGCATACCACATTTACGGCCCAATTTGAGCCTTTCAGCTATGGTCTTACGAGGAAATACCTAGTCTGGGCAGTGTCTGCGGAGTCTGAGACGAGAAAACAAAGAGGCCTCGGTTTCTGCACTGGGAATCGGTTGCATGCAACCTCGATTTCACTGATTTCTACGAGGACGATGAGGTAAATTTTTTGAAATTAATGTTTTAAAATATTTATTTCCTTTTAATTAATGCTTAATAAAATAATTTTCATTTGTTTTCAGCTTGAGGTCCTCTCGACTCCAGAGCCGACACGCAAGGAGATGAGGTCTCAGTCCTACACTTCGTTCCTTAACAGAGGAGCAGACGAAGTGAGGTACATTCCTCCTCCTAGGATTGGACATGCCCCAGTTCAGGCTGCGAGAGGAGCACCGGCTGCAGAACCGGTGAAGAAAAAGAAGAAGAAGAAGAAGAAGAAGAAGAAGAAGTTGATGGAGCGCGTGGCCGAACGCGTGTCCAAGGCGGTGGACAAGATGACGGGCGGTGACTCTCAGACTGGTCGACGCACGCGTGATGACAGGACACCCAATTCATCTGCCGAGCGGCATGCATCTCAGCGTGCATCTCATCGAGCCCGACGAGAGTCCTCTCCTGCAGCTGAGGCACATGAGGCACCTGAGGCGTCAGATGACAGTACTGATCGACGCATTGATCGACGGATCCACAAGTTCTTCAGAGATGAGCCTGAGAAGGGATTTATGGGCCAGTTGACTGCCCGGATCTGGAGGACACAGAAGGAGTGCAACGACAGACTGTTGGAGAGTGTCAGGAAGACTCAGAAGGAGAGCAACGACAGTATGATGGAGCAGCATAGGGGGTTTTTCGGTCACAGATGATACTCTCGGAGTCACCATTGTCCTTCCTATGCCTCTCAGAGCACGCCTGCTCAGCATTCTCACAGCTCGATGCCTCCTCGCTTTGAGAGTTCCGAGGACTTAGTTGATGCCAGGGTTTCGTGTGGGGACTAGCGTACGCTGAAATCCGAGCGACCATTCGATTTCGATAGTTATCCCAGGTTGCCACTTGTCGAGTCGACCCATGACAAGTCGACCCATGACAAGCAGCCCCAGGTCGAGCAGCCCCATGTCGAGCCGACCGTTGGCGATAGTTATCGCACACCGCCACAGATATTCCCGACCGTTGGAGATAGCGGTCATTCATCGCCACCGAGTGCTGGAAATCGATATCCCGGGCTATTAAAATTTGCGGAAAATAATAACCCGACCGAAATCCTTCATCGCCGGAGATCCGAACGCGAACCACCGCACGAGCCGGGGCCCGACCGAACACCCAGCGAGGCCCGAAGGCCGCGAGCGTCCAGCCGAGCCCCCGCACGGGGCTCGCGATCATCTCGCGATGATCGCTGGGGATGCACGAGGCATCCCCGGGGCTGCTCGTAGCAGCCCCGCAGCGAGCTTACGGGCTCGCTGCTCGCGGGTGTGTGTGTGTGTGTGTGTGTGTGTTTGATCCTCCCCGCATCGCCGCTGCGGGAAACCCCGCAGCTTGATACGAGGCGCTGCGGGTAAACCCGCAGCTCACCCGGCGATCGAACCCTAGGTTCGATCGCCCCCTCGGCTCCAGCCGAGGGTTTCAGCCCGCGACGCCGCCGGTCGAGAGGGGCTGGGGTTCTCCCGCCGTGGCACCAGCCCACGGCGAACCCCGGAGATCGACGCTCCGTCGATCCCACGCCCCGGCGTCCAACCGGGGCTCATCCCTCCGTCCGCGCGCCGGCGGTCGAACCCTAGGGTTCGGCCGCCACCCTCGATCCCATCGAGGGTTCCTCGATCTTCGCCGGGGATCTCGAATCCCCGTCCCCGAAGTTCGTACGTTTACCCGGATCGTGTGTTCATGTATATGCTACAATTAATACATATAAAATCATAGAAGGGTTTATGATTTTACCTTCGATTCGTTGTGCGGAGAAACGAAATCAAACACCTTTGAAGACCTTCGAATCTTCCCACGTATTCCTTGCACTCCGTTCGAACGTCGTGTGGGCGACGATCTATCGAACTCCTATGGATCTCCTTCAACTCTCTAGAACTATCAAAGATTGATATTCTTGTCTTGTGATTTATGAAGGCCATGTAGTGCTTTTATAGGCTACGTAGGGGATCAAAAGGAGGTGGAATATTGGGCTTCCAATATTGAAGATTAAATTGAGCCTAGCCCAAATCCATTAATCCTTATCAATATTAATTTTATTTATTTTTCACTATATAAATAAAATTGCACTCCCAATATTTACCCATATTATATCAAATAATATTTCTCCGGCAGTATTATTTATTCCGTGTATTTAAGATTTAAATATCCATGAATAAAATTAATTTATTGCTAATTAATTTATTCATCTCTTATATCCGAGAATAGTACCATTCAACTTTAATTATTATGCGGATTAAATTCACCTGCAGGGTTTACATAATAATTCCTTATGAACTCATCTCGGGGATATTATCAACCCTTACGGGATACACTTTCCCATCAAGTATTCACGGCATGTCGTATATAAAATATAGTGACCCAACTTAACCGGTAATTAACCCAATAATTAAATCGGTTAATTCCTTTGGAAAATCAAAGTCACTCATATTAAATATACACACCCGCAATAGTATCGGGGATTAAGAATAAAATACTCTGAGATTTAAATCGATTATCCAAGGCAATCCTAATCGATAAATCTCAAGCGATCCGCCCAATACACCGAGTGTACAAGTGTGATAAAATAATTAAGATAAATTATTTTCTCTCTCACACAACGACTATACCGATGGATTGGTCCGGGTCCATCTAGGTCGTGAGCATCTGTTTGATTAAATACGAGTGACCGATAGTATGATCTTCTGTGTGGGCCCGACACACCATACTAACTACAACGTATAAAATCCAGGACTATATTTTTGCATAATTAATTAATAATAATTAATTGCAAATAATTGTTTATTAATTAAATAGGTTAAATGCTATGACCGGGAGTTTACCGATACTCAAATCTAGACATTAAGTACACAACTCCAACACCGAGGGGGCTGCGTGATTTTGAGGGTTCTTCGCTCCCTTCCCACCGATTCTCGGGCTCGATTTTCAAACTCCTGCTCTTCAGCCAGAGTATGATCCTGGCTTCTGTGTAACCGACAAATGTTGTACCGCAGGTTGTGATCGATGAAGAGAGTTATTTTCCGACTGTGGTTGAGCACGAGTTGTTCAAGATGACATCTCCCGCGGAAAATGAACACGAAAATGAAGGTGCATTGACGGATGAGGAAAGAGATCTTGGGCCTGATGAGGAAGCTGATGTCGCCGAGAGTAGTCTCGGACCCCGTGTGAGGAGGCCCTCGGCAGATCTTCGGAGCCCGTACGTCACGCAGTTCACACTGTCTGGCAACAAGAAGGTCAGGGGCTCTATTTGATGTTCCGTCGTCACAGGCATGGATTGAGTGTCCATATCCCTTTCAATGGTGTCACTCTGGACCAAAGGTATTTCGACCTGATTGAGACACTACATCATTTGTACTCGGACTTGGTAAGTTAATTTGTAGTTAAACTTTTAAATTTATAATATTTATTTATTTGTGCTTAGCTGTGGTATGTATATTTTTCAAGAGATTGATATGTACATTACGTACCTACGGGAGAAGGTAAAGCAGAACAAGGGTGTACGAGATGACGTCACTCCAAGGAAGACTATACTCTTGTGTACCGAGTTTTTTGTAAGTTCCAAAGATACTATCAAATACACGTTTTTTTTTATCATTTTCTTAATACTAATCATTTTATTTTATTTTTAATTAACAAAACGCTTTGAAGACCCAGTACGAAGGTATTGAGTTGACAGCAAAAGCTAAGGCGAGGAAGAACATCGAGAGGAAATATGAGGACTGGACTCCGCCGGACTACATGGTGAAATACATCACGGGAGACGATAGGCACGAGAGTTGGGACGAGGCACTTGAGGTAATTTAAAGAACTGTACATTTTTTTTTTTTAATATTATTTAATATCTTAATTTAATTGTCAATAAAGTTTTATTTTTTTTTTATTTTTTTAGGTACTAACGGTGTGTAATACCGGGGAACATTGGGTCACAGTACGGATTGATTTGAGGAACTGGTCTGTACAGCTGTACGAATCGGTGTTTCACCGTATACCTGACGTAAATGTCCGAGTTGGTATGCTTCGTCTGTTGTTGGAGTTGTTGCCTCGTCTATTGGTATGTGCAGGATTTTGGGCGTGTCCGGAAATATTTTGTCAAAAATCCCACAAGACGACTGCTTTGGCGCTCGTGGTCCCGTCGGAGCAATTTCACCAAGTAGACAACAACAACTGCGGCCCGTACGTGTGCATGTAACTGGATCGTCTCGTCAACAAGTACCTCACTCACAAGGGTAAAGATATCGACGAAGAGTACTTGATACGGTATCGCCGATATGTTGCTCGAAAAATCTTCAGTTTGAGTCGTCGCGACCTTTGATTTGTATTTTGAATGATTTTGGACTTTTTCGAATTGATTTGTTTTCTATTTGAATTTATTTAGGTGTGTTTTGATTGAATTTGGTAAAATAATTGATTGTTTTGATTGATTTAGGTGAAAAACAGGTTATGCCTTCTGTTACACCGTAGATGTCGGTTACACGGTCGTTGTACCGGTATCCACCGTGTAACCGGTAAACACCGTGTAGCCAAGAAATGCTCGGTGAATTGACTGGGCAATTACACGGTTACACAGTGTATACCGGTTACACGGTGCTCTACACGGTTTGTACCGTGTAGTATAGAAAAAAATTTTGATTTTAGTTGATTTTTAGACATTTTTCGATTGTTAACTTGTTCTTATAGTATAAAATGGGGTTCTTAGGATTCGAGAACCTGACCTCCTGCTTGTATTGCCAATTTCAAATGAGGGCTGACCAGTTGAACTAGAATTCATCACTGAACACATTTAGAAAAATTATATATATTAACCTTTCAAATAACCGATAAATAAATCCCCCTTGCCCCGAAAACCTATTTCCAACCTATTTTTTCACATATTTCACACTCACAAGATAAACAAAGTCCAAAAACAAGCACAAAAAAACTAAAACACACCAAATATCCAAAATCCCACGAGAATAGACGATAATAAAACAATCTAAGTCTCAAATAATTAAAAAACATCAATAAATCAACCAAACCCAATTTAGATCTCTCACTCCGTGCTCATTGGACAATTTGTTCTCGTGTGACCCTCGTTTCTGCATATGCTGCACTTCTTCTTTTGTCTTCTTCTGCTCGACTCTTGCGTTACCGTCTCTTCTGCAGGGACATTTAAATCAACACCCCCGGGTGGGATAAAAGCCGTGCACTTCCGTCTGTTGTGACCTACGCCCTTACATCTCGAACACACCTGCACACGACGACATGATATTAGGTCCAAGCCTGCACACGACAAAACGATATTAACTGTACAAACCTTCGAACGTCGTGTAGAGCTCTCAACTGCGGAACGAGCACGAGTCATCTTCGGACGTCCAGCCTGGCTAACCGCTACCGGAGGAAGAACTACGCACGAAGCTACATCCGGCGGGACCACCCAATCATTATAATGTGGCAACGACACAACAGGCGTCGCATACATCTCGACATGGCTGCTCATCTTGAAATAGGGGCTCACGAAATCGTACAATGAAAATTTGGCTCGTCTACATAATAACAACAAACAAGTTAGTGGAATCAACAATTTAAAATTAAATTTAAAGGTAAGCATGACGACATGGTATTAGGTCTAAGTCGAACTCCCGACATTCACACGTGCGATTCGCGATATCTACAAGATAAGACTTGTCATCCTCCTGAACTCTGTATAGGGTATTCGCACTGACCTCCCGAACGGTAAAATAACGGCTCAACTCATCCTGACTAGACAACTTGTGGAGTGCCTTCTCGGTCAGCTCATGGTCATTCTGTCTCTCATTAGCTTTCCTTCGTTTCTCGTCAAACCATCTCTCAATCATCGCACGAATGGCCTCGAGCATCACATAGACAGGTAATCGTCGTGGCCATTTGATAGCACCATTGAAGACTTCGACCGCATTCGATGTCATGAAATTTCGTATCGTCGTGCAGCACACTTTGACCGTGCCCAAGCCTCAACCCCAATATCAGTAAGGCGCCTATAAGCACTGTCACTGAGTTTCTCCACATCAGAAAGATATTTTTCAAACTCATCCACCCGATAACAATAAGCAGCACTGTATAGAGCTCCGATCAGCTGCTGGCCGTACCGTGCTAGATTCTTCGAGAGGTGGTGATAGCACAACGCACGGGCTGCGTGAGGATTGACATTCCGAATAGCATTCGCGATGCTCTTATGCTGGTTGGACACAATGAGCAGATCATCGGTCGCATCGTAGCAAACTCTTACAGGCTGGAGAAACCACAACCACTCCTCGTCATTCTCTATCAGACCGATACCAAACGAAAGCGGGAAAATATTCTCATTCCCGTCTTTTGTGACGGCGACAAAAAACACACCAGTGTTTTTCCCTTTCAAATGGGTGGCGTCGACTACTATCACAGGCCTCAGAGTGTGCTGCTAAAATGCACGAAGGCACTGCCCGAGCGCAACAAACATGCGGAAAAACACGCCCTGGTCAGTCGTCTGAATTTCGTATTAAGTCTCGGGATTATGTTCTCTCAGCATGTAGAGATATAAGGGGAGCCTCAGATACTATCATTGATAGTCGTCGTACGCTATTTCAAGCGTCAGGTTCCTCGTCCGCAGCGCGAAATTGTAGCTGATGTGAACTCCGTACAATCTCCTTAAATCATCAACCATATCTTTCGGCTTCAGTTCTTGATTGCCGACTAACTGGCGTGCAAAGAAAGTAGCCGCAACCCTGCTCGACACCTGTCGATCCGCAGTACGCCCCAAATTGTTACGACACGTATGATTCAAGTTCATCTTCGTAATCCTCCAAAGGGTGTTATCGGAACCCGTGGAACACAATTTGAACGTGCAATTTTCACGCCCCATTTTGCAAACGAACGTCACCCGTTCAGTGCTCGAGCAAGCAGTTTTGCACTCTACGTTATTCTCCATGTGATACATCCCCTGTTGGAAATCGATCACCCGGAGTCGTCGTAAAACCGACTCCGATCGACGTCCCGGAAACCACGACCGAACAGCCCGAGGCATTGCGGAGGAGCAGCCCGATCGAGCCCTAGCCACGGCCGAACCGCAGCCGCTCGATCGCTCCATCCGCGAGCGGTCAGCCGCCGCCCAGGCAGGCTGTTGGCTGCCCAGCCGAGGGCTCCTCGCGGTGATCCGTCCAGCCGGGTCCTCGAGTTGTCGGCGGTCTGGCGGTCCTCGACCGCCACCTCCCGATTCGTCCCAGTTTGGATCCCCGTTTGTCGGATCTCTTTTTTCGATAATTATTTCAATGAATTAAATAGCGGAAATATTTAATTCACCTTTAGATTCATTGTGCGGAGAAACGAGATCTTAATGAAAACCTTGAGACCTTCCCAAGTATTCCTTGCACTCGTTCGAACGTCGGGTGGGCGACGATCCTCCGAACTCTATGGATCTCCTTCTCTTCTTTCTCTCTCTAAAATTGTGATCTTCAAGTTATAAGAATAGAGAAGACCATGTAGTGCTTTTATAGGCTACGTAGGGGATCTTAAGGAGGTGGAATATTGGGCTTCCAATAATAGTGATTAAATTGAGCCAAACCCAAATCTATTAATCCTTACTATTATTAATTATATATTAACTCCACGTTATATAAATATAATTGCACTCCCAATATTACCATTCTTTTTGAACTCATCTCGGGGATATTATCAACCCTTATCAGGACACACTTTCCCATCAAGAATTCACAGCATGTCAAACATGAAATACAGTGACCCAACTTTGCCGGTAATCGATCGGTTATTCCAATCAGTCGATTCCTTTGGAAAATCAAAGTCACTAATATTAAATGCACACACCCGCAATAATATCAGGGATTAAGAATAAAATACACTGAGATTTAAATCGATTATCTAAGGCAATCCTAATCGATAAATCTCAAGCGATCCGCCCAATACACCAAGTGTACAAGTATGATAAAATAATTAAGACAAATTATTTTCTCTCTCATACAACGACTATACCGATGGATTGGTCCTTCTCCATCTAGGTCGTGAGCAACTGTTCGATTATATACGAGTAACCGATATTATGATCTTCCGTGTGACGTCGCACACCATACTAACTACAACGTATATAATTTAGGACTATAATTTGCATATATTTAATTATAAATAGTTAACGCAAATTATTGTTTATTTAATTAAATAGATTAATGGCAATGGATCGGGAGTTAATATCACTTAAATCTAGACATTAAGTATACAACTCCATCAATCTCCCACTTATACTAAGGTCTAGTCTTTTCTTCCATAATCCCGACTTCCATACTCTTCACGTGCTTAATATGCACTTCCAAGAAGTGTCTTGTGAAAGAGCAATCTAGATTGTCGTTCTGAAGTTATCTTGGTGACTACAGCGTCGTCTCTCCTGACGATGACTCGTATCAGGTGGTACTTGCGCTCTATGTGTTATCTTACACTTATGGACTTGTGATTTCTTATAGTTTGCCATCGCATCGCTATTTACATAGCCTTTGGTAAACTAAGAATCACATCTAAGTCTCAGAGGTAATCCCGGAGCCATACCAAAACTTCCGCTGCCTCTGAGGCCGCTTTATTTGGTTACCCATGGTAGAGTCCGAAAAGCATCGTGCTTATCACTCTTCCATGTTAAAGTGATTGTTACGATATACCGATCCGATCGATATACCGTGTGTGCGGAAGCGTGTAAAGCATACATATAAATCTATCATGCTTGGATCTTAGTGCACACATAATGTGATAATGTGTATAAAAACACATACAAATATATATATATATATACACATCCAATATATATATATATATATATATATACATATATATATATAGGGATCAACGAGTTCTTACATTTGGTGATCGTTGAAATTGGTTAAGGTGGTGTTGAGTCGATTGAACCACCTTAATGGATCAGCCACGGATTGTTCACCTTTGGATCGCCCGGATGTTGAAGCCGCACAAATGGCCCGGCCTCTACGTGTTGCACACGAACCCGGATGACGAACACTTTGCTTGATCGAGTCGGTTCTCCAAGAACACTTTCTCCTCTCTCTCTTTGGTGTGAATTTCGTGGGTAAAGATAATGTGTGATGAAAATCTGATTTTCATCCATATATTAGCCTCATTATGCATGCCATAACACCCCATTGTAACCTCCTACATAATGGGCATCATTATGCACCATTAACATGCAAAAGGAGTTACAAAGGAGGTGAAAGGTCATGCCACATACACATGCCACTATGCATTGTA
This sequence comes from Euphrasia confusa, assembly GCA_954870475.1. Lineage (NCBI taxonomy): Eukaryota > Viridiplantae > Streptophyta > Magnoliopsida > Lamiales > Orobanchaceae > Euphrasia > Euphrasia confusa. The sequence goes on from OX940960.1 coordinate 12,956,417, forward strand.
TATGGTCCCACTTGCTTGTGTGGCATGCCATGTCACACTATGTGACATGCATCCATGCAAGCCATGCATCCCATGCGTGTGAATTAAATCCACGTAAATATTGATTCAAAATCAATATATATATCAAGCATCGTACATCATCTTTGAGTCCGTGTGTGACCCTGTAGGTATGATTTATCGATCAATATTATATTGTTCCCAACAATTTAATATTATCAAATAATCATTTAACATCCATAGACGACCTTATGACTTTATCGATTGCACCCGTAGGATCGAAGGACATACACCAACAATCTCCCACTTGGCCTTCAGAGCCAGTGTGCTGCCAATTTCTTGTTGTCACTTTATGTCTAAGTTTGAACTTGAGGCAAGACTTGAGTCATCCTCATTCGGTTAAAACCTTTCTTGGAGTTTGAGACAGACTGTAAAACCAGATTTATCACTATGATACGAATCTGGACGTGGCCACGTATTTTCCACAGTCTCGACTTTCCAAGTGGCCGGTAAGACATGTATTCCATTATAAATGGAGGACAATCCCATCTTGTCAATCCAAACTCTCCCACTTGCTTCCTGATATACCCAATAACAAGTTTTATAACCTCCTTTTACGAAAGGCGTTTACTTGTATCAAAGTACACCATTTCACAATGGAATCACTCTGGACTACTCAGGTCAGAGGAAATTGCTCGACAGTCAATGAAATAGTATTATGACTCGAAATCTTAAATACTATTCAGTCGGGTCTGTTCGATCATTAGCTCCCAGCTAATATCTATGTAATTGTACTTGATGTCCCACATCACTAGCCCATGAAGTGGAGCTATAGTACACATTACAATCTAGTTCATTGTATTATCGGTTTGTCCGTACTCGATTATACGAACCAGGAACAACTATATGATTCAAGTATATCAGTTCAACCATTGGGACTTCATTATGCGGTAAGTGGACCTCATAACCCAATTGATATCACTTAATCATTTGGACAATTCATATAAATTAAACCATATTTATATGAAGAAATATGTATTATGCATATGAGTGAATGTTTACCAAATCTCCAAAAGTATCTAATACAGTAATAGAAATCACAACCCATCTCCAAGATGTCTGATCTCTATTGCAGTCGTGAAATCCTCAAGCTTAAACTGCTAGAGAGGTTTAGAAAGCGGGTTTGCAACCTTACCAAAAGTTGCAACTTTATTATCTCGATGTCTCCACAAAACTATCTCCCAGATAATGTGGAACTTCCTGAGCACCAGTTTTAGACTTGTGGTGCTTCCTAGCTCATTGGCTTGCGCGATAACTCTACTATAAATAGAGAACTATCGGATGGGCTGAGCTAGCTACGCCACCTAGTTCATTCAAGAACTTTCAAATCTTAAATGCCAACATTACTACATCCAATGCAATACTGTACTCAGCTTCTATAGTTTAATCATCTATATTGCATTGCATGGAACTATTCCAGCAAATTTCACCTCTAACCAAACAAAAGATATAACCAGATTAAAATCGGAAATTGTCTTAGTTTGTTTTGTAGTTAGCATTCAAACAGCTTGTTAATATCAACTCCTTTTGTCTTCCAAAGACAACAAAATATTCTTTAGTCCATCTAAGATACATAAGAATATTCTTGGCCGCAGTCTAATGCGCCTCACCTGGGTTTCCTTGAAACTGAATCGTCATGCTCAAAGCATACGATACGTCCAGTCGTGTACATATCATGGCGTACATTATAGATCCTATTGCCGAAGCATAAGGAATGTTTTCCATCTTCTTTTGCTCATCAGGTCCCGTAGGACATTGCATCTTGCAAGAGATGTGCCATTAGTTATTGGAATGAGACCCTTTCTGGCGTCTTTCATTCTGAACTTATCAAACACCTTATCAATATAGGTCGCTTTACTA